>OY728127.1:124429666-125679666 GCA_963277665.1 Viscum album | reverse complement strand
TTTAATTTAATTTTCAAAAAATGTATATTTTTTATATGAAAAATATAAACCAAGTTTTTGGTATAAAATATTGAAATTTACTTAGGGTGAATTTTTTATGTTCTTCTAAGAAGTTTCGTTTATTGATGAATACTGAAAAACATTGAATATTAATTGTAAATTACATTTTCACCAATTTTATTTTTATAGATAGTTATATTTTAATTTGGTGTTATATTATAATTAGTTCAATAAAAACTGAATTATGTTATTTAAATAAATTTTTCATTTAAATTAGATATAAAAACATTTCATGCTTTTGAACTTTTTACTTTAAAAACTCATTTTCCTATCATGTATGTGGCATTAATATTAAATTAATTTCATCTAATTATATTATTAGTATTTGGAAAATGGATTCCATATTTTTAATAATCATAATTTTTAATTTCTATTATGGTCAAATTATTTTTTTACCAAAATTATTAGTGAATGAAATCAAAATTAATTATAATTATTAAGGTAAAATTGAGTTTCCTTAGTGGTTAAACATTAACATAAGTTGCAAAATAAACTAGAAAAATGTCCAAAAGAAATTGTCTAGAACTATTTACACCGTATACTCCATCTACTAAAAAGGAAAAATTATTGGAGGAACATGATGTATGGGATACCACTCAGTAGTGTTTACCTTTTTATATATACAAGAATGTCACTCCTCCACTATAAAAGCCCCCGCCCACACCCCACCCACTTATTATCAACTATAAATTCCATTGGATCATAAAAACCCTGAATATATAATCTAACAATGTATATAATATCATCCTTTTAGAATCTCTTTTGGATGAAATCCATACAAGGAAGCCCATTGGGGTAAACCAAAAGGAATTACCCCAAGACGAGGTAATATCATTTAACAAGCACTTTTGTTTTATTTCTTTCTCTTACCCTTCAATTATTTGTAGTACATTATTTTATAAAAACCATTATATTATCAATATACTAAAAAAATTAATTTTCATGTTTTTAACTACACACACACTTCAATAAAATGGGATACACATTAATCATTCGTCTGTATGGCATACTACCGCCATGCAAACCAAAGTCGTTATTTTTTTATATTACCACCTTTCATGGTTGGAAATAATTAATGAATTATTATTTTTATTTGATATATAAAATATTTATGATGTATTTTTTCTTTTTTTGTAATTATATATTTCCTACCTTCATTATTTCTATTTTTGGGAATGAGGTATCTTCGTTTGTAGACGTATGGACTACCACCTTCTCAAAGCGATGAGATTCGTTCACACTCTACATGGAAGGTATTAAGGTTGGGTTTAGTAAACATATATGATATATAGGAAATATGAATTCTACTATATTTTTAATATATATACATAGATATATATATGTATTCATATATTTCATTTACTTTATTTCATTCAATATGACTGGAAAACGGAAACAACGTTCATCAGTACGTACGCTATACCGTCTCCATGAATAGTTTTTTCCATTTAATATTTCTATATTGAATATATTGTTATATATTCTAATATAATTAATTTATATTATATTTATATCAATTTTTACATTATTTTCATAATTAAATCATGATCTATGTAAGGGGATCTAGAATAACAAATCAAAAAAATTATGAAAATCAAAGCAGATATTACCGTAAACATAATATTAACATAGAATTATGAATAAACTGGGAATATAATTTCATAATAAAATAATATTTGTATGAAATAGAAGAATCATTTTATTTTTTAGAATTCAAAAAAAAATATTTATTATACATTAGTATTGAACATGTATGATGAATGTCATGACTTAAGGTACGTGTTTTATCATCACACTTTTATTTATATGAGATATATTCTATATTCACAAATTATTCTTGTCGTTCAGTGTATATTCTACCCTATGACATATTATATCATCATATTACTTAATTTCATTAATTTTTTTAATATATTTTATTCTTTCATGGACATCATGATCAAAAAATTATCATGTAGTTAGGGGATTTCTACCCTGATTTTTATTTCTGTGAGACATATGTTATATGAAACACTCATTAATTTTTTGTGGAGTTCATATTTAGCATGAATGTATTATATTATTCTTATCCTTAAATTTATGTAATTCACATATCCATTTAACTATCTATCCTTAATGTGGTTTATGGTTAAAATGTTACCAAATCCATAATGTAATTTTGTCTCAATTTTCCTTCTTTGAGACACATGTAATGTTTTTCACCAATATTCATTATGAAGTGTATATAATTTCATTTTACCTGTTTTATGTTTAATATCCTTATATTAAATAATTTTTAATTATCATGTAATGTTATTATTTTATGTTAATTTTGATTCAATGTTTTCCAAATTGGTAATATTTTGTTGCAACAATCACATCATTTATCGGGATTGATTATGATTATGCTTCCATCGATGAAATATTATGACCCATATCTCATGTTCCATCATGAATTTTGTTATCCTATCTTTTTTAATGATATATCAAATTAATGGTGATATTTTTTCTACTATTTGTTCCAAAATATAATTAATAATGTGTTTTTATAAAAATCAAACATTATATCTCCCTTTGATTCGAAATTTGTGTTCTTTCAAAACCATGTTTTCAAAAAAAAATTCAAAAATGATATTTTATTCTCATATGATATTTGAAATATATTCTTACCAATGTTTTACGTTTTTAGCAAAATGATTTTTAAAAATGAATGTGTATGATGTTTTTTTATCAAGGATATTTTGTAAACTTGTTGTGGTACAAAATTAATGTTTAGCATGTAGGGATTTATCTCTCATCATGACTGTCATTTCTTTGAATCTTCCTTTGCAAGCTTCAAATATTAATTTTTTTATTTTTTTCCTAATATTATAGAATTTCATTTTTTTAATCGTTTTCATAAAAAATTAAAAAAAATTCATATTAAATAAATATTTTAAATGATTTTAAAATCATCTACTATATGTTTTAAAAAGGTTAATTTCAAGGAATATAATTTTAATGATTTCATTTATTTTGTTATATATTTCCAAATATATTTTCAAATAACAATGTTTACAAAAATATTTGTGTTCTAAAAAGGATTTTTTTAAAATAAAATGATTTTCTCCTCAAAAAATGTTTTAAATGATTATTCAAATATTTATTAACATGTTTTAAAATAGGTTTAAAAATAAAATGTTTTGGAAACTTTTTTTTTGTTTTAAAATTTTATTTTCAAATAATGGTTAGTTAAATTATGAAATTATTTTAGTGATCTTTCAAAATACTTCACTATCTAAGATGATATCCTTTTATATAGTCTATAATTTACTTGGGATATTATCAAATATACCATTCATAAAATTTATTTAAATTATTAATGATTAAGATTCCAAGGTGTTTACAAAACACATTTCTCTTCCATGGGTTATACCTAGATAAAATGCTTATGAAGCCAGCTTTTTTTAGGGATTATTCTATGATGATACAGTTATGAAACCTATATATTTTCCACAAGTAATTATAGAATAAATTTTTTATGATACCCATTTCATTTCATGAGTTATGACTTGATGACTATGTAACCTGTCTCTATTTATTGGTCCTCATATGATTAATTTTATACTATATTAAAGAAAATTTATGTATGATTTGATTATTTGATGGGGGACTTCTATCAATGTCCAATTTATTTCATGATGATTTATATCTCATGATATAATTATGGGAAACAAGTTGATAGTCTTTATCTAAAATGGGAAGAAGGGGAAACCCGATCGAATTTGAGAAGGGGAAACCCAATCCACTATAGTAAGAAGCAGAAAACCAATACACTATCAGAAGAAGGGGAAACCTGACCCACAATGGGAAAATGGTGTGTTCTAATCCACTTTGAGAAACAGGTGTGTCCGGATCCACAATTGGAAATAGGTGTGTCTAGATTCTTTATATATACAGTGATTGTATTAAACCATGACTATTATGATGTTATTCATGAACCTCATTACATGTTCATATAGTTATGTATACACATATTTTCTTATCCGTAAGTTTATGTGAGGTCCCCATTTCATTCCCTTAACTTAATGAGTGAAATTTTTTCTAAAAATACATGTTCCCAAAGTTATAAGCTGATGTTTATACCAAAAATCTATTTCTTATGCCTATGATATTCTCTCATGGTTTATGTTTTTTATATTATTATAATTCATGTCTTCTGAATAGCCAATATTTATTTCATTCCTTGTGTTTATCATCAATGATAGGTTGGTTATGAAGCTTATAGTATATGTCTAAGATCACATCTATTTATTCTTATATTTTTCTCTCATATGATCATATATTGATTTATATTATGTTTACTTTTAAAGGGAATCTATACTCACCCTTGGTAATATTCCATATCCCCGTGTTATTAAGAAATGTTTTAAGTTGTAGTTTTATAGGGTGTGTTCTTTACAAGAGTCATTGAATATATTTCACAAATGTACAATATTATGTTCCAAGTTTCCAAAGACACTAAACTATTAAAATCCTATGGCAACAAATTTTGTAATTTGATGAATCTTAATCTAAAAGGGTCCAATATCTATGTATGTTAAACTAGGGTCTCTATAGTTGATATAAATGGAAAGGATTAGTCAACCACTAAAAACCAGGGTGAGAAAAATTTCGTGATATCCTTAGGGATATTTTAGGGATATTTATAGGGATGTCTCTAAGTATAGGACTAAGATGTCATATATTTAAAATAAGGTATCATGATTCATACATCAAAAAGATAATTTTCATGATTATGTGGTTCTGTTATATGATAATTGTTACTCACATAGTGCTTTATGGTCTTATTAAATAATGGTGACTTGAAGTAATTGAGTTAATATTAAATGTTTCATATGTGTAAAATATGAAAATTATAATTATCAAGGTCCTAAGAGTAAAACTCATGACGATAATCTAGAAGGTGGTATGAGTATTGGTTATACTATTGAAGATAAAGAGATATTGAATGAAATGTGAAAGGTATTAAATGTTATTATAATATTTCATACATTAAATGTAAGAATACAGATTAAATAGAGGCTTATGAACCATAATAAATGGTTCATATTTCATATTCAAGGAAACTATTATTAAGGAATATGATGATTAAACCATAGTAAGGGTTTAATAATAAAGTTGGATGACTGAATTTTTTATGTATTGGAAATCATGAATTATACCATATGAATCACAATGTATATGTTTTCCATTATGTATTTGTGAAAATATATTTAATGTTGTTGAAAACATAGAAAAGTTATTTAATAGAATGGTGAAATTTTGATTAAGGTATTGTAACCCATAATGTGTTATATATATGGATAAAATTTTGTTTAGCACAAATAAAGATATGATTATTGATAAATAAAATTGGATAGTGCAGACTACGATGAAACTGACTATTGATTATTTGTAAAAGTGTTTTATGGTTTTACGAAAGGAGTTTGTGACATTTTTGTATTTGAGGAATATATAAAATAAACTTTGGAATAAATATACATGCATGTTTTCAATAAGGATTTATATTAATAAGAGTTATTATATGTGTTGGTCGGAGTGGTTTACTCAAGAGGGGGGTGAATTGAGTACCAATTAAAATTTCTGTATTTAAAAACAGTGTCTTAAAGACCCCCAAATAAAATAATAAATTAAACTGTAGTGAATTTATATTAAAGTAGAGGTTATTTTAGATTCTCAAGAGATTGATTAATTCCCAGTTAATCAACACAGGAGTGTGTGATTATCTTTTGAAACTAACTTACTAATATACACGTAACATAAACACTTGCTAATTTAATTATCAAAGTAACTTTAAAAACAGTATTGGTTTTAAAGTGATTAGCAGCGGAATAAAACTTTGAAAGAGATGGTACAACAAATGTAACCACGAGGTTCAGTCTCAAGACGAGACTTAGTCCTCTCAAAAGTTTATATAAAAATGATCCACACCATGGATCGGGGTTCAACAGTTTACAACTGTCCAGGTCCAAGACCTCTACCACTGTTCTTCGTGGGAAACAGTACAACAGCAACCAGCTGTCCAGGTCACACACGACCTCTACCACTGTTATTCATGGGAAAGAAAGAATGTAAGAATTTGGTAAGGATTTACAAATCCTTCAGTTTAAGTACAGGAGACAGTGTATGTGTTAGATACAGCAGATAACACACACTGCTCGAAGAGTATAATAATAAATCACAGAACAAGAGATGTAGAGTTTAGAAGTGGTTCTGGTGACTTCAGCGTAGCTCTGGACTTCATTTGGATTCGATCAGAAGTGAGTCTGAGTCCTCTTCTAGTTTCTGTTTGAGAAACAGAGTGTCGTATGCTTCAGGTTCGCAGGTAGTGAGATGTAGTCGATGAAGCTCTTCGATATTCTTTTGTATGCACAGAACTCTTCTTGAGTAGGATTGATTGTATATGTGATTCTGTCTTGCTTGGTTCTTCTTGTATGCACAGAGCTCTTCTTGAGTATGTCGTATGTCTTCCTTGTCTCTGTGTGTGTTGTCTCTATTCTCTTCAGCAGAGTCTTCTTGTATTTATGTCACGTGCAACAGGAGACAGAAAAGATTTCCTTTCTGCAGGTACGAGGTACGGGTTCCTGACATCCAACAGCCTTTATCAGATATTTGAAAAATCATTAAAATGTACATGATATGACCGTTAGATAGATTAAATATAGGAAATAAAGAAATTCAAATAGTGAGTCGAGTGATCGGTAGGTAATCAGCATCGGTAGCTTGGACATCGGTAGCTTGAACATCGGTAGCTTGAACATCGGTAGCATGAACATCGGTAGCTTGGACATCGGTAGCTTGAACATCCGTAGCTTTAACATCGGTAGCTTGAACATCGGTAGCTTGAACATCGGTAGCTTGACCATCGGTAGCTTGAACATCGGTAGCTTGAACATCAGTAGCTTGATGTCATTAGTTTCTTTGACTCTATCGGTGGCTCTATGCGTCGGTCGGTATATGCTTTTATCGGTGACTTTGTTTATCGGTAGCTCCATGCGTCGGTAGCTCCATGCGTCGGTAGCTCCATGCGTCGGTAGCTCCATGCCTCGGTATCGGTAGCTGTGAGTCTGTCAATAGCTTCGTCTATCGGTGACTCTTATTCCATCGGTAGCTATTTATACTTACACCGGTAGCTCTATGTTTGTATCGGTAGCTATCTGTAAGTCAGTAGCTTACATTTATAAGTACATCGGTAGCTCTGTGTTAAGTATATCGGTGACTCTGTCTGTCGGTAGACTAAGTCTATCGGTAGACTAGGTACCGGTAGCTCTTTATCAGTAGCTATAAGCAGATTACTTATCTGTTTTATGCAGAACACACCCGATTGTGTTAGAATCAATTTATAACTTGTATGAACATGGATAAATGAGGATTAACATATTCCAAAGATTATTTTAAAAATTATTATTGGTTTGATCACAGATTTGAAAGAATTAAAGTATAGATAAATGATACTTAAAAATATCATAGAGAATGAAAACATAATTGGGATTTTCAACACATATGAATATATGATTGAGATTATCAAAACAGGTGAGGTCAACAATCTCCCCCTTTTTGATAATCACAATTTATGATATGGGCATTTAACATAGTGAAAATATAATAGTAAAGAGTATAATATTGAATTCAATTTTCTCATTGAAAACAGCATCAGAGATAGTAGAAATAGTATGATATAGACATAAGTTATCAGAGGTAACAATCATAAGGTACCGAAGGTAAAAAGAAACATAATAATCTCAGAGATAAAATTGAAAAGAAGGTTAGTTTTCTCCATTGAAAATATTTCTCATTCTCTCATTTTGTTCTCCCCCTCATTTAATATTTCTCATTCTCTCATTTTGTTCTCCCCCTTCCTTATGCTCTCATTTTGTTCCCCCCCATTGTGATAATAAAAAAGTGGGAAATCATAGATAGAGGAGACAAATAAAACATGAGAAGTAAAAAAGAGTTCCTCTGTATTAGATCAGTCAGAAAGTACATAAACAAAATACAAAGGAATTCCTATCAAAAATCCTGGCCACTGGATCATTCCACATCTTCCACGTGAGATTTTCCTTTGGGATCAGAAGAAGGCTCGGGTGGTGAGGATGCAGGTGAAGGTATTGGAATACCAGAGATGATCAAAGGAGGCTGGGCTACTGACACAGAGTCAGGCCTGTAGGTTGAAGATCTTTGGGTGATCATTGGTGTGAGGCTTCGAATAGCTTGAGCATGAGTCAGCTGGAAAGTGGAAGCAGCTGAGGCAGAAGCAGGCAAAGCAGGAGGGATGATGACTGGTCTGGCATCAACATGCAAGAAGGGCAGCAACAAATTTCTAAAATCCATAATAATTACTCCTCCTCTTTCCATAGCAGAGATGAAATCATCTTTGTTCTCCACAAATTTCTCCAAGGCAGGAGTCAAATCTCTTAGTTTGCTCACTTGTTCTCTAAAAGCTTCAATGACTGGAGGGAGCTTCATGTGTTCCAACATCAGCTTGAAGTGGTGTACGAGTTGATGCTTGGTGAAAATTCTAGTGAAGTAGTGGTCCACTTTTCCCTTTATGGCTTCCTGAGAGGCAGATGCTTCTCTCATATAATCTTGAACAATCTTCATTATTTCTCTAGCATAATCTCTTGTAGAAAGCACCACTTGGCTCAACTCTGATGAGTCCACAGAGCCACTAGTTGAAATAGAACCAATCTCGTCCATCAACATTGCTCGAACTTGATTCTGATCAACTGATAGTTTGGATGTGAAAGGGCCAAGAGAGAAGGAAACAGTTTCTTTAAAACTCTTAGACAAACCACTGATAAGGCTTTGAACATGAGAGTCTTGTAATTGAACGTGATCCTTCACTGAGGTTTTGAAACTTTCAAACACCGAGACAAACTGGCTTACTACACTCTTCACATAAGCTAGGTCCTTGTCAGCTTGAGACTTGGAGCTCATATAAGAATCCAAAGCAACAACTGATGTCATGAGAGCTTCAAGATCTGCTTCGATTCTAGAAGACTGAGTCTGGCACTCTTTTACTTCTTCCATAAGCTCAGACACAAAAGAAGATAAATTACAAGCCAGAGATAGCTCGAAGGATCTCTCTAACATTTTCATTTCTTCATTAAAGCTTTGCTTCATCTCAGCAACTGATATACTGAATGATTCTTTCAGCTCATTCTTCATGGATTTAAGATCAGATTTAGAGACAAAATCATTTGAGACAACTGCACCAGGTCTCCTTACTGAGGCCAAACTAACTACAGAATCAGTCAGTGTGGAATTAATTGAGGATGCAAGGGAGGTTTCCATTAACTTCACTTCTTCAACAAAACTGGTTTTGAGGTCCTCTTTCAGCTTATTCAGATCATGAAATCTGACCACATCATCTGGAAACAACTCAGAAGCAAGATCATAACTGGTCTTCGGTCTATTCACAGACATCTCATTATCTGAATCCGGATAATCCAATCCACAGACTATAAACCCTGGGTCTTCTACCCAGTCTCCAAGCTCAATAGCTACTGTAACATTTCCAAGAACAGACTGATTCTCCCCCTCAATGGGTTTATTCTCATGTATCACTACAACATTCAGTGCTGGATTCTCTTCATTAGAATCTTCTACTACAAGTTCCATCGGTGCAGCATCTAGAAGATCTTCTGATACAGGTACAGCTTATTCTGTATCTTTTTCTACTTCAGAAGCAGGCATAGCTGAGCTTCCAATCAAAGGACTCATACTTAAACTACCAGAAGCAGACAATTCAGATACATTTTCCTTTTCCTCTTCTTCTTGGTGAGGTACAGACTGGTCTTCCTCATGTGTAGACACAATTTCCTCTACCTTTCCTTTCCTTGAATAAACCAATTCTGCAACAGGACTTGGGGGCAAGTCTGGATCTCCTCCAACATCCATTAGAGTTTCTTCTTCTTCTTCTTCTGTTTCATCTTCTGTTTCATCACTATAAACAGGTTCCTCTTCATCAGGTCTCAGACTCGGATCTCTCTCATCCTTTGGTCTTGAGGGATGATCCACAGGATTAAACCTATCATAAATCTTCTGATCATCACTGACCCATTCTCCCTTCCATGGGTTCCAGTTAATTTTCATGTACTTACACACAGTCGAGGTGATGCAGAAATTGTTCTTGACTACAACCGTCTCATCCTGAGACTCAGCTATTCCTTTCACTTTTATCATCACTGAAATCATCTTGGCAAAGAATATGGCATTAGTCTTTGACTTTGGTCTAATCATGTCTTCCATTTGAAGCATTAACAGTCTGCACATATTGATTTTTACACCATGTCTTAGAAAATGAAGAAGATAGATATCTTGATATCTCAGATTTTCAAAATCTCCTCGCCTCGGTATCAACACATGCTGAACAAACTTGAAGAGAAGTCGATTCTCTCCATCCATTTCAGCAGCAACCACTTGCCTTTGATTCCCATTACCGGTCAGTTCTTTTAAGGCGGTTTCATAATCAAAGATGTCACTGCTAGGTGGCATTGCTCTTGATACATACCCAGAGACACCTTCATGTGGTACTTTCAAATACTCAGCCCACTCTACTGAAGAAAAAGACATCTCTTTTCCATTTAAGAAAGAGCTTACCCGATTCTCATTTTCAGACTTTTCAAAGGTTACAAACTCATAGAACTGTTTTACCAACTTCAGGTAGTATGGTCCATTGTTATTTTAAAAACAATCCACCCATTTCTGGTCCTCCAGAATCTCGAGTACTAACGATTTGCTAGGCAGTAACCATTCCACGCATAGTTCCTTCTCGATTACTATGTCTCTATTCTGCAAGTGAGGATTCACTGGTCGCCTTCCCGATCTAGTTCTGACTTCACTAACACTGGCTTTATGCTGTGTCTTCTGCTTCTTAGCATTTGGTTCTGCAGATTCATCTCTGACGATAGGAAGCTTAGTTTTTTCCATTGCGGGTTTAGGGTTCTTGGCCGATTTGGGAGCTAAGGTTCGAAGGTGAGAGATTTTGAGCTCGGTTAGGTAAGAAGTGGCTTAGACATAGTTTTATCATTTAGTAATTCCAAATAAACGACTAAAATAGAGTAATAAAATAAAATAAAACGATTCGTATTCTTGGCGGCAGACAAAAGTTTTAAAACCTTGCATCGGTGTGAGTTAATCATCGGTGAGAAAAACAAATCGGTGAGAGTTGTACATCGGTGAGGATTTTCACATCGGTGAGAATTTTCACATCGGTGATCATTTCACATCGGTGAGAATTTCACATCAGTGAGAATTTCACATTGGTGAGAATTTTCACATCAGTGAGGATTTTCACACCGGTTGTGATTAAACATTCCCAATTCGTGTCTTATATAACTTAGCCTATCCGAACATAAAGGTTTAGTGAAAACATTAGCCAATTGATGTTCAGTGCCAATAAATTCAAGAGAAATATCACCTTTTTGATAGTGATCTCTTAGGAAATGGTGTCTTACATCTATGTGTTTGGTTCTATAGTGAGATACAGGATTCTTAGAGATGTTTATCGCACTGGTGTTATCACATTTGATTGAAACATGTTTAAAAACATATCCATAGTCTAAAAGAGTGTGTTTCATCCACAGAATTTGTGCACATCAACTACCAGCAGCTATATATTCTGCTTCGGCAGAAGATAATGCAACTGAGTTCTGTTTCTTTCTACACCAAGAAACTAAGGATTTTTCAAGCAAATGACATGTTCCTGATGTGCTTTTTCTATCTAGCTTACAACCAGCAAAGTCAGCATCTGAATAACTCATTAACTCAAAGGATTGTCCTTTTGGGTAAAACAAACCTAAGATAACCGTGTGTTTGAGATATTTAAAAATTCATTTAACAGCAAGCAAATGAGATTATTTTGGATTAGCTTGAAATCTAGCACACATACACACACTAAACATATTATCAGGTCGACTAGTAGTAAGATAAAGTAAACTACCAATCATACCTCTGTAATTTGTTTGATCAACTGGTTTCCCAGTTTCATCTGCGTCCAATTTACAAGTAGTACTCATAGGAGTTTCACTTTCCTTGATACTATCCAGACCGAAACGTTTTAAAAGATCCTTTGTATATTTACTTTTATTTAAAATGATACCATTTTCATTTTGAAATACTTGAAATCCAAGAAAGTACTTAAGCTCTCCCATTAAGGTCATTTCAAATTCATTTTGCATACTTTTTGAAAAATCAGTACATAAAGAGTGTTTAGAAGATCCAAAAATGATATCATCAACATATATTTGTACAACTAAAACATCTTTAGAAATTCTTTTAATGAAAAGAGTTGGATCAGCAATCTCTTTAGTAAAACCATTTGAGATAAGGAAATTGCTAAGTCTATCATACCAAGCTCTTGGAGCTTGTTTTTTAAAGACCCGTAAATTTCAAGGAAATTTTTTTCTTAATTTTCTTTGGAATTTTACAAGAATGCAGTTTCTGACGGAACCTGATTCCGAGGCCCGGTGTGCCCGGAATCATTTTCCGAAGTTTTGGCTCGGGTACGTTCAGTGAACAGACGAACGGGTTTTTCTAACTTTTGAACCGGTGCCCGGAATCGAATTCTGAGGGTACCGATGAAATCGCAGCGCCGGTATTCGCTTAGAAACGCCTCTTCCGGAGTTGCGTTTGCTCGGGTGTGGTTTTTAATTTTCGGGCTTAAAGTTAAGAAATAAAATAATTTTGCGACAACTTTATTTTATTTCGCTTAAGCCACTTGGAAGCCACTTGAAGCCACTTAAAGGCGGCTTGAACTGAGTTGAACTGGATAGGATGCTATCCAGAAATATCCTACCCCTTGGTAGGATATTTGTGAGGTGGGGCCCGCACGAGCCCCGCCGTTTCTTTCGCTAAGTAACGCACCCGCGAAAACCCGTCAAAGTAACTGAAAAGTCAACCGACGCGTTTTCTTTAATTCTTAACAGACCATTTAATTGGGCGGTTTATTTCGTGAATTAAATGGACTGTTTCTTTCGTGAATTTAATGGGTCGTTTCTTTCGAATTGATGGATCGTTTCTTAACCGGTTTCGTGTGTTGGCATGTTTATAAAATAAGACCAACCTAAAAAATCCTTTGAAAGGATTTGAGAGGATCTTGTTTCTTCATCCCCCCGCGAAGAACGCGAAGAACGCGAAGAACGCCGGCGACCGAAATTCGACGACGCACACCGAGATCTGCGACGTCGACGAGCTTTACCCGCGACGTTCTTCGGCGACGCCTCTTCTTCCGCAGCCGATCCTCGTTCGACAGCTAAGGTGAGAAACGAATCTTTGAAATTCTTTTGTGTTGTGTTAATAAAATAAGAGGTAGTCTTATTTTATTTGGAGTTCTTTGTTTGTCTTTGGAGAGCTTTCCCTTCATCTCCAAGCTCTGACGAAGAACGAAGAACGTCTTCATCCTCAAGGAAGAACGACAACACTTCGTCAAGGATCATCGACTCGGCGACCCGGTATCTTCGGACCTTTCCTTCCTCCCCGAACCTCCTTCGTCGGCGTACAAGGATTCGCCAACGACGTGCTTCTTCGGACGCGCCTCTTCGTCAACGGATTTGACGAACGACGACCGCGACGCCCGACTTCCGCGACGCCGTCTTCCGCGGACATAGTCGAATCCTCGATCTTGTACCCAAGGTAGGGGTTGTTGGTTCTTTATTTCTTTATTCTTTTCCTTGAACGTGGATCTAGCAAGTCTAACGTGTGGCTTATTTATTTAAGTCTCGTTATTATTTCTTTAACGTGAGGGGGGGGGGCCGGACCGCACGAACACGGCCGAATCCCCCCTCCATCGTTCATGTTTGTTTATGCTGGTGGAAACAAGTAGCGTGGTGCCGTCGCACCACGCGGATGAACGTTCATTTATTTTGCGCAACACCGTCGCGCTTCGTCGAGGAGAGTCTTCAAGAACGCGACGCCGTCGCGCCGCGTTGGAAGGATTCATGGCACGGCGAAAGGGGCGCGGTGCCGTCGCACCGCGCCGGACGACGAAGACCGCGGCCGGTTCCGGGCCGCGGCGGGACGAGGAGACCGCGGCCGGTTCCGGGCCGCGGCGGAAGGAAAGACCGGCGGCCGGGCCGCCGGCGTCGGAAGTCGAGGGCGGGACCGGAAATTCCGGTCCCGTTGGTAAAAACCGGCCGGCCAGCGGGCCGGCCGGATGTCATAAAACCGGGGGATTAAACCCCCGGCCGGATCTTCAAACCCCCCTCTTAATGAGGGGGGCGGTTCATTTAAAGGAGGGGGGGCAAAGCCCCCCCGGTTCGTTCCAGCCGGCCCCCATTTGTGGGGGGGCCGTTTTTTTGGCAAAGGAACGGCTCAAAGCCGTGCCGCCCTGTTCAATCCGCGGGGGCAATCAAGCCCCCCGCGTGACCACCCCGTGCGGCGCCCGCCGCCGCCAGCGCGGCCCGCCGCCGCCGCCAGCGCGGCCCGCCGCCGCCGCGCGCCGCCGCCGGCCTCCGTGCTGCCGCCATCCGCCGCCGCCGGCCGCCGCCGCCGGCCACCGCGCCACCCGGGGGGGGGTCGGGCCGGGTCGGCCCGGACCCGGACCCCCCGTTTTCGAACCAGATTTGGTTTTTGGCTCATAACTTGAGCCTCGGACCTCTGAATGACGAACCGTCTGCGGCAACGCGATCCTTGGATCGAGACGGTCGTTTCGATATATCGCACTCAAGGTTTCGGGTTACTTTGAGTTCGGACGGGTTGGTTCGTTCACGAAACCAACCGGACCTTCGGAGCGGAAACGCTCATATCTTGAGTTACGGACGTCCAATTGACGTGCCGTCAGTCGCGTAGTGTTCCTCTTAGTGAGACGGATCTTTTGGCATACTCCGCCCGAGGTTTGGACGCAGGTGGATTACGGTCGGGTTGGTTTTGCCTTAAAAACCAACCGGGCCCCGGAGACGAAAAAGCCAATAACTCACAGACCGGGCGTCCGATTGACGCGCCGTCTGTTTCGTTGACTTCCTCTTGATGAGACGGAACTTTTGACATACTCCGCCCGAGTTTTGGATGCAGTCGGAGTATGGCCGGGTTGGATTGTTCCCGAAATCCAACCGGGCCCCTGGAACGGAAAAGCTGATATCTTTCAGACAGGACGTCCGCTTGACGAGCCGTCAGCGGCGTTGGTGGTTACGTTGAGTAACGGTCCCTTTGAGTTTACCCTAGGGAAGTTCGGGGTGCAGTTGAGATACGGCCGGGATTGGTTTCGCTCACGAAACCAACCGGGCCCCTGGGACGAAAAGGCTAATAACTCACAGACCGGGCGTCCGATCGACGCGCCGTCTGTTGCGTTGAGACCCCTGTGCCGAGACGGACCTTTGAGACACTTCTTCGCGGGACCTTGTGATACTTGGAGTATCGACCAGTAGCTCGTGGAGCGGACCCGTGGTACTTGACAGTGGTGGTGCGCTTGGATGCAGCAGCAGACCCTTGGCGGTGGAGAGCTTGGTTGTAGCGGCGGACCCGCGATACTCTACGGAGTGTGTGCGCTTGGTTGTAGCGACAGACCCGCGACGGTGGAGACGAGCGTGCAGAGTACGGAGACCGTGTAGCCGGCTGAGACCTGACGACTGCTTGACCGACTCGACTTGGAGTGAGTCGACTAGCCCAGTGGACGGAGCGCCCGGTATTTGGCGGCAGACCCACGGCGGACGGAGCGCCTGGTAGTTGGCAGCAGACCCGCGGTACTCGACAGGAGGAGTACCTCAGCAGGCTATCTGGGTAGCGCCCGGTATTTGGCGACAGACCCTCAGCGGACGGAGCGCCCGGTAGTTGGCCGCAAACCCGCAGTACTCGACAGGAGGAGTACCTCAGCAGTCCTAGGTTAGTGAGCGGCAGCCTCGGAGTCGTGACAGGACCACTGTACACTCTAGAGACGGAGCTCTTCAGCAGTTACGGTTTCGATAATGAAAATCCTGGTTTGAGCTGAGACCTTTGACCTTTGTGTTTCCTCATGATTGAGATGGGTCGCTTGATAACTTAGGTACATGTATGGGCATATACCTGGGTGATGGTTATCCGTTGATTTCATGATTTTTGTGTATCCTTGAGATTGGATGGGTTACTTGATGACTTAGGTATATGTATGGGCGTATACCTAAGTAGAGTCTGATGTTACTTCGTGATTGCTGCCTTTACTTTGTGGATATCCATGTTGGATTTGGTGAGACCTTAAGGGTCTCGGGGTCCCTACTGAGTAGCTTATACTCACCCCTGCACGGGCTATGCCCGCACCTCGTTGTGTTGGTTGCAGACGACGGACAGCGCAGATCGCAGTTGAGACTTGCGGAGCAGGTCGGTACCCGGAGGTGGACCACTGGGCGGACGTACCCGGAGTAGACGACAGGACCTGTGGAGTAGAGGAGCTATATGTACCTACCCTTCAGGTAGGATCCGTGGTGGACGATCCAGGAGCTGAGCCATCTGTACCTACCCTTCAGGTAGGAATCGAGGCGGACGACCCAGGAGCCGCTTCGTTCTTCCAGCTGCTGTTTTTCCCTTTCGAGTTGTACTTTACAGTTGGGCTTGTATTTCCGGCCCCCTTTACTTTTCTGCACTTGTAGTTACTTTCCGCTTGCTGACTCTGTGGTGGTTGTTACTTATAAAGGCAATGCCTTCCCTGTTATCGGGATTTACGCCTTTGGTGCTAGTCGCCAGCCCCTGGCCTATGGAAGGCGGGCTTGGGGTAGTCACGGCACGGGCCCCGAGGACGGGTCGTGACAAATTGGTATCAGAGGCGGTCGGTTCTACCGCAGACTCTGATCGTCTTTTCTTTCTATGTGAAGCAATAGTGTTAAGGGTACCGAGTGTGGTTTTCAGTTCAGGGAGTCCAGTGTTGGTGCGGGCGGCCGACGTATCCATACACCAGGACCCTGACAACTGATTTCCGACTTTGTGCGCGAAAACACTGATTGCGTGTGTGTTTTCAAAGGTTTCCCCCCTTAAAACAGCTCAAACCAGGTCAGCTCACCAGGTATAATCGTTTGATCGTGTTACGTTGTTTCTTTCAGGATGTCTTTTCTCGGACGACCAGCTAGAGCCCGGAGGGATGAGCGTGCTGACAGTCTGTCGAGCGATGAGGCTTCGGTACAGGGCCCTCTTGCAGTTGAGGCACCAGCGGAGGCACCAGCGGTACTACCATACGTTGGGCCACCGATGCCACCAGCCCCAGCAGTAGGCGATGCCCGCTACTTGCGCGCACTGCATGAGTTCCAGCGCCAGAGGCCACCCAGGTTCGGGGGAGAGATGGACCCGCAGGCGGCTGAGGATTGGCTGGAGGCCGTGGTGGGAGTCTTCAGGCTAGTGGGGACGCCGGCAGACTTCATGGTGATCTTTGCTACCAGCCTCCTTCAGGCAGCAGCAGGTAGGTGGTGGAGCCACTTGTTTCAGTTTTGCGATGAGATGGACTTCGCATGGGAAGACTTTGAGACCTTCTTCAGGGTGGAGTTTGTGCCAGTAGCTCTACACCCTGAGCGTGATCAGGAGCTGCTGCCTTTGCCACGTGTTTCTCGATCAGAAGCCGAGTCATCTGTGGGCAGTAGACAGATGATGCTGAGGCCCAGAAAGACCAGACCAGCAGTTAGACGGTCTCGGGTTTTACGACCGGTGGTGCAGGGCACCCGGAGTGGGAACAGAGTTAGCCGTGCAAGGAGCAGGTTGTGTTACTCATGCCGCGAAAAGGGACATCTGGCACGTGACTGTCCGACTCCCGATCCGCAGGCTTTGGGAGAGCCACCGAGATAGAGGCAGCGACAAATGCTTGAGCAACAGTAAAGCAGGTGGACAGGAGCGGAACTAGTGGATACGTCTCTTGTACTTCTAGTTCCATGTTGATGTTGCTTTTGTGTAGCGTCTTGTATTATGAGCTGCAATAATAAAAGACGCATCCTTTGTGATGTTTTCATTCCTGTCCTCTTTTGTGATGTTACTAAGAGGTTCCAGTTGACTGTTGACTTGACCCTCACTTGTGAGACATCTACTGGAGGAGACCAGTTACCACACACTGATGCCGACAGTGTGATTCAACCCTTGGAGGCGAGAGTAACGGTTGGATCTCTTAGTAGTAGCGTCGAGGCCTTACGACGTCATCCTTGGTATGGATTAGTATCATCCATGTTAGGATTGACTGTTTTAGGCAAAGAATGTGGTTCATCCAGGGGATGAGACCAGGTTTCTCTTATCAGCAAGGATGAAATCTCGCAGCTCTTGTGGGACCAGAGATGGTCCGGGCCACGTCAGAAGAGGTCCATGTCATCCAGGAGCGGATGAGGAAAACACAGAGCCGGCAGAAGTCATATGCTGACAGGAGGCGGAGGCCACTAGAGTTCGAGGATGGCGACCACGTCTTCTTGCGTGTCTCACCTCGACGTGGTTTGCGGAGATTTGGCCGAGGCGGCAAGTTGTCTCCCCGCTTCATCGGGCCTTTCCAGGTCCTCAGCAGGGTTGGCGAGGTGGCTTATCGCCTGGCTCTGCCACCTCAGTTGCACCGGGTGCACGACGTCCTCCACGTATCCCAGCTGAGGAGATACGTGCTCGACCCCCTTCGCATATCATCGACCATGAGGAGCTTGACGGTTGCGATGAGTGTCTTATACGGAGGTTCCTGTGGGGATCGAGGATCGACAGGAGCGGATCCTAGGAGGATGGTCGATTCCTCTTGTGCACTTTCTTTGGCAGCGCGGGAACCTCCAGGTGAGCACATGGGAGCGGAAGGCTCAGATGCGTGCTCAGTACCGCTTTGTTTCCCTAAGTTTGTGGTGAAGCTTTACGGGGACGTAAAGCCCTGTGGTGGGAGTAATGTAAAGACCCGTAAATTTCAAGGAAATTTTTTTCTTAATTTTCTTTGGAATTTTACAAGAACGCAGTTTCTGACGGCACCTGATTCCGAGGCCCGGTGTGCCCGGAATCATTTTCCGAAGTTTTGGCTCGGGTACGTTCAGTGAACAGACGAACGGGTTTTTCTAACTTTTGAACCGGTGCCCGGAATCGAATTCTGAGGGCACCGATGAAATCGCAGCGCCGGTATTCGCTTAGAAACGCCTCTTCCGGAGTTGCGTTTGCTCGGGTGTGGTTTTTAATTTTCGGGCTTAAAGTTAAGAAATAAAATAATTTTGCGACAACTTTATTTTATTTCACTTAAGCCACTTGGAAGCCACTTGAAGCCACTTAAAGGCGGCTTGAACTGAGTTGAACTGGATAGGATGCTATCCAGAAATATCCTACCCCTTGGTAGGATATTTGTGAGGTGGGGCCCGCACGAGCCCCGCCGTTTCTTTCGCTAAGTAACGCACCCGCGAAAACCCGTCAAAGTAACTGAAAAGTCAACCGACGCGTTTTCTTTAATTCTTAACAGACCATTTAATTGGGCGGTTTATTTCGTGAATTAAATGGACTGTTTCTTTCGTGAATTTAATGGGTCGTTTCTTTCGAATTGATGGATCGTTTCTTAACCGGTTTCGTGTGTTGGCATGTTTATAAAATAAGACCAACCTAAAAAATCCTTTGAAAGGATTTGAGAGGATCGTGTTTCTTCATCCCCCCGCGAAGAACGCGAAGAACGCGAAGAACGCCGGCGACCGAAATTCGACGATGCACACCGAGATCTGCGACGTCGACGAGCTTTACCCGCGACGTTCTTCGGCGACGCCTCTTCTTCCGCAGCCGATCCTCGTTCGGCAGCTAAGGTGAGAAACGAATCTTTGAAATTCTTTTGTGTTGTGTTAATAAAATAAGAGGTAGTCTTATTTTATTTGGAGTTCTTTGTTTGTCTTTGGAGAGCTTTCCCTTCATCTCCAAGCTCTGACGAAGAACGAAGAACGTCTTCATCCTCAAGGAAGAACGACAACACTTCGTCAAGGATCATCGACTCGGCGACCCGGTATCTTCGGACCTTTCCTTCCTCCCCGAACCTCCTTCGTCGGCGTACAAGGATTCGCCAACGACGTGCTTCTTCGGACGCGCCTCTTCGTCAACGGATTTGACGAACGACGACCGCGACGCCCGACTTCCGCGACGCCGTCTTCCGCGGACATAGTCGAATCCTCGATCTTGTACCCAAGGTAGGGGTTGTTGGTTCTTTATTTCTTTATTCTTTTCCTTGAACGTGGATCTAGCAAGTCTAACGTGTGGCTTATTTATTTAAGTCTCGTTATTATTTCTTTAACGTGAGGGGGGGGCCGGACCGCACGAACACGGCCGAATCCCCCCTCCATCGTTCATGTTTGTTTATGCTGGTGGAAACAAGTAGCGTGGTGCCGTCGCACCACGCGGATGAACGTTCATTTATTTTGCGCAACACCGTCGCGCTTCGTCGAGGACAGTCTTCAAGAACGCGACGCCGTCGCGCCGCGTTGGAAGGATTCATGGCACGGCGAAAGGGGCGCGGTGCCGTCGCACCGCGCCGGACGACGAAGACCGCGGCCGGTTCCGGGCCGCGGCGGGACGAGGAGACCGCGGCCGGTTCCGGGCCGCGGCGGAAGGAAAGACCGGCGGCCGGGCCGCCGGCGTCGGAAGTCGAGGGCGGGACCGGAAATTCCGGTCCCGTTGGTAAAAACCGGCCGGCCAGCGGGCCGGCCGGATGTCATAAAACCGGGGGATTAAACCCCCGGCCGGATCTTCAAACCCCCCTCTTAATGAGGGGGGCGGTTCATTTAAAGGAGGCGGGGCAAAGCCCCCCCGGTTCGTTCCAGCCGGCCCCCATTTGTGGGGGGGCCGTTTTTTTGGCAAAGGCACGGCTCAAAGCCATGCCGCCCTGTTCAATCCGCGGGGGCAATCAAGCCCCCCGCGTGACCACCCCGTGCGGCGCCCGCCGCCGCCAGCGCGGCCCGCCGCCGCCGCCGGCGCGGCCCGCCGCCGCCGCCGGCGCGGCCCGCCGCCGCCGCCGGCCACCGTGCCGCCGCCATCCGCCGCCGCCGGCCACCGCGCCACCCGGGGGGGTCGGGCCGGGTCGGCCCGGACCCGGACCCCCCGTTTTCGAACCAGATTTGGTTTTTGGCTCATAACTTGAGCCTCGGACCTCCGAATGACGAACCGTCTGCGGCAACGCGATCCTTGGATCGAGACGGTCGTTTCGATATATCGCACTCAAGGTTTCGGGTTACTTTGAGTTCGGACGGGTTGGTTCGTTCACGAAACCAACCGGACCATCGGAGCGGAAACGCTCATATCTTGAGCTACGGACGTCCGATTGACGTGCCGTCAGTCGCGTAGTGTTCCTCTTAGTGAGACGGATCTTTTGGCATACTCCGCCCGAGGTTTGGACGCAGGTGGAGTACGGTCGGGTTGGTTTTGCCTTAAAAACCAACCGGGCCCCGGAGACGAAAAAGCCAATAACTCACAGACCGGGCGTCCGATTGACGCGCCGTCTGTTTCGTTGACTTCCTCTTGATGAGACGGAACTTTTGACATACTCCGCCCGAGTTTTGGATGCAGTCGGAGTATGGCCGGGTTGGATTGTTCCCGAAATCCAACCGGGCCCCTGGAACGGAAAAGCTGATATCTTTCAGACAGGACGTCCGCTTGACGAGCCGTCAGCGGCGTTGGTGGTTACGTTGAGTAACGGTCCCTTTGAGTTTACCCTAGGGAAGTTCGGGGTGCAGTTGAGATACGGCCGGGATTGGTTTCGCTCACGAAACCAACCGGGCCCCTGGGACGAAAAGGCTAATAACTCACAGACTGGGCGTCCGATCGACGCGCCGTCTGTTGCGTTGAGACCCCTGTGCCGAGACGGACCTTTGAGACACTTCTTCGCGGGACCTTGTGATACTTGGAGTATCGACCAGTAGCTCGTGGAGCGGACCCGTGGTACTTGACAGTGGTGGTGCGCTTGGATGCAGCAGCAGACCCTTGGCGGTGGAGAGCTTGGTTGTAGCGGCGGACCCGCGATACTCTACGGAGTGTGTGCGCTTGGTTGTAGCGACAGACCCGCGACGGTGGAGACGAGCGTGCAGAGTACGGAGACCGTGTAGCCGGCTGAGACCTGACGACTGCTTGACCGACTCTACTTGGAGTGAGTCGACTAGCCCAGTGGACGGAGCGCCCGGTATTTGGCGGCAGACCCACGGCGGACGGAGCGCCTGGTAGTTGGCAGCAGACCCGCGGTACTCGACAGGAGGAGTACCTCAGCAGGCTATCTGGGTAGCGCCCGGTATTTGGCGACAGACCCTCAGCGGACGGAGCGCCCGGTAGTTGGCCGCAAACCCGCAGTACTCGACAGGAGGAGTACCTCAGCAGTCCAAGGTTAGTGAGCGGCAGCCTCGGAGTCGTGACAGGACCACTGTACACTCTAGAGACGGAGCTCTTCAGCAGTTACGGTTTCGATAATGAAAATCCTGGTTTGAGCTGAGACCTTTGACCTTTTTGTTTCCTCATGATTGAGATGGGTCGCTTGATAACTTAGGTACATGTATGGGCATATACCTGGGTGATGGTTATCCGTTGATTTCATGATTTTTGTGTATCCTTGAGATTGGATGGGTTACTTGATGACTTAGGTATATGTATGGGCGTATACCTAAGTAGAGTCTGATGTTACTTCGTGATTGCTGCCTTTACTTTGTGGATATCCATGTTGGATTTGGTGAGACCTTAAGGGTCTCGGGGTCCCTACTGAGTAGCTTATACTCACCCCTGCACGGGCTATGCCCGCACCTCGTTGTGTTGGTTGCAGACGACGGACAGCGCAGATCGCAGTTGAGACTTGCGGAGCAGGTCGGTACCCGGAGGTGGACCACTGGTCGGACGTACCCGGAGTAGACGACAGGACCTGTGGAGTAGAGGAGCTATCTGTACCTACCCTTCAGGTAGGATCCGTGGTGGACGATCCAGGAGCTGAGCCATCTGTACCTACCCTTCAGGTAGGAATCGAGGCGGACGACCCAGGAGCCGCTTCGTTCTTCCAGCTGCTGTTTTTCCCTTTCGAGTTGTACTTTACAGTTGGGCTTGTATTTCCGGCCCCCTTTACTTTTCTGCACTTCTAGTTACTTTCCGCTTGCTGACTCTGTGGTGGTTGTTACTTATAAAGGCAATGCCTTCCCTGTTATCGGGATTTACGCCTTTGGTGCTAGTCGCCAGCCCCTGGCCTATGGAAGGCGGGCTTGGGGTAGTCACGGCACGGGCCCCGAGGACGGGTCGTGACAGTTTTAAACCATACAAAGCTTTATAAAGTTTAAAAACTTGATTTGGAAAATGGGGGTTAGTAAATCCAGATGGTTGTTCTACAAAAACATCTTCAATTATAAAACCATTTAGAAATTCACTTTTCACATCCATTTGATATAACTTGAAATCCAGATGTGCAGCATATGCAAGTAAGATCCTAATGGCTTCTAGTCTAGCTACAGTTGCAAAAGTTTCCTCATAGTCTATACCTTCTTCTTGACTATATCCTTGTGCAACTATTCTAGCTTTGTTTCTAACTATATTTCCAGATTCATCTACTTTATTTCTAAAAACCCATTTTGTGCCTATTGTCAGAGTGTCCTTAGGTCTGTCAACTAATTCCCAGACTTTGTTTCTTTCAAACTGATTTAATTCTTCCTGCATTGCTATTACCCAGAATTAATCATTGATAGCATCATTGATATTTTTGGGTTCTAGCTGTGAAAGAAAAGCTTGATGTTCAACCTGGTTTCTTAGAGAAGCTCTAGTTTGTGTTCCTATATCAAGATTACCAACAACAGCTTCTAAAGGATGATTCTTTAGAATCCTTGTTGATCTGGTAAAGGTTGGACTAGAAATTTCATGTTCATCTATAGGTTCGGGTTCAACAGAAGCAGATTCTGGAAAAAGTCCAGAATTGGATGCTTTTATAACAGGTTCTTTAGATTTATCATTAAGGTCCAGAATAGACAAATCTTCTTCAATATTCTCAGGAGAGGTTTTAGGCTCATGTGGATCAGTTTCATCGAATTTGATGTGAACAGATTCTTCCACACATTTAGTTTTCTTATTGAATACTCTATAGGCGTTACTTGAAATAGAGTAACCCAGAAAAATTCCTTCATCACTTTTGGAAGCAAACTTATCCAGATTATCTTTAGTATTTATAATAAATACTTTGCAACCAAAAACTTTAAAGTAATTAACCTTAGGCTTTCTATTGTTCCACAATTCATAAGGGGTTTTCTTAAGAACAGGTCTAATTAAGACTCTATTAATGACATAACAAGCTGTATTTACAGCTTCAGTCCAAAAATAAATAGGTAGATCATATTCATTGAGCATGGTTCTAGCAATTTCTTGAAGGGTTCGGTTTCTTCTTTCTACTACACCATTCTGTTTGGGTGTTCTAGGGGCAGAAAAGTTATGAGTATAGCCATTATGTGAGCAATAAGATTCAAAATCTTGATTTTCAAACTCACGACCATGATCACTTCTCAAGGTTTTAATCTTAAGTCCACTAAGGTTCTCTACAGATTTAGAGTATTTAACAAAAGAAGAACAGGCTTCACTTTTGTGAGCTAGAAAATATACCCATGTATATCGAGAAAAATAATCTACAAGAACATAAACATAGTGCTTCCCATTTAAACTAGAAACTCTTGATGGTCCAAACAAATCCATGTGATCCAATTCAAGTGGTTGAGTAGTCGAAACTTCTTTCTTTGATTTAAAAGAAACTTTGTGTTGTTTTCCCTTTTGACAGGGGTTACACACTCTATCATTTGGGAATTATAATTTAGGTAGGTCTCTCACTAAGTTTTTTCTAGAGAGTTTTCTAAGTGAGTGAATGTTGCAATTTCCCAATCTTATGTGCCATAGCCAAGATTCTTTATAAAAAGCATTCAAAAAAGTAATATTCTGCTTAGCTAAAGAATTCAGATTAACAGTATAAACATTTTCATTTCTTAAGGCAGAAAATACCAAAACATTCTTAGAATTAAAAACATTTCAAGAATCATTTTCAAATTTAACATGAAAACCATCATCACATAACTGAGAAATACTTAATAAATTGTATTTAAGACCATCAAAAAATAAAACATCAGAGATCAAAATTGAATCAGTGTTACCAATCTGGCCTAGGCCGATGATTTTTCCTTTAGAGTTATCACCAAAGGTGACAATGCCTCCATCAACTTTTATTAAACTCTTGAAACAAGAATAATCTCCAGTCATGTGGCTTGAGCACCCACTGTATAAATACCACGTCTCTTTACAGGAGCTCTTTAAGAAAGTTCCCTACAAAACAGATTCAGATGGGATATGATTTTGGTACCCATATTTTCTTGGGTCCAGACAGGTTAGCCAATAACACTTTAGGTACCCATATTTGTCTAATGGGTCTCATATAATTTGTAGAATTGACATGATTTGAAAGATAAACTTTATTTGATCCATAGCTATGTATATAACTGGTTGAAGCATATGATGTTCCAGAATTACCTTCACTCTGTCCAGATTTAGAAATGAATCTAGTTTTGGCAATTTTCCTTTGTCCAGGTTGGTATCCTATACCAGTAGTATATTTAGGTGCTATTTTCGTTCCTAGAATCTGTGTTAGAATATTTTTGCCATTGGTGAAATTCTCTAAGTCTTTCTTGTGTTGCTCATTAGATAGTTTCAGTTCAGTGTTTTATTTTAACAGTTGAGCATTTTTCTCTTTTTCAATAGTATGTTCGGTGTTAACTGTAGTGGTGAGAGCATGTTGTTTATTTAATGACTTGTATTTATCCTTAAGTTCATTACATGTCTCTTCTAGCATATCACAGTACTCAAACAATTCATTTGTAGACATTGTTCCAGAATCAGAGTCAGATTCTGCATTATCTCTAGAGTAATAATTTAAAGCAGGAGTTTCAGCAGTTACCTGAGAAGTGTTTTTCATAAAGCACATGTTTGCCTTATTTTTGTGTTCAGATTCAGAGCTTTCAGATTCAGTAGAGCTATCCTCAGAAGCACTCCAAGTAGCCTTCATGGATTTCTTAATCTTATTGTCCTTATATTCATATTTCTTTTTATACTTCAGCTTTGGACAGTCGGCTTTAATGTGTCCTTTTCTCTTGCACTCATAGCAGACAACATCATCTGATTTGTCATTCTTCTTCCAATCCTTTTTCCATCTACCATGGTGATCATACTTACCCTTATAATTTGTTTTTCTGTAGAACTTCTTTTTTCTATAAAATTTCTTAAATCTTCTAGCAATGTGAGCCATCTCAGCATCACTGTCAGAATCACTTTCACTTTCCTCACTGCTTGAACTTTCAACTACATCTTGAAGCTTTTCTTTGTCCTTATTCTATGAAGTTGAGGATTTGAAAGTGACAGACTTTCTTGGAGGTTCATTTTCTTCATCTTTATTCACTTTAATCTCTTCTTCCTACATCATCAGCTTGCCAATTAGTTCCTTGACAGGTAGAGCAGCAATGTCACATGATTCTCTGATTGAGACAGATGTGCCTCTCCATCTATCAGGTAGACATCTCAAAATTCTCATAATTTGTTCCTTCGATGAGACATACTTTCCCAGCGAGATCATTGTAATGACAATTTCATTGAACCTGAGATACATGTCAGAAATGGGTTCGTCAGGCTTCATTTTAAAATTATCATACTTGATAGTATAAGTGTTCAATCTCATTTCTTTAACATTCATTGTTCCTTCATGAGAAACAGCTAAGGTATCCCAAATTTCATATGCAGTTTTACATGCAGAAATTCTATTAAACTCTTCATCTCCAAGAGCACAGTACAAGGCATTCATAGCTTTACAGATATTATTGTAAGCATTCTTTATAGGTTCATCCCAAGTAGATCTAGCAGTAGTGGGAATTTTGTATTCTGATTCAATAGCAGTCCAAATATCAAAACCTATGCTTTCTAGATGAATTTTCATTTTCAGTTTCCACTAAGCATAATTAGTTCCATTGAAGAAAGGTGGCCGGTTAGTAGAAGCACCCTCAAGTCTATTGTCCATTATGAGAAAATTTTAAAGAGATAAAAATTTAGATATAACAGAAATTTTAAGAACATTAAAATACAACTAAAATCACAGTTCAAAAGCAGAGTACTTTTAGAAAGTATTTTCAATCCTCTGATACCAAGTGTTGGTCGGATTGGTTTACTCATGAGGGGGGTGAATTGAGTACCAATTAAAATTTCTGTATTTAAAAAAAGTGTCTTAAAGTCCCCCAAATAAAATAATAAATTAAACTGTAGTGAATTTATATTAAAGTAGAGGTTAGGTTAGATTCTCAAGGGATTGATTAATTCCCAGTTAATCAACACAGGAGTGTGTGATTATCTTTTGAAACTAACTTACTAATATACACCTAACATAAACACTTGCTAATTTAATTATCAAAGTAACTTTAAAAACAGTATTGGTTTTAAAGTGATTAGCAGTGGAATAAATCTTTGAAAGAGATGGTACAACAAATGTAACCAAGAGGTTCAGTCTCAAGCTGAGACTTAGTCCTCTCAAAATTTTATATAAAAATGATCCACACCCAGGATCGGGGTTCAACAGTTTACAACTGTCCAGGTCCAAGACCTCTACCACTGTTCTTCGTGGGAAACAGTACAATAGCAACCAGCTGTCCAGGTCACACACGACCTCTACCACTGTTATTCGTGGGAAAGAAAGAATGTAAGAATTTGGTAAGGATTTAAAAATCCTTCAGTTTAAGTACAGGACACAGTGTATGTGTTAGATACAACAGATAACACACACTGCTCGAAGAGTATAATAATAAATCACAGAACAAGAGATGTAGAGTTTAGAAGTGGTTCTGGTGATTTCAGTGTAGCTCTGGACTCCTTTGGATTCGATCAGAAGTGAGTCTGAGTCCTCTTCTCGTTTCTGTTTGAGAAACAGAGTGTCGTATGCTTCAGGTTCGTAGGTAGTGAGATGTAGTTGATGAAGCTCTTCGATATTCTTTTGTATGCACAAAACTCTTCTTGAGTAGGCTTGATTTTATATGTGATTCTGTCTTGCTTGGTTCTTCTTGTATGCACAGAGCTCTTCTTGAGTATGTCGTATGTCTTCCTTGTCTCTGTGTGTGTTGTCTCTATTCTCTTCAGCAGAGTCTTCTTGTATTTATGTCACGTGCAACATGAGACAAAAAATATTTCCTTTCTGCAGGTATGAGGTACGGGTTCCTGACATCCGACCGCCTTTATCAGATATTTGACAAATAATTAAAATGTACATGATATGACCGTTAGATAGATTAAATATAGGAAATAAAGAAATTCAAACAGTGAGTCGAGTGATGGGTAGGTAATCAGCATTGGTAGCTTGGACATCGGTAGCTTGAACATCGGTAGCTTGAACATCGGTAGCTTGAACATCGGTAGCTTGAACATCGGTAGCTTGGACATCAGTTTCTTGAACATCGATAGCTTAAACATCGGTAGCTTGAACATCGGTAGCTTGAACATCGGTAGCTTGAAGATCGGTAGCTTGAACATCGGTAGCTTGAACATCGGTAGCTTGATGTCATTAGTTGCTTTGACTCTATCCGTGGCTCTATGCGTCGGTAGGTATATGCTTGTATCGATGACTTTGTTTATCGGTAGCTCCATGCGTCGGTAGCTCCATGCGTCGGTAGCTCCATGCGTCGGTAGCTCCATGCGTCGGTATCGGTAGCTGTGAGTCTGTCAGTAGCTTCGTCTATCGGTGACTCTTATTCCATCGGTAGCTATTTATACTTACACCGGTAGCTCTATGTTTGTATCGGTAGCTCTCTGTAAGTCAGTAGCTTACATTTATAAGTACATCGGTAGCTCTGTGTTAAGTATATCGGTGACTCTGTCTGTCGGTAGACTAAGTCTATCGGTAGACTAGGTACCGGTAGCTCTTTATCAGTAGCTATAAGCAGATTACATATCTGTTTTATGCAGAACACATCCGATTGTGTTAGAATCAATTTATAACTTGTATGAACATGGATAAATGAGGATTAACATATTCCAAAGACTATTTTATAAATTATTATAGGTTTGATCATAGATTTGAAAGAATTAAAGTATAGATCAATGATACTTAAAAATATCATAGAGAATGAAAACATACTTGGGATTTTCAACACATATGAATATATGATTGAGATTATCAAAATAGGTGAGGTCAACAATATGTTTTGAGAGAATACATGATGAATGTATTCAAATGATTGGTTTGTGACAAAAAGAGTTAATTTATCATATATGGCTGATCAATGATAAGCTGGTTTTTAGATAATTAGTAAACTTCTTTCTAATGTTTTATAATTTCATCATTACGAAGGTTTACAAGGTTACATATTTATGGAATAATTTGTATTGTTATTCAGATGAAATTTAGAGATTAATATATTATCACACCATATGCTGATTTAAAGATATTGGATAACTTGTGCTAACCGTTTTATAATGATGAAAATAGATGGAATGGCCAATCATCCTATTTATGGATCTCATGATCGGTTAATTCTTTAGGAATGAAAAATTAACCATTATTTCATGGAATAAGATATGAAGTGGAATTTTCTAATGGAACAATAAATAGTTATATTGTGCTAATATCAAGTAAGTACATATTCTCATGAAAATTATTCAACATTAGGAAAAAGGTTTTGAAATAAAATGGTGTCTCTTTATCATCATTTTTTAAGAAATCAAAGCCCTTTTTTATACCTCTTTAGGTTACAAATTTGTGATTATTGACATTATCCAAATCATATTCTCTATTTCTCCCCATCAGAACATGATAGTTATATATCTCTTACATGTCCATTTTTTCAATTTCCTCTTATGTTCTCTAAAGTTGAAACCAGGTAAAGAGATACTTTAGGGAACATTTATGTTTCCAAATTTTCCTTTTTAAAAGAGGTTTTACTGTTTATTTTTACGATGGGGATTTCTATGAATATAAATTTCATGAAATAAAAGAATGTTGTCAAATAAAAATCTCATAGATGGAATTAATTATAAATGGGGTAAAATGTAATGCCCTTTGATTATTTGATTATTTTGAATTAATTTACTCTCATTTATATTTTTCATTTCACACATCACTAAATATATCTTGTGTTATACCAAATAACTATGTTTTTATCTTATTAGACACAACAAAAATTGAATCTTGTTCTATACACAACAATTATATTATCTTGCAGTATATGAAACACTTTGGTTTACATGTGTTTCATATAATATTGAGTCCCTTTGATAGCTTTTGTTACATGCTAGACATAGTTTTAGCAGACTACAACATACAATTAATATTATTATTGAAATATTCTTATAGATTTTTTCTTTTTATTATAACAAAGGTTATGAATACAATTAATTAAATTATGATAATATGGTTTATACATATATATAAGAACAAATTTTTGGTTACGAATTAATTAGAAATGAAAATAAATCTTATTAGAAAATATATGAAAACATTTTCTAGAAAACATTATATATTAAATCAAACAATTATTACAATAAAAAATTAAATAAAATTCTTTTGATAAAATATTTTACAAAATATATATATTTTATTTATTATAATACTTAACAGTAATATTATGTGTTTTTATAAAATATATAAGAATAAATTCAATTTTATGAATAAAACACATATATTTTTCTAAGAGGTAATTTTATTTCATTTTAATGGCATGCATATTTTAATTAAATATTCATAAAATTATATAATTTTTAAAAAAATATTAGCTTCATTTTTAAATAGTAATATCAAAAATTTCCTGGGGTGAACTTTGAAGGTTCTTCTGAGAAGTTTCATTTTTTATTGAGTAGTGAAAAACACTAAATTTTTATTGAAAACTACTTTTTCATATAATTTATTTATATATTAAAATTATATTTTAAATTATAATTAGTTAAATTATACAAAAATAAATAAAATTTATTTCATTGAAATCAGTTTCACATTGATGTTGGATATAAAACATTTCAAAAGTTTGAACTTTTTACATTAAAATCCTGCTTTTCTATCACATATATAGGATTATTTTAAGTTAATTTTTACAAATTATATTATTGAATTTGGATAAATGGATTAAATGTTTTTAATAATAAAAAAATATTATTTCTGGTAATTTAAAATTAGTTTTTGACCTAAAATATTTGTGAAATTAATAATAAATATTTACAGTGATTAAGGTAAAAATGAGTTTCCTTAGTGGTTAAACATTAATTTAAGGGGGAAAGTAATCAAGATTCAGGCCCAAAATGAATTTTATATATGTATTTCGAACAAATAATCCATTTTATACTAAATTTAAAATTATTATATGAAAATGATGTAAGGGAGACCTCTCAATTGGGTTTACCTTTTTATTTATACAATAATTTCACTCATCCTCCACTATAAAAGGGGACTCACCCCCTAAAAATATTGACACATATAAAGCCATTTGTATCAACAAAAACCTTTTAATATAATATTTTAAATTGTATCATCTGAGATTATGATCCTTACTTTGGGATGAAATCCTTCCAAGGAAGCCCTTTTGTGGAAACCAAAATAAGTTACACGACGAATAGGTAACATCCTTCAACAAGATTTTTTTTATTTCATTATCAACCCCTTAAATTCATATTATTATATTATTATTTAATAACATTAGTATTATAATTATTCTATGATATTTTTATATTAATCGTATGACGTACACTCACAATAACTTCTAGTAAATGGGATACACAATCATTGTTTGTTTGTTTGGAAGGCCACAACATTGTAAACCGATGAAATTAATTATCTCATTACTGAATTTAATGGTTTGAAATATTGATGGAATTGGTGTTTTTATAATATATATATATGATATTTTGGGATTTTTATGATTTTTTAATTATTACTCAATTCATACCTTCATTGTTATCATTTTAGATGAATACGATAACTTCATTTATGGGATTGTGGACAACTAGCTCCTCAAAGAAATGTGATGCCCTCACACATTACATGGAATGTAATAAAGGTGGGTTTATTAAACATATGTTATATTTATAAAATATAAGTACTACTATAATTTTAATATATATTTATATACATCATTTACTTTCTTTCTTACATTATGGCAATAAAACTAAAACATCATGCATGCTTACATAAAACCTACCATTTCCATGAACTGTGCATTCAATTCCATATTTATATATATAATATATTATTATAAATAATTATATAATGATTATATTTTATATTAATATCATGATTTTTAATTTCATAAATAATTAAATTTGGATGTACGAAGGAGGATCAAGAATAACAATTCAAAACATATAGGAAAAACAAAGTGGATAATAGATGAAACGTAACATTAACATGTAATTGCTAATAAATAGGCAATATAATTTAATTATAAGAACATATATGGTTTGAGGTATAATAATATGGTTCTATTTTTGATTTATAATAAACTTACATTGTTTAAAAATGAGGTTTGAACTAGTACGAAGAAATTCATGACTTAAGGTAACTGTTTTCTCATCTCGCTTTTATTTTTGTGAGATATATTGACATTCAGAAATTATTATTTTTAGGTGGTGTATAAAATTTCATATGAAATTTTATATGATATATATAATTTATTTCACGATATTAAACATCTTAATTTCTTATATTCTTTCTTTGACCTCACGATCAAAAAGTTTTTGATGTAGTAAGGGGATTTCTTGTCTCACATTTATTTTTTTGAGATTTATACCATATTAACCACTTATTTATTTTGGGTTCTGTATATACTGAAAATTAATTTATTGTATGAATATTTTAATTAATCTTATTGGTATTCACATATCCATTTAATGATCTCTCTTTCATGTATTTTTCTCTTAAAAAGTTACAAAACATATAAAGTAATTTTGTCTCAATTTTCAATCTTTAAGAAACATGTTATGTTATCCACATATATTCATTTTTGGGGTGTATATACTACACTTTGACATGTTTTATAATGAATATAATAATTTTCATTATATTTTAAGATTCATTTAATTTTATTATTTCATGTGTATTTTGATTCAATGTTACCAAAGTTTTAACAGTTTATTATTATAATGTAATCATTTATCAAGATTGTTTATGATTACACTTCAATTGATGAAATATTATGATCCATATATCAATGAATTTCATGAAATTTTTAATTATATGGTTATTAATTTTATATTCCAGTAATCATAGCATTTTCACTCTTTTTTAGAAATGATTATTAAGAAATTGTTTTCAAGAAAACCTTACTTTATCTCTCACTTTAGTTTGAAATATATGTTCTTCAAAAAACCGTGTTTTCATAAAAAATTTAAAAATGTGTTTTAGTATTATCCTATGATATTTAGAATACATATTGAACCATGGTTTTCCTTTTTAAAAAAATGGGTTTTTAAAAGGATTCTATTCATCGTTTTCTGATCGAGGAACATTTCAAAACATATTACGGTGTAAAAGGAATGAATGGCATGCACGAATTTATCCACAATCACAACCATACTTAATTTAAAGATTCCTTCGAATGTTTAAATAATTTTTTTAAAGAATTTTTTTCATTCATATTTTATATGTTTTTTTCTTTTAAAATGGTTTTCAAAGAAAAATGGTTTCAAAATTTTTTCATGTTCAAGAAGTGTTTTAAATAATTATAAAATATTCTTTTATATATTTTCAAAAAGTTATTGTCAACGAAAAGGATTTAAATTATTTGAATTATTGTTTTATAATGTTTCAAATCTATTTACAAATAAAAACGTTTTCAAAATGTTTTGTGTTATAAAAATATATTATAAAATTTAAAAGGATATTTCCCTCAATAAATGTTTTAAATTATTTTTAAATATTAAATCATAAGTTTTAAAAGTGGTTTTCAAATGAGAATGATTTTTATAAATTATTATTTTAAAAAAAAATTCAAATAAAGGTTATTTTCCTTAAGAAATGCTCCAATTGATCTTTCAAAATTTTGTAACATCTAAGAAAATATCCATTAATATAGTTTATATATTACTAGGGATGTGATCTAAGTATTACATTCTTATTCATTCATTATATGGTTTATGATTAAGATGAAAAGTTGTTTGGAAACTTTTTTCTCCTCCATAATATATACCATGAAAAAATGCTTATTAAACCCACTACTTTTAACATGTTATTCTATGATTTAAGGATTGTGAAACTTTTATATTTTATAATGGTTATGATGTGATAAATATTTTATGATCCCCATTTAATTTCATGGGTTATGATATGATGTTTATCAAACCCATATCTTTTTATGAGTCATGATTTGATGATTTTTTTACTATATTGTGGCACACTTATGTATAATTCCACTATGTGAGATGTGGGAACAATATTTATCCCAATGAATTGTGTAAGGATTTATATATCATGATATAATGATGGGAAACATGTTGATGGGATTGATATTCTATGGGAAGAAGGGGAAACCCAATCTACTATGGGATGATGGGGAAGCCCGATCCACTATGGGAAGATAGAGAAACCCAATCCACTATGGGAGGAAGGGGAAATATGATTTATAATGGGGAACATGTGTGTAGTGATCTACATTAGTAAATAGGTGTTTCTTAATCCCCAATGTTAAATATGTGTGTCCTGGTCCACTATAATTATTGTCTGGGTAGTTAACCTTGACTATTATGATTTTAGGTGTGAACCTATTTATACGTTCACAATTTTGGGCGTAGACCTGGCTTCATGTCCATATGTTAATGTGTGGTCCTGATTTTTTGTCCTTCACTTAATGAGTTAACCATTTTCTACATATACATGTACACAATGTTATATGAAGATGTTTATTCAAAAAATCTATGTCTCATGCCCGTTATATACTCACATGGTTAATTTTCTTAATTATGTTATGATTCTTGTCTTATGAACTACCAGTATTTATAACAAGCCTCATGCTTATCATCTATGATAGTTTAGGTACGAACCTTGTAAGATATTTTAATGATCACATACCCTTATTCATTCTTTATTCTTTCATATGATCATTGATTAATATATCTAATGTGTACCCATACATAGTATCTGTGCTCACCCTTTCTTCTGTATCAATTCCGGAGGTTATGAAGAAAGGTTTTTAGTATGAGTGATAAAGAAAAAGATATTTACCTGAGAAATTGAATATATTTCAACAAGTTAGATGATTGTGTTTCATGTTCCCAAAAATAATAAACTACTATGGTTCTCAGGCATGTACCTTTGTAATCTATTGAATATCCCATCTAAAATGATGTAATATCATTTTATGTTAAGCTTACATCAGTATAAATCTCACTATGGTAAAATAAATATATAGAATCTCTCAATTACAAGGAGAACAAAAAATATTATATAGTCCCTCAATGGATAAATACCTCATCAAATGTTTCACTTAATGCTAAAGATGTGTATCTAGAGAAGTCGATAATGAAACAAATTGGGGGATATCCCTTTTATATAATTCCCACACCCTCCTTCTTCCTCCCCTAAATTAAATTCTTTTAATTAAATTAATATGGGAAAATAATGGTAGAGTTTTACCCCATTTGAATTTATTTAGTGTGGTATCAATTAGTATTTTTTTCACTTCAAAAATTCACCTAACAATATTATGGGTCTTCCAAAAACCAGAGGAGGAAGATATAGACTTCTGGTGGGATACTAATGTTTTGAATAGTGATATGTAAGGGTCTTTGGTTATGGTGTGGGTAATCCTCAATTATGCAATAGGACAGGTTCATTTTGTCTCTACATTGTCTGATTTGGTGTTCAGTTGCTTCCATTTCACCAGCGGTAGGTTCTTCTTCAGTGGCGGTGATGCCTATTCCATTGAATGGAATCCTTGTTTCAATATTGTGGTGATGTGTGGTTCTTTGATAGTTTTTATTAATGGGGGTTGTTGTAAGGAGGTGAAGAAGAATGTAATATTCATATGTCTTAATGTCAATCAGCTAAACATGAATGGAGGGTTAGGAAGGGAGGTCATGGTAGGGTGTCGAACGGTTGATTTTTTTATGATGACGAGGTATTTCAATTGGTGCATGACTTAGAAATTGGGTTCAACCGGTTAGCTGATTTTAAGTTTGTAGACTGATTGTGTTATGGTGTGCATACTAACGACAACATTAAGTTTCACAGAATAAAAATTAGTAAATTATTTTTTAAAAAAAATATAGAGTCAACAATAAAATTAATAAATAAAAATCATATAAAATATAGAATTTATAAATTAAAAGAGAATAAAAATTTAATTAAATTTAAAACATAGTTCAATTGATTAATTAAAAAATAAAATGATATAATTTTTTAAATAAAAAATTAATAAAATCATAAATAATGATTAATTAAAAATACATTTAAATAATAATAGTAAATATTTTAAATTTTTATATTGAAAAATAAAATTGAAATAAAAAAAGTACATAATGATATTTAACAATTACAATTAATAAGAAGAATCTTTGCACATAATTAATCAATATAAATAATAAAAAATTATGTGTCAAAATAAAGGTACTTATTATATTAAAAATATATTAATGATTAAAATAAAATAATTGAATAAAAAATTTATCAAAAAATCCAAAAGAAAATTAATAATTAAAAACAAAACTAACAACAATTAAAAATTTAAGTAGTTAAAAATTATTTTGACAATATAAATAGAAAAAAATATAATAATAAATGTGGCCAAGAAAATGAAATAAATTAGTAATAAAATTTTCCCACACATAATCAATTAAACACCCAATAAGTTCAATGATTTTTATTTATTTAAAAATAATTTTTAAAGAAAAAAGAATCCCACATAAGCATTAATTCACTCCAAAATCAATGGAATGGAAAAATACCTCTAAGAATTGATTATTTTTTCATCCTATGTTAATGTCACTCTCTTCCTCATTTCCTTTTCAAAATGGGTTCTGGTTTCATAAGTGAAATAGTTTATATAGTAGTGTAACTCAAATTTTAACATGAGACAACAGAATTAATAACCCACGGCTAGGTTCCTAAACTAAAATTTTCATGATTTTTCAATTTTGTAATATGAATTGTGTATTTTATATAATTTAACTATCCCCTTCTTCATCTGGGTTCAAAATTCCCCTCACCATAATGAGAAAATATTGAAAAGGGCCTTTATTTTATTTTTTCCTAGCAATATATCATGTGAAAATAATTATGTATAGAACATATTGAGTTCAAAAATTGATTTTATTTTAATATAGTAACACACCCAGTTCTTTTTTCTTGTAGAGTCATAATGGGATCCCATTTTTTCATTTTACTCTATATTCAAAGGATATATATAATTATAATTTTAGTTTGATCCCTAAATTTCTTGTTAAAAGATAGAGTTTTCCCTATGATCATGTTAAAATTTCTAGTTTTGTAAAGTTAATATGAAAATTCCACAAAGATCTATCCTATCACACTCCCTTCTGTAGTTCTTAAAGTGAAAATCCAAAAATTAGTGGCGTAAAAACCTCAAAAATCATAAAATTACAGAAATTTAAAACTCTTTGAAACCCCTCTATATAGAATAAAATTATCACCTAAGAAATATGTAATGAATTTTTTTGTGATAATTTTATAATTGTTTTATTTAAAACACAAAATTTATTTACATCATGAAAGGGAAGATAATACAAAAAAATAGTTGTTTACATGGTAATAGTAAAAATAGTTTATCTTAATTAAGACCCCTCCATCATTCTTCAAACTAAAAAATGTCCCTATTGTTTATTTAAAGGATGGAGAAAATAGAAAATCATTGAGGTTAAAAAAATTTGTATTATTATTGAAGATAATGTTTAGTTAAAAGAGTCATAAGGGAAGATTAATAAAAATTGACATAAAAATTTATAAAACAAAAAAAACATATAAAAATGATCACTACCATCCACCACCAAAAAATCAAGTACATAAAATGTTTTTTTGACTTTATTATTCTATTTTTTATAAATAGACAACAAAAATTAATTCTTTTCCAACAGAATCTGGGTAAACAATGAGGCAACAGTAAACATCATTTGAATTCAAATAAATTTTGGGGGGTGCTATCCTTATTTAAAAAAAAGCTCAAAATAATTTTCAACTAACTTATAATAGGCAAGTTAGGCACCCGTGGAAGAAAAAAATATTCAAAATTTTGACTTAACACAATAAGGTGTATTATCCCATATTTAAATTCATAGCTACAAGAAATATGAGTATAAAGATTTCAAATTTACAGAATGTAAAAGGTGTTGTCCCATGAGTGTGGAACCATCTCAAATTTTTTAGCTCAAAAACTACTAGCCTCTCATTTTTCATTCTACTAGATCCCTATAATCACAGTTCTAATCCCTAAAAATATAATGAAATTTACATCATACATAATTATTTAAATATGAAATTCAAATGAAACTCGGTTCGAGTTAGATAGTTTTGATCTTGTAAAATTCAATGCATTGTTCTACTTATCTTTAACTGACTGCCTCATGGAATTACTTTCTAATTATTTTCATACAAGAAAATTCACAAATTTAATACTATAAATATCAAAATAAATTGGTAATATAAATAGGATAATCTTGTGATAACTACCCAATGGTTTCTTTATTTAAATTGACTACAATTAGAAAGCATTTGGATCAACCCCAATCTGATGGAGGTTGTGGCTTCTTACTTAGGAACAACCTGATGTGATTCTTTATAGCTTCATTACAATAATGATTTTGGAGTACCCTATGTATATATTGTTTCAATCCTCCATCATGTTTAGTAAATATTTTTTGTATTAATGGATAGGGAAATATAACAGAGGGGTAGCTTCCTATTCCTTTATAATGAGGAGTAGTGTCTATAGGATGTAAATATTGAATTCTATGATTTTATTTTGATTCAGTCCAATACATGGCTTCTCATACGATAATAGAAACTATCATAACATCCCCTTTAATACTGTAAAAAATTCCATGAAATCATCATCCACTTCAGCACCTCCCAAAAATAAATTTCCAAGCAAAAATAATAGATACAATAGTTCCTCAATAAACACAACTTTCTTAGGACTCTCTAGGAAAGAATAAATTCTGTATGGATCTTCAAAACCTAAATTGGGAAAATCAAGATCCACATAATCTATGTAAAAATAAAATTCAAATAAACTCAAATACTATTCAATTAATGAAAAATATCCCTCGATTTGGCCTTCTTGACATTCCTCCACAATAGATGGTGACATTGGAAGTGTTTCTAAGTCAAAAGTGAGGTAGTAAACCTCCCTTAGTTTCACTTCAATATAATACAACAATATTAGGGTTTCTTCTAATGAAAAAGAGAGGTTGTCTTGCGTTGGAACGACCTATTAAATCACAAAAAAATATTAGATAAGTAAATTTATTCAAAACTAGTACAATGAATAACATGGAGGTAATGAAAATAAAATAATTGTCTAGGATCATAAATTTATGCATGATATGTCTATTGATATCCCTTAAAACCATTATTATAAATTTCATCTTTAAACTCTTGATGTAGGTTTGAGGTAAATTCATCATCAAATTTTGTAAGCTCTAAATTCCTGGTTGTTTTGTTCATTTCATCTCAATTTAATTATAAAGAGATTTCTGGCAAGTTTTTAGAGTACTACATTATCTTATAAATTATCTTTCAACATATCCCTATTATATTGATACATTTTCACAGTTTCATTTTAATAAATCATTTCATCACCGGTAATATCTCGATGGTCTCATTATTGAAACAATTATTAAAATTTTGTAGTGACATACTCAAGATGTTGAACCCATCTGAACTATGACAATGCATAAAAATCATTAGTGTTTATCAATTTCTTTTTTGAAATAATGTTTTTCAATTTTAATAAAAATTGGGAAACCCACTAAGGTAAAAATTTATTCTCTATAAATTGTTCAAATGTTTTATATCTTCCTTATCATGGTGATGCTCAAAAATGAACTTATGAACCCTAGAGAAAAACAGTTGTTATTCATAGAGTGTCTACCAGGGAAGCCATGCCAAATTCTATAGTGTTTATACAAAAACTCATTTTTTTATATGTTTTGAAAATAAAAAATGAAAACATCTGAAATAGAGAAAAAAAATTTAGTCGGAGTAAAAAAACAAAGTTAAAATTAAGATGAATATGAAAATAATGGAAAAATGAATGAGAAGATAGGGGATTCGGTATGAATAAGGTTGAATCTAGAATGATCCACTATTTGGATCACTTTAAAGATCGTTTTGTGAATAAAAATGTCAATTATCATCTCACTCAATGAATGAGTGATGTCTCAGATCAAACACTTATCTCACCAAAACTATGATCACTGAATCATATGAGTTATTCAGTAGTAGATCATTCCTCCAGATTTTAAAATTAATCATTGAATAGTCTCATTATATTTAGGATAACACATAGGTTATAATTATCTTGCATATATTGTCAAATCTTACCACCAAACTCAAATACATAGTAGATAAAAATGAGGTAGGAAAGGGAAATAATGGAGAATAAAGAATAAAATCAATCTTTTGAATGAGTGTTTGGTAGCATCTACTCAATTTACTTTTGAAATTTTCCAATAGCATAGTATAAATTATTGATATAACATAAATTTCAATATTTATGAACTAGAATATCTTCAAATCCTATACCAAGTCCCAAAATTAGTTCTCTATTTCTTGATATTTCATATCACATTAAGGTGGGGGAAGAATAAACAATATTTTTCTATTTTCATAAAACTGCATGATAGAAACATATAATATAGGAGATTGAAGAAGAAAAGAAATATTCCAATTATATCCCAAAAATTGGGAATCATATAAATTAGCTTTTATCTCTATGAATTTCTAAAATACAGTATAATTCCCCCCTTTAATTTGAGAAAAATAGAATTTCAGTGAGAAATAAATACTAACATATAATAAAATCTAAGTGGTGTTCCTTAACATGGTCATCACCAGCTCTGAATGAAGTTTCTATAAAGGAGTCCAATATCTCAAAATAAGGCTTAATTATCCTTAAATAACCCATACAATGCCCAATATCATTTTTCCACTTCCCATGATCTCTTATTCTTGACCTTTCTATCTCCTTTACATAATTTTTCTTGAATATAATATTCATAAGACTTTAAAAATATTTATAAATTTATTTTCCTTTTGAGTTTTAATTTATGGTCATGGATCATTTTTATGGGCCTTACAATGCCAAGCCTATGATCCAATTTCCTCAAACTTTTTCTAGGCTTGAATGTCAATGATGTCAGGTCATTTTTAATATATGTTATAAATAATTATTTTTAAACTTATATTATATTACGATTAGTATTATAAATATATATATATATAAAAGTATATTATTATTATTATATGAGTATACAATTATTATTATTATTCATATTATTTTTAGTTTTATTTTTATATATAATATTATATATATTTTTCGTTATTTCAGTTTTTCCATGGGCATTCCTCTAGTTGGAGAGTGGATGTAAATCTTCTTCATGAATCCATAACATTATTTGGTCTTGGTGAGTGTCACCCTTTAGTCTTCTTCAGGCATGGAATCATTAATATGTGGCAATGACTCTTATGCAGTCTTAGGTGGTACTTCCTCCTCTTTCATGGAAATAGTAGGAGGCTTCAACCATATTTGTCAAAATAACTCCATAAAATGATGTTCGACGATGGACCACCATTCATGATGATGGTGGATGCTGGAATCTAATATGCGGTTGGGTCTTCATCAATCTTGTATCTTTGGTGTAGTAGAGTGAAAAACATTACTGGACACGGATTGTGGGTATTTCATTCATCTACCATAGTAGATATGGTTTTTTGTGGGATAAAGATTCTTTGAACATTGGAATTGGAGGTACCTTGGTTTTGGTGTGATGGATATTCAATTCCATAATGGGGGGGGGGGGTTTCCATCCCCTTTATTGGATGATTTGGAGTTTTGTTTCATTCATTTCATCAGTAGTGGGTTCAACATCATTATTAGTGTGGTTTCTTCCATCATAGGGTGACATGGATTAAATATTTGGGTGATTCATTGTGTTATGATAGTGGTTTTTCATGGTGGTATTGGTAAAGATTTGTGGAAGAGTGTAAGAGTTGAGTGTCTCGTGGTGATTCTGCTAACATTGAGATAGGGGTTGACATGGTAGGTCTTATTGGGGTGACACACATTCAATCTAATAACCATGTGAAATTAGTATAGTAGGTTACCAAATTGGAAATTTTTTCTCATGGTTAGTTGGTTTTCTATGACTATATTAACTATTGTTTGGTATGTCGGTTGATCGTAACATGCACTTTGGCTAAAAAATTAAAATTATTTAATAAATATTTTTTCAAAACCAAAAAAATAAAAACAATAATAAAATTCATATTTATAAATACATAAAAAATAAATAATTGATAAAATAAAATTTTATAATGATTAAATTAAATAAATAACAAAATTAAATTGATTAATTACAAAAACAATTAATCAAATGAATGAATTTTTTAAACAAAAAATAATAAAAATAAAAAATATTTATTAATTTAAAATACATTTTAATAATGAATTAATAATGTCAAACAATATCAACAAATATTTTTAATTATTATTTTGAAAATTACAATTTAAATAAAACCAATTTCATAATGATATTAACTAATGAAAATTCGTAAGAAAAATGTATGTACATAATTTACCATAAAGAATAATAAAAAATTATGGGTCGGGTTAAAGATAATTATTAAAATAAAACTATGATAAAGATTAAAATAAAATAATAAAATAATAATTTTAACACAAAATTAAATGAATTTATAATTAATTACAATATTATCAATAGATATAAAATAACTAGTCAAAACACTATTTTGACAATAAAACTCAATAAAATATAATAAAAGATGTGGTGAATTGATTGAAATAAATTACACATCACAGCCCCACAATCTCATTCGACATCAACCTTTATAGGGTCAATTATCACTCTCATTTAAGATAACACATATCCTAATAAGTGGACCATGAAATCTAGAACTGGCTTCAAAATAGTTCCCATATGACTAGAACTTTCTGAGCATGTCTATCACCAACAACTTATGTCTCGTGTACCCCAACTCTAATGGTGAGTAAATGAGGGTACCATCAAAGAATACTACCATGACTGATCTAAGAATGGTTGTGTATCAGACTCACAAGTCTTACGAACTCTACTATGGTGATCAACAAACTAAATATTCTCACAAAGTACTTAAAGATACAACAATAGATCTTGGAATCCACAAATTTTCCCCTTCCAACCAACAGCTGGTGATGACCCATCATGAGGTCAAACTCTAAGATCCAATTCACCTCATTACACTGGGTAAAGAGGTCATTGATTCCTAGGAGTGGATACTTTCTCTCATTTAACATGGTCCAAGTGACGCCAATTCCTACCCAACCACAAGCACTCATCTACCTATTTGGTGAAAAAACTAGTATTCCATGGTGAACACATTGGGTCTTAAAAGTCCCCTTTATCCATAAAATCTCAACTACGGCTTCATCCCACAAATCTCAATAGGTTACACCTGATGTGATATAATAAAAATCAAGGGCCATCCTTTGTAATTGTCCTTATAGAAGCCTAAGTCTCATTATAGAGATAAACATGGCATTCCCCTAATAAAGGTTTCCTCATACTCTACAACCATTGTAGGAATAAAAGTGTTCATATCTTCCACAATCTAAAGTTTTATTTATCCAACTGATAAGAAGTCTATAATAACCTATTGCACATGATTTCATCTTATTCTACCTAGTATCACTCTAAATGAAATGATGAAAATATTATCCCAGAAAATGAAAAGCACTGACACTCTCAATAGAGAAAAACAATTAATCATGAAAGGTAGGAAACCACTACATACTATGGAAAACATAACAGGGTCTCACCACCACTACGACGAAATTCCAAATGAGGCTTTCTCTCCTCCTAAACCCAGGTCACACTGGGGGTAGAGGCATGTGATCACTGATCCTCTATATGAAATCCTCCAACACAGGGGTTGAGCAAAAGGATCCACTAATATCACTTTGTTTAAAATAGGGGCTACACTTTGGGAAAAGTACCTCATAACTCTACCTAAAAACTAAAACTACAGTAGTGATGAAACTGGGCATACCTCAATCTTCACTTGAAGCCTATGTGTGATCCTACTAATTAAAACTAATCCTTTCCATTTACAATTTATTTATCAAAACCATGACTTTCCCCTCCAGCATTGTAAGTCAAAGAAATATCAACCACCAAGTTAGTGAACCTCATCACCAACACAGAGCCCTACTGATTCCCTACATCGCCCTAGAGATGTCTTATTGGGAGATCAATCAACAAGAGCGGATTTAACCAATTATGATGATCGAACCAAAAGATCATGCCAGTCCTCCACCACATGGAAATGGGGTCTATCCTAACATGTAGCTTGGGAGATCTCTATCTAAGTAAATTTCAATGTAAACATAGTAGAGGTGTGTCATCTATTAGAACCACCATTTCCTACAACTTCTCAACAAAGATAATGGGTCTCAAGTGAAAATATATCATCATTTGAGGGTCCTCACAAGATAGAAAACCCAAACCATTACCTCGAGCCAATCCTCCACTACAAAAGGGTATGGATCACCATAAAACTTGAGAAGCTTTTATTGCTAGAACTCACATAACACACTGATCATACATTCATCATCGTCCTAATCAACTAGAACAATAGGCTTCCCAATATGTCATTAATCATCCATTTGATCCATGTAAGGATAAAAGCACTACTCAACAAGTGGTAGCACTACTATGTGCCTTCCTGAATGAAAAAAAACATGAGTGGGTATCCAAACTGAGGCCTCACCATTCAACTGATCATTAACAGGAAACTGGATTAGAATCCTATCTGGTTGTCATCATAGGATCATGTTGAATTTTATTAATACAAACCATGGTCCACGGTTTTATATGGGGAGATAAATAAGTAAGGAAATGAAAACCACAACTTATTTTTATATTATTCATGTACAAATGTTTTCCATACAACCAGTCACTACAAGTACCTAGTCAATAATAAGATTATCAGGGTTAGGGAAAATGAATACATCGACTATTACACCAATATTGGACTCCCTCATGTGAGATACAAAATATAAACACGTTTACATTGATTATTTAGTTCCCAAACCAACCCTCCTATCTATATAAAATGAACTCCAATCTTTATTCCTTGTCTCAAGTAGTGTTATAACACATTAGGTTGGGTATTTATTCTAATACCATTCCATCACAACCTGACTTGGTGGGTCCTAAGCCATAACAACCCCAAGTCCAACAACAATAGTCCTTGGTCAAATGACTAGTTCTGATATGGAATATCACACACAATAAGATTATTATCTTAGAGTACCTATTCACACCAATACATCTCCAAGCCTATACAAGGATGAAATATAAAATAATCGGTAATAATTCAAGAATATATTTATGACTCTATAATCATAGTATGACATAATGTATTGGAAAGAAGAAAATGGGTCCAAATAAAATCAAACCCAAAACTAGAAAACATTGTCTAACCTTCTCAAACTGATGGGACTACTGTAAAAAGAAATATTGGTATGAAACTCGCTATTTCTAGAATAAACTAATCTCCACCTACTCATGTTCCTTCAAGGAACCCATAAAATGGTCCATTGTTAGTATAAGACATGATATATGTGGGAAGATCCCATACAGGGGTGAGTATAACAGTACCCAACTGGACACCCCGAAACAACCAAACACAAATAATATAGAGTAGTCAACTCATTATAAGATATGTCTATCCTAATGTGAGACATACAATAAATGTTCTAGATATACACATAGTAGTCATGTAGTCTCAATGTATGTTAGAAACTGTATTTCTATCCTAGGATTTTTGTTGGAAGATTCCATATTATACTCCTTCGGGAGAAAACACTCCACGAGAAATAATGTGACAAAAAACATGTCCTAGAGGTCATGCTTGTTAAGACTATACATGAATAAGTGTGAAGGATACTATTACGGTTCATCCAATAAACACATTGGATCGTACAAAAACTCATTAGAAATATCATATCTTAGTACACAGATAGCGGGTCAACTCCCAAGTCTCGATGGGGGACACCAGACCCTAATGGATACATCTTCAACGGTAGTTCATTGGTGCCTGTGTGAATATTGGTCATGCCAATTCTAACAAAACCTATCTATGGAAAACTAGAATAATATAATTATTTCTCTATGCCTCTTGTAGGGATACATTCTTCAATCCACTAAAGGGTGTATTTAAAGGGAATTGAGACAACACTGTTCAAAAAATGGGAACTCATCCATAAAATATTGATCAAGTATAAGCTATATAGGGTCACCCTATTTAAAGAGAATGGGATACTACATCGAAACCATATTGAAATAGACCATGATAACACACTAAACCAGTGTTGGACCATGGAAACGCACAAGAATCTAACAATAAAGCTGAACTGTGGAGAAATCGTAATCAGACATGTCCTCAAAGGAGTACATGGAGTGTCCCTAACGGTACATAGAATGTCTCATAAGAATGGAACTGCCCATGTCTCATTATCAAAAGAAATTAATTTCAAAAGGTATAGAGTGAGTCTATTGAGGTCATATGATGTGTAGTTTTCTGGTCCAGCACTCGGTGTTGGGCCTACCTGTTCCCATGTACTTTCTTATGTACGCAGTGTGTATCCCACCACATGTAGCCTATGGGGACACATGATCTCCTAGGTGTAAGTACATAGTGTGTATCCCTCCTCATATATCATGTGGGACACACGATCTCCCTAGTTTATACTGATTATACACATAGACCAACCTTTGAATGTGTATATGGAATGTGGCATTTCCCACACAACATATAAAACCACCAACCTCTTAGGTGTGTACTCCCAATACATGTCTATCTAGTATTCTAGGGGAAACATGGTGTATGGTAGGGAAAAAATGATTTATTATCCTCATATCTTAATGTAAGACCTATATTCCACCCTTATGATGATACATGGTGCGTGTTCTTAATGTAAAAACCATGTATATCACAATTCTGCAAAATCATATATCAACTTCATACATCTCCCCCATACCTCCTACCTTCTTTCTATCGATGAATCATGTCTATAATTTCACTATATAACATATATTTTGGGTTAACCAAACCCACTCACCCTAACAAGCTAGATTCTAGTCGTTCTGGCCATATTCGCTTCTCAAGATACACAATTCATCATACCTCATCAATACTACACACCAAGACCACCATCATGAACTAATGATCCATCCATGTTCCCACTTCCATCATCATGAACCAAAAAATTGATAATGGATATCTAAACTAGACCCATAGTTGAGATCAGTTTTAAAAAATACCGATTGTGCAACAATCATTCCCAAGGTTTCCATCAAATTGTTGGCCAAAAGAGAATTCTAATGATGAGCTCACAAAGAATGGAGCGAGAAAACCAAGAAACCCAATATGAGTAATGAACCATGATTTCTTTCGGTTGGATTGTATCAATTTCCATTTAAAAAATGAAAAAATATCCACCAATAAATAATAAATAATAATCATCCCCCAAATCCCAAATAAAAAACATCATACCCACAAAAATGATCGACCCACAAATAGACCCATTAGTCTATTGATTCATTTTAATATTGGGATTATAAAATAAGGATAAATCCACAAAACAAATGTCTAATCTATAATTGGATCAATCATTGAAGAATAAGGATTTTATGTCATTGTCATTATCAATATCCACAAGCTGTGTTAGTGCATGATCCTCGATTTTGTCTCAATATAATGTCGTATGCCAATGATTCTCCAGTTGTTCCTCTCTATGGTATCCTATTAAATATATAGGGTTATTCGGATAACCCAAGTGATTTTTTATAACCATGTCATTATATATTTTTAATAGGTTTTGTATTTAAATGAAACAAATAAATATATAATAATTATTTTATTTAATTATTTATCCCACGATGGCACTCAATACAAACACCTGACACCAACAAAAGTGAGGTCATTCAAAATGTAAAAATAATAATCTAAAGTCAATTACTATATATAAATTTTGATTCGGGACTCAGTTTTGGAGTTATTCCACTTTTATTTGCAAATTTTGCATCCATGCAATTAATACATTTAAAATATTTCAAACATCAATTCTGAGCACACCGGGCCTCCGAATCTCACGCATGTCTCCAAAAATATTCCTAAATATACTAAAATGTATATATAAAAATTGTTTTGTTTCATATAATTTTTTTGGTAAATGGTAAATATATAAATTTATATTAATGTGATCAACAAGGATGTTATTTTCATCAAGTGATTAGTTTTTGTGATAGTGTGGTTAGTTTTATTGTAGGTAGATATTTTTGTAGTTGTCAATATATGGATATTGTTCCTAATTAATAGTTAAAGTCGTGTAATTTCCTTTTCATTATACCCTTTGATTTGTTTATTTGATTGGTTATTTTATTAATTATGTTTTCATTTTTTTTAATACACACCACCACCTAATTTCGGTAAACTGATGGATCCCAAATGGGGTTATCAATTCTTAATTTTTCCCCTAACTTCTAGGATAAGGGTGATACATATGGAAAATTTCTCACCCATCTATACACTCCCATTCATACACTATATATGTCAAAATATCCTAATTTTAAGATGAATAGGTTTTAATATATTGAGTATATAATTTCTAGAGTGTGATGTGGTAGTAGTTGTGTGAATATCCTTTATAACTACAAACCATACCATTATAAGGATGTGAATTTTAGCTCTGATGAGGTTATATATAATTTTTCACTTTTTTGTAGATGATGATGTGGTATAAAGTTATGATATGAGATGTATTTTTCATATATATAGATGTGTATGGTATATGACTTCTAGTGAATTTATTATTAAGTTGTCAGGGTGACTAGTTTTGGGAGGAAGTTGTTGTGGGGTACATTCTTGATATATTATTTTCATGTTATTTTACTAGATCATTTATAGAAATTTAAGTGTATGATCCTTGGAAAGATTTCATGGTAATTCACATGGTTGTATAATGTTTTTTATGATATTTATTCACTGTGGAATTAGTATGCTTCTACTGCATTTTCATTAGAGGTTTTGGGGATGATTAGACTGATTATATATTTTTTATCAACTATTTATATATTAAAATATATATTTATTTTAGATTTTTTGGATGGATTGGGTGTTCTATTTGTAAATTACTAGTTCATTGACTTCATGGTTGGTGATCATAGATATTTGATATATGCTCTTGATCATGTTTAGGATTTTATTTTATACATGAAATTACACATGGTTTTATTTTACATTTAATGGATATTATTTGTGGATTTTTTTATTTACTCAGGATTTATGAAGTTAGTTCCTCATATAATTGTGATTGTATACACTCAATGCATGTCACCAATCTATGAACTATTAAAGGAGGGTAACAAGGGCTACACTCATCTTTTATTTTATCTGAGGAGGGGTATTTGTTGAATAATTTCATGACAGTTATAGGATAATAGATACTGGAGATATGGATACTAGTTAGTGGGTGTTTTTTTGTAGGGGTCCTTCTATATTTTATGGTATGTTATACAAAACAAAACCTTATTATTTTGGATGGTAATTTTTTTGGGAGTTTTGTTTTTTATTTTTTAGACACGATAAGTATATATACAATGATAAGAATATTTTTCAATTAATAAAGATACTTGGTCGATGAAATATATATAATTTAGGAAAATATAGTTTACTACATGGGGTTTATCATATCTAATATTGTATCATATTTTTTTTTATATTTTAAAAAAAAATTATTTATTTATTTTATTTATCATTATAAATTAAGTTTGTTCTATTTTTCACTTTTATGGTTTAAATTATTTGTTAAAGTATTACAATTATTTCACTAGATGTTAATCCCTTCCATTTATGATATTTATATCCTTGATGCTTTTCATTAACCTATGTTCTATTTGGGGAAATATCCAAGGATCACACTCAATTTCATCACCAACATAGGTAAATTTATAATAGCATCGTTTTGTAACATGCTTCTTTATCATTACAATTATACTGCTAATTTTATAATTTTGGATGATAGTTTAGGATAATATATAACTAATTGAGTTATTTTCATATTCTCAACCAAATAAAATATTTTGTTTTTGGTAAATATAGTTATATTAAATTTTCATTTCAATAATTTAGTTATCATCTTTCAATAAATGATACATATTCATTCAAAAATTAGTCATAGATAGTGAAATTTTCAATAATTTTTTGTTTTGTGATCCCTTATTATACATTTAATTTTTTAGTATAAAAATAAGTCAAATATTATGAATATTATTTAAAAATAAATATGATCAAGTAAAATCAAAATGATATAAGTAAAGCATAAAAGTTCTAGAATTGTATTTATGACATTGGATCCAAACATACAGCTCACAACATAATATAAATCATTAAATTTAAAAAAATGTAAATATTTTTTTTCCAATATCTAATAAAAGTTTCATATATATTTTAAGGTGTTGTAATTTTATATTTCTCAATATATTAATTACTTGGAAACTAAAAAATGGATTATTTTAATATATTCAATTAAGGTATTAAAGAGATTCTTCAATGATGGAAATTTTTTAATTTTGTCCTTCTATTTTAATCCCTCTATAAGTATTACCCTATCTTTTAGGGACCTAAGAAAACCTTAAATGCTGATCATTTGGATTTTACCTAACCTACTAAGAGGGTATCAATAAATATAAAATGTGTATTGTAAGAAGATATATATGTGTGTGTGTGTGTGTGAAACATAGAATATACGAACTAGTTTAACAAAATTATACAGAATCAAACATATCATTATAAATTAATTTTATTCACAAAATAATTTTCCAAAAAAAATATGTTTATATAAATTCTCATTCATTAATGAAAGAAGTCATATATAATATATGTAAATATTTGATAAAAATAATAAGTCAATTTCTCATTGATCCTATTATTTATTAAAAAATGTTATTTGTGAAATGAATCTTTCTTTTAATCTACACTTGTTGATATTATTTAAAGTGAATATAAAAGATATATATATATTATAAAATATATATTTTATTTTATTTTATTTTATCATATTCTAATTTTTACACATTATTTGTCATAAATTTGAATTAATTATATTTTTGATGTCGTTTTATCAAAATAATTTTTATGTGAACATTATTTTTACAAAACATTGTTGTTAACAAGATTTAAGATAATGTGATGGTGTAATGATATTGAGGTATAAATATTTTTTAAAGACAAAAACAGATACTTGAAGTTATTTTTGATGGTCCTGGTAAATTATTATTAATCATTTTTGAGTGAAACTTATCAAAATCACATTGGGTGTTGAGTGTGAGAGTATTTTCTATTTGTTTATAATCAAAATATATCATTTCCAATTATTAGTCTCATTTGAAAAAATATTATTTGATAAAAGGATTTCAAAAACATATAAAATAAAAGTACTAAACTATATGATGACTTCGAATTTAGTAACTAATATTTTTAGTTTAGAAAGAATAATACATTTTATTTCAGGTACAAATGACAATAATGAGCTTGAAATGAAATGTGATACCCTATAAAAGTATAATTATTTAATTATGTCAATTTTATCCTAGAGAATGAAATGGAAAGTTAGAATAAGAGTTAAAAAATTATAAAATATATACAAAAAAATTATTATAATTCAAAAAAACTCATTAATTCCTTAGAAATGAGAACTCAGTTTTATATAAAATCATATAAAATTAATTGTTATATTTTAAAAAAAAATCATTTATTTATGTAACATAATTTTATAAGAGAAAAATTAATTTAATCACTGTAGATAAATTTTTTTAATGAAATTTATTGATAATATATTTAATAAATTAAGCTAACTTGCATCTAATGGTAGTTACTATATATATAATTATCATAAATTCATTTTATACGTTAAAAATACATTTTCAAAAATGGTTTTTATTACATTTTGTTTGCGGATAATAGGATTAGTTTCTTCAACATTATAAACTTTCATTTTATAAAATTGAATTAATTTTTCAAATTATAATTTCCGAATAATCAAAATATAAATTTTTATATTTTTTTGATGATTTTTTATTTTTTGTTAATATTGAAAAATACAATTTTTGAAAATACTATCATCTACATACTTTTACTAAATTTAATTTCAATGATCCTTGGGGTTTTTTTAAAAGTTACATAAGATTACTTTTATTAATAAATTTATAATTAATTCTATATGAATCATTATTATACTTGACTTAGTTATAAAACTGTGGTTATGCTTGAAATGAGTATTTCAAAAAAATTGGTTTTTTATTGCACTATGAGACTCTTATTAAAAGTAATTTATAATAATTAAGGAAATTGGATGTCTAAAAATGGATTTATTATTAGGAATCAAGATGTTTTAATTTATTAATGAATTCTATTTCATTTTTCGTCACAATGAATAGTCACCATGGTAAATATTGTCACCACTGTAAATGGTAAAATGGATATATTAAGGTTAAAATTTGGGATACGGTCACAAAATAAATTCTTAATTTTTAGTGGATGTTATTATTTATAAAATTATCACCATATATTTTAAAATTTTAAAATTTGGTTCCACTATACTTTGATTATTACCTATATATTATTATAAGTTGAGTGATTTCAAAATATCACTCTCTCTAACATTTTTTTTAAATGGATATAGATAAAAAATTATATATGATTGAATATTAATTACAGAATTTATGAATAATAAACAAAATTCATGTTATTAATTTATATTAAATTATTATTGATTGTATAATAACAATGAATATTTATGTAATGCAGACGCAATTATTTTTTATGTAGTAGAAAAATCTAATAAATGATTTGAAAAACATTCAAATATGTTTTAGATAATTTATGGTATTATAAATATTATTTGGTGATTATAAGTTAATATTTATTTTTAAATTATTTATATTTTTATTACATTTTTGTTTGATATGTTTAAAGTCGTATTTCATGAATTACCCCAAAAATTAACATAATTGATATTTAATTATTAAATTTTATTTTTGAATAATTATAAAATAATATTAAAACCATATTGAATAAATTGTATGGATAATTTTATATCATATTTATTATTATTCATTTAATTTAGTCATATAATTTTTAATGTCATATTCATGACCCTTAATGATTTTAAAATTGAAAAAATGTCAATGATTTGTATGTTTAAAAAGGGAATAAATCCTAGCTTCCAAAAGGATCATATAACATTTCTATTCTCTAAAATATAGACCCAAATCCATTTATACACTTCTTATGTCAAATTGAAAATCCTCAGGAGTGACCATAAACCTCTCTTTCAAAATCCTTAAACTGAATCGATAAGAGAATATCAAAATATGTTGTATCAATCTTAACGGGTTTACTTTTTGTTTATTTATTCTTCTAAATACTTATAATATATAATTAACATGATGATAGAGTACCATAGGTATCTAAAATATTTGAAATTTTAATATAATTATGTTAAAACACTATTCTGTCGACTTTTCCACCCTATGGGAATTGAAATCATCGCTTGTGTGTATGTGTGGACTAAAACCGCCACAATGGGACGTGTCTCATTTTTTATCACCACCCCATTTATATGGTTAGAATTATGGATAAAATTAATACATATATATATATATATATAATGAAACAATTATTATCATATAATTCTAATATATCACTTTTATTCTTCCCCATCTATCTGTTATAAAATGATCATATCATACATATGTATGTCTGGACTACTACCCCCAAAAAACAATATGATTAGTATTTCATTATTGCCTCACATTTATAGTCATAAGGAGAGAAATAATAATTAAATAAGAAATTTATAAAATATTTGTGACATTATAAAAATAAAATTTTATCTACTTTATTTCTCTCTTACCCGATACAAAAATGATTGCATCATCCATTCGAACGTATGGACTACCATATCTACGAAGATATGTGATTCATTTTTACTAAATACCTTACAAAGATGGTTTAAAATTATATTTAATATATAAACATGATAATTATATCATTTCTTATTATTTAAATTATTAGATCGTGACCAAGCTAAAAGGGATAAAACCACTGAATCAAAACAATAATGGGAATTGGGATAGCTAGCACTGAAAAATTAATTTTAACAAATAATTATAAGTATGTGAGTAATATTTAGTTATTGGATAATGATATATAGTAACTTATATATTATTATTTTGATAAAATGGATGTATAATTAGTCAAAAATTATTATGATGGTGTTTATAACATGTTTGAAAATGTGAAAGACTCAGGTAAGGGTTTTCCCATCTCAATTTTCTTTATTGACACTTATTCCATTTTCAAAAAATGTTATTTATTGTGTATAAATATCATATGAATTCATTTTATCATTTATTATGAAATTAATGATCTTTATAATTTTTAAAATTGTATATCCATTAGTTTTCTTTTCATTCAAAAGTTACTAATGATTTAAGTTGTTTTCATTTAAAATGTTGTTTTAAATGTTTTAAAACTTTTCCATTCAAAATCTATGTTCCTAGAAATATTTCAAGAATATTATTTTTTAAAATAAATTATAATTAAATGAAATCTTCATCATTACATGACTTTTTACAATGGTTTTGAGAAATAAATGTTTTTAATGTTTTTCATACTCGTTTCTTATGACTCTTTTCAAAAAAGTGAATACGGATATATTTTTTTAATGAATATGGAATTAATTTATTTGACCACTTCAATTTCATGTTTTTTTATCAAAATTAAATTTTAATTTTTTTTAAAATAAAATAAAACAATTTTCCCATTGTTCTGGGAATTTTTTCATTTCAAAATGTTTTCAAAATGAAATTATATTTCTACTCATTTTTATGAGATAACTTATAGTGGTTTTACTCATTGGTTGAAATGAAAATATTATGGTTTTTATTATCAAAATTAAAAGTTATGAAAAGTGTTTTATATCAATATATGGTGATAATTAAATGTTATTAAATGTTATTATTTTAAGACATGACATTTGGGAATTATGGATGAATGTTTGAATGGTGAGTTAAACGAAAACCTTATAGGATTATGCCCATTAAGTTATGGGTGGGTTCATTAAGTCTATTAAATGCGTAGGGTAATGTAATAAACATAAATAATATAATTTAATCCTAAGAGAATTTTTATTTACTTAATTAATTTTATGAAGTAATGTAGTTAACTATTTTATGTTTCCCTAAAGGAATGTAATCGAAGTTAACAACTCACATGAAGTGAGAGAGTTAACTGATAATAGCTAATACAAATAAAATGCTGGAATTTCCTATTTAGTGGTTACTTGGTGAATGTGTCATGAATATTATTTTCCTTTTTTGTATCATTTATCTATTCATGGAAATGTGTTTTCATGGAAATAATTTTATTTTAAATGGTAAAAATTATTTTCTAGTCTAGAGTAAATTGTTTGATCACCTAATGGTTAGTAGTTTTTCTCATGGTAAAGTATTCATGAATTATGATTTTTAATTTATTATTGATTAAAATTGTTGTTTGAAATCATTAGGCTTCAAATCTTATTTCATGAGTAACTAAATTTTTATTTTGTGATACAATTTTTATATTGTAAAAATGAAAAATTCCCTAATAAGTTTTTATAAATATAAAATCGATTAATGGGTTTCTATTATTTTTATATAACTTAATGGGATTTTTTCTGTCCTATGTTTTTAAATTTGTTTCACATGGATTAAGGTTTTTAATAGATTATAGAAATGTAAATGGTGGCATGACTTTAATGAAGAAAAAGTTTCATGAATGAAACTATACGGTATTTATAAGAACCTATTTTTAATAAAAAAATACATTGAGTGGAATTTTACACCTTTTATTGTAATGGTTTTATTTATAATATTGTTTTCAAATTATCTGAAACTCTAAATCTAGAAACTCTTCTAAATTCAAAAATGTGAAGAACTTATTATAAATCCTGTTATTATGGGTTTTTTTGGTATGATTCATTACTATTAGCATTAACTAAAATATTTAGATAAATTTATATGTTATGATGATTCATTTAATTAAATATTTGAAGTTTTGTATTTTATTTTTGGTTAATAATATATGTTTTATCCAATGTTTAAGGGGATAGATACCATGTTTGAGGTTTTATCCAGTGGGTGACATTTAATGAGTTTTATAGGTATATGTAAACTTTAAATTGTAAATATATTTAATAGAAAATTTAAATTGAGGAAGAATGATTTTATATTTTGAGAACATAAGATGGAAGGTATTGATAATCTCTAGGTTTAATATGATATTTAATGTTATGTAAATTATGAACAATTAGGATAAAAGGGTTATTACATTTTGAGAGCGTATGTTTTATCATATATCTAACCATGGGATTTGAAAGTTATTTTGTGACTAAGTGATTATTGTTATTTTTGAAAAGTTCACTATATTGGAAATATTTTAAGATTAAGGTAAAGGAAAAGATTTTATTCCAAGAGAGAAGTTTATTTTATTAATAAAGGATAAATTATTATTTGGAATAATATATGATACTGTTTTGTCTTTATGGTTATATAAATTATATATTGAATACATTATAATATTTTTGAGAATATATAATTTTGGAAAATGCAGTTATAGTTTTTGACTTTGTGAGTGATTAATATTCATTGGATATAAATGTTATTTTAGGAATATGTGATCAAATATTTGTAATTATTCTTAGGTTTCAAATTTGGTCTAGCATGTTTTTATTAGTTTTATGGATAGGTATTTATGGGATTATTTAAGATAAAATTTGGGTATTTTTTAATGATTATTTGGAGATTATTATTGTATTTATTCATTTTTGGTATTATCGTAACTATTGAATAACATTTAAGGTTATTTAATTATGGTAAGTATATTTTAAATTATTATTTTTCTAGATGCTGAAAGAATTAATCAACTCAAGATATAGGATAAAAAATCGGTATATTCTTATTTTGAAAACACTTATTATCTATCAAGGTATTAACATTGGAATCTAATTCAAAAAATATGAGTATTATAATTTTATATAAATTATTTCATTATAAACATTATAAAATACTAAAAGATATTTTTACCACAATATTATATTTATCTTCCACTCTATAATTTATCTCTTTCATTCTATTTTAAGCTCTCATTATTAGGGTCCTTTTAAATTTTTTAGTTTTCAACGTCCTATTCGACTCCATAGAATCAATTAGAAAAATGATTTAAATCATTTTTATCAGACCCAAGATAAAATTGTGAAGATGAAATATCATTATGTTGGAGAAAATGTAAATCCTTTTGATTTTAATTTAAATGTAATATTATGTTCGACTGTGTTTACTAAAAAAAATTTAATCTTAAAACCAACTATGATATACCATTAAAATTTTTATATATGGTCATTATAACCTTGTTATTGAATTATATAGTATAAATAGGAATAAATAAATTATTATATAAGTCAAGAAAAGTATCCTTGATCCAAATTTAATGATTAATTCTGATTAAATAATATTGAAATTTTTGAAAAAGTCATATATGATTGAAATATATATTTTTTAGAAAATAATTTTATGTGTGCAATGTATTTTTATCATAGTAAATTAAGTTAATCATAATATTTTAATAATTTTAATTAAATTGATAGATTATATATTAAATAAAATAAATTAACAATCATAAAATGGTGGTACAAATATAAGTAATGATTATGATTTCATTTTATACTTCAAAGATATATTTTCTTCAAAAAAATGGTTTATATAGCATTTTATGGGTGGATATTATGACTAATTTATTCCACTTTGAGAATAAATTTCTGATAGAATGTGAATTAGTTTATAATTAATAATTTAATAAAAATCATAATATAATCTTTCAATATTTTCTAAAACGGTTGATTTTTTGGTGAATAGTGAAAATACAGATTTTCCAATAACAATATTTTATTTTTTTTATTCAAAGTTATTTCAGGGTAAATTTTGGTTTTTCTATTTCCATAAAATTGAAATATTTTTAATTTTATTAAAAATAATATTATTAATTCCATAAGAATCATCATTATACATGATTTTGATATAAAAACATTTTTATTCATAAAATAGTGATTTATCTAAAAACGGTAGTCCATAGTATTTTTTAACTTACATTAAAAGTAATATAAAAAAATGATTTAACCTGAATATTGAAATATATATTTTATATTTTTAATCATTACATTCAAATTTATTTATGAGGTTTATTTTATTTTTGTTAATAATGAACAGTAATCATCGTAAAAAGTTGTCACCATAATAAAGGATAAAACAGGGTAATTAGTAATGATACATTTTGATGAGGTCACAAAATATCATATTATATTTTATTAAATGATAGGATATGAATATTTATCAACTTATCTTCTATAATAGGGAAATTTTGTACCAATTTCCATTGATTATGACCTTTATATTATTTTTCGTTGAAAGTAATTACAAATTGTCACTCTCTATCACTTACTATGTTTTCATGTTATGAATATTGATAAAAACTATATATTAATGAATGTATATGATAAAATGGATTAATAATAAACTATATTTATGATATTATTTTTCTTTTATTTTTAGTTACAGTGTAATTACAATTAATGCTTACTCAATATTGACGCAACTCATGTCCAAGTAGAAGAAAAATTAAGTAAATGATATGAAAATATATATGTAATAATTTGTATTTGAATTGTGGTATTTAATAAATTTATTTAATAATTGTAATGGATCAGTGATAGTAAATTTATATAGATTCAAATTCAATTTTTTTAAGGATATTTTAAATCAAAATTTAGTTAATAGTCCAAAAAATAAACTTAAATGATATTTAATGCTTATTTTTTTTTAAATATTTATAAAATCATAAAAATATGATATGGAATCAAATATAAGGTAATTTTTATATCCAATTAAACATTTATCATTTATTTTCAACATGGAATTTTTTAAATTACATTCATGACACTTCGATATTGAAAAACTGTGAATATTTCATTGATTATTTAATAGAAAAAGGGACCAAGTCCCTGATTCCAAAGGAAAATATGACATAGTATTTCAATAAAAAAACTACCCAAATTCCTTTCTACAAATCCCATATGATATATAATATCCCCAAGATTTACCATAATCCACTCTATCAAAATTCTTATGCTCAATTGATAAGAAGATATCAAAATGGATGGTATAAGTCGTAACCAATTTTATTTAAGTGTATTTCTACTTCTATATGAGAATATGGCATTGTTTTTTTCAGATAACATTGAAAAAAATATCAAACCCCCTGCCATGCTGCAATACTTTTTTCCGTGGTTTATCTCCGTGTAAAATTAGAAAGCGGTAAATGGCTTGGCCAAGCCGTGGTACATGAGAGATAATGTTTTCGGCCACAACCTAGGTGACCCACTATGCCCATTCTAGAGGAAATGGTGGGGGAGTTTGTTTTTAGGAAACACTATAAAATAACCATTTTTGACATGTATGTTCACGAACACCACGGTCAAGTCCATACCACATTATAACTCATGGTGATGTTTGTGATTCATTTTGAAATTTCTAAAACACATTCGATTTCATCTGATCTCCATCAATGTGTCTTATTTTATCATAAATTCATTTTCAAACATTATATGGAATTTATTAAAACCTTTTTCACTTTTTTATCTTGACTAAACCACTTAATTGTCCTCCAATTTTAATTATTGGAGATTTTGGGGAGCATTTTGACATATGTTCAGGTGGTTGTGTAGACTTATAGGACTCACTCCTCACTTGTATTGATCCTATCATCCCTTTGGTCAATCTATGTCCTTGATTCGTCCTCAATTGTTGGTGGTTTTAGTTTACGGATATTCAATTAAGATCTATGGTGATTCTTCTCATGTTCTTGTTATTTTATTCTACCATTTTAATATGATCTTGATATGAGGTTTTTGGGATTCGAAAATGGTGCCTTGTATAACATGTTTCCCTTTAATGAATCCTTTTTGTGATAACCACCATTTATGATGATCAATACCATTCTATGATATATCTATCAAGATTATCTTGTTGAATCTTCTTTGGTGAGAGCCATGTTTCTTGAATATATTTTCCTTACTATAATTTTCATTCTTTAAGTCTCTAATAACATTGGAGATGGTTCATAAGTCCATTTTTTCATCTTGTTTCAGGTGATGACCTTATGAGAAAGCCTTGAATTTGAAAAATATAATAATTAGGAACTAATTCTCATACCATGATGGAATGAGAATATGATTTTTTTCATAAATTAATTAATTATTGATTATAACACAAGCTTGATATGTTTATTCATGCGGGTGAGTGAGTGGTCTTTGAGACTCATTCTTGAGGTATGATCTTATAATTTCTATGTATCATATTTATAATAGGTTTGATAAGACTTTTCATTCCATTGTAGGATACCTATTTATTATGGTATTTCATAGCCTTGGGAACCTTTTCTCTAGTATCATGATGGTCAGGATTCTCAGTTTAAATCAGATGGCCCCTTGGAGAGAGAGTGTGATGGCATGAAAATTTCAAAGGACTATAGCTCATTAGATAGTATAGGTTAGATCATGGAAATGTCTAAAAATATTGGAGTTGACAATTAATTGTAACTATGAATAAATATTTTATATGAAAAGTTGTATAATTCCATTTAGGGATGATTTTCTTATAAAATTACATAAAACATGTTAGGTGGGACATACCATCATATGTTTTTAATGACTGTGGTCAAGGTGGGGAATGTGGTGTTCCTAATAATGATCACTATTAGGGTAGTTCATGAAGTGTTTACTTAAATTATGTAATTATAATAAAAACATAGGGTTCCAACCAATTCTAGGAATTTTTTCATGCTTTTGATGTGTAGGGATAGTTATTGAAATCCTTAATTACATTGTTCTAATGTAGGTGAGGTAGGGGTTTGTGGTGACCTTGTTAGTGAATGATGACTTGACATGTGTGGGGATATATGTTTACTTTTATATTTAATTTTTAATTATATACACTATCATATAATCATGTCCACTTTTGATAAATATTCATTTTTTTGTATTACAGGGTTTAAATTCACACACTCCTTGGGTATCTTGATTTATGTGTACACTTCATGATCAGGGACCTAGGGAAGGGAAATTTTACAGGGACATGGATCTAGATGATAGTGTATGGTGTTCATATGTCATACTAGTATAGACTCTATAATGATGTCATAGTGTTTTGTTAATATTCCGTTTTTTCATACATCTCTTTAACATGCAACATTGATGGTTCTTGGTTTTTTATTCTTTATGAATTGAGTTACATTCCATGCAATTTTTTATAACACTACTTATTTATTAAACTATTTTTTTTGATAATATTATTTATACTTTTATTGTTTCTATGAAGACAGTTTACTCCCCCCACTAATGGAACATGAACCCTCACTAGTTGCTAATAGCTTCTTATATATAGAGAGGTATGTATGGGGCCATGTGTCACTCTAGATTAGACCTTGTAATTTGGGTTGGGGAATTACATATGGGAATCAGAGGAGGTTTTGTCTCCCATTTTCATTACCAATGTTTTGGGGGGGGGTATGGATTGAATGATATTAGGGTGTGTGGGACTTAGGATGGGTAGTTATAAGTTTTCTGGTCCAGCACATGTATAATAGACCTCTGAGAAACAATTTTTGGGACTGTGCTGACAGTTACATTTTTATGGTTTTTTGATGATGTTGAGTAAATTGTCTATAATTGTTTATGGGAATAGGGTTAATTCATGCATCAATACAAGTCACATATGGTAACAAGTCATATATATATAAATATATATATTCTTTTATTATATTGAATAGTATTTCTTTAATTAATATCATGGATTTTTGTTATCTATTATGGATAGTCCAACATTATTTTGTGATATATAAATGCACTATACATTTGTGATATATGAAAATTTAGCATTAATTTTTAGACATTGATCAGGTTGTTATTTTTTTCATATATATATTAATGTGAATGGAATGTGGATATAAATAATTTTGAATCATCTATGGTTACTGATAGGAGGGATATAACATGGGTTATGGGTAGCCACCTAGCAGAACCTTTATGTGATCCCAGTGACTAATTTGTATCGATAATGAATTAAAAAATTAACGCATCTTAAAAATTAATTTTTTATTTCAGAAATTCAACCATAGAGGGATTTCATGTGACCATTGGTAGAGGCATCACCGTATTCTCTCATCAGATGGAATGTGCCTATACCACCACCAGCAGTGGTGGAAGATGTACCCCAACGTATTCTTATATCAATCTAGTTACTCCGGTTATATAACTATTTCAATAAGGATTTTTTTGTATTATTCCTTATCAATGTGGAATCATTTATTGGAGCATAACTGATCATTCTCAGGACGTCCTGATCCATAATATGTTATCCTTTCTACTTAGTAGAGGACCACAGGATTCAAAGGACTGAATAAAAATCATCAAGTGTGTTTTTGATTTTTTCCAGACACTTATGTATTGGTGAGTGATATTGGAGACCATCATATTCTATGGTGCTTATAGCAAATGGGTTAATATAATTAATTTGGCTGGAATATGATAGGGTCTCACTTGGGAGACATTCATAGACTTCTTTCTCAATAATTGTATTTTTGATGTTATGAACATTGATCATGGACATATTTTTTTTAAACATACAGTAGATATATATGTATATATCTATGCATTCATCTTGTTTAGAATATATGTAATGATTCTCCCCTATTAATGATAGAAACAAGGCCAAAACAATCCAAAAAGGTTGAGATAACTCATCATCATGAGATTAAAATTCATATTAGGATATTTGATCATACATTAAACCCATAGGTATTGCATAAGGAACTGGACAATGAGATCGGTCTAGGGTTAGACAAGGTATCAATATTACTACTAATCCTTGGTAGAAAAGTGCACTAATACATGATCATTTTCTGATAGTAGGAAGGTGGAATATGATCAATAGTAGAAGGCCAGTAGGTAGATGAGTAAGTGTATAACTTCCTCAGTTTCCTATATGGGATAGAATTTTACCAATTTCTTTATTTGTCGATGAATATGGAATTTTCTTATTGAATACATGAATGTTCCTGTTGAGTTCAACTAATATGTAAATATTGGTCATATTTATAATTTTTTTTGAGGTATTCTCATAGGCTTCTTGGATATTTGGGAAATATATGGGTGGAGGACATAAATAAACGATGTAAACACCATGGATATAGCCAACATAAGGGAAGTACATTAATCTAAGGAAATCTTTGTTTTTACAGTAGATGAAGCTCAAACTGATGGTTGTGGGGGGATATTTATGGTTCTATGTATAGTCTTGATCACATACATGTTATCTACCAAATTTTTATACCAATACATCCCATTAATTTATATTTTCTCAATTGGAACCTTGATTGGTCTTACCAATTGTAATATATTTGGATATTATTTCTCTTGAAATGAAATTAAGGATAAAATTGGATCATCTTAAATGGTTTCTGGGTTTCCTATAGTGATTTCAACAATAGTCATTTCTGGGATTTAATAATCCTAGAGATAAATAGATTCAATTTTATACTTATGATATAATTTCTGACGATTTATCAAGAATACATTAAGTGATATTGGATATGAGTATCCTTAACCTCACATAATGGGGGATGTTTTATGATAACTTGCGAGTGTGAGTTGGGAACTTGTAGAGTGAGACTAGATTTGAGTCAGATTAGAGATCTTATATCATAAGATGTTGTCTTTCCTATTTCTATAGGATCAAAATTGGCCCCTATATCATTACCTCTATTTTATTATATTTATCATAATGTGTTTCAAGAATATTTTTTGGTGTTCGACCTCGTAGAAGGATTGAGTTTAAAATGAAACCCATGCTAGGGGTATAGACTATATCGGTACCTCTTTATCGTATTGCACTAGCCAAGTTGATGAAACTCAAAATTCATATTGATGGATTATAATGTAATGGATTTATTTGACTAAGAACATTTCCCTAGGGTGCTACCATTTTATTCTCAAAAAATGTATATTATACTATTTAAATCTTGGAGGATTAACGAATTTTAAACAAGGTTATGGTGAAGAGAATGGATCATTTTCCTATGATTTATGACCCGTTTAATTAGATTTGAGGAACTCATTGGTTTTACAAAATCTAATTTCTTCCAGGATACCATTAGATTCAGATCAGGGAGAAAGACTTACTGAAGATGGTGTTTATGATAAAGTATAGGCTATATGAGTATTTGTTGATGTTCTTTATCTTGATAATTCTCTAGTGTTGTTCGTAGAACTCAATAATAAGATCTTCAGACCATTTTAGGACTTGTTCAACTTTGTGTTCATTGATTAAATATTCATCTATTCAAAGGATATGGAGTAGAATTTCAGGAATCTTGATATAGTCTTAACTACAATTCAAGACCATAGACATTATTTCAAGATGTCAAAGTGTATGTTTTGTATCTATGGGACACATTTCTTAGGGAATGTTGTGTGAGAGGATGTGATTTATATAAAACCAAAAAAAATATAGAGGTAATGATGTTATTCACTCTCCCTTATAATGTATTCAAGATCAGTAGTATCCTTTTATTATAAGGGAACTACCACATTTCATCCTATAATTCTTGTATATGGAATCCCCCTTGATAGAATTGACGAAGAAAGGGGTAAGTATTGAGTAGTTCATTATATGTGAGGAATATTTTCTTATACTAAAGATTATATTGAAGATAGCTTCAGTTATATCATTTCTAGAACCTAGAATAAAAAATGAGGTATTTTTTCAATGCCTAAAAAGTTTTGTAAGGAGAAGTGCAGATACAGATGGACCAGTTAATTGCTTATGGGTTATGTCACCAACAACCTCATGAAAATATTTACATAACTAATTACATTGATTTAGAAGTTGTGGTTTATTCCTTGAAATTTTTAAGTAGTTATCTCTTTGGATATATTATTATCTTTTAAACAAAAGGTAAGAACCTCCACTATATCTTTGCACAATGAGTCTAAAATTTTATTAAAAGATGTCTGTGGAGTATCTATAAACATTTGTTATTGAGATGGATTATTAACCAAGAAATGGTCACATTGTTTCATATACTCTTAAAAGAAATATATGGTATTCCTAATTTTAGGGGGAGTGGTCTTTGGAGGAAGATTGGTGTATGATGTGTTTTTGTCTTATTGGAGGAGGAATACACATTTGGTTATCACATGAACTTGAGTGACGTATAGACATGAGTTAGAAACTGAGTGTGTGGTAATTTTAGAGTGTCCAATAGGATATAATCTAGTGACAAGTTGGTCATCAAATGATAACGGTGTGATTTGTTTCCATGATAGGGTTATATTGTATGCATGCATTAGAGAAAAGCTTATGGAAGTCTCTGATAACATGGTGGGTTGTGCATCCCAGGTCTATGAAGATCTATCATGAAATTAGATGGCAGTTTTGTTGTCCATTTATGAATATAGATATATTTTTTTGTAACATCCATATATTTTATGACATATTTCTCTTTAAATATATTTAATTACTTTAATAGCTTACGATACATAAAACCAAGAGTCTAAATGAACCATAATATAGTATATCATTATAACATAGTTTTTTTACTGTTTTATTGAATATTAATAACTATATTTTTAAATTTAATTATAAATTTTTTATAAAAATAAAATATAATGATTAATAAGGAAACAATTTTTAGTAAAGCCTTTATAAGAACAAAAGAATTCCTCACAAATGGATTTCATTTTTTATGAGATAATATTATTCTGTATTTTTTCCAATATTATAAAATGTATTAAAATAATAAATTAATTTTTACTCATCATTTTAAAATTACCTTATAATAAAGACTTCATAACTTTTTGAAAAATAATAATTTTTCAATGATTAATGAAAATACTTATTTTTATTAAAAACATCTTTTTTGTTTCAAGTGTTTGTAATGTTTTATTTAATTTTATAATTTTTTAAGGAAATATTAGTTATATAATATTATAAATTTTCTAATTAAATTCATGGTAAAAAACTTCATGAAAGAGTTTGGTATAAAAACATTTTTATACTTAAAAAATCATTTTTCTGAGAAAATGTTTTCTGTATCATTTTGCATTTTTATCTTAAATTAACTTTTGATTCATAGGTAAATTGAATCCTGATAAATGGATTTAATATTTGAAATCATGAGTTCCAAATTTTTTAAATATTACCCTTTTATTTTTTCCATTATGATAGGCAACCTTGGTAAGTATGTTTCACCTCGATATGCATAAAACAGGTAAAACAATTTTAAAAAAAATCGATTAATGATTTTAAATTATTTTAAAATTTTCATTTATCCTATTTTATTCGTTTAGTTGAAACATTATCATTTCAATATATAGAATATGGCAATTTGGTACTAGGTTTATTTGATTATAAAATTTATATTATTGTATGTGGATTATAAATCCAAAATGTCAATTTTTTGACTTTAATAACACTAAATTATTACTATAGGGATAAAATGGGTTACAATAAATTATAAATTAATATTTTAAATAAGAACCAATTTTTTATCATGGTAATTTATTTAGTTTTTTTAGTGATTTAATAATTATTTCAAATTCTTATACAACTTCAACATAGTATTCATTCAATTGATAGAAAAAAAAATTAATTAACATTAATAAACATTAAATAATTACAATTTGGATAATTTTATTTGTTACATGATTTTTTTATGAATATAACATATTAGAAATTTTTAAATGTTTTTTCTTCTAATTTATTTTCTTTCATGTTGTTTCAAAAGTCAAATTATGTGAATTATTCTTAAAATGGCATTAATAGTATTTAATGATAAAAATATTTTATTAAATTTTTTAAAGATCATAAAAATATTGAAAGATTACTAGAAGGTTGATAAATGGTCTAAAATTTCATCAATTTTTCATTTATTATCTATGTGTTACCATATATGTAAAATTATATACCTCTAATACTAAAATAGTTTTTTCTACGGCTAATGATAAAATTTTGTAAAAAATGGGTTAATAAAAAGGATAAGGCTTAAAACAACACCAAAACCTACCCAACTATTTAAATTTTATTAGATGATAATTTTTTGGGATTCTTATAATTTTATTTTAATCAATGGACATTTGGAATTTTTTCTTGATAATGACTTGATTATATTCTAATCATTTTAGTAATTCGATGTCTGTCATTTCCCTCCATTATTAAAGGACATCCCTTTCCTCTTTTCATTACAAAATTTGAACCATTAAACTCAACCAAACCATTAAAAATTATATTTTAAACTTCCATATACAGAATATAGAGTTTATGGTATTCTTAAAATACCACTATAAGGGTCATTTAGAAAGGATCTAGAGGAGGTCTCTTCGAGAAAAGGTAATTGTATTAATTGTCCTCTTTCAATTTATTTATTCTTTAACATCACATAAATATGTGGTATAAATAAAGAAATTGTAAATTATTTATCATATATAAACCAAAATTGTATTAAAATCATGTAACGACCATTATAAACCCTATTTTACATCAAAGAAGAAGTGAAAGTATTTCTCATGTGTATGTGTGGAATACCCCATCCACGTAACGATAAAATTCATTTTCCTTTAACATATTTTGGGGATAGTTATCATAATGGGTTTAATATTTATATAAGTTATTTATGAAATAATTATTCCTCTATAATTATAATATATCATCTTTTTTCTTACCTTATCATCTATTGGAATCATATAATGATGTTATTACATATGTGTGGACTACCACATGTGTAAAGTGTTGTAATTTTTATTCATTTTCACATTACATATATGATAATAATGATGTATTTAATTAATATATTATATATATAATATATATTATAATTATTATATAAATTTATATTATTCTTAATATTTCTTTCATTCCATCCATTAAAAAGTGAAAATTGAGTGCATGTTTATGTATGACCTACCATCTCCATGAATGGTGTAATTTAATTTTCAACCTCTACATTTTATGCATGAATATAGATATGTAATGAATATTTATGATATTTATATAATAAATAAAGTTATATTGATAATGTAACTAGAATATTTTTAAAAGTATTGGAACTAACAAACATAAATTCTCATGAAAAATTAAATGGTTAACACCCAGAAATGAAGATATTATTAAGACATTTTCAATAAACTATTGCTGAAAGTTTATAACTGGATCATATAAAAAATTATATGTATTTTAATGACTTTGTTATATAATTATAATAAATTTAAATTTATATGTTATGTTAGGGTGATTTCAATATAATTCAAACTCGAGGTAAGGGTTTTATTTTAAAATCACACTATTTATTGGGATTGTTTGTGAATAAGTTTCTTAATGATGATATTTTAAAATTTACCTCTAAATGATAACATAAATTTTCTTATCTTATTATTATTTCTAGAGATTAAAATTTTTTTCTTCAATTTTCAACTATTTATGTATTTAGGAGTCAAAAATAATTTTTTTAGGAAAACTGACTTTATTTCTCTTTTTAGTCAAAAATACTTATTCTTCTAAGTCAATGATTTTCAATGAAAATAAAGAATATTTTTACTAATCACTTATGATTTTCTAAGATAATTTTCATCAATATTTTACTTTTAAAATTTATTTTAAATGAATCTTTTTTGTTATTTTAAGAATGATATACTATTGACTATTTAATAGAAATATGAAGGGAATATTTGTTATTACGTACACAATATGATTTGAGTTTCCCATCATCCCGTCCACTGAATGCTTTGATAATTCCATTACATGTTACCAAAATTATATTAAAATAATATATTTTCTTTTATATTTGAGATATTTTTAGATTTTAATATGTCCTTTAAAAATGAATGAATATTTTCCTGAGAAAATATTCTTGTTTTATGTCAAAGTAATTTCTCAACAATGATAACAACATATTATTTAGCTTAATATTTAATGGGGATATGATCCAATGATACCATCTTATTATTTATCTAGATGTTTTATTATTATGATAATAAAACATCTATTTAACTGGGTTTCTTTTCTATGGGTATTGTTTTGATAATTTTTTTGTGATATTATGGAATACATATGAATGGATTACTAATTATGGGATGGGTGGGATCAGAATTATATATACCAAGAATTAATTGGGTATGGATTAATGTTTCAAGAGCTAAAAGGGTACACAAGAGGTAATTCCATTAATGGAAAAAGATGTTACATGGGAGGTTTTACTAAGATTGAAATTAGAGGTTTCATGGGTGGTTTTCCGATGATCAAAAAAAGATCTTAAATGGGAGTATATCAGACTGAAAAATATGAGGGTACTCATGAGGTTATCCCAAGCCCAAAAGAGGGTACACGGGAGGTTATCTGAAGATAAAAGTAGATACATTGGTTCTTATACAAATCTTAACATGTCATAAACATCATTGTGGGTAGCCTAGACAAAATATTTCTATGATTATTATTATGACACACATTTATAACATGATCTTATACAAATGAAAATTTTTAATTGATCGTGTTCTTTGTGCCATTTATGATTCATATCTTATGAACGAAAAAGCATTATAACATGGTTCAGGATTATGTACTATGACATGTATTGTATGGTGTTTAGATATTATTATCATGTTCTAATACCCTTATGCATATTTTATTATTAAATGATCATTGATATCTCCCTTTTTTACCCATACTGAGCATCTAATATCACTTTTTAATAGTTGTTCCTTTCATCATGATGTAAAGATTAATTTAATGTTTGATTTGTCTAAGAGGTGTTCTAGTTATTAAAAACTATGTTTGAGATTATGTATATGTTTTATAAAACAGTAGTTTATGAACCCATATTTATAAGAAAATAAACATATATGGTTCAAGTGTGGGTAGTAATGTTATGTAACGAATATTAATCAATTTAGATTTATTATTGATATATGAATAGTATGGTTTGATATTTTTTGTATCATATCAAGGTTTAGAAAACTTTGGAAACTCATGTGAGAAAAATATAGTGATAAACCTTATTATAATCCTATATATTAGAGAACATCTTAAGTTTCATAAATAAAATAGTGAGGTTTTCCAGAAAAAATATCCACATCTGGATTCTATATGTGGATGTGTTTTGGTACAAATGCATCTTGAGGTAATAACCACAAAACAATTTGGTCAAGTATATCTCATCCATAATTCTGGTGCATGATGATTCTATCATTGTAGTGCACATAAATTAATTGTTCTGAGGGATATGCATGGGTTAATTAATATTTTCCTAATGAACCATCATGGATTACCGAGGATTAATATAACATGTCATAGATTTAAAATAATGTGTCATGACATAAACTTCCTCTAAATTATCTTTAATTGTTGATTACTCTTATCAAAGATGCCTAATGGACATGCTTAACATTTTGGTTTTACTAAGAGATTAAATATAGAATTATAAATTTGACATTATTATAGGTATGATAAAATATTGAAGAACCCTATTTAAGCATAGTTATATGAATTCTATTATATCTATAAAAGTATCAAGGAATGAAAATTCAAAAACTCAATGATTATATATTGAATCATTAATGAAATCCCTTAATATTACAATGATCACATCTCAGGTTTATAATTTATCATTTATTGAAGGTTGAGGGAATTTTATTCTTATAAATCTTGTTATTCTCCCTATATTTTAATTTGATGTTATCTTAGGCATAAAATGGATTTATTTAAATAAATCCCACATTAGTTTTCAAGGAAGGGAAGTCAATTTTAATATTCTGAACCAGCCTATGATCTTCTCTTAGTCAAATAATAAATATGAACTTCTAATGGAAATTTCATCAATTGTATGCGCCATGATTCTTATTAAAAAATGTTTTTATCTCCTATGGTTAGGGTGAAACTAAAACTCAAATATATTCCTATTGTATTGGAGTTAATTAATGTCTTTCTATAATAGTTTCTAATTCATCCACAGAATCATAAAGTTATGTTTTTAATAGATCTCAAACATGGTTCTCCACTTATTTCAAATATTGCATATATAATATCCCTGACTAAGTTATAATAATTCAAGAATAAACTCTTGAAGAATCTTGACAAAGGATTCATTTTTCCAAGTGAATCACCTTGGGGTGAACCTTTTAATTAAGAAAAAATATGGATCAATGTGATATTGTAATTATTATCAATAAATTAATACGATCACTTTCAATAATAAGTATCATATACCTCATATTGAGGATATTTTAATCAATTATGATGATCATAGTATTTTTCAAATTTGGATATTCGATCTCAATACTATCATTTGATGGTCAAGAGTTTGAAAATACCCAATACATCCTTTCATATGAGGCATAGACATTATATATTTATAGTGATGTCATTTAGTAATATTAATTTATATAATATCTTCATATATTTAATGAAAAAATTATTTATAGATTATATTGATTAGTTCTTAGTAGTTTTTAAAGATGACATTCATATGTATTCGAAGAGTAAGGAAGATAATGATGATCATTTGAGGGTTATTCTGATGACCTTGAAGAAGGAGTATTAATATGAAAAAAATTTCAAGTATTTATTTTTACTATAAAAATGTACAACATTTTGTCATATAATTTAATGAAATAATATATAAGAGGATACATAAGAGATAAATGATATTTAATATTGGTTAGACCTACCATTGTTAATAATATCCAATGTTTTGTTGGTTTGGGTGAATATTATCAACCATTAATAGAGAATTTATAATTAATCTATAATCCACTCACCAGGTTAGCTTGTAAGGGACCCAAGTTCCATTGGATAAATGAATGTAATGAAAATTTAATGGAATTAAATGGAAAGTTAGTCAGCACACAAATTCTTACATTACCCTATAGTAGAAAAGGTTTTGTGATCTATAATGATGCATAAAAAAGGTAATAAAATGTTCCCTCATATATAATGATATAGGTAATGCTTCTGCCTCATTTTAATTGAATATTTGTGAGAAACTTTTTCCAACTCGTGATTCGGAGATAGCTATAGAAATTTTTTCATTAATAATATGGAGGAATTATCTCTATGGAGAAGGGTGTGATATATATAATGATAATAAATTATTAAAGTATATATTCAATCAATAATAGTAGAATATTAAACAAAGAATAAAGTTGGATTTTATTAAATATAATTAATGTTCAATATATTACCACCCTAGAAAAGAGATAAAGGAGGATGATACTTTGAGTCGAAAGGATCATTCTCCAATATCTATGTTGAGGATAAAAATTGATCTCATATTTATGGCCTTTCAAAGAATGGATCGAGAATTATTGAGCGGATCATAGATATAATTTCTTTCAGAAAAGAGTGTTCATCCATCTATCCTTGAGAGGATTAAAGAGGCACAAAATGAATATGTGAACCAATAGAAGAAGGTCAAAAATGTTCCTGAGCATCTCCTTGATTATGATTGAATGACAAGGTTTATGAATTGTGTATGTGTTCTATCCATAAAAAATTTAAATGATCTATTAGATGAGGCTCATAGTTCAACCATTACCCATACTGGAATGGAAATAGAAAAAATATCATCACGGATTTTATATTCAGATCCCCCAAAATGTCTAAAGGACGTAACGCTATTGGGATTATAATGTATCACCTTAAGAAGTATGTCGACATAATTTCCCTAAGAGAATATTTCTTTATTGATAAAATTTCTAGAATATATAACAAATAAGTTGTAATATTACATGGATTACAACATCTTATTGTATCTAATTAGGATCAGAGTTTTACCTCAAGGTTTTGGAGAAGTCTTTAGTTTTATTTGGATATAGTGTTCAGTTTCAGTACTAATTTTCATCCTTAGACTTATGATCTATATAAGTGAACCCTAAAAATTATAATTGATATGCTGAGATATTTTTCTATGGATTTAAAATTTGGTTAGGAATACCATCCTTTAGTTTAGTGTTTTTACAATAATATATTTTACGCGATAATTTAGATGGATCCTTATGATTCCTTTTATATAAATAATTATATAAATCCAACATGTTCGAATGAATATTGATAATTAAATAATTTGGGACCTGAGATATCTAAACAAATGGAAGAGACATTCAGAGTCATTCAGCTGCATATCATGGTAGATAAATGTTAATATAAATGTTTTACTAAAAATCATTTGTTAAATAAAGAATTGAAAGTTGGTGAGAAGTTATTTCTATGAATTTATAATTGAAATAAGGTTATGATAATAACTACAAAATTAAATATGATTCCTATTTATATTTTCTCCTTTGATATTCTTGATCAATTAGTTATGGTGTCTTATCACTTGGTGCTTCCATAGAACCTGTATAAAGTCCATGATGTATTACATTTATCTCTCTTCGGGAATTTCACACTCTAACCCTCATGAAATTAAGATGTTTTATGGTTTATATTTGATCGATTGAAGAAAGTGGATCTTTTATTTCCAATCTGAGAGACTCTATGGGTGAGTTAGGAATGATAAATATCTATGATATTTTATATCCTCATGGTGTTACCTTGAGAATTTTTTCAGAAATAGATTCACGTTTTAAATTAATATTCTAAAAGGTCTTGCATAATGTTTTGGGGACTCCACTGAGATTGAGCACAACATATCACCCACAAAAATATTTATATTCTAAGTGGAATACCAAGATTCTAGAGGATATATTTTGAGCTTGGGTCTTAGAAATATGTTGAAAGTGGGATGAGAATATATCTTTGTTGGATTTTTCTTATAATAATATTTATTAGGATTCTATCTAGATGGAACCCTATGAGGCTCTCTTTGGTCTTATCACACACTTTTCTGGTAACATGATATGGGTGATGTAGTTATTTTAGGATTGATTGTTGTTTAAGCTAATTCAAATAGAATAAATAAAATTTGGAAATAGTTGGTATCCTTTTAGAGAAAACAGAGATTTTATATATTCTATAAGAAGATACCTTTAGAGATTACTATGTGAAACAAGATATTCTTCTTAGTGACTCTTGATTTGCATCATTGATACCTTGGAAGTAAGTAATGATGGATCTAAGGTTTTTTGGACCGTTCAAGATGATCTAGTGTATATGGAATGTGGCATTCCATTTGTTTCTTCATCAGCAATACAGAGGTATAGATGATTTATTTCATAGATCTTATCTTTAAATGTACATGCTCGATCCATCACAAGTTCTAGACTATGAGAATTTAGATTTTCTACTAGAAAAATATTTAATGTAGTTCCATGTGTGGATTCTAGACCAACACGAGAATGTTTTATAGGGGAATTTAGTGCTACTTGTTCAGATTTTATGGAGGAAATGGTGGGTCTAGGAAGAAACTTCAGATTGAGAGTCAGAAATTCAGGCATAATGGCCTAGTTTTTTCAAGTTTTACTTTAGATATAATTCTTGAGTACTATCATTCCTTTGAGGGGGAGATTTATAACACCACCATTTTGGTTGGTTTTGTTTATATTTAAATATAATTATATTAAATGTAATTTTTAACCTAGTAATGGTTAAATGTTAAGTCTAAAATTTTTCGGTCAGGATTGTGAAGATTTGGGAAGCTTAGTCAAGGTTTTTTAGATCACATGCTTCAAAATAGCCAACAATACACCCATTAAAATATTGTTTTTCACTTTTTTATCTCTAGGTAAAAAAAGTAAGTAGGAACACATCTTCTCCATGTTATAGTCATGTCATGGTCCATAAGAGGTACTACTATCTTCCAATTCTAGGAAAAACCCACCAAGCCTTTTTGGAGTTTTTGTTGGATGAGATGGATTTATTCTCTGGGAAACATCTTAGGGGAAGAAATTTGGGGCTATGCATTCTGGTACACCATGGCCAAATATCGACCATGGTTTTGGGTGTAGTGATAGTTGTGCTTCATTTGTAAACAAAAAAACCTCATTTCTCTGAGGATCTCTATCAATGATGCAAGTTTGATGTTAAAAACAATTTCAAGTGGTATGGGGGAGAGATTAATACCCATTTAACTCAGTTTACCCTATCTAAACCTCTCAATTATCCTCACATTTCAATTATTAATGGATTTTGGGAGTGTTTTGATATAATTCCAAGTAGTGTTTTAGAATTTATATGGTCTTGGATTCCTCCCTCATTTGGATCTATCCTATCTTCACATTGGTCCATATATGGACTCAATTCAACCTCCTTTACTAGTGATCTTGTTCTAGGTGGATTTGATAGAGAACAATGGTGGTTCTTCTCATGTTCTAGCCATTTTATTATTATTATATTATAAAAATTAATTGAGGTTATTTGGCATAAATTGTGGTTCCTTTTATATCTAATTGAGGTATTATCCAGCCTTGGTGTGAGAACATCCTTTCATTATGATCTTCTGGATTTCAATGATATCTTATTGGAGATTCTCTTGGTGAATTTTTGTTAATATTCCTCATGTTTCTAACCTTGATGTTCCTTAGTAGAATATTTATTTTTGAAATTTCTTATAACAATGAAGATGGATCATATGGTCCTTGGGACTGTTCTTGTTTTGGATTACAACCTTCTTAGAATATCATAGAATTTATGTCTATAATCCGGAGGAATGAAGTTCCATTCCATATAGGCCTTTTCTATGATGTTTTCATGATTTTACTGATTATGTTTGATAGTCCATGCCTGATGTGTTATTAAATATAGGTGAGTGAGTGGCCCTTGAGACAGTTTCTTAATATGTGATCATATGATTTGTGTATATCCTATTAAAAAAATTCATTATATTCCTTATTTTTTATTACTATGATATGTATTTATTCTCGTACTTCATCACCTATGGGACCTTGTTTCATGTATCACAATTATTAGGTTGCTCAGATTAGATTAGATGGACCCTTAGAGGGAAAGCATGTTGACATGATTTTGGATATGAAAATTGGATCATTTGATGGTTTTTTTTGGATCATATAAATGTTTATCAACATGATATTATTCCATGAATATGAACTAAGAATATATTATCTTATAGTATCCTACAGATTTTGGTTTTTATTAATGTATAAATACAAGAAAAATAAAAAGTAAATATTTTATATATTATTTGAGTCTCCAGAGGATTATTCAAGTTCTTTGGGTGTGAAAAGGTCATCATGAATACTCATAATTTAGAGACAAAAATAAGTTTGTAGTGTAATTTTATTAGTGGATGAATATCAACTTTTGAAGTATGTATATTTACATATATTCCAATTCCAGATATTAAAATAATTCCTCAACTATATGAAAAGTATTTTGTAAGATAAATGTTATCTGGTTACATCTCTTACTAGGAACTCAATGACCTTATAACCCATCACAGATTTATGGTTTTGTGATTGTTAACATTCTCATTAATATGTTCTCTATCAATCTCCATCAGAACATGATAGTTATTTTTTTATTTCATATCCATATATTCATAAATGTTACCCTATTATGTGTTATCTCAAGTTACCTTTTTTACTTCCCTATATTTATTTTAATGTGGATGTCTCATTAATCATCTTTCTGATATGGGATTTTAATAATGTAATTTGGAAAATTCTTACCATATTTCTCAATCCCAGGTTAAAATTGAAAGTACCCAAATAAATAAATGGGTAGTACTAAACATCAAAAAATTAATATTTATATATATATATATATGATGTTCCATAATTTACATTAACACGACACATCAAGCTTAAATGAACAACTAAATGTTATTATTTAAATGTTATTTTTATCACCTATTAATTAGAATGGAAGGAATTCAAAGCATTAAATTAATTATGAAAATATGGTGTACATATTTTTATATAATTAATTTTTTTAAGATGAATTAATTATAAATGAAAATAAAACCCTTTTATAATAAAAAGAAAAAGTTTTTTTTGAAAAACTATTTTAATGTGCACGAGTATGATTTATGAAAATAAATTAACATATCAACCTTGATGGATTATATTAATGATATATATATAATATTTAATATAATGTTTAACATTCATGAAATGATTATATAACAACTAATCCAATTTTATGCTTAAAAGAAGTATTTTTCTAAAAAGAAATTTTGTCACCTTCTGATAGTGCACTTCTGTTAAATATAGTTTTATTCAATTTTATAAATTATATTTGAAAAACTGAATGCCTTATTTTAATTTGTAATATCAAAATTAATTTTGATTTAGTTTTTTCTATTTTTTTAATAAGTTTCATTTTTGATGAATAGTGTAAAGCATACTGTGTTTTAAAAGAAATCTCCTTTTTTATAGAATTTTTTATAGTGAGTAATTATATATTTGAATTCTTAAAAAGTATAATTATATCAAATTATTATCATTTAATATAATTTAGGTCATTCTTATCAATTTTACATTTAAATTGGATAGAATAACCTTTTGAACTTTTCAAAGTTTTAACTTTAAAGCTTATTTTCTTGTTATGTCAATAAGACTATATTTTAATAAATTTATGGAATTTATATGATTCAAATTTTGTAAAATGTATTTTATATTTGGAATTAGAAGGTCCAAATTAAGTAACTAGGACCCTTTTAATTTTTTAAAATTTGAATAGTAACCTTAGTAATTTTTTTTTCATAGCGAAGTGTAAAGGCGTTAATTAAAGCTAAAAAATATATTATAAATATTAATAAATTACCTAAAACATTTAATAATTTAATTAGATGAGTTATTTTAGAAAAAAATAAACCTTTTTTTTTTGAAATTATAACATTTTACATCCACATGGATGAGAGTATGACATTTATAATATTATATTATATGAAAAGTTAATTTTGATTCACTTTTGTTTTTTACAATTGAAATATTTTTAATATGGGATTATATAATTGATATGTTTGACTATAAATAGTATATTGAGATTTAAAATGTTAATCTATATCATGGTAATTTATTTATAATTTTTAGTGATAATATAACTACCCTAAATGGTGACGCAATGATGATGACATAATTATTTAATTAATGGAATAAATAAATAAATGATATAAAAAATATCTAAATAAATATAATATCATATAAATAATATCTTGCAATAATTTTTTTATACATGCTACATTTATGGGATTATTTCAAAGTATTTTGGAAAATATATCTTGTTTTTATGATATTTCTAAAATCATATGTAATGAATAGTGTTACAATGAACATTATTGATATTTTTAAAGAAATTATATGATATTAAATGATATAAAAAATATAAAAATATAATTTCTTCAAATGTATTGTTATAAATAAAAATATGTCATAAATGACTCATTTATTGGTATTTTATCATTTTATTTTAATTATATAAACACTCAATTGTAAAATACATGATATCATAGTAAGAATTAAAAAGGATAAATAAGGGTTAAAACTAAGAGATAAGGATTAAAAAATAATAAAAACATTTCTAAAACTAATTTAATGAATGTATTAGAACCATCATCAAATGATATTATAAATAAATAATTTTCGATCCATTTTTAATAGAAAATTAATTTATATTAATATAAAATTTTAAATAATTCCTAGAGTGCCCCTCCCCTCTCTTATAAAAGTCCACCACTTATTATATTTTATTCACACTAAAAACCCTATTTTTTAATCTAATTTCTCCAAAAATACCTTCCTATAATCAATACCCACATTATAGAGGCCTTATTTTCGACATAAAACCTTCTTTAGAGGTTTTATGGTGTTAATAAAAGGATTTGTTCGAAGAAAAGGTATCGTTTTAATCAAGTATTTCTGTTTTATTTATTCTTCCAATTCCTAAAAATATTATTCAACCCTGATTAAATAAAAAATATATTCTATTAAATGCACATAGAAGTTAGTATTTCAATACCATAACCTTAATCCTTAATCCAATTCCATAAAATGGTAAAATAATTATCATTCGTGTATACGATAAACTACCGTCTCATGAACCGATATAATTCATTTTCCATCACCGTCTAACTAGAATAGTCATAATTATGGAATTAAAATTTATATATCATATTCATGAAATATTTATTATTATTAAAATATTATATATCATTTACTATTGTACCTTTCCATGCATATAGAAATGATAAAATTGTTTGTGTGAACATGTGAACTATCACCTCCACAAAGGGACGTGATTCATTTTTAATCACCACATCACATGGAAGATATATATAAATATTTTTAAATTATTAAGATTATATTAATGATATTTTTATAATTCTGGATAGATAAAATAATACTTACCTTCCTTCCATAATGATCAATGAAAAATGGAAATGATACTCATGCGTATATTCGGCATATCGTCTCCTTGATTGTAACGTAGTTCATTTTTCATATCCATGTGTAATGGATGGATTTTAAAGTATAATTGTTATATAAAAGTTTTTCTAATTTCATTAATATTATTTTTTATATGATGGACTAATAACCACTTTGACTATAGGCATCATACCAAAGTCATTTTGTGCTCATGTACCAAATATAATCAAAACTTCAAACATGAACTTAAATAATTATTTAATTTTTAAATCATGATATTAATTGATATAAAAGGAATAATAAACATAAATATGGTTCCCAATACAGTTAATAATTAACATAAAATTATTATTCAGGAATATAAAGAATGCAGAGGATGATTCAGACTCAAGGTAAGGGAATTCGTCTCAATCTCCTTTCATTGAGGCATATTTGGATGTTATACATCCACCTTCATATATGGGTTATATATAAAGCCCATTTGAAATATAATATCATGAATGTATTTATTCTCATTTTATTTTTTTGTTTTTTTAATGTTATTATTACATGGATATTATGATTTAAATATTCAATGTGGTATAAGACACTTTGAATGTTTAAATATTTAATTGTCAAATATTTTTTCCATGTCTATATTATTAACATTAATTTACATATATTGAAATGAAAGGATTATAAATGAAATTTTATATCTATTTTTCATTTCATTATGTTTTTTAAAAAAGGAATGTTTTACATGTATTATATGGAATAATTTCACAAATGACAAAAGGAATGTTTTATTCTTAACAAACACAACAACAATGACTTTTCAACCACCATGGACATTATTTAATATTTGGATTCCTTTAAATGATTTAATGTTTAATTGAAAATTCTCGTTACCTTTTGGGTATTTTGGTATTTATATTATTTAATAAAGATTTATTTTTTGTTGAAAATGGTCTTTTGGGAGATGATGGTATTTTAATATCTAAAATTTATTTTCATACGAGTTTAAATGAGTTTTTCTAATGATGAAATGTTTTATTACAATTTGTGGTTTGTAGATTTCATAAATGATTGGTGCGCCTAAATAGTACTAGATGAGCTTATTATAGATTAAATGATTTTTGTTCCCAAATATCTCTCATATTCATTGGGTACTCCAGAGATGGAAGTATTCTATATTATTATTCAATTTTTAAGTGTTTTGTAATGGTTTTGTATGTGTTATGTAAGGATAATATGTGATGTTATCTCAAAAAACCTATATGAATGTTTTATTAATTATAATGAGTTTTTATGGGAATAATTATATTTCAAAAGCTAAAATAAATAATCTTTCTAAATTATGGATATTTACTTTTATATGTAAAATGGTCTGTTTTCAAGGAAAGTGTGTTGAGTGGGTTTTTATGTTTTTACTCAACTATTGGTTTCCATTATTTTTTATATCACTTAATGATATTTTTGTGCGAAACCCATGTTTTAAATTTTTTTCATAGGGTATAAGAATGGGTAAGATAAATGAGTGAGTCATGTTTAAATTTATGATTATTTTTCAGGAAACAAATTCATGTTTTATTTTAAAAGTTTTATATTTTGGAAGAAATGGATATTGTTTTAGTAGATTCTACATTGTGTGGTGTGGAATATTATGTATATATTATGAAATAATTCCCTACAACTCTAAACCTGAAAATATCCTCAGTGTGAAAGAAGGTAATTTCATATCTAAAACTTATTATTATGTAATTTATATGATCAGTGCAATATAGTCATGGGGAATGCAGTGCTATTTTAAATGTGGATCATGGACTAACAGCCTAGGATTCCAACTGAAACTTTGAGTTTTGGAACATCCTCTAATTTTTAGTGACAGACATTAGCATCCTTACCATCATTGTGAAAAAATTGGTTGTATCTAAGTTACTAGAGGCTTGGATAGTTCGTGATGACTTGGAAAGTGTGTGGTTGTGTGTAAACATAATAAATTATTTCATCATGATTTATACTATCATATATTAATTATAACTTATGATAAGGATTCATTGGTGATGTTCAACTTGGTTTACACTCACACCCTAAATGGCCATCTCATTGTGCATGCAGAGTTCATGATCAAGGATCCAGGGAAGGGAAAATTCCAACTGATAAGAAGCTAAGAGATAGAGCATTGTGATTATCTCAAGTACCAAGATAAACTCTGAAGGGATGTTGTGGTGTTTAATTTACTTTCTTATCTCTCTCATACTATTGTCTGACCTACCAATTTAAGGTTCCTTGGTTTTTTATTTTGTATGACTTACAATATTTTCCTTTACATTTTTTTATGAATGAATTATTTATTCCACTATGTTTATTTATTATATTATTTATTCGTGTCTTATTTGACTCTAAGGGTATAGCGTCTACACTAATGGCACACAAACCCTCACTGATTGTATTCAACCCCTTGCATATGGGGAGGCACGCATGAGGAAATATGGAAATCTATATTTGAACCTATTATTTAGTCTAAGGTGTTACACTATAATACCTTCCAATCTATAATAAGATGATATAATATCCATAGTACCTCCACTATCACGACCCACCTTCACTGAAAGGAGGGAAAGGTAAGAATATTGCTATACCCTACCTTCTTTATGTTGAAGGAGAGATAATGACCCCCGAAACCTGCATTCAACAGTTCCCAGAGTCGCGGACAACACCAAGGGTATAAGATCACACACTAAATGGAAGGCATTTCCATTTTTCTTTTAAAAGGATTCAGAGATAAGATAGTAAATCCCACAACACCAAACTGAATGTGCAAAAACGACTAAAGATAAACCATTCCCATATGCATGTTCAAAGGTAAAATATATAATTCATAAAGCCCCAAAGGTAAAAAGATTACCAAGAAATGAAAAGAAACAACAACAACTGTCCCAAAGGTCCTGCGCTAGTACGGTCTCGCGTGACCCCCGAAGTCCTCCTGGAAACCTGAAATCAGTTTTGTATACATAGGGTGAGCATACAGGTATACTAAGTAGGTAAAAACCAAAGACTCTCGTATCACGCAACCAAGTAATTAATAAATAAAGCACATTGATGTTTGGGTACCCCACGCCACTTCCCCACTGGTTATTGAAGACATCCTATGCATCGAACCAATCCCACCAATCTCACTACAATCCCACTGCCACACCCCACCCACACGCACATGGGCCATATCCTCGCGTAGTCCCACTACCAACCCTGCCCACAAACACCTGGGCCACAACTATCTCACGTAACCATGCCTGCAAACACCTAGGCCAGAACAACCACCGCCACACCCGAAGACACCTGGTCTAGAAGATCTACTGTCGTGCCCGATGAAACATTGGCCTCATCCCGAAGACACATGGGAAACCACCTCCCCGCACACACCTAGGCTAACCACCACACCACCCTACCCAAAGATTCATGGGATAATAATGGACTTCAGGCCATCACAGCCCGCTCGAAGATACTTGGGATATCTGGGAAAGGGAGAATCAAGGAGCTAATAACCAGCCACTAATAGAAGTGTTGGGAAGAAACACCCTCCCCCAGGAAATGGGGGTGTTCGGCACTAAGTGATCAACTTGGGTGGGGCGCAAATAAGTAACAAAAAAACTACAATTATATGTATAGGTACCACGCACTCACCCAAATCTAGGTTTTTCTTCAGCCAACCTAAAGAACACAATCCGCACCCATGACCAAGTCACAACACACACCAAACCAAACCCCATTTGTTCCATCCTTGTTTTCATGTTCAGTAATAATGTTTAGATAAGTTTCTGCACCTACTTGGGGAACTAGAAGCACAAGTTAAGGAAAGAGTACACCCACACAACAATTTAAACATTCAAACCCATTTCTCTTGTAAATCCACAACAACAAAGAGGGATAAGAGAGATCCATCAATGTACTAGAACCAAGGTAAACCCCAAGATACTACCCCATTTTCACAAAATCGAGAAGCTAGCGGTTCCTCAATAATAGAGGATTCCATCCCAATTCGTTATATAATCAAGGTAACCACCAGGCCTCAAGTTCACAACCACTGGAAGCATAATAATAGGGAATCTCATCCCCACCCACGTCACCCAGCAATCGGACCATGATGGAAAAACAACCCAACCACCACCACAACACAAAGCAAGCACATGCCGGTATTTTCAAATATAAAAGATTTAACACACTCCATGATTTCCACTTCGCTGTGCTTTTACTGGGGTTATCAAAGAAAGGATTGATCCTGGTGCTTTCAATTCATTTAGCCAGATGTACGTAATTAACATAATTCCTTTACACCGAAAGGGTTCACAACCAAAATACAATCCATTTAAACATCACCAGAGTTAAGGGTTCGTTAGTGCATAGAGAAAGACCACCAATGGACGTGATTTTTAGTAGGCATAAGCCCGCACAATTCAGAAATCATTAATCATGGAAGATCATAACACAAAATAGAATCATCGATCACACCCCTCCCCCTTAATTATTTAGGATCCATTTATTATCTTCATTAAGGATTGGTTCATCCAATTCTACAGAATCAAAAGCATGCCCACCCCACAAGATACACATAAAGGAGAGACGAAGGTGAAACCACTACTTGATTGATCGACGATCGATGTTTATCTTCCCGCGCCAGGAATAAAAGATGCGCGATTTGTAGAGGTGGTGCCTCAGGAACTCAAGGACGAGCAGAAAAATTGATGGGATGGTGATCGAGAAAAGGAAACCCAGGGAGAACCCTTTAGTTTATAAGGGTCAGGGACGGTTGCGATAAGAACGTGAAACCGCGTAAGGAGCGGGGTCATGGGATGACCACGCATCCCCACACGTCATTAAATGGGTCCTCGCTTTTGGAGGTGGTTTAAACCGACGCACACACCAGGGTTCCTCGTTAAACATTTAATTAAATTCCATTTATGGGCCTTAATGGGCTTTAAAACAAGTTTAAAGGGGTAAAAATAGGGTTTAAAACCCAGTTTGCGCAAAAAGGAGGCACTACTGAAAAACCTGTGGGGGTAGTTAAGAGCTACCGGTAGCCAAGACCTACCGGTAGTCGAGAGCTACCAGTGGATGATAGCAGCTACTGGTAACCGAGCTACCGGTAGGCTGCAGCTACTAGTAGACCAAGCTATCGGAAGGCCGAGCTACCGGTAGGGCTGCTACAGGTAGGCTAAGGCTACTGGTAGGCCTACTGTTAGGGGTCAAACTTCACTGAGAAGCCTCAATAACTTTCCTAGACTACCCAGAACAGCCAAAATCAGATTTTTCACTAAGTAATGGACCTCCAAACCCCGATCCATTACATCAGATACCTGTCAAACTATTCTCTCCCTCAAGAATCAAAACAACCCATAATGAAAGAGAGGGTCTGAACAACCACCTCGAAAGATACACCTTAGGAGTGAACCTCATTGTTGACTAAAAACACCTCCATCTCAAGAAAAAATCAACACACCATGTCAAACTGCCCAGTCATGTGGGTTGGGGAGTCTCTTCCCCCATGTCAAGAAACTATCAGCTTTGTGCGGCGCTGACTCGCCCGCACGGGTTTAATTGCATCCACCTTAATGTGTCTTGATTAGGGGTCGGGTCCTCCCCTTCCCATATCCAGGACTTTATCAAACATTCAGAGAGGAATGAAAAACTTCATATTTAATATCCAACAAGGTAAAAATGTTCCACTAATACAAGTATGAATAGAACAATAAAAAACTCAAAACGACTCTGGGTACTGGGCACGCATTTTTGCTTCCCTCTCCCACGTACTCTCCTCAATCCCACCATGTCTCCATAACACACAAACCAAGGGAATGGTTCACCCATTAAGCACTTCTCCTTACGATCCTCGATCATCACTGGTCTTTCCACAATGTTCATGTTGTCCTCGATGTCTAGCTCTCCCCAGTAGAGGATGTGTGAATCGTTGTGCAGATATTGATGAAGCTGGGAAACATGGAAGATGTCATGTATCCTTAGTAGCATCGGTGGTAACGCTAAATGATAAGCCACTTCTCCGACCTGACGCAACACTTTGAAGGGTCTGATGAACCTGGGATTAAGCTTACTCCCTTTGTCGAACCTCTGTTGTCCACGCCGAGGGGACACCTTCAAGAACACGTAGTCTCCAACCTCAAACTCCAAGGGCCTTCTCCTGGTATCAGCATACGACTTCTATCTGTCCTGGGCCACCTTCATCCTTTCCTGTATAAGCTCAACCTTCTCTATCGTGATCTGCAACACATCCAGGCCAAGGATTCCCGCCTCTCCGACTTTGTTTCAACACACAGGTGAGCGGCATGGACTCCAGTAAAAGGCTTCAAATGGGGCCATACCAATGGTAGAGTGATATCTATTATTCTAGGAAAACTCTACCATAGGCAAGTGTCGCACCCAGGATCCTCCTGATTCCCAAACACATGCCCGCAGCATATCCTCCAAGGCCTGGATGGTGCGCTCTATTTGTCCATCTGTCTGTGGATTGAAAGCAGTGTTAAGATGTATCTGGGTGCCAAAAGCATTCTTAAATCCTCTCCAGAATCGTGAGGTAAACTGTAAATCCCTATCTGAGACTATGGACCTTAGAACTCCATGAAACCGCACCACCTCATCCACGTACCTTCATACCAAAGCATCCACTGCACTTGACTCCTTAATCGCCCAAATGTGAGACGATTTCGTCAATCTGTCCACTACTACCCAGATGGAATCATATCCCCCTTGAACCTTGGGCAGTCCCATGACGAAATACATCGAGATTTCCTCCCACTTCCACTCGACGACATCTAGAGACTGTAGCAAGCCGCCTGAAACTCGGTGTTCAGCCTTCAACTGCAGACACACTAGGCACTTGGCCACAAACTCTGCCACTGCTCGCTTTACTCCGGGCCACCAGAACTATCTCTTCATACCCTGGTACATCTGCGAAACTCTATTGTTTAATGATAGGGGTGAGTTGTGGAACTCACTAAGAACCTTGCCACGCATCACCTCTGGAACAAACAACTTTCCTGAGAAAAGCATCTGTTTTTTACCATCCTTTGTCCACCCTTCTGGAGCATTGATCTTTTCAACTCGACCACGCATCACTTCGCACTCTGGGTCTCCCCACTGAGACTCCTACACTTGATATAACATAGGAGACCGCACTATCATCTGATACAGACAAACTCTACCGCCATCCGTCTTTGCATCCAGGTGCAAGGTAGCCAACTCCTCCATCGCCTTCCTGGCGTCTGCCGACTCACAGACCGCATCCTTCTACGATCTCCTGCTCAATGCATTGGCCACAACATTCCCCTTCCCTGAAGTGTAGGAAATATAAAATTCATATTCCTGGAGGAACTCTACCAACCTTCGCTGCTGCAAGTTTAGGTCTCACTGGGAGAAGATATACCTCAATCTTTTGTGATCCGTGAAGACCAAAAAGTGTTCTCCGATGAGGTAATGCCACCATATCTTTAGAGAAAAAACCATCGTTGCTAGCTCCAGGTCGTGGGTGGTATAATTACGCTCATTATGGCATAGCTACCTAGACCCATAAGATATCACCCTTTGTCGCTGCAACAACACACATCTAAGGCCTTTCCCTGAAGCATCACAGAACACCTCATATGCCGCACCTTCTTCTGGTAGTCTTAGCACTGGGGAACTAACCAGCATCTACTTTAGATAGCTGAAGGTTGTCTCGCACTACTCTCTCCACACTAAAACCTGGCTCTTCTTGGTCAAGGATGTCAAAGGGGCTTCAACTCAGGAGAAATTGGGTACGAACCTCCGATATTAACCCGCTAGCTCGAGGAAGCTGTGAACCTCTGCCACATTCTTGGGTGCTGCCCAAGAAACAACCACCTCATCATTTGATGGGTCAAATGCTACCCCCTTCTTAGACACTATGTTCCCAAGGAAGTGCAATTATTACATCTAGAACATTAATTTTTACAACTTCTCATAGAGCTGGTGCTATTTGAGGACCTCAAAAATCGTCCATAGGTGCCCCACATGGTCCTCCTATGATATTGAATAGATCAGGATATTGTTGATGAACACAACTATTAACCGATCCAGGTACTCCCAGATGATGGAGTTCATAAGCCCCATGAACACAGTCGGGGCATTCGTAACATCAAAAGGAATGACTACGAACTCAAAGTGTCCATATCTGCACCAGAACGCCATCTTCGGGATGTCGCCCTCTTTCACTCTCAACATGTGATACCAAGACCACAGGTAGATCTTCGAGAACCACCCTTCCCCATTCATCTGGTCAAAAATATCGTATATCCTCAGAATAAGGTAGCGATTCTTGACATTTACCTGATTCAGCCACCTGTAGTCTATGCACAACTTGAGACCACCATCTTACTTCCTTGAAAACAATACCGGAGCACCCCACGGTGAGGTACTTGGTCGAACAGAACCCCTCTTCATCAGACTGTCAATCTAAATTCGCAACTCCCGTAGCTCCGAATGTGCCATCCGGTAAGGATCCATCAAAATCGGATGAGCACTAGGTTGAAATGTTATTCCAAACTCGATATTACGTCGAGGGGGTAAAGTCGTCACCTCCTCAGGGAAGACGTCCATAAACTCACTGACGATTCCTGGCACCTCCACCACCTTAGCATACACTGACTCTACTGACAGCTTGGAAAACAAGGAGAGGAGGGGTTCCTCTCTCCTGCTGCCCTTCTGACTGCTCCACTCGCCATTGAAAGTAACGCGTCGGCCACCTAAGTCTGAGAATACAACCCTTCCTTGGAAGCAGTCGATGATGGAACACACAGAGAACTGCCATTCGGTTCCTAGGATGACATCGTATGGTTGTATCTATAGCAGTAGTAGATCCCTGACTGACTGATGTGGCCCTATCAGCAGTCTGCATCCTTGACAAACATATAACAAGTTGGTCTGACCTCCGATTGGTATGCTCAGCACCAAGGGAACTGGAAGTCTCTCAGCATCTAGACCCAAAGCACGGGCCAGACTGGGTTCAGTGAAGGAGTACGATGCTCCGGTATCGAACAAGGCATAAGAAAGGGTGCTAAACAAACCGATCGTACCTCGAACGACCTCCGGTCATGCGGGGACTGCTGCCTCCATGTTGTGCAACTGCCCACACCCAACTCCTCTGCCTCTCGGATGTCGTCCACCTCCCTAACCACGCCCTGGTCAATGTACCTGAGGAGCGCCCTAAGTTCGGCCTCATCTTGCAACGTCTCCTCTCAGAGGAGCGGGAGCTCGCTGCCCCTGTTGCTGCAGCTAGAAGGGCCTATCTGGAAGCTACTACTGGGGCGGGTGTTGGGAATATCTACCACTGTTGTACTCTACTCGGCCTGAGAACTGATTCCAGAGATGTCCATGGCTCCCAGAGACAAAGAACCTAGGTCCTGGGCCCGAAAGGAGAGGGCGAGGACCGGAGGACCGGAACTGGAAGTGATGTGGCCTACTCCCTACTGGTCGGAACCGAGGGGGTCCTAATGAGGGTGGTATGGTGCTGACATCCTTCCCCTTATATGATCCTATCTGGATCCCCTCTCGTGATACACCTCCAAGCATGTGCAACCTCTCCACCACTTTGGCCTTCTTCTAGACCTCCAAGTATGTCGGCAGGGTGAAGGGGGTAACAGCGTACTGGAGTGAGGGTCGGAGCGCCTCCTCTAAAAATCCTGCCCGAGACTCCTCATCTGGATAGAGATCCATAGTGAAACATAGGAGGTCCTTGAACATGATTCCTAGCTCCCTTACTGACATACTCCACTACTGGAGGGAGAGTAGCTCCTGCCTCTTTTCTGCCTTCATCGTAGAAGAGAGGAATTCTGCCCAGAACTCCTCAAAATCATCCCATGCCACCTTAGCCTCTCTCCTCTCCCCCACGTAAAGCGTCCACCACTTACACACCGATCCCTGCATCTGGCTAATGGCTAGAGGGACCCAGTACTCGGTCGGGGCCCGAATCAAGCCGAAGGCTATCACTAGCTCCTCTAACCAACTCTCTGTATTCATGTCAGACGTGCTGCCCACATATTTCTCGAGGGTTTTTCGGTGGAAGGCCCAGAGGGTCTTCTGCCACTGGTCATCCTCCTCCTCTCGATCCTCTCTCTACCGATCGACCAAGGTATCCTTCTGGGCCTCGATCACCCGCACCACACATTGTCCACTCCTAGGTGCCATAACTGCAAGGTAAACAAGGAATTCCTAAGCCCACGTAGTGCGGAATATTGTTCTTAAAATTTATTAAACTTATTTATTTATATAAATTTCCAAAACACCCATGAAACACGAGAACACAAGTCATTATGATGAATGTGACTTTCCTAGGGTTTCTAACCTATAATCAGCGTGGCCTCACTTGGTCGTTCGATAGGTCCAGAGTCCTTGCATTGGATCACGGGGGGCCCTAAAATCTCCTGTCCTAGTCGGTCTTCCCTGGCCTAATTCACACACCACAATCACCCAACATTGTTTCCCTACCATCCCATGCAATCCCTACTGTGCCTAACTCTAGACTCCATACTATCTCTCAAACCTCCTCCTCTAATACCATTTTATCATGACCTACCTTCACCGAAAGGAGGGAAAGGTCAGTGGATTTCTAGGCCCTTCCTTTTTTAAGTTGAAGGAGAGATAATGACCCCGAAATCCCACCTTCAATAGGTCCCGGAGTGGTGACCAGCACGAAGGGTATAATATCACACACTAAATGGAAGGCATTACCCTTTTTCTTTTAATTGGATCTGGAGATAAGATAGTAAATTCCACAACACAAAACTGAAAGTTCAAAAATGACTAAATATAAACCATTCCCATATGCATGTTCAAAGGTAAAAGATACAAGTTTCAAAGACCCAAAGGTAAAAATATTACCAAGAAATGAAAAGCCACAATAGAAACTGTCCCGAAGGTCATGCGCTAGTATGGTCTCGCACGACCCCTGAAGTCCTCCTGGAAACCTGAAAGCAGTTTTGTATATGTAGGGTGAGCATACAGGTATACTCAGTAGGAAAAAAAAGACTCTCATGCACAAGTGGTGAGACACACTAAAGTCCCGTGAGAAGTATACAAACAACATTATCAAGGAGTTCATCCATACCACTCACCGGACACACTCATCAAATAACGCAAGCATGTAATGTATAAATAAATCACATTGACATTTGGGTACCCCGCGCCACTTCCCCAAAGGTTATTGAAGACATCCTATGCATCGAACCAATCCCGCCATTCGCAGCACAGTCCCACTGCCACACTCCGACCGCACACACCTGGGCCATATCCTCACGCAGTCCCACTGCCAACCCCACCCGCAAACACCTGGGCCAAAACTGTCTCATGTAACCAATCCTATAAACACCTAGGCCAGAACAACCACCGCCACACCCAAAGACACCTGGGCTAGAAGATCCACTACCACACCCGAAGACACCTGGGCCTCATCCCAAAGACACTTGGGAAACCACCTTCCCGCACACACCTGGTCCAACCACCACACCACCCCGCCCGAAGATTCTTGGGCTAATAATGGACTTTAGGCCATCACAGCCTGCCCGAAGATACTAGGACTATCTGGGAAAGGGAGCAGAAATGAGCTAATAACCACCCACTAATAAAAGTGTTGGTAAGAAACACCCTCCCCCATGAAATGGGGGTGTTCGGAACTAAGTTCTAAACATGGGTGGGCATGAATAAGAAATAAAAAAACTACAAGTATATGTATAGGTAACAAGCACTCACCCAAATCCAGGGTTTTCTTCAGCAAACCTAAAGAACACAATCAGTACCCATGACCAAGTCACAACTCACACCAATCCAAAACCCATTTGTCCCATCCTTATTTTCGAGTTCGATAATAATATTTAAATACGTTTCTGCACCTACTTGGGAAACTAGAAGCACAAGTTAAGGAAAGAGCACACCCACAAAACAATTTAAACATTCACACCTATTTATCTTGTAAAGCCACAACAACAAAGAGGGATAGGAGATATCCCTCAAAGTACCGTAACCAAGGGAAAACCCAAGATACTACCCCATGTTCCCAAAATCCTGGAGCCAATGGTTCCTCAACAATAGAGGATTCCACCCCAATTCGTGATATAATCAAGGTAACCACCCAACCTTATGTTCACAACCCCTGGAAGAATAACAACAGAGGATCCCATCCCCACCCACATCACTCAGAAAGCGGCCCGTGAAGGAAAAACAACCCAACCACCACCACAACACAAAGCAGGCCCATCCCGGTGTTTTCAGATTTAAATTATTTAACACACTCCATGATTTCAATTTTTCTGTGCTTTAATCGGGGTTGTAACAGAAAAGATAAATCCTGGTGCTTTCAATTTATTTAGCCGGATGTACGTAATTAACCAAATTCCATTACACATCAAGGGTTCACAACCCCAATAAAATCAATTTAAACATCACCAGTGGTAGGTGTTTGTTAGTGCATAGAGAAAGACCACCAACGACTGTAATTTTCAGTAGGCGTAAGCCCGCACAATTCAGAAATCATTAATCATGGAAGATCATAAAACAAAACTGCATCATCGATCACCCCCCTCCCCCTTCATTATTTAGGATCTGTTTATTATCTTAATTAAGGTTTGGTTCATCCAATTCTACAGAATCAAAAGCATGCCCACCACGTAATATACACATAAATGAATGATGAAGGTGAAACCCCTTCTTGATTGATCAATGATCGAAGTTTATATTCATGCGCCAAGAACAGAAGATGACTGATTTGCAGGGGTGGGGCCTCGGGAACTCAAGGACGACCAGACGAATTGATGGGAGGGTGATTGAGAAAAATAAACCCATGGATAACCCTTTAGTTTATAAGGGTCGGGGACGGTTGAGATAAGAATTCGAAACAGCGTAAGGAGCGGGGTCGTGGGTTGACCACGTGGCCCCACACGTCATTAAAGGGGTCCTCACCTTTGGGTTCAGTTTAAACCGATTCACACACCAGGGTTCCTTGTTAAAAATTTAATTAAACGCCATTTATGGGAGTTACTGGTCTTTAAGAAAAACTTAAAGGGGTCAAAATACGGTTTAAAACCCATTTTGTGCAAAAAGGAGGCACTATTGGAAAATCTATGGGTGTGGGTAAGAACTACAGGTAGTCGAGAGCTACTGGTGGCTGAGAGCTACCGGTAGGCTACAGCCACCGGTAGTCAAGACCTACCGGTGGCTGACAGAACCTACCGGTAACTGAGCTACTGATAGGCTGCAACTACCAGTAGATCGAGCTACCGGTAGGCCGAGCTACCTGTAGGCTTGCTATATGTAGGCTAAGGCTACCGGTAGTCCTACTGTTATGGGTCAAACTTCACCGAGAAGCCTCGATAACATTCCCAGACTTATTAGAACACTGGACATCAAATTTTCAAAAGTAATGGACCTTCAACAACCCGGGCCATTACATACACTATATTGAAATTTAATTACTCTGATGTTAAAACCAATTTCCAATACTTTTTCCATCTCATGGGAAATAAAAACATCTTTCATGCATATGTGTGGACTACCACATCCACGAAGTGATCATCCTGATTTCTCGTCACCACCTTATATGGTTAGTTAAAATGATGGAAAAGATGAATATATATATATATATATATTATTTTTAGTAAATGATTATCATTCTGTAATGATAATATATTGCATGTATTCATACACTTGATTCCATGAAAAAATGATAACATCATTCATGTGTACATGTATACGACCACCTCCATGATGTGATGTGAATAGTTTTTCATTACTGTATCACATGGTTGATAATAAATATGAAACTAATGAATAAATGTAACATTTATAATGTAACGACCTGTCCCCAGGGGCGCGTTTCGTGACAACCCCAAGCCCACATTCTATAGGGCAGGGGCTGGAGACTAGCACTGGGAAGGTGTATCCCTAAAATGGGAAGGCATTGCCTTTTTAACCTATACAGACACACAGTCTAAGAGAAAAACAAGAATCAACCACACAGACTAGAAAAAAACATGGATGTAACCACAGAGTAATTTTTGTAGTTAAAAGAGTGCAGAAGGTAGAGGGGCCGTAAATACAAACCCAACTGTAAAGTAAAAGTAAAACTGAAAGGTACCAATACAACTGAAAAGTACAAAATAGTTCTCGAATCATCCACTAAGGATCCTCCCTGAAGGGTAGGTACAGATCGTTTCCACACCCCTCCATGTTATCATGTCTCCTCTGTGTACCACTTTGTCCTGTCTCGCTCAAGTCGTAGCCTAGCTGCTCGTCATCTGCACAAGAAAAAACAGGGTGTCGTCGAAGCCCGTGTAGGGGTGAGTATAAAAATATTCAGTAGGGACCCCCAGACCCCCAAAGGTCTCCCAATGTTCCAAAAAGGAAATACCGCAAAGCAAGACCTCAATCACAAAGCAAGAAGCAGTCAACAACTCTACTTAGGTATATTCCCAAACATATACCTAAGTTATCAAGATATACCCATCTCGTAAATGAGGGAAGAATATCACGAAGGTAACACCATGAAGGTAAAAGTACCTCACATGTATCACCATGATGATATCACTATAATGGTAAAAGAACAGCACGGGTATCACTATGAAGGTAAAACACTCAACTCACACTAGGTATCACTTTGGGTTAAGGAGAGATGGTTCATAAAATAATCTAACTCCTCGGATACTGGAGAACTCATCCTTTATCAAGTACAGTGGGCTTTCCGAGTCACACAGAGCCACTTCCCACTATCCTTGAACTGATGCGGTATGCATCCATTAGGGGTATCGAGGGCATGTCGGGTCACACAGACCTGCTTCCTACCGTGGGCCTGCCGTGTCTCACAGAGCCTCTTAACACCATGTCCGAACTGAGTTACTCTTCCTATCAAGTATCATGGGTCGACTAGGTGACACAGAGTCTCTCCCAACAATGGGCCTACTGGTTCACACAGAGCAACTTCCCAATGGGCCATTGACAAGTAGTCTTTAGGTCTCATCCAACCAAAGGGTTCCGTACGTAGTCTTTTTTGGAGGAACACCTATTAAGCCACTCAAAAAATCATGATATCCATATAAGTCACTAAATATTATTCCAAAAGATCCATCTCTTCAAGAGGCTCCCAAATTCACAAATGGAACGTTCAATGGAGGAATAGTTTGCAACATACGGGTGTTTTAGTGCCGAGGGTCTGGTTGGATTCGTGTTCGATCCAACCCAGTCGTACCCCAACATTCACTAAAACTCATATGGAGTGTGTCACATGTACCAACTTTTTCTAAGGATCCTGATTTCATAGAAGGTTCACCAAAATGAATTTCAGTTTAGAAGGTATGGCCTGTTTTGTTTAACTGGTCGGTACTGCGTCCGGGTCCGGTTCGCCTCAGTCGAACCGGCCTGGCCCTGTTTGTCCTGGGTTGACCCAAATTTACCTGGGTCAACCCAGATAGACTTGGGCCCAACCCGGCATGGGTCTACTCAGCCCACTGGACCCGGCCCGACCTAGCTGGGCTGCAGGTCTGGCCACGGGTCGGCCTGCTGGGCAACTGGTCGGTCCGCTGGACCAACCCCGCGGTGCTGCCCGCCTAGCGGCGTGGCCTTCCAGGGATACCTGGACGCGGTGCATCCGGGTAGGGATGATGTGGAGTAGATCCATGTCAGTGGATAAACCTATGGTTGTTGACCCAATGCAATGCCACCTGGCATCGCAGGTCCTTCGTGCCACGGTCGATGTGTCGCGGCTTTGCTGTCAGGCGCACCGCTAGCGTGCGCCCCATCCACTGTCCATTAGTCGATCTGGCATCCCTTGCTCCTACCTCAAAAAATGTAGATCTTAGCCCGACTACCACATGGGGCCACCGCCAGGAGCATTCCCCATCCTTGCTCCGCCACCGCCCAGGGTGGTGGCTGGTCCTTCCGCTAGGCACACGGCATGCACCATCACGTTCCACTATCACGCCTATGTGCACTGCAGAGCATTGCTAATGTCAGATTAGAGTATGTGTTGAGTAAATATTTGATCTCTGTCTAAATTTCGTGATGTGAATAGTGTTATAAGATGGATGAAGCTATAAAGATCTATCATTTTATGAAATAGTTATCAACAAACCCAATTGGGTATAATTTTGGGAAAATCCCTCTATGTATCATTGAAGCATTTATTGGTCGATTTTGTTTTTTGAAAAAGACGTTTTCCATGGTCAGTTGTGGTGTTGTAGAGATTTTATTGAAAATATATGCTGATAAATAACCATGATGAAGGAATCGATGTTCTGGAGGTGTTACAAAAGGAACAGATACAAGTTTTCATTTTTTCTAGTGTATTCCAAATTTTTGACCCTCAAAATTAGAAAATGGGGAAATGTGTTTTTGGAAAAGGAAGTTGCGTACAATATTTAATATGGTATGGAAACTTTCATGCAAGGAAAGTTTCAAGATTATAACATTGAAATATTTCAAAGGCATAAAGTGTGTGAAATATTTGGAAATGTGTGTAAAAGATGAGGTTGCATGAAAGAAACATTCATGCCAATGCGACGTCAAATGAGTTTTACATGCTTTAATAGGATATTACATGACACATCGAATGATCCCTATAGGGTTCTGTGGTGACTATAAATAAGAGTTGACCCCCCCCCCCTCATTCAATATAGCTCAACACTTAGATATAATTAGAGCTCTAAATCAAATAAGAATTTTTTGAAAATTTTGATATGTGAAATAATTGGAGTTGCACATAAGATATGAATGTTGCACGTAAGATTTTAGTTATGTGTAAGATTAATGTTTTTTGCAAGAGGTGCTTCACGAAAAAAGTCAAATCCTTCACCCATGTAATTAAAGTTGTGCTCAAGATGCAGTATGAGTTGCACGAAAGATTTGGAAATTTCCAGTACATCTATGCAAAAGTGGTATTCATCTGTAGATGATAGTAGTACATCAATAGAGCATCTACATATAGTGGAGGGAACATTCATTACAGATAATTATGGGACCTACAAGTCCATAAAATGTGAGTGGATGAATTCTAACAGCAGTGATCGAAGAAAGAGGAGAAAGATGATCTTTCCCACCATTAGTGAGTTAGAGGAAAATACATTGGGACTGACCCTTACGAATGCAGTTAGATGAATCTAAACTTTGTAAAGGTCGTGATCCTGAGCATAGAAGTGATCTATTCAGAACATTGTAATTTGTATCATGATTTAGTGGATTTGGTACAATTCCCCGTCATTGTTGTATGCTACTTGGATGTATCCTAGTGAGGGGGAACCAAGTAAATATATTCATGACTATGTGATTTCTTTCTTGCATTTCATTCAAATCATCATCATCATATATGAATAAAAGAATAAGATTATAATTAACACTGAAGTTCAATCAAATACACCCTTGTAATAAAGAGGTCAGGATCCTGTGGTGAATGAATTATTTTTGGAAAGAATATCCATACCCTGATTCACCACAACACCCCCCCCCCATCCACTCTTAGAGAAATCATTAATAATTAAATTCAAGAAAATGTAAGGAAAAAATATATTCCCAAGATAGGACCATAATATAAGAAAAGTAAATGTATTCGTTAGATAAGGATGATATCATATTCTCAATGTAAATTCAAGTATAATCCATCCTAATTAAAATAGGATTGAAACATAAATCTTATACCACTTTAGTAACATTTGAATCTTAAGCCCCAGGACAGAAATAACTTAGGATAGGTATATAAATCATAATTGTTTAAATTATAATTATCATAAATACATTCATGGAACTTATATGTACACCACACAAAATAAAAAATTGTTATATAAGGCATGTGTCCCATAGAAATAAAAGTGAGGTAGAGTTCTCTTACCTCAAGTATCGCTTCTTCTCATTCACATTAAAACACCATGTATAATAAATATGGATTTATTATACATATATTCTATATAAATATTCATATCTATCATACCATTTATAATTTATTCATTACATATTATTATACTTTTATTGCAAATTTTTTAATTAAAATCATTGTTCTAGGCGATAACTGCATCATTTTCCCAGCATGTTTTGGTTCAATAGTCATAGAACTTATAATTTGATCATGAATGATAAATTATATAATTTTTATCATGTTATAAATATAATATATATTAATTATAAACATATTAATGTCATTACTTAAAAATAGATATATAAAAAAAATTAATTGCACCATTTATGGAGATGATAGTTCGTACATATTCCTGATTAATATTTTTATTTTTTAGTGGTTGAAATGAAATAAATTTTAGGTAATAATTCAGAAATGAAAGTTATTTTTTATATCATATATATCATAAAAATTCATTAAATATATCCTTATTACCATCCAAGTATAATTTAAATAAAAAAAATAATGTAGCTTTATGGAGGTGATTGTCCGCACATATGCACGAGCAAAGTTATTATTTTCTAAAAGTTTGGAAGGTAAGAAAATAGATTTGATATTATTATTTTAAAAGTATAGTTATGTAATAAATATAATATAAATGCAAATAACTTATTATAATAACCATACATGAAATTTGGTGATGGAAAAAATTTGTATAACTAAGTGGATAAGGTAAGTGTATGTACACATGATTAATACTTTCACATCCAATTTTATGGGAAAGATGGTGGATAATAGAGAATTAATAATCAGAATAAAATTTAAATATTTATGTTCTACTTAATTTTTTATTTTCTGAAAAAGACCATTTATTTATATTATTTAAATAAGAAGTAAAAATATAAAGTGATCTGTCAAGATGATTACCTCTTCCTGGAAATAACTTCTTGAGATCCCATCAAAAGGGTCAGAGGTTTGGTATTTTAAAAAAAATAAACTCTATAATTTTGATAAATAATTTTATAAGATATTTAGATAGGGTATTATTGACATATAATTCCCAACATGGTGTAAAAATGTGACGTAGGAGGTTCCCTTTTATAATTTAGGTGAGGGGAACTTTTGGAATTTCATAAAATATTAAATTATAATAATGTCATTTTCAAGAAAAAATTCCTACAAAAGGATTGGTATTTGAACATAATATAGTATTGGGTTTTAATCCCATAATAAAAGAAATTATAGGTTTTGGTATCATTTAAAAACGTATTTTTTTTATTAACCACTTGGTTATCCAATTTTAACCTCAACTATGGTACCATCTTTTCAACCCTTAAAGTGTTATAATTTTACAAATAAGATGAAAAATTTCTCATAAATGGAAAAGGTATGAAATTTTAGACAATATATTATCCTAATTGTCCAATTTTAATATTTTTCAGAGTTTTAATAATTTAATAAAATATTATTATGATAAAATATTGTTCATATCCATTTTGACACTATTTATTTAATATGACTTAAAATACATAAATAAAAAAGTAGTAATTCAAATATAATTATTGAAATAATAATAATAATATGAACTATTAGTTTATAAAATTTAGGTGACACATATACTCAGTAAAAATATATCACTTTTATTATTTTCGATATCATTTATTTTATTTTTTCATTGATTCAAGAAAATATTATTTAGGCATTGTGTAACAATTTAAGGTAATTACTTAATAATGAATTATTATAAATATTAGATCATAGTGATAATACGTTTATTATTTTCATAATATATACTTTTACTCAATAATAAATAATTTTTTTCCTAATGTGGAAACATAATAGATATTTTAAACTAAGAGAGTGAAATTTTTTAACAGTAATTCATTTAAATAGTATATTGGTCATACACGTGGATGAGTTTCCATTAAAAAAATCAGTGAATAAGGTAATAATTGTTGAATTAAATTTATCAAATAAAAATTGTGATGAATAATTTTAGGCTTATAAATTTATTGTAAACCAAATTATCCTGATTTACCCATTATTATGGTGATAAATTTGACCATGATTACTATTCATACTAAACAAAAAAATATCTACAAATTTTGGACTCCGTTATTCAAAATATAGACTCAATTTTTTAAAATTCAAAACATATAATTAAAGGGATTTAATTTAAAATAAAACTGGTAAAACATGTTGAAAAATATTTTTTTTTGAAGAATACCAATATTAAATATAAATTGTATTATAATTAATTAAACTATAAAACTCATTTAAAAAACATGATTTGGTTATTTAAAATTCAAATTAAATTATTAAATTGAAAAAATAATCCAAAATTTAATTTTACTTCATTATTAATTTAAAAAAGTTTATATATTTTAAAAAATAAATATTTTTCAATATTCGTTGAGAAAATATTTTTTGAAAAATCATAAATTTTCACAAAAAAAATTGATATAATGATTTAAAAATTGAATATATTTTTATAAATTAAATTTTCAAAAATTTATATAAATTAACTAAAATATTTTCTCAAAAATAGTAATAAAAATTATTTTTGAGGAAAAAATCTTTTTAGAGCATAAAATGACTTTTCTAAAAAAATCAGAGCATATTTATATAGAATAAATCTATAAATTGTTATTGATTAGGATAATTATTTATTTATTTCATAGTTCAGTTAATTCCATTCATACCTGCCAATCTAATGTCTATTCGATAACTACCATATTAAAGAAAATATTTTACTATTATATCATATTTCTTTTAAACTCGAGGTTGTTTATAATGCAAGCTATGAAAGAAATTAAATTATTTAAAAATATATATATTAAAAAATAATAGTTAATTATAATATTTTCCTAAGTTAGTACATTTTTATTACTGATGATTCATGATATTGTACAATAATATAATGATATAGTTTCATAATTAATCGTGGAAAAAATAAATTAACATTCTATTTTTCACCTAACATAGAAAACACAACACCTTCACTTTCCCCATCACATTGAATTTTGCATTTATAAAGTTTCATATTTTTATCTCAATATTGATATATCTTCTATATTTTTTGAGTAATTCCTTATTGTACACACTCCTTAAAATTTGTTTGAATACATTTAAATTAGTGGAATAGATAATATTCCCATACTAATTATTGTTACATTGATATATGATTCCATTTAGTTGGTATTCCAAAAATGATTACTTTAACACAATGTTACTAAAAATTTATTATATTGGATTATTTAGAGTATATGATGATCTAAAATTGAAGAACACAAAATTATATCAATGATAAATTCTTCTTATAATATATCTCGTAATAAAACATGTCCACATTACAATGAAATAACCACTTATTCTAAATATAAACCAGAATTTCAATACCTAATCTCTAAATTATATGTGGTGTCATATTATCAACCAATAAATTTTGAGCCATATTAGATGTGATTTTATTTTTAATATCAGAAGAAAAATTTTATATTAGGGTGTACAGATTATTATATTGGTGTATAATTCTAGGATTGTCTATGTATGATTTAAATATCCACTCATGTATTCATCTCTATTTTCTTCAAAAAATTTCTCCATGAAATAATCTCATTCCTTTTGCAAAATTACATTATAACTCATAAATATGTTAAGAACATTGTACATATATTTTATAGACATTCTACAGGTGATATAATTGAAATAATTAATAAATATTTTTAATTATTAATTTTTTTTAATTATGCTTCATGGGTATATATATATAGGATTTCATATATATCACTGATTTAATTGATTGAAACTAAAATTTAATTTGTAAATAATTACCAATATTTATATTTTGACATGTGGTAAAAATAAAATTTCTACCACTATTAAGTATAGAAAAATAATGAAATTTATTCTCACACATTACTTTTTTATATATTATCTTAGTAAATGTGGATAATCCTTTAATTCCACAATAAACATTCTTCCATAGTTCTCAAATAACATGATTTTTCATATTCTCCCACATTAAATAACTTTTTTCCAATTTTTTTTCAATTTTTCATCAGATGAACATATTTAAAATAATTAAAAAAAATTGAATTCTTCCTAAAAATTACTTAATTTTCATTACAAAAATTTTTAGAAACACAAAGTTAATTTTTTTTCAACCTATTATAAAAAAATTACTCTTCGATACCAACTTATTTTACATTATTTCAGTTGATCTAAAACATTAAATTTTGAGATATAGATCATGAAAAAGTACAATATGTACCTATTTTAACTTTTAAAAACAATTTAAAATATCTATATAAATATTTATATTTGATAGAAAATAACTATCCAAAATGCACAAGCTTTCCTTTTTAAATCTTTCAATAATTAATCGTATTAAATAATACATATTATTTTCTCTATTCATTTATAAAAAGAGTTATGTATTTATTAATTCTTTAATGATTTAGAAATATATTTTTACATTTCTCATAGCTATAACATCATTGTAATCACCTTCTACCCAACTCATTAGAAAATAAAAAATCATTCTCAGCATACATGTTAGAAATTTTAATTTTCTTTTTGAACTTTTATTCTTTTAGTGGGTTATATGTACCACAAATTATGATTTATAAATATTCTATATTTTTTATAATTTCATAAAAAACAAAAAAATGTTATATTCTTGAATACTAAAAAACAATATAAATAATCATAAAAATGTATGAAAAATAATCTTTTTATAGTCATTATCACTGGTTTTTTTACATTTCTTACCTATGTTATTGTATTTTTTTGTAAAATCATTATGGGGTGTTATATACATATCCATATATAATCTTTATATTTCCCTCATATTTTTATATTTTTTATTTTTTTATATTTCACATTGAAATTTAAATTTTCATATATGATCAGCTTATAGAATTCCCCTTTTGATTTTAAAAATCTAACATCCATTCTTATAAATTGGTATATATTTCCTTATATTACAAAAATTAAATTCCTTATTTAATCATTTAATGTGGTGATTTACTTATTTACAATAATCAATATTTTCAAAAACCTAAATGACTCCCATTTCTCTTGAACATTCTATAATTTGTTGAATAGTTTTTATAAAATAAAACCTTGTTCTATTTATATGATTCATAATCTCAACTATATTTTATACGTGATTTGTTTTTTTCCTTTGATTTTAACTTTTATTACATTTAATGCTTAATTATATTACTTCTAAAAAGTAACACTTTTAAATATTCAATATGTTCTAAGTATATTTAGTATTTATTAACATATATGGAACAAATACAATTTTATGTTTTTGAAAATTTATTCAAAATATTATTCTCTTTAAAAAAAATATATATCATTAAAATAAAATCCATCAATTCATGTTTCAATCTTAATTACATAACCAAAACTCTTTCTTCCCTATTTTTATTTTCATTTCCTTCACTCATTATCATTTTTAATGAATAATTTATCATTAGTCTCTCTTGATGTGGTATCATCATAATCACTTTAATGACTTTATTCTTCAATAAATTTTGATGATAAATTCATCTTACTCATCATGGAGCAAGTTCTTTCATTCCAAAAAAAATAAAATATTACCTTTCCTAATTTAAATATTTTATTCCTTAGAAATATTCTTGAAAGACCCACCACCATCATCAGTTTAATTTAATTTAATATTTAGAATTATTTTTTTAAATAACCAATACATTGATAATTAAATAATTTTAGAGGAAATTTTCTATGAAATTTTTAATTTTTTTTGGGAATTTCTTGAGATAAGGGATATAATTTTTTCAAACTTCACTTCAATATTTTAGTTAAATATTATATTTTATTCTCCTATAGTATGATTCCAAATTCTATCATTATTTAAGTATATATATGAAATTAAATGTTTTCCTCTAGGTTTTGTTCTTCATGGTGTTTATTTTCTTTATAACATATGCAATCAATCCATTCATAATAAATTAATTTAAGTCAAAATAGTAAAATTCTAAAATAGTAGCTTCTGATATGTCTAGTATGATATAATTTACTTTATAAACCATCATAGTTTATTCTATAGTTTCTCAAAATATCATTCTGGATCAGATCCTAATACACCATCAGTCAAAGTTTCCCGCACCCCACAGTATTTCCAAACAATGTTCTTGATGTCATGATCAGGTTGACAGCACAGTTTTTCCAATAAATCATCAATTTAGTATAATATGACCCGCACAAAGCCATCAGTAGCAAAAGGCGCAGGGGAAAGGTCTAGAAAAAATGACATTGAGTTTTTAAAACCATTGGTGTGTCTCTCCTTTGATGCCATTGAATCCCTAAGGATTACTTACCTTCTGTACTTTATTTTTATCCTCTGGTGATAGGTTAAGGTGAATATTTTGAGATTTGGAGCATTCCTGCAGAGGTAATAGTATCAAAAAATCTTCCAATGTCCATCAGACCAGCCTCTGATAGAGGACCATAAACACTGACCAACAAACTAGCAATTTGTCAAAGAACCTAAGGAGAAGAATCATTCCCTCTACTCTAAATAACATTATCAATAAAGGAATTTCAAACACAGGCTGCAGACCCAGCCTGCAATGAACCCCCAACTTGAAGGGTTGGGGAGGGGACCTACACACATGGAATGACCCTTTCCTGAGCTGCTTCAACCTCTATGATGGAAGAGAATTCATGAAAACCGTGATTACGGCTAGTCTCTAAAGGAGTATAGCAGGTAAAATCATAACCTTGCTGCTTTCAAAGTATATTAAAGTCTTCTTGGGATTCATAGGAATTCGATTGCTTAAATGGATACTCCCTGGCTACAGCAATCCAAATAAAATCTAGAAGAAGTTTCACAAAAATAACCGTCAACACAAATACTGGCAGGAACAGATTTAATCAATTATCTCATACATGCATCTTCATAGAGAAAATTCACACATTAATCACCTACAATCTATAGAATGGCATGATTGAAGAACAGTAGAAGAATCCCTAAAGTCTCACACATATCACAGGAGGATATTATGATCCAGGTGGAATTCATAGGAACACCGAAAGTGGAAGAAGCAATATTAACAGAATCTATAAGAAGGGAATGGCTATGCCTTGATGAGATATCATTCTTTGGAGACATTGAGAAGAAAATGTTATGAATCAATGAGTCCCACATCCACATAATTCGTCTATCCCCAGACGTTGTTGATATGAAGGTGGAACTCAAGAGTAGTGGGTCTCCTTCAACTAAAACGAGAAAACAGGGAACAGTTGATAAACGCTGAAGCATCTGCAAATTCAAGAGGGGATATCTCTATTATCAAGATCTTGTCAAAAACCTCTTATTGATAATTCTATATCATTTATCCATGTTGAAAATTCATCCACAATTTCATTATAAAATATTATAATATATAAAAACCTATCTTGAAAAAAAAATCATATTACGTTTAAAATATTTTTGAGCTTATATCATAAACCTATTGTGATCATAATCATGATCGCATTTGTGAATTTTTTATATTAAAGTGACAGAATTATGAAATTATTACACAAACGTTTTTTTAATAATCATTCCATCAACTATAGTCATTGTAATACATTCCAAAATACTAGAATATAAATCAATGAAAATGTCAATAGAGACTAAGATAATTAATAAAACATATAACCCCATCTTTAATATTTATATATTACAATTCCTTTTCATAAATAACAGGATTATTTATTGTTTAGTATGTTGATATAAATAATTTTAAATAGAAACTTTAAACCTAAACTATTATTTTAATTTTATAAAATAAGATTAAATGTTTCTAATGGTAATATAAACTTCACTATGATGACTATTTTATAAATACCTCATTGTGTTCACTATGTGGGGTGGTTAAATTTGATAAAAATTTAATTTTAGCATTTAAAACATTCGTTCAATATCTGATTATCAATTATATAAATGGAATATATAGTTATCATTTTTAATTTAATGTTGATCAAACCAAATAATCATAGAAATTAACTTTTATACTATTTAATATCAAAAGATAATGGTTATATCCTTGTAATAATATACAATAATCCATTTTAATACTCTCCACTAAAATTATTTAGTGAATACAATGGAAATTATATATCTTTATAGTCAATATAAATGATGTCTCTAAATTTAAATTATTCTCCCAAAATTATACAATGATATAAATAATTCAAAATGATAATAAATATCCTCTTCATATCTCATTTTGTAATTAAAATTTTTCAAATAATACTAAATAACCTTTAATATAAACATATATGCAATTAAAATAATATTATTCATTAATTCATTCATCTTATGTTTCATCCACTCACTAAAATTTTATAACTAGATGATCCTTTATATTTTAATATAATATCTAATTTATTATTACATTTTAATATATTGATTTATATATATAATTAATCATTTAACAGTAATATAAAATTGATAATATATTTACTCTTACCATGGAATTCATCGTAGTATTAAATATAGAATTTGAATATTTAATTCCAAGTAATCACAATTTTTAAAATAAACAAATGTATTTCATCTATGAATTATTTCTTATATTGATTTTCAATCTCCTTTATTCTCTATTATTCCTCTTTATAGGTTATCTATACACTAACATTACACTTCAACATTATTATTTATATTCAAAATTCTTTTTCAAATTCTTAATCCATCTAACATATATCATTCATGTTTAGAGAAACTTTTAATTTCATAAATTTAGCTTTAAAAAATCTTAAAAACAATAGATTTATTAAAATATCCAGAGAAATTTATGAGGTCTTTAAAGTGAAAAAATTGAAACCATTTCATCAAAATATAAAAATATTGAGTTTTTATTTTCTAACCATGTGGGTACCTGTTGGACCTTACTGCGTACCTACATGGAATAACCATTAGGAAAAAAACTTTATTTAACCACCACCAATTACTTGTTTAGATATATCATACAGTGACCAAAGATAAACAAATATAATTAATATATTGATTCCATGATTTAGATAATACATCTCAAAAATAGTCGCACAACCCAAGAACTAAAAAATTTTATTGTCTTGGAGTCTAGTTACATTATCAATTTTTTAAAAAAAACATGTTAATATTTCTCCATAATAATTACTCTCTATAAAAACTTATAGACATATCATATGATATAATCATCTTGATATCATGGGAAATTGAAACATAAGAAATAGGTTACCTCAAATGGTCAGTAAGGGAATACTTATACACATGTTACCAAGTATTAGATAAATATCATATGAAAAACAAGAGAATAGGAGGAATATATTATTAAAATAACAAGGAATAATAATATTTCTCCAAAATTATTGATCTAATGACATGAAATCTCAATTGAAAAATATATAATAACACACAAAGTGTGAAATATGGAGATAATATACATGATCCATGGGGCATAATCCTATGAATGGGTTGGAAATATAAAATTACCTTCAAAATAGTCATAAAAAAAATTTTATTAGAAAAAACATAATCATATAAAAATTATAACATTGTGAGAAAAAAAAATCGCATGCTTCATGTTGTGAATAAAAAAAATATCTCACCTTATATTTTGAACAAAAAAAATACCCCGACTTCATGTTGTGAACAAAAAAATACCATGATTTATATTATGGGAAAATATACACATTATTATAATCCTTATATATTGAGATATAAATAATTTACCAATGAAATGTTGGGTGATATAAGACCCCACTTATGGCATCCCTCATTTTTATTACATAACTTTTCATTACATTTACAACAGAGGACCTTTAAAGTCTAGTGTCTTGGAAATCAAGAACATAAAACATAATAACATGAAACATTATTCTAATATACTTATACGGATTCATCATAAGTTCATCCAATGTACATTAATTTCATCTCATAACAGGGAGACATACATCAAAGGAAAGGGTGAGCAGAAGGCCCACTAAGGAAAGTAATGGAATAAGTTTACTTGTAATATCTATAAGAAAATGATGAAAAACATAAACACATGAGAAATGGAAGCAGAGGTATTTAATAATGAAAATAACTTGAACCATAACATTAATATGTGTCTAAAAAATTAAATTTATACATTCATGAACATATCACCAAGGTTCATTCACATGGTATCATAAAAATTACTAAGGTTATTCACCAAGGTATCCTGAAACTTGTCATCTCTAGAGATTAAATTCTTTATCGAATGCATTAGAGTGTTATTAGGGTGCACTATTTTTATTTATTTATTTTCATGTGATCCACATAGATCATAATAATGCATTTCATAAATAACCCATAGAGAGTAAAATAAATGGGTTTCACATCAAAATCGTGACGATTTGAAAGTACTTAAAAATAATATCACTATTTCATTTATAACCAGTGGAAAGGGAGTGAGGGTTTTATGTATGTCAATTCCAGAATCAAAAATATAATTTTTATGTATTTATGAACACCCAAAGAGACGAAATAGTTCTTGGTATTCACATAAATAAGATAATAGAATTTATTGAATGAAAAAGAGATAAATATTGAGACGAAATTTCTGCAACATAACGGAAATATAACATTGTTTTAGAAAACAATTAAAAGAGAGGAGACAAGGCTCTCACATCCATAAAATAATCATTTTATAGAATAGTGACAGAATAAAATTGAAATAATATCATGGTGTGGATATTTTAAAAACATACCACATAAAAAGGTAACTTGAATGAAAAGTCGAAATGTGATATCTTTTACGAAAATTCGGCAGCCTAATAGTGTCACATAAAAATTCAGAAAATCAATTGATGAAATTGGAGAGGGTATATAATCATTTGAAAATTAAATTACTAGTAATAATTATATATAATAACATACCCCAACATAATAATATGGAAACTAAAGACATAACAAAAATGAAGTCATGACTTAAAAGAGGATGGTGAACGGTTCTCTTACCTTGAAGATTAACTTTGAAAGCTAGAAGTTTGGGATCTTGGGGGGCTTGAGGGCACCTCTAGAGGACTACATGGGAGTTTAGAAGACTATAAATTCATTGAGGAAGATTTTGGAATGAAATGAAGGATGGAATGGCTTGGTATTTATGGGAAAAGTGAGAGAATATTTAATTAATTTCCAAGGGACACCTCATCAGTGGTATTTTCAAAACCATGGGCTTCCCCATGTTATTTGCCCACGGTATTGTCCACTTGGGACACCTAATATCATATCTTACTATTCACAGGTCGACAATATTTATTACATCATTATTACATCATCAATAACATCATTAAACACCCGAAACTCAAAATTGTATTTTTACCATTCACTGAAAATTCAACTCTTTGAGAAAAATCCCAAAAATTTAATGTAACCTAATATCGATGCTCGGAATTTAAAAATGAACTCCATTTTATAAAAATAGTTTTCTAAATATTTTTAATTTAATTTTTAATAAAATCATTATTAATTCCAAATAAACAACTTTAAATCTATAATTTGTTATGTAACACCTTAAAAAAAGTAATCAAGGTCCCATAAAATTCTTTTATAACCATAATACAATAAATTAACAATTTATGGTTACATTTTATCAAAATAAATTTTAATTTTAATTTGTTAAATTAATTAAAAAAATTTATATAAAATATTTATGACATACAAAAATATCAAAACTTATACTATGATCGTTTTTTGCTTTTAAGATGTATAAATTGTATTTATACATTAATAGGTGAAGTTTCTATTTTTTGGCTGATTTACTATTAATTACTCTTCATAAGGGTATGTTACTATTCATACTTTAATATTCACAAAAAATCATTTTGATCTTATAAGACTCTAAATTTCTTACTTGCCAAAATTGTAGAAGACCGTTTTTTGAAAATCATTTCACATTATAAATTATTGAAAGCATACATGAATATTTTAAAATACCATTTTTTCAAAATTCATAAATAATATTCTTCCAATATTTTTCCGGACATTTGAAAATCACAAATTTTACCATAATAAGAAATAATATTTTTATTTATACCAAGGGATTACAAAAACTATTTAAGGCCTCATTAAATATCCCCTTACAACACCTGTATAGGACCTAAGTGTAAGGTGTGCTATGGTGATAGAATCTTGGGGCGGCTCATAAAACATTCCCCGTGTGGTGATTTCTATCAATTTGAACTTCTCCCTTAGGCAATTTTGTTCAAGCTTCACATGTTTAAGCTCAGCTTGGGCTTGGTCCAGAGCAAAGCCCAGAGATGCATCATCTTTACCAAGCTCTTACAGATGGGCTCCGTACGACCCGAGTCTACTAGATGAGGCCCTCGACTCTTCTTTCTATATTAATTTACCAAGATAAAATGTATTTATAATCAATAATTGTAACATTAAGAGTTTAGTTTTCAACGGTCATACTAACCAATGATCATATAACAGTTGAAACCCAACGATATCACTTCATTAATTAAAGGATATAGTTTTGTGGATTATAAAATGAAATAAAACACAAATTATTGAAAAAATATTATTCCAAAGTTGTGGTCGTTACATTCTTCCCCCCTTAGGAAAATTTTTCCCCAAAATTGTAACTCATACCCTAATAATAGAAAAGGTGTTGATACTTCTTCCTTATAGACTCCTCTGGTTCCAAGGTGGCTTCTTAGGATTTGTGGTTCCCGCAAAACACCTTAACAAGGTGGGTTGTATTGATGCTTAGAACCTTGTCTCTATGATCAAAGATCTCCACCGGCTACTCCTCATAGTAGAGGTAATTTTACAGTTGTACAACCTCAAGATTTAGTACATGTGAAGGGTCAGTTATGTACTTCCTCAAGAGAGATACGTGGAAGACATCAGGAACTTGTGCTATATTTGGAGGATTTGCAAACCGATAGGCCACACCTCCTACACTATCACAAATTTCATAGGGGCCAATGTACCTAGGGATGAGCTTCCCTTTCTTCCCAAACATCATGACTCCCTTACAATGTGAAATTTGAAAAAATTCCTTGTCACCAACATCAAACTCCAAATCCCTTTGATGATTGTCGGCATAGCTCGTTTTCCGACTCTGAGAATCCTTAATGTGTCGCTGGATGGAATTGAGATTTTATGTCATCTCTTGCACAATATCAGGACCAAAAATCATTATCCTACTAGCTTCATTCCAACAAGTAGGAGTTATACATCACATACCATATAGAGATTCATAGGCTTCCATTTGAATTCTCATGTGGAATATGTTGTTGTAAGAAAATCCAACTAAAGGGATATGTTGATATCATCCACCTTTAAATTTCATTAAGCATGTTCTCATCATGTCCTCGAGTGTTTGAATAGTCCTTTTAGATTGTCCATAAGTTTGGGGGTGATAGGTCATACTGAAATTCAATTCAGCACTTAGATCATGTTAAAGACTTCTCCCAAATTTTGATGTGAACGTTGGATCACAAGACGATATGATAGAAATTGGAACTCCAAGGATCCTTATCACTTCCATCACATAAATCATGGAAATTTGATCAAGAGAGAAATCTTCCCAAATGGAGATTAAATCATCAATCTTGGTGACACAGTCTATAATACCCCATATTTCATTGTTTCTTTGGATGTTCATGGGATACCAGTGACGAATTCCATAGTGATATTGTCCCACTTTCATGCTGGTATGGGTAGTTGATCCAATAACCCTTTAGGAATTTTTCACTCTGCCTTCACTTGCTGACATACCATGCAACTTGATGTGTAGTCAGAAATCTCCTTTTTCATATTATCCCACCAATAATGATCATGAAGGAACCTATACATATCTATGCTTCGAGGATGTATAGAGAAAGTAGAGATATGAGTTTCATCCATCATCTTGTTCTTTATTTCAGAAATAGACAGAACACATAGTCTTGTACGAAATTTCATTACACCTTATTGATCAATATTGAACTATGGAAAGTTCTCATCCTTCATAGACTCAAACTTCTTCTGTAACAAAGGATAATATTTCTAAGATTTCTTGGTATTCTCCAGTAATAACGGTTGATAAATAATTTGGGTTATGGTTGATGATGTCCCTTACCATATAATTCACATGTCTAGCTTTAATAGGTCATTGATCAAAGGATCTCTTTTAATCCTCATCATGGAAAGAACTACTGTTTCATTTCTGCTTAATGCATTAGCAGCTTTGTTTTCTCTTCCAGGGTGCTAATGAATTGAACAATAATAGCTTTTGAGAAGTTCCAACCATCTCTTATGTATCATGTTCTATTCCTTTTGTGAGAAAATATACTTCAAACATTGATGGTCTTTGTATATATCACATTTCTCCACATAAAGATACTGCCTACATATCTTCATAAAAAAATCAACTATAGCCAGCTCGAGATCATGTGTAAGATAGTTCTACTTATGTGTATTCAACTGTCGAGATGAATGAGAAATGACTTTGTCATTTTTCATGAGGACGCACCCAAGACCGTTTAGATATTCATCACTAAAAATAATGAATCCTTTTTCACATGAGGGAAGAGTTAACTCGGGTGTAGTAACTAATCTATTCATCAGCTCATCGAAACATCCTCACACTCCATTGTCTAGATATACTTTACCCCTGTTGAGATAATGTGGTTAATGGATTATAATGTTGTGAAATTTTTTTCACAAACCACCTATAATACCCTGCTATTCCAAGGAAACTACGAATCTCGGTTATTGTTTTAGGCTGAGGCCAGTCCTCTACAACTTTTGTCATTGCAGGGTCAACTGGGATTCCTTTATTGGTTACAGTGTGCCCCATGAAACCAACTTGTTGTAACAATAATTAACATTTGATAAACATTCCAAAAAGCCTCTCATTCCATTGAGTTTGAAAAATAACCCTTTAATGATCTTCATGTTCCTCGTGACTTTTGGAATATACCAGAATATTATCAATAAAACTTCCACAAAGTTATCAAGGTAGTATTTAAAGACTCTATTAATCAAACCCATAAAAATATCATGTGTATTAGTCAATCTCAAAGGCATAACTACAAGCTCATAATGCCCATATCTAGATCAAAAGGTAGTTTTTGTAATATCTTCTTTATTCACCCTCAATTGTTGATAACCATAACGAAGATCAATCTTCGAGAATAATTGAGCCCCATAAAGTTGGTCAAATAGGTCATCAATTATTGGAAGAGGGTATTTGTTCATAACTGTGATCTCATTCAGTTCTCTATAATCAATGCATAGCCGCATCGATCCATCCTTCTTCTTCACAAAGAGAACTGGTTCTCCCCAAGGAGACACACTCAATCAGATAAAACCCTTCTCCAAAAGATCATGGAGTTGTTTCTTTAACTCCTCCAACTCCACATTTTCCCTCCTATATAGGTCCATTGATATTAGATGGGATCCAAGTACGAGTTCAATGGAGAACTCTACCCTTATTTAAAGGGGAGGTCCGGGTAACTCTTCTGGAAATATGTCAACATATTCATAGATTATGGGGACATTTTATATCCTCAAACTATCATTTCCTTCTTATTCATCACCGATAAACTCCATATGAATGATATATGAGGTTCTTCAAGACAAATATCAGTTTGAGATATCTCTCCTTGAAAGAAAAATGTAGGTTTTCCATTAAAGACTATAGAGATTACCTTGCTTCTACATTTGATCTTAGAATTATACCTTGAGAGTCGGTCCATCCTTAGTATAATGTCAAATTCTTGCATGGGAATGACTACTATATTTGTGATATTATTGTTCTCACTAAATTAAATACTAGAGTCTCTAAACACTGACGATGCTTGGATAATCCCACACGGAGTCTTGACAGATAACTCTACTTTTAGCAAATCAGGGGTTGATTCTAAATTCTATACAAACATGGAGGAAATAAATGAATGCATAGAACTATAATCAAACAATGTACTTTGTAGCTTTGAGAGAACAATAAGAGTTCATGCCACCACACCATTTGGAAATTCAACCTCATCTGTAGTGATTTCAAAAGTACAACCTTGTTCCCTAGGACATTGTAGAGGCTGATGGTGATTCCCCTCCACTACCCTCGGATTTGGACAGCGATTGGAAAAGTGCCCAAGTTGTCCACACTTATAGAATTAGACATCAGGTAAGGCCTGCACCATCTTCCCCTTGTAGTCAGTGTTGGGTAGTTGTGGATTTACCTCACTATGAAAATTCTACGCAATGTGGCCATCTCTACCACACTTGTAGCAATTCCCGTTCCTAAGCAGGTAGTTCCACGAATGCTTCTTCTCACATTTATTATGTGTGGAACGTTGTACTTGATTGCCTCTTATTCCCTAATTGAAGATTCTCCCTAAGCTTGGATCCATCGATCTTTTCTTGTCATTGGATTTTTGAGCCCATTATGTCTCACCAAACTCTAGTTCGACTTTTATTGTACATCTCACAATCTCCTCATTACTATCATAATCTCGGTTGGTTAGATTCTTCCACAGATGAGATCATAATCCATAGAAGAATCTATCAACAATACCATTGGGATCCTTGAAATAGCTATAGGTGTAACATGAAAGCCTTATAAAGTTCATCTTGTAGCTTCCCACAGATTCATTCTCCATCTACTTCAGCTCGAGAAACTCCTTCTCCATTCTTGTTCTCATCAATCGGGGGAAATACTTGTTGAGAAATATCTCTCCAAACTTTTCTAAATACATAAATTTAACTTCCACTCTTGACCTTGTGTTTTTAATTAGTTCCCACCACTGATCAACTTCTCCCTCTAAGTGATAAACACCCAACGTAACATTCTCTTGTTCAGAACAACAGAGCACAAAAAAGATCTTCATGATATAGCAGATTTACTATTCTACAATCAATGGGTCGTTAGATCCACTGATGGTTGGTGGTTGTTGACACATAAAGGATTCAACATAATGTTATTACCTTCACAGTGAAATCAGTCTCTCGGTTTGATTAAAGTTATTTCCCATAACTTGAGTCAGTTGGTTCATCATTCGCTTGAAATTATTCATTTCGGCTTCCATTAGAGGGTCGTCGGTGCATGGTCCATTACGGTCACCATTTGTACAGTTCCTCAAATTTCCCACCAATTACGAAAATAATAAAACCTTAGTGAGAAGATTATTTCATTTATCAATCTTTTAACTATAAAAGATTTTATGTCTTCAAACTTCATACTTTAAAAAATTATATTTCTGTATAAATCCTTCATAATGATTCATAAAAATATTATGATTAACCAAACATATCCCCTAGGAGTGTCATAACCAAGAGTGCATCAAGGCCTGTTTTCATGTTCTTGGATACCCCATGTCAATCCCAAAACATTTTGTCAGAGTTTTCACTCCTAGGTACATTTGTGCTAGAGCTGCCTCTACCTACTTGTATCCAGAGAGGGATGTATTTACTTGATAAACCACTTACTCAATACTCACCAAAATTCCCGAATGTATTCCTATATTTAAACTTTTCTATAGGGTTATTCCTAATGTTTTCATAGCCTAATTTCTAAAAATAACTATACTATCCTTTGATACTAACTGTGGAATCCATCCTTTTTATTACATAACATTTCATTACATTTACAACAGAGGACCTTTAAAGTCTAGTGTCCTGAAAATCTGGAACATAAAACATGATAACATGAAACATTATTCTAATCAAATTGTACAAATTCATCATAATTGCTTCCTATCTGCAATTATTTCATCTCTGATCTTGGAGACAAACATCAATGGAAAGGGTGAGAAGAAGGCCCAGTAAGTAAAATGAGGGAATCAGTTTACTTGTGATATCAATAAGAACATGATGAAAAACATAAAGACATGAGAAATGGAATTAGAATAATTTCATAATGAATATAACTTGAACCATAACATGAATATGTGTCTACAATATTTAATTTATACATTCATGAACATATTACCAAGGTTTATCTCCAAGGAGTCAAAAAAAATCAACAAGGTTATTCACCAAGTTATCGTGAAACTTGTCATCTATAGAGATTAAATTTTTTACCCAATGCATTGGAGTGATATCTGGGATCAAAATTAATATAAATTTATTTTCATGTGATCCACATATATCATAGTCATACATTTCATAAAAAAACCCATAGATAGTAAAAGAAATGGGTTTCACTTCAAAGTCATGATGTTTTAAAAGTTCTTAAAAATAAGATCATTGTGTCATTTATATCCAATAGAAAGGGAGTGACAGTTATATTTATGTTAATTAAATAATCAAGAATATAATTTTTATGTTTTTATGAACACCAAAAGAGATGAAATAGGTCTGGGTATTCACATAAACAAGATAAGGGAATTTATTGATAGAAAGAGAGAGAAAATTTGAGACGGAATTTCTACATAATAACGACTATATAACATGGTTTAAGAAAACAGTAAAAAGAGAGGGTAAAAGGATCTCCCATCCATAAAATAATCATTTTAATGTAGAGCTACATAATAATATTAAAATAATATCATGGTGTGTATATTGGAATAAAAAACCACATTAAAAGGAAACTTGAAAGAAAACATGAAATGTGATTTCTTTTACAAAAATTCAGTAGCCTAACGGTGTCACTTCAAAATTCTGAAATAAAATGATGAGATTGGATAGGGTATCTCATCATTTGGAAATTTAATGGGAAGTAATAAGGATATATAATAACATACCCCAAAAAAATAATGTGGAAACAATGAAGACATAACATAAATGAAGTCATGACTTAAAAGAGGAGGGTGAACAGTTCCCTTACCTTGAAGAGTAACTTATAATTCTTGAAGGTTGGGACCTTGGGGGGCTTGATGGAATATTAGGTGGACTCCTTTTGAGGTAAAAATACTATTACTTCATTGAATTCTATTTTTTAGTGAAATGAATGAGGGAATGGATTCGTATTTATAGGAAAAGTGAGGGAATATTTAATTAATTTCCAAGGGACACCGCATTGCTGGTATTTTTAGAACCATGGGATTTCCTATAGTATTTTCTCATGTTATTGGCCACATGGGACACATAATATAATATCTTACTATTCACAAGTTGACCATATTTATTACATCATTATTAAATCATCAATGATTTCATTAAACCCCCGAAAATCAAAAGTGTATTTTTACTATTCACTGATAATTCAACTTTTCAGAAAAATCCCAAAAATTTAACCTAACCTAATATTGATTCTCTGAATTCAAAAATGAACTCTGTTTTATTAAATTAATTTTCTAAATATTTTTTAATTTAATTTTAATATAAAAACATTTTTTATTGTAAATAAACAACCTTAAATCTATAACTTGTTTTGTAACACCTTAAAAAAGTAATCAAGGTCCAATGAAATTATCGTATAACCATGAGACCATAAAGTAACAATTTATGATAACCATTCAGGAAAATAAATTTTAATTTTAAATTTTTAAATTAATTATAAAATTGTAAATAAGATATTTATGACATATCAAATATCAAAACATATACTATGATCATTTTTTTCACTTTTAAGATGTCTAAATTGTATTTATACATTCATCGGTGAAGTTTCTATTTTTTGGCCGATTTACTAGTCATTACTATTTATTAATATTCATTACTATTCATAAGGGTATGTTACTATTCATACATTATTATTCACTAAAAATAAAGTTGATCTTATTAGACTCTAAATTTCTTACTGATCATAATTATAGAAGATAATTATTTAAAAATAATTTCACGTTATTAATTATTTAAAGTTTACATAAATATTTCAAAATAAACTTTTTACAAAATTCATCAATAATATTCTTCTTATATTTATCCAGACATTTGAAAATCACAAATTTTACCATAATAAAAACAACAATTATATTTTTACCAATGGATTACAAAAAGTATTTAAGGCCTCGTTACATAACCCCTTACAACACCTTCATAGGATCTAATTGTAAGGTGTTCTATGGTGATAAAATCTTGGGGTTGCTCATTCAACATTTCATTAGTGGTGATTTCTATCAACTTGAACTTCTCATTGAGGTGATTCTGGTCAAGCTTCACATGTTGAAGCTCAGCTTTGGCTTGTTTCAGAGCAAATCCCAAAGAAGCAACCTCATTCCCATGTTCTGACAGATGGGCTTCATATGGCCTAAGTCCATTGGATGTGGCCATCGACTCGTCATTTTATATTAATTAACTAATATCACTTGTATTTATAACTAATAATTTAAATGTTAAGAGTATAGTTTATAATGATATTATTGTCCAATGGTCATATAACATTGGAAACCCAATGTCATCACTTCATTAATTAAAGGATATATTTTTTGGAGTATAAAATGAAATAACACACAAATTTAGGAAACAAATATTATTCAAAATTTCGGGTCCTTACACCACCAATCATCATCCATGCACAAGAGTTGCACTTAAAATAATATAATTCATCTTATCAAAAATAACCCATCATAATGGAATAGGTTTTGTAAATTTTTCAATTGGTATCAAATAATACATGATTTCATTGAATATTTTATTAATAATAATTTATATAAATTCCAAAAAAATTTCCTTATTTTAATATTTAGTGTAAATGTCTGTTTTTAACCTGAAATTGGAAATTACATGAAAATTTTCGGTTTCCCATTTAATTGTTCCTTAGTTATTTTTTCATAGCATTCTATATGTGCCTAATTTTGATTTGAAACATTATTGTTACATCAATCACTAATTTTTATAAATTTTATAGTGAAACCATGAAATATGATTTTCACATTTTGATGGATGATAATGGACATTCATTAATACCTTGGCTAGATTCAACAGATTGGACCTTGATTCAATATTTAAAGCATAAATTTTTTATCTCTATATATAATAGGTTAAAAAATTACAGATATTAGAGGATTTAATTACTCACATTTCCATAAAAAATAGTAAATTTTATTTCACATAATAAATAAAACAAAAATATGGTTCAATATAGAGTAAATTTTTGAGGAATAATTCCACATATTTCCTTATTGACATTCAAAACTGTAACCCCACCCACCCCCTGAAATCTATTTAAATGAAATTTTCCATATTTATGAGGTTTATTTGAATATTAAGGAAGGTTTGGATGAATTTTTGGTTCAATAAGACATCTCTAACATTTTTGAAGATGTAATTCTCTTCAAATATCTCCTCCAAGAAGTCTCTCCTTTCTCACTTTTATATTGTGTTCCTTTTATTTTGGGATTGTAATATATTTTATTTATCAATAAAATTTATTTTTATTCTATTTATGTATTTTTAATTAAATTATTGGTGTTTAAATATAATAATAGAGATGATATTGGTTATTTCCCTTCCAATCCTTGGTTTATGTTAAATGTCTCCATGATGACAACACCACCAAAAGAAGAGTTTTTTTCCATTCACATTCAATCTAATACATACAACGCCAAATTATTTTTTTTATTACATGTAAATAATTTATTTCAAAAAACATTATATATTATATGAGTTTGAATTTATAGGTAACTTGATCGATTCGGCCTTGACCATGATGCTAGACTTGTGTGAATAGTTAAAACATTAATCGAAAAATCTAATCAACTTAGGAAAAAATTGTATGGTTTAAGAATAATCAATAAACTGAAATAATTATCCTTTACATAGAGAATTTTCTTCCCAAATTAAACATTGGTCCTAAGTTGTATTTTAGATCATTATCATGGTAGGGTGTTACGATTAAAATTCATGATGTTAACCTAGGGTTTATTTCATTAAATATTTTTGATCGTGTAAATTTATATAGGGTTTGGGGGTTGAAAAAATTAGGGGAAACAATTAAATAGATTTTAAAGTAATGGGATAATTATGAATAAATGTTAAAGGGGTAGATTATATACATTTAGTCTTCTGATATAGGTGTTTTTATTGAAATTCATTCTTTGATTACATTATTTTATTTATTATTGTTGTTATAAATTTACGAAACAACCCCCCCCCCCCTCCCCGATTATCACTTCTTTTCAGATACATTCATTATTTTTTCTAAAACCTATTAGGGTTTGTTTGAATCACTTCCCCATTAAGAGAACAACCAAGGTTAGCCACTACGATACCCATAGAAAAATCACAAATATTATTGAGAATGTTGAAACAAATCTCTTCAAATTGAAACCATTTTTGAGGTCTAAATAGTTTTATCAAACAAATATTAACATGTGATTAAACTATTATTTACATTACAAATATATTTAATAAAATGTATTTTTTCATAAATCATAATTTATTGAAAAATATTCATTTTTAGAATAAAAATGTAATTGGGCTTTAAAATTATTCTGTTATGGGTGATGTGTTCAATTATTTCTTGGGAGAGCTTAATAAAGATCCTTAGTACCAATATCATAAACCCTTAGACAATAAACTCACTTAATTATCATAATAATGTTTTTAAAATTTATCAATATGTGTCCAAATATCTAAATGAGATACCTTGCTTTGATGAATCTATTAGAAATTTGGTGACTAAATTGAAAAATACTTCTCTTGAAACTCTCATAAATCCTCCCAATATCCATCAATGAATAACATGATAATTATTTTCATCAACTAAATAGAGTGGAAGTAAATTTTTATTCACTTGTTTTCTATTTTTAAATATTTTTAAATCTATTTCACTACAAATATTTTTTTTTAAAGAACAATATCATATTTTTTCTTATAAATTGATGATGATGTGGATGGTGTGGAAACCATAGAGGAGAATAGGGTTATGGAATTTGATTATGGGGAAGATTAATGGGTTCTTCAAAATGACTTCATGGATAATAAAAATGATAGGGATACTGAATATTTTAATTCTTCGTTTTTTAATCTTTATCAAATAATGTTGTTATATTGTTTTTGTTATTGTTTTTATATATTATAAATAATTTTGAAACTATCCTTTAATTTTTTCAGGGAAAATACACAATATTTGGTTCATGAAGAATAAGGATTTATCAAGTATCCTGTGATGATGCAATTTAAACCTCTACATACACATGAACATATACTAGGGGAGGACACTATAAAAATGAGAAGAAATTACACCATATTTATTTCCCCTCCCCGCAATGATTACTTTTTCCATTTATCTATTATAGTGGTGGGATCATTTATCTCTTTTCATGGGGTTCTCAACCCTTGGTAACCACTTATGTATATTAGGAGAAATAACATGTTGTGTTTCCTTATATATAATCTTAATACTCCTTCATATTGGGTTTGACCAGCTATAAATGTATGATTGTAGGAAGTATTAACAAAGTATCTCTTGTGGCATAACCCTAGTAAACCTTTATATTTTTATAACTACTTAATTGTTTAATTTTTAGAAATTTGGTTAATTTATTATATAGGTATTATATGATTGTAATTATGTTACTAACTCTAATCCACTCAGTGAAAAATAGACAATGTATCACTCCTTATTTTATTCCTACCCTACACTTACTACATGTTATTTTATTTAAATTGGTACTTTCATTTATGTTTAGGGGAATGATATATTATGTAGTTTCTTTGCGTTTTTTTCACTTCATTAAATTTTTTTTTGTTTTCAAAAACAAAAAAACAATTACAATAGAATTTTACATGATCATTACTTCTATTAAACTAATTTAGAATACATATTTTATTTTATTCCAACTACATGGTAAGAACATTATAATTGGGCCTTTTTCCATCAATTTTTTGTCTATTTTCATATAAATCGATGTTATTAAATGATGTGTTTTATTTTTTTAATTATAAATACTTTTATAATTTTACATCATTCAAATAGGGACTTTTGTGGAAGAAATATTTCATTTAATCTCTCCACACTTCAAAAATAATAATTATTTCTTAGTTTCTATTACCTAATTGAATGTATATCCATGTTAATAATATTTTATAACTTATAACATTTAATGTTCATATTTTTCATTATCTTATTATCAATTCTAATACTTTTCCATATTTTATGATTCATTTGTCCCTAAAATCTTACTATTTTAAAACCATCAAAAAATAAAGAGGGGTGTGATGAAATGTACAACATGTGGGGATTCCTAAGAAGGAATCTTAAGGATTGGATTATGGAAATTCTTAAATGAGTGAGTTTTGGAATTTTATTATATGGGATATTGAATAGGTTTGGAGTAATAGAATTAGTTACGAAGTAAAATATTACTTTTCATGAACATATTGGTTAAATTATTGAGAGAAAATCTTGAAATAGTTATCACCCACACAAATGGGTAATGATTATCATAGTTGTAAAATAATTTATTTTTATCTGATTAGAATCATTAATCTCGCTATACTTTTTTTATATAATTTATTAGATATTTAATTCCTTATTTTATGTTTCATTTTTTTTAATTTTAATACGATCATATATCTATAATGGATTGAAATATTTCAACAAGTATTATTTTCTAGATTGCATTACATGAGGTTTTAACATAAATTGTATAAGGGTAAGTGTGTGGGAGTTGAAATTAGATTATTTTTCTGAATATATTATTTATAATAATTGGTATAATATCCCCATATTTATCCTAAATATATTATTTAATTGAAATATTTGGTTTCAGTTTTAAATTTAAAATTCCATGGAAATTCTGTTTTTCACATATAAATTTTTCCCTCATATTTTTTTCATAAAATATTATCTGCAACTAATTTTTATTTTAAATTTTTTTATCAAGTGAATCACTAAATTTTATATAATTTGCAGGGATACTATACAATCTATATTTCACATTTTGGGGGTTGTAAATTAATAAAAACATAGGATGGATTCAACACATTGGAACTGGTTTAACTATATGGGACATAACATTTTTATTATAAATAGAATGTGATAAAAAATTTCCATTTTAAGAAGATTAAATTCCCTAAATTTCATTAAATTGTAGTAATGGATATTTCTCAATGGAACTTGATATAAATTGTTTGTAAAAATAAGTGAATTTTAGAGGCTGAATTTTGTTTGTTCCGAGATTTTCAATTCAAACGCTAACCCTCCTATGAAATATTTAAATTATATTTTTACTAGTTTTACATTTTTTTCGAATCATTTTGAATAAGTTGATTAAATTTTATCTCTATATAAAATATCTAACTTATTTAAATAGTTAATTATTTTTGAAAATATCTTGTTTAAGAAGATGACCATTTCCCTATTCTACTTTTCATATCATTCATTTTGTGTTTGTAATCTCTTTAAATATTTAATAAAACTTTTTTGTTCTTCCATTTTAATATTTTCCATTTTCTTCTTAGTGATGAATTATAATATTGGATATGATATTGGGTTTTTTTCCTTTCAATTATTTTCTTATAAAAAAACATGTATTTGATGACAACTCCACACATGGAAGAGGAGTTTCTACTAATAGTTGATCTAATCAATGAAAAATTAATTTGTTTGTTTTGAGTACATGAATAAAATTTAATTCATAAATTTTAATCAATATATTTTGTTTGGATTTCTAAGTTACTCTATCGATTTTCACTCCACTGTAAGGTCAGACTTATGGGATTTCTGATAGAGAAAATTTAATGTCTGAAACTAATCAATATAGGATAAAATATTAGGGTTAAACTATATTCCATAAAATAAAATAATTTTAATGTTTACAGATTAAGGTCTTCCCTAATATTATATTTACCATAATATTGATAATGGGCCACAGTCAATGAAGGGTACCAATATTGGAAGTCTTGACGTTAAACTACAGTTCATTTATTTAATTTTTTTTTAATGTTAATTTCCAAAGGTTTTGGGGTTGCAAATATTATGGGAACACAATTAAATGTATTTTAATCACATGAGATATGTAACGACCCAAACTTTTATTAATTAAAATTCCTCTTGAACTATTTAAAATTCTTATTATGTAAAATGATTATATAAAATATAAACATCATTGGTTTTATGATTTTGGATTTAGAAATAACAATAAGAATTGTTACCATTTCTAATATAGCTGTTGAAGAGTGATCAATTGATTAATATAAATATAGGGCTTTAACAAATCCAACTTACTCAGAAAAAGGAAGTGATGACCTCATCTAGTATAATTCCTCCATATGAAGCCCATTTTTTAGAGCTTGGAAAGGAGATTGAGTCACTGAGCTTCGTTCTTTACTATGCCTAATCTGAGATTCAACGCGTTAATCTTGATAAGAACCTCTTATAGGAGAAGTGGAAGTTAAAAGAGATTACCACCCGAGCAATGTTATCCGAGCCACCCCATGATTCTGTCACCATCACACACCTTACCCTTAGGTCATATGCAGGTGTTATATGGGGTTATATAAAAATACCCTAGAACTACGATTTTGTGCATTACATTTGTATAGAATAAGGAATATACATTCATTTTATTATTGATACTTTGTAAATAGTTTTTAAATCACAAATAGTATTTTTAGTTAATATTAAAATTAAGAAATATATTTTTATATTTAATGGATTTTTTAATTAAAAAAATATTTTAATAAAATATAATTACTTATTATTAAATATAAATGATCGTATAATTTTTATAAATACAATTGTAATTTTTATTATGGTTTGAAAGCCGTTTTTATCAAAACTCGTGAATATTTGGAAAATGTCAATGTTATTTTAAAAGTTAAAATTCATATATTTATAAAATTATTTAGATAAAATGAATTTTTTTAGAATCAGGATGTCGAAATTATCTAATGGTGAATTTTTCAAAAAATTTTGAGATTGTCAAATTTTTTGGTAATAGTAAAATATCGTTTAATTATATAATGTGTTTTAGGACATCATAATGACCCAATAGTGATGTAAGAAAATACTATAAATGGGATGTTCAGAAAATATTTTTTTTAAATTAAAATTATGTGATTTTATATTTGTTTTATTTTTTTTCAAATAATTTGTGGACCCTCCAATACATATAAAACATGTTATATTTTTAAAATGATTTCCTTTAGAGTATGACTCACCTACACATAATAAAGCCTAATATTTTAATATGTTCATCCATTGGAATTATAAAATAATTTTTTCCACTCCCCTTTTTCAAAAACATTGGGAAAACCATGGGTTGGTCTGTGGTTTTGATTAGTTTATTTTGTTTTGTCCAAAACCTAAATAATAAATAATTTCCTCTCTTTTCCAATATAAACCCACCCAAACTCCCACTTCCACATCACTAAAAACCTTTGGATATCCATAGAAATCTGACCTCATATCTATATAATCTTCCTAAGGCACCCCAGGATCTCAAGAAGCTTCTCTCAATCCACTTCCAAGCCTTTGGGATCACACTTCCAAGTAAGGGATTTCATCCTTTCTCATTTTTTTCCAAATTTCTTTATATTATTATACCCTTGTATTTTCAATTAAAAAAATTGTGGTATGATTTAACACCTCCCCTATACTTTCATACATGTTTTTTAATGATGAGAGGCCTCTTTCTTTTTCATTAATCCCTCCCATCTACTCCTGTTACCATGCCAAAATTCCATAAGGGATTTCTCTCTCCTCACAAACATTCAACCAATTATTATGTTTTATAAATATAAATTCAATTAAATATGTTGGTACATGTATCTATATTTCCTTCTTACTGTAAATTTCAAGTACATATGAGGAGACACCCCTTCTACTCTCATCAACCATTTTTATGAATTCTTATGTCACGCTATCATGCTTCCAAAATTACACCGTGATTTTCCAAGACAAATTCATTATGCAGTGAATACCATGCCCATTTCTCTATCAAGGGTATTCAACTTTATACATATTTACTTACTGGTCATTTTTTTACTATATTAAATTCACATTCCATTATCATGGAATAAATTATGATGTTTAATATATTTTTTAATTAAATAATATTTCAATTAAATATTATTACTAAATTACTATTTATTAAATATAAATTATTATATCATTTTTAGGATACAATTGTAATTTTTATTATGTTTTGAAAGATGTTTTTGTCAAAACCCATGAATTTTTGATAAATAAATGTATTTATTTTAAAAGTAAAAATTATAATATTTATAAAATTATTTAGATGAAATAAATATTATTTTTGGATTCAAGATGTCGAAATTATCTAATGGTGAATTTTTCATAATTTTTTGAGACAGTTGAATTTTTGCGTAATAATTTAATATCGTTTAAATGTATAATGTGTTTTATGACATAATAATTACCCAATTGTGATGTAATAAAGTACTATAAAAGTTATATTCATGCAATATATATTTTACATTTAAAATAATATGATTTTATATTTGTTTGATTAATTTTATGGCGCCTAAGTGGACCCACCAAGACTTATAAAATATTTTTTCTTTTTAAAATGATCTCCCAGAAAGTTTGAATCAACTCAACATAAGAAAGACTAATATATTAAGAATTTAGGTCATTTAATTCTAAAATAATTTTTTTAACTCCCATTTTGAAAAACCCATGGTCAATAACCATGTGATGGTTTGAGATTTTGATTAGTTTAATGTGTTGTGTCCAAAACAAAATAATAAATAATTCACTTGCCTTTCCTATATAAACCCACTCAATATCCCATTCCTCTTTACTAAAACCATTTGGATCTCAACCAACCTCTTCCCTACTCTCTCTATAATCCATCCAAGTCCCCCAAATCTCTCAAAAATCCCCTATCCAGGATCTGTAAGTCACACACTTCCAAGTAAGGGATACTCCCATTCCTTCCTTCCTTATTTATGTCCAAGTTTCCTTATATTGTTATAATCTTCTATTTTCAATTAAAAACATTGTCGTATTATATATCACCTCCCCTATACATCCCTAATTATTTTTGAATTATGAGAGACCCTTTTCTCTCACATTAACTCACCCCATGTACACCAGTTACCATGCCAAAATTCCATAAGGGATTCCTCTCCTACTCATTGAATTCAAGAACCTTAATTGAGAGTAGTTCCTTTAATTTAAATTGATTTCATTGAAATTCATTTATAGTCATTACCTTACTGTAAAATTTATGTTATTTCAGTGACTAATCATTTATCCTCCCTCATTTTTACCCTTACCTAAGTCGTTACTATATCGAAATTCTGTAAGGGCTGCTCACATTCCTTCCTTCCTTATTTAAGTCAACGTTTCCTTATACTATTATACACTTTTATTTTCAACTATATATTCTGGGGTATGATTTCAAACATCCCCTATACTTCGATCCTTTTTTTAAATAATTATAGACCCCTTTATCTCTCATTAATGTCTCTCATGTACACCTGTTACCATGACGAAATTCAGTAAGTGATTTATCACTCCTCATTTACATTCAAGAAATTATTTTATATTATGTATATAAATTCCATTACATATGTTGAGGTATTATACTCCATTAAACCCATAATTTCCATTTCATCTATAAATAATGAGATACCCATTTCCCTCTCATCAATCTATTTTACGATTTTTCTATTTGAAGTTGTTATACTGGCGAAGTTACACCAAAATTTCATTGCCAAAATCATCATGTAAGTGAATATCATACCCATTTTTCTATCAAGGTTATTCACCATTATGAAAATGTACTTTTTTATTGAGAACTTACATTTATTTATTCCACATATCTTATTCATGGAATAAATTATGATGATCACTGAATCCATGTTGTATGATCTATGTGGCCACTAATGCATGAAATGAAATGATTAAGAAGGGTGCACCCTGATAGCTCTCTAATGCATTGGGTAGTGATTAGTATCACAATATTTCAAGTTTAAGGAGGGTTTACTCATGATAATTCAATTGAAATGAGGTTTTACTTATTCTCCATCTGCAATGATCTTTGGATCATGCTAATATCATGTTAAATGTTGATGCCACATTTCCATGTTATGATAATCGTTCTATGACAGGCCTTTATTTTAATGTTTCTCTTATAATCCATTGATATTACTATTGTATAACATGTACTATATTATTATTATTACTCCTTGTTTAATCCCTTATTGGAATCTATAGATCAACCTTTTTATGCATGTCCTCATGTTATCCAATGCAATACTAAGTACGAAGGAATGTTTGTCATCATGTAAAAGAATTTTTCAATAAATAAGTGTATTTAATGTTTTAAGTTGTTATGTAATGTTCCAAATCCCCAAAGACACTAGACATATCAATCATATATGTTGTATAAAGTGAATATTTTGAGTAATAAATTATGTTTTAGATTAAAATAAAGAGTGAGGTTGTTATAGTTGGTTTCAGAGGATATGTTTAGTTATTTTTGGGATTAGGATTAGAAAAACCTAGTCAAAGACATATGGATAAGACTACGTATAATAAAAACATACCTAAATATTTTTGAGTATTTAGTATGTGATTTATCAATAAAATACATCCCTTTCTGGATACGAGCAGGTAGAGGCGGCTCTTGCACATATATATCATGGGGTAAAACATAAAAATACCACATCAAGATAGAATAGAATGGGAACTAGTGCATGACAATGGGCCTTGATGCACTCTTGGTTATGACACTCTCATGGGGTATGGTTGGGTAAATTAATGATATTAGTGTGAACCCTTATTAAGGAAAAAAATTCCCCTAGGAATATATGTTTGGAAGTAGATCATGGATAACATATATTGAAGACTATAAATTAATAACTTAAGTAAATAAGTGTAATTTATAAGTTATATATTTTTGTCTTTGGATTCTCCATTTTTTGTTTAACCCCTAACTTTTCTTTCATTCTAGACAATGTCCAGTAATGGGAGGACTCGTGCTAACAATCAATGTGAAGATCAATGTGATGACTATTCTAATGAGATGCCCAATCTGATGGGAGTGGGAATTAAAAACTTAGTCATGGTACACTCTCTGTTAACTCATGTTTTTAGTAGAAACGTTGGTCAAAATGAACTTTCAACCCCCTAAGAAATAATAAGTTACAATCAATATCTTCATGAGACAAAGGCCTCCTAATTTTAATGGATCATATGATCCCTCGATCGCCAAAAAATGGATCAAATATATTGAAAATATCTTCCCCATCCTTCAATGTTTTGAACAATAGAATATTATTCTGGTTTGTTATCGTATAGAGGGTGAAGCTGATCAATGGTGGACATTGATAAAAAATATAAATCATGGGGAAGATATTAAGGCATTGGAATGGTAGGATTTCTGGAAAAATAAATTCGAAAAATATTTTTCTCACACCGTCAAACATAAGAAGGATTGGGACTTCCTTTCCCTCAAACCAAAAGATGGTGAATCCATCGGAGCATCTGAGGAAAACATTAAAAGGATTTCATGATATTCCTTCTACATTGTCGTTACCCCCGAATTCATGGTTGGAAACTTCTTTGGTGGGATAAAACCTAGCTTACGGATATCCCTAGAAATCCACAACTTCAAGAGCTATGGGGAAATTATTTTTTATTCCCTCAAGGTATAAATATAGACAAACAAATATTAGGTGTTTCATGTGGATATTAAGAATAATATGGACTTTAATTCTATCATTCCAATAGGAAAATCCAACGATGCTAAGAAAATCCATCACACCACTTTCCCAAGGTGCAAAAAGAAGCAACCTGGAAATTTCTTGAAGGGGACAAGAAAATGATTTAGGTTTGGAAGATAAGGGAACCTAGACATTAACTACTAAAAAGAAAAACCCATGGCTATTACAGTGCAGAGGAATGATCTTTTCATCCCTCAACACATTATTAATTACATCAACTATAAGGAATAAGTGAACTTTGCAAACTAGTTCCCTAAGGCAAGGGTTTTCAGATGCAACCAACGACCTCCAAGGCAGCAAGGGAGATCTTTTGCCTTCACTACCACCGATTTGAACCCAACAAAGAAGTGTTGAGAGGTACACAGGTAATTCATTCAAGAATAGTGAATGTACTTTTTGATTCTGGTTCTAAGCATTCTTTTATATCCTGAATGTTTAGTAGAACAATATCAACACCACCAAAAATCATGTAAGTAAAGATGTCAGTGAGAATGAAAAATAGGGAAATCGTTGAATCCCATGAATATAACTCCACCCCTATCACAATTTGTTCATTTAAATTCCTATATAACCTTATCATACTACCTCTTGTGGAATTTGATGCAATTATTGGAATTGATTGGATTTTCCTATATAAAACCAACATAAATTGTTGTGAGAGGGAAATCACTCTCTATATGGTGAATTGACCCCTGATTCTATAAAATTGAAAGGAGGAGGATGAATCTTCCTTAGAAATATCATCTCAAGTGTGAATATTACTACCCTATGATCATGGTTATCATTATTAGATGATTGAGTCTAAGGAAGAAACCATCCTTGAGGACATGCCTATTGTGAGGGAATTCACTAAACTGTTTCCCGAGGAATTGTCTGCTCTTCCTCTTAGAATAGAAGTTGAATTCTCAATTGATCTTATACATAGGGTTTTTCCAATATCCAAGACTCTGTATAGAATGAATTATTTGGGTATTGATGATCTAAAGAAATGACTTCAGAAGAATTTGGATAAAGGGTTTATACACCCAAGTGCTTCACCATGGGGTGCATCAATCCTCTTCATCAAGAAGAAGGATGGGTCAATGAACCATTTCATTGATTATCGTGATCTAAAAAACATGATAAAGAACATGTATCCTCTTCCATGAATTGATGGCTTGTTCAATCCTCTTTGTGGAGCACAATATTTCTACAAGGTAGATTTTCGGTTAGGATATTACCGATTTAGGGTGAAGAAAGTGGATATCTCTAAGAATTTTTTTCTTACAAGGTATGGGCACAATGTATTCAAATTAATGTCTTTCAGACTCACTATTGCTCTAGAAATATTCATGGAATTTCTGAACAAAGTCTTTAGAGGTTACCTTGACAAATTTTAGGTAGTCTTTATAGTTGATATTTAAATATACTCCAAAAAAAGGAGTAGCATTAGGAGAATCTAAAAACTATACTATAGACCTTGTGAAAGGAGAAGATCTATGAAAAGTACTTCAACTGTGAGTTATGGTTGAAGGAAGTCTCATTATTTGGTCATATCATCACAAGTAATGGGATATCTGTGGATCCCTCTTAGACAGATGCATCTGAGGGATGACTGACGCCAACATCGGTGACAGATATCTATAGCCTCTTATGTTTAGCTAGACATTATCACTAATTTGTGAGAAATTTCTCCCAATTTTCAAACCATATTACCAAGCTAACCTATACGAGAGTCAAGTATTCTTAGAGTGATGAATGAGAAGAGAGCTTCATGGAGTTTAAAATAAGGCTTATCACTATGCTCGTGCTCACATTACCCATTAGTAGATAACTTTTTGTGGTATTTAGTGATGCTTCGAAGAATGGACTACGTTGTGTGTTGATGAAAAATGACAAATTCATTGCCTATGATTCATGTAAATTGAATTATAATGACTAAAAATATCCAACACATGATTTCTAGTTGGTTGTAGTAATATTTGCTTTAAGATTTTCATGAAATTGCCTATTTGGGGAGAGGTGTTAAATATACACTTATCACAAAACACTCTAGTATATATTCACATAGAAAGAGTTGAATATGATCCAATGAAGTTGACTAGAGCTGATCAGAGAAAATGAATTCTCAATCCATTACCACCCTGGGAAAGTGAACAAGGTGGAAAATGATCTATGTAGAAAATACATAGAGATTAAATCATTTATGAGAATTGAAAAGTATCCAATCTTCTTATATTTGATGAAGATGGATATGGGAATAATAAAGGAGGTAACATCATCAATCCTTTCCCAAATGATTTCTCACCCGTCTCTTTTTGATGGTTAAAGGATCCTCAAAAGGATGGTGTGGGAATTCAGAAGAAAGTGGAAACTATAAGAAAAAGAAAATTCTTAAAGTTCAATGTTAATGAAGAAGGAATTGTGATATTTGGTTCAAGACTATGTGTTCCCTAAAATCTGAAGTTAAAGAAAGTTCTTTCGGGTGATGCACATAGTTCAAATTTCTCTATTCACCCTAGAAACAAAATGATGTATCATGATCTCTGAGAGCATTATTGGTGGGATAACATGAAGAAGGAGATCACTGAGTATAAATCAAAGTTCTTGGTATGTCAGCAAGTGATGTTTGAGAGCCATAATTCTAAGAGGATGATGTAACCATTACACATACCCGCATGGAAATGGGAGAACATCCCCATAGAATTTTTCACTGGACTTCCGAATACATCCAAAGGAAACAGTGATATATGGGTTGTTGTGGATCATCTATCAAAGACTACACACATCATTGCAATTCAGGAGTATTTCTCATTAGATCAACTAGAACATATATATATATCAAATATGTGGTAAGGTTACATGGAGTACTGATATCAATTGTACCTGATCGATTCCAAGATTAACCTCTATGTTTTGGAAGAATCTTCAGCATGCTCTGAATACTGTGCAAAAATTTAGTATGAATTATCATCCTCAAACTGATGGTCTGTCTAAGAAGAATATCAAAACACATGAGGAAATTTTGAGAGAATTCTTAATGAACATTAAAGGAGGATGGGATCAACATCATTCTCTATTTGAGTTCTATTACAACAACAGTTTCCACTCAAGCATCCAAATGGTTTCATATGAATCCCTTTATGGGAAGAGGTGAAAAAAACTGGAATGTTGGGATGAATATGGAGAGTGAAAAATCCTAGGTCAAGAAATGTTTGAATAAATGGTGGAGAAGGATAAGACCATCCAGTATCACGTTATTGCTGCTCAGAGTCGACAATAGAACTATGTTGATATTCATCAATGAGACCTGGAGCTTGATGTCATATAAAAGGTATTCCTCGTCATATCACCATGGAAGAGAGTTATGATATTTGGGAAGAAGGAAAAGGTTATTCGAATGTACATCGGCCCTTTTGAGATCCTTGATCACATTGGAGAAGTGGATTACAGAGTAGAATTCCCACCGAACCTATCTCAAGTACATGATGTATTCCATGTATCACTCTTGAGGAAGTACATACCTGGCCCATCACATGTACTCAATCTAGAGGTGGTTCAATTTGAGAATGACCTCTCCTATAAATATAAGCTTGTGAATATCATAGATCATAAGGAAAATTTTCCATGAAATAAGACAATTCCCCTCGTGAAAGTGTTGTAAAGAAACAAAAAGTCTGGATAAGTAACGTGGGAGTTGGAGGAAGTGATGAATTAGAGTAACGTTCATCTCTTTTAGTGTGGGAAATAGAAATTTAGAGGGAAAATTTTTTTAAGGGGGGAATATTGTAATGACCAAAACATTTATTAATGAAAATTCCTCTTGATCTATTTAAATGTATTATTATATAAAATGGTTGTATAAAAATTATCTTCTTTGTTTTTATGATATTGGATTTCAAAATACAATTAATAATTGTTACCATTGTTAATATAGTGGTTGAATAGTGATCAATTGATTAGTATAAATATAGGGCTTTAATATATCCAATTTACTCATATAAATGAAGCTATGGCCTCATCCAGTAGAATTGCTCCTTACAAAGCCCATTTGTTGGGGATCATAATGGATCGGGTGTCACTGGGCTTTGATCTTGACCAAGACCAATCTATGTTTCAACACATTATGGTTGAATGGAACCACTTATAGGAGAAGTATAAGTTGAGAGAGATTACCACCCGAGTGATGTTATCTGAGCCACCCCAGGAGTCTGTCACCATCGCACACCCTTCCCTTTGGTCATATGTGATTTTTATAAGGGGTTATGTAACAATTCCCTAACGCTATTATTTTGTGCATTATTTTTTTCATATAATAATGAATATACATTCATTATATTATTGTTACTTTGTAAAATTTTTTTAAAGCGCATGTAGTATTTTTAGTTAAAATTCAATTATGAAATATATTTTGATGAATTAATGGATTTTTTAATTAAATAATATTTTAATGAAATATAATTACTTTTTATTAAATATAAATGATCATATTATTTTTATGAATAAATTTGTAATTTGTATTAAGGTTTGAACGATGTTTTTGTCAAAACCCATGATTTTTTTATAAATGTCATTTTTATTTTAAAAGTAAAAATTCACATATTTATAAAATTATTTAGATAAAATAAATTTTATTTTTGGATTTAGGATGTCGAAATTATCCAATAGTGACTTTTTCTTAATTTTTGGAGATAATCAAATTATTGGGGAAAAATTAAATACATTTTTATTATGTGATGTGTTTTATTACATCATAATGACCCAATAGTGATGTAATAAAATAAAATATATGGTATTTTCGGCCAATATATGTTTTAACATTAAAAAAATTAAATTTTATGTATTTTTATTTAATTTATAGTGAATTAGTCGACATTCCAAGACCTATAAAACATTTTAACTTTCTAAAATGATTCCCTTGGGAGTGTGACTCACCTCTACTTAAGCAAGCCTAATATTTTAATATGTTCGGCCATTGTCTTTATAAAATGGTGTTTTCCACCACCATTTGGAAAATACCATGGGAAAAAACAATGTGTTTGTTTGTGGTTTTGATTAGTTTATTGTGTAGTGTCCAAAACCTAAATAATAAATAATTCCCTCTTTTTTCCAATATAAACCCACCCAAGAACCCACTTACTCTTCACTAAAAACCATTGTATCTAGAAAACCCTCTTCCCTCATATCTCTAGAATCCTCAAAAGGTGCCTCAATCTCTCAAAAAACCTCTCTCAGGACTCTCCCATGCCTTTGGGATCACACTTCCAAGTAAGGGATTTATTCTTTTCTCATTTTTGTCCAAATTTCATTATATTGTTATACAATTTTATTTTCAATTAAAAATATTGGGGTATGATTTTTCACCTCCCCTATACTTAAATAATTATGTTTTAATGATGATATACATCTTTCTCTCTCATTAATTCCTCCCATGTACACCTGTTACTATGCTGACATTATGTATGGGATTTCCCTCTCCTCACTTAAATTCAAGTAATTAATTTGTTTTATGAATCTAAACACAATTACATATGTTGGGAAATGTATCAATATTACCCACATACTATCAATTTCCCATACATTTGATGATACACCCCTTCTACTCTAATTTACCATTTTTATGAATTTTTATGTCACATTGTTATGCTGCCGAAATTGAACCACAATTTTCCATGCCAACGTCATTGTGTATTGAATACCATGCCCATTTATCTATCAAGGTTATAAAACTTTATGAACATTTACTTCATGGATATATAGTTTCATGTATGAATTACAAATTCCTTTATCATGGAATAAATTATGATGTTTAATGAATCCATGTTATATGATCTATGTAGCACACTTATGGATGAAATGTAGTTATTAATAAGGGTGTGGCCTGATAACACTCCAATGTGTTGGCTAAATATTAGTATCATGATGTTTCTAGTGAAATGAGGGTTTACTCATTCTCCGTGAAAAATGATCATTGGATCATGTTAATATCATGATAAATTTTGATGCCACATTTCCATGTTATGACAATCATGTTATATCATGCCTGTATGTTCATGTTTATCTTATTCTCCATTGATATTCACATTGTCAAATATGTACTGTATTCTTCATGTTATTACTTGTTTACTCCCATACTGGGATTTATAACTCACCCTTTTATTATGAATTTCCTCCGGTTATCCCATTCAATGCTATGTACCATGTAGTGTGTGTGGTCATGTAAAAGAATTTTTCAATAAAGATGTGTATTTCATGTTTTAAGTTTTTATGCAATGTTCATATTATTCAAAGACACTAGACCGCTTGATCTTCTATATTGTATCAAGTGAATATTTTATGTAATAAATTATTTTTAAGTGTGAAATAAAGAGTTGTTTTGTTATAATATATTTATGAATCTGTGGTTAAGTGGTATATTAGATCGATTATTACTTCTCATATTCGTGTTTTTAACGAAATTGTGTACTTTATTTCTTTTTTTTAAATATCACTCAACCATAACCCCCCCCCCCACATTTTATTATTATTCACACTTATTTTTTTCCAATAATAATGGGGTTTTTTAAATTAACTTTTTCCTTAATATAACGACTTAGTTTATCCACTGTGCTGCACTTAGAAAATTCACAAGTATTTTTAGTGTGTGTGCGACAACACCCATTAGTATCACATTAAAAAAATGATACTTTGATCCAAAAAACATTATCACTTAAAAATAGTATTTATAAATATACCATTTAAAGTGATTTCTTAACCATTACTTCATTAGAAAATAATCTTTTGAAAGTAGAACTGAAATTAAAAAAAATGTTTCTTCAAAAAGATTTTATTAATATCATCTCAGAATGACCTTTTTTTCATGTAAAATTATGAAAAAACATTTTTCTAAGAAGAACATAAAACTTCTTAAAGAATTATATAAATATAAATTCCATTAAATAAACATGATAATAATTAAAAAATATTTAAAAAAATTTAATGTAGAAGAGATGAATGTTATATCATTATAAGGAAAATCTAATTCAATATATGAAAATTCTTTCATTTAAAACCCACATCATTAAAATGATAACGAAGCATTTGATTTTAAATCAATAAATGGGAGGAAAATGGTAATTAGAAAAAAATAATAATTTTATTTTATAATAGGTAAACAATACTATATTTCGGAAGTTAAATCATGGATATATAATGAAAATCGTTAAAAGAAATGGGATATATTATTAAAAAATTACATTTTTTGGGATAATAGATTCACTATGGAATAATTTTTCAATCATTATTTTCACATAAAAAAATATGGAAGTAAATATAACATCATCAAAGGGTATAATAATTCAGTTATGAAAGATAAATAAATTATGTGGAGTGATTATTACACAATAAGAAGATTTAAGTCAAGAAAACCCCATAAAACATGGAGAGCATTTAAATAAAAATCTTTTAAAAGAGCTAGAATTATATTAGACATAAATTAACATGAATAATATTTAATTCATGATATCATATCTCAAATAGTTAGTATATACACCATATAATGGAAATTAATTACATGATAAAAAAACCATTCCCCACTATAAAAAAATGACTTATACACACAAAAAATTATAGAGTGATAATTTATCTATTGGTAAAAATGAAAAATTCCAATAGATATTATGTTTTACTGGTATTAATTTGAAATACCAACACTTTTTCACCAATAATATATCTATTGATATTGATCGTTTAGCACCAACAAATCTTTTAACAATAGTTAAATCTATTTCTTGATCATATTAATATTACCATTTTTACCAATAAATGAATCTATTATTATTAATTATTATTACTCGCATATTTTTTACCATTAAAAAAATTAGATGAAATAAATTATTCAATAACATAAAATATTCTACCAATAAAAGACTATATATACATATTTATATTGTTTTAAATAAATATTATAAATAATAAATATCTTACTAAGAAATATAATCATATTGTTTTAATAAAAAATTATATGTTTGTGTTATATAATATATATCTGATATAATATCAATGATAAATGATTATATAAAATAATATAAATATATATTTATATAATAGAATTTTTTATTCAATATATATATATTCAAACATTTTTCATTATACACTAGTTCCCCTCCAAACTGCGTCCCCCATCAACTGCATCAGCCCACTCGTAAAGCCACCCATTTTTCAGACTCTCCTCAATGACTCGCCATAGAAAATCGATGATATTCATTTCGACCATTGAGCCATTTCCACACAAATTAGAAGTAGGTTTTCCTTCTCAAATTAACATCATCGTTGTGTAGGAATAATGTTAGTATTTTTCGTCTATTCCCTTAATATCACACTAGAACAGCAAAAATTCTATAACCCTAATCATCATCTCCACTTCTACTTGTATGTATCGGGTTACCAGGATTTTTTGTCCTTCATTTATAGTACCATTTTGTATTCCATGGTACATTAATCCTAGTATTAATGCCCCAATTTCATTCCTTGATTTAATTTCCTCTCAATTGTTTTTCGGTTTATGTAATATCTATTCGTTTCCGCTTGTGTTTTCAGGATTGTTCTATTTTTTACCTTCTCTACAAGTATTCTATTTTAATTTAATAAACACCATTAAATTATTATTACAATTTTATAATATATGATTAGTAGTGAACTTCCCATAGCTTCACATTTCCAGCATGTTATGTTAATTTATAGTACTTCCATTTCCATTGCTAATCTCTTATATTTTTGAGACAACCATATAATTACTTTTTTACCTTCTTTCACTATTTTGTACTTTTATTTTCCCAGGATAATTTATTTTTCCCAATATATTATACATTAAAATTTATAAACATATTTATTTCATTTTACTCCTTAAAAACTACATGTATCTAGTTTTTCATTATTGTACACATTTCTCATCTTCTTGGGTATTAGATTCTCCTACTATGAAGCTGTGATCATTATTCCATCTTTTCCAAAAGAAGTTAAGTTACAAATTTATATTTTGTTAATAGGTGTGTCCCCTTTTCTTCTTTATAACATTGAATCATATTGTAATTTTGAAATCCATTGGATGTATGATGTTAGTGTTGCATACTGTAAAATCAGAATATTACATATGTTTCATATGAATATTGTAATAATTTTTTATAAAACCCATATATTCCCATATAATGATTATATTTATTGTATATTCACACTAAATATACATATTCTAAACACATTTTATAACAACACCACATATTTATTTATTTATACCATGCTTACGTTGTACTTTTTATCATGCCACAACTCAGATATGTCATATGCGGGTTTCAATTACTGTCAAACTTCTAAAGAGCTCGGATTGCAATGAAAATTAACCAGGTTGAAAATGAATCACAATGCTTATAAAAGTAAGAAAAACATTGCATTTATAATAAAAAATATTTTTCATTCTTTATTAAAAATTTTACATTATTAATTGATAGGTTAATGTTAATTTATTTATTAACTAGCAGGTACATGTTTCATTGTTTATTAAATTACATCTACTTCAATTATTAATTGACAGGTATATGATTCATTATTTATTTAAAAAAATATGTTTCATTCTTAATATAAATTAGTTTCATGTCTATGGTGGAAGTTTAAGCAATAAATTGCGACAATTCTAACACATTATTACATCTTCCTAAACTAGAGAAACAATGTTACAATTTTATACTATCTTCTTCAATTCAAAATTTATATTATTCATTACCATTTCTAGTATGAAACATTTATGTTTACATTGAAATATATTATATTCACATATCAATGATTACTTATCTTCATACACATCAAAGGGAAATATTACTCAATACATAAGGACTTGTAATACTCTTCAATATTAAACTACAATATGTAGACACTACCATATACACATTGTAATATTTAGAGTGAACAATTAACATTTAATAATAAAAGACATTGGAAATAGATAATATTGATACCAAAACTCATATATTACATACAATGTGTCAAATACTATTGTAGTAGTCTTTATTTTCTCAAAAAACAAAATATATTTATATAATCTTCCTCAACCACATAAATAATATGATTCACATTTGGATAAATAGATACATATAACATCAACTACTCAGGCTAATATGAACTTTATGAATAACTTTTGAAAATCTTAACAAAACATACACGATTATTTTGATCTCAATGAATAGAGAAAAAAAAAATAAAATATTGATAATGACTTAAAAATGAAACTAGAAACCTATTATCTTTCCTATAGAGTTTTGATGAGTTCCTACATTCTAGTGAAAATACTCAAATTTACATGATTTTTAGAAAGAGGACTGACAACCTATTTCCATCTATATCACATTAAAAGAAACTGTTTCCATCCAAATAAATGGAAAATATTGTAAACAATATAAACATAATCAACTATAAATTTCAGTTAATATATTCATAAAATTTTATATAGTTATAGTCCCTCAGCTATAGGAATTACCCTGATTTTGCTTGGGAATAACACCAGTAAGACAATTTCCCATTAGAGTTCAGTCACTTGTTAGTAATTAAAAATTCATCGTTAAAAAAATAAACAGATGTTAAAAGATAATTTATGAAAAATTATAAAAAATATTAACAAAAAACATATAGTTTTATCATAGTATCATTAAATAAGTTTTCTATTATGAATCCATTGATATAAATTGATGTTTAGTCTCTATAATGAAAAAATGAAAACATGTAATGTTTTTTATTCCTCTCTTTTACCCCCTAGAGCCTAGCTAAATAATAAAATGTAATAAAACCAATATTTGTTTATAAAATACATGTATTTTATTTAATAAATATTACAAAAGAGGTTATTTATGTATTTTTGTCAACACATATCAGTTATGAACCAATACTATGTTCATACATTGAGAAGTAATATGTTTATAGTGAAAAAATAGTTATAGTGTGAACAATATATGTATCAAAACAAGTATTTCATTTTTTTCAAATAAAATCCAATTTCATAGTAGTTTTGAATTAATATTAATTATTAAATTTCAATATTTTAGTCCAGAACTGATATGTAATATATATAACTGATGTTCATTTACTAGTCCTATATATACTAATCACAACAATAGTTCATAAAAATAAGTATTTTGATCAATATATATTAGAAATAAGGTCAATTATGTTTTCTATTCAAAGTATGTATTACTTTATAACTAATAATGTGATCTAACATATGTTAGAACTGATATTAAGATACAACAATATATGTATGAGAGTTATTCTTCTTATGAAAAATACGATGATTTCCACTTATTTTTTTAGATGATGGTCACTATCTTAGATATAATCACATTGGTATTCCATGATTCTTCTAAAATTTACAAATTTCATTATTATACAGTACTATTGGGTTGGAAATTTAAAGATCGTGTGGTTATATAAGACCGTAAACATATATTAATAGAGAAACTTATCTTGAGGTGTTCATAGTGGGAATCATTATTTTTTTGTTACATCTTCCTTGCATCAGTATATATGATTTCAATATTTTTGGGCCCACTCATGTGATTTGTCTTGTTTGTTGTCCCTTTGCATTAGTATGCAAGTTAGTTGTTACTCTTCAGTTTTCTTGTTGATGCTTCTCTTGATAGAGGTAGTTTCATGACTTTGAGGGATTTTTGAAAATATGATGAATCTATCTTTACTAATTTCAGTGAAATCTAAGTTTACATCATTATATATTGGATGGATTTTTATGGAACATGATTGCTATTTACATCCTATGCATGGATCATCAACTATAGAAGTTTATTCTCTTAATGACTTTTTATGAATGAATCTTTGATGAAGTGAGAATTGTCTTTAGTTTTCTTGTTGGACTGTATAATTCTTCATGATGGTTCTTTAGAGCTACTAGATCTAGTGTCTTATTATGTAAAGGCATGCTCTCTTAGAAAATCGGAAGATGGTTTGATAACTATGTACCTGTTTGGTTTTAGTCATAGTGGATTATATTAATATTGGCACAAAATCGAATTTATGTTTTATTTTTTTGGACATGTTGTTATGTTTTTGTCAATAAAGATTATATTTTCATGATCACATATTTCATGTGTTTGCAAACCAGGATGTTGTGAATAATGATATGGAGCTATTTAGATTCCATGCCCCTATAACATTGATGGATGTTGAGATATTTCACTAGATTAAATGGTTTTAATTATTCCTTAGTAGGCTGGACAGTGCATCGTTCTTCAAATGCTAAAGTTGGAATTCTTTTGGAGGTTAATTTTTTAAATTTTTTTTTGTGATTTATCTGTAAGATGTATTCATCTTTACTTTCATGATGGTGTAAGATCATTACACCTCATGTATTCCTTGTAACTCTTGTTTTCTTTTCAAAATTATACAAAAAATATTTACCCAAAAAACGGTTGAAATGATATTTCTGGGAAGGATAATAATTGGGATTTTGTGCGAATATTTTTAGAGAAATTATTCATCAATATGTGTCATTCAGACTATCTATTCTTGAGATGTTAACATGAATGATGAAAAATTATCACTATGAAAATCATTATTTTATTTTTTTTATTTATTTCTATTATCTATTCAATTAATGCAGATATTTTTCACTATTTTATGTGTATTCTCTTTGGTGGTTTATGATGTAGATATTCAAGATGAAGGGTGTGTTGTAGACTAAAGATGATTGATCTGTTTCATACATGTACTGGAGCCGTCTTGTTTTAGGGTACACTCTATAGTTGTGTATGGAAGAGTTCATGGAGCTGAAGGTTTTGGTATTGTAGTGACATGAGTTATATCTAAAGTTTTCTTACTAGTCTTGATCCATGGAAGGGTCATTGGTCACTGGAGGTGGATTTCTGTCATGGATGGGCTGGTGTTGAAGTTGACTTGTGCGGGTCATTAGAGATATCTTGCTGAAAGGAATGGGTTATTGGTGATCAATGCTCTTTGTATTTGTATTGCTGGTATAGAAGGGCTGGAGCTTCTAGTGCTGAAACTATATCAATAGAAATGGTGGGCTTCAGCTGCTGGTGTAGGAATTTCCTCACTGGCAATGATAGGCTGGAGTTTTTGGTGCTGGAGCTGACTCATTGGAGCTGATGGTGTTGTAGATGACTTGTTGGAGCTTGATCTGGGCCTGGGTCACTAGGTAAAAGGGGTGGTGGATCCTTTTTGGGGTGATCTGGGGGGTGTCCATTTTTGTATTGATTTCTTTTTCAATGAATTTAATTATTAATATAAATAATTTTTTTAATATTGAACATATGTCAAAATCTTATTTAGTTTTATAATTAAAACAAATGTATCATATTTCACAAATTAATAAATATAATAAAAAAATTTACTAGTAATAATTTCATTTATAAATAAATATTATATTTTGATAATATTATTACCAACAGAAAATGTTTCCACCAGAAAATGTTGCTAAACACATTGACCGACATATATGTTATCTATTGGTATTATTATAATTAAAATAGAATTATTTTATCTATCGCAAAAACATTTAGCGATAGAGTTTTTACCGACAGTTTAGTGATAGAGACGTGTATATTGGTAAAACTTTTTACTAATAAAAAATTCACTTTTACCTACATATATGTCCCTATTGGAAAAAGTGAAATATTTAACAGTGTCTCAAATAGATTAATTTTGAGATGAAAACCCTTACCCTTATCTCTTCCCTATCTACTGTTATCTAACCACCTATAAAAAACATAATATCTTAATACTATATTTTATGAACTCAGTACCATTCATATACTTCATTTGTGATCATTTATTAGTAATATATTAGTTATTTATCACTTATTTTTTTCCAGAGGGTGTTATTAAAATTATTATTATCCTTCATGATTTATAATTTTGTATTTAGTGAAAAAAAATTATGAACTTTTTCATTTGTTGGTCATATTTGTTATTTTCATTGATTATTTATAATTATTTATAATTTTATATTCCCACTATATGATATTTTTCGTGTTCTATGAAGATGAAATTAGTGATGAATTAGTTTTAAGTTATTTATTTATATTATTCAATTACCAAATAATGATCATTAATTTTTTTTTTATCTATCAAGAAAATAATTCATGATATTTATTTCTACATTATATCATAATTAATAGTGAATTTTTAAAATATAACCATCCATGAATGTGCTAGTGAAAAACAAAATACCATGGTTTATAAGGCGGTATCTTGCACATACGGATGGTTGATGATTTCATTCCATAGCACCAGAGAAATAAGTCATGTGTTTTATCATTTTTATAAAATTAAACATGTTATAAATAACATAATTATATGAAATAACTTATTAGAATCATTATTTTAATTATGTTAAGTAAATTAACATGTTATTTCGGGGAGATGGTAGTCTCTACACTCGTATGATTAACATTTTCACTTTTCTAAAGGGGATGGAGAGATATGTTTTATGTTTATTCCTAAAAATATAAAAAATTTATGAAAAATATAAATATTTAATTCGTAATATAACATTGGAATAAATAAATTTTAAAATAAAATATAAAAGTAAATTAATTAAGTGAAAATATTGAACTTATGTAGAAATATTTTGGTTTCTCCGGAATGATTCCTTATAAATAACAGAATAAGGTTAATATATAGTGACTAGAAACTTATGAGAGTGAAAGAGGATAACATGAAAAGAAACTATGTAATATTTTTTGGGGAAAACACAATGTTTAGAGTGGTATTGAATGGGTGGTGAGATACACCTTTTATAAGTAAGGATAATGGTATTTCTAAATATTTTAACTTAATAAAAAAGGGAGCATATGTTAAAATATTCATTTTTCTATATAAATATACAATAATTGAGTGGAGGGTTATATAAGGACTATAATATCTCAAAACATCAATTATAAATTTTTTAACATATTTCAACCCATTTATCCCTTGAATTATTACTTTTTATATTTAATCTTTTATCATAGTAACTACTTTTTTTAAGGTTACTAAATCTCTTTGCCTATAAAATGTGAGCCATATTAGATAATTTGGACTCACTTATTATGAATTTAAAATCCATTCCATGTTATTCAATTTTTAAAATTGTTAAAATTAATTTTTAATATAATAAATGCATAATGTATCAAAATAATTTTTGAGAAAAATATTACTTTAGTTTTCAAATTTCAAATATAGATTTATAAACAATAAAAAATATTTTAAAATGTGTAATTTCAATTATAAAATAAATATTTTTCAATAAATATTTTTCATAATTTTCTATGTCATGATTTTATACTATAAATGTTATAAAAGTCACATTATTACAAAAAAGTTATATTTCTCATTCATCTAAAACAATTTAGGAAAAATATCAAAAAAAACTCCTAAGATGATATTTAAACAATTAATAAAAAATTATGTTTATTTTTTCAATTTATCATTATAAAATATAAAAATGTTACTTTTAAATAAAATTATAAATAATTGAAAAAAATTATAGGAAAATAAATTTTTTAAAAACTAATATTTTTTATTCTAAATTTCTATAAAACACTAACAAAGATAGCATTAAAAAATATTAAATTTTATTAACTTCATAAATTAATAATATTATTTATACTTTCACTTAATATAATGTACAACACATAAAAATATAGATTATTAAACTAAATAATAAATTTAGTTTTTATAAAATAACCTTTATTTAAATATACATATTTACGTATTTTATAATTCAATTACCTTTATTCATGCTTAATAATTAAATAGCTAGGTTATAAAAATTTAAACATATTATTGTTTTGTTTTTTTTTGTTTCATGTGGAGAAAAATATCGAACATATTGATTATTAATCAAAGTATATCGTGAAATCTAATGACAATACATCTCCCCCCCATAAATAAATTGTTTCCTAACAATTTTAAGTGTAACCTTCCAAAGGAAAATGTTTTGGAAATATCAATGATAGAGATAAATGGGTATATAATTTCTATAGATATTTTAATCTTATAGGCATGGGAAACATATCTCTTTCCTAAAAAATTGGCTTATCCCTACTAGTGATTTTTTTTTGTTCTGTGCATAATGGAAGCATCATATGGGCATTCCCAACTTGCCTATTTTTAATTATGGGTGATTAATCCAAGATTTACAATATAATAAATTTCATGATCAATGAAATTGAATTAAATAATATAGGAAATGGATTAACTCTGGAACCAAAGTGAAGGATCATCACATATTATTTATAATAAATTTATGTAATTAAATAATTACCTTCTGAGATGTTATTTCTCCATTGATGAATCAGACAGTGTTGTTGAATCTTACTATCATTTTTTTGTTAGAATCAAGAGTAGATTACCACTGGTGGGGATCCACATGTGTTCCAAAACCTTTAAATGTTTCAATATGAATATTTCAGTTATAGTATAACAGATCATAACTCTTTCATTTTTTCTCTTTGATTGACCAAATTATTACTTCAAGGAATGGTTCTCTTCAATATCTCTAGAATTTAGAGTGGCGGTGGAGGAGGATATCTCTTCATTCTTGAGAGAGTTCTTGGAGAGAGAGATCTCTAGGGATTTGAAAGGATTCTCTCTGGATCTCATTATTAAAAAACACAAAATGAATTGGATCTATTAATAATATAATATAATTTGGTTTTTTTACTATTACAGTTAGAAGATAATAATTTCACATGTTCCCTTATTATTTCTGTAATCCCTACGGAACCCCATTTCTATAATGATTATAAAAATATTATTATTATTATTATTATTATTATTTCTTGACATGTTATAATCACTTGGATTTAATTAAATTTTAATCATTCAAATAATATTCAATATATAATATTTCACAGGGGACCATTAAACATGTTAAACCATTCCTCTATAATTTTTATAATCCCATGAATAACAGGAAGGTATGTAATAAATATATATCACTATGTTATTCGCTAACTCATAATTAAATATTATATTCACTAAATTGAAAATAAATTTTTATTAATTATTATTCACACCAAGTATTCTTCCAAAAAACTGGTGATGGAATATATGTGATCAAGAAAACATGATTAATTAATTAACCATTTACAGGAATAATATGTATTTAACGGAGATTATAGATACACATAGTGTATGACCCTCTAAGACTCTTTATGAGTGGAATTAGGTGATGTAACCTAAATTTCATGGTCAAAATCTAGGAAAATTACATGGCACCCATAGATAAAGAAACTTATGTTGTAAAGACAAGATACCTTGTAGTGAAGCACAGTGTTTAATATAATCCATTTATCATGGTATCTCTAATCAATAAGGTTTCATCCCAGTTCCATCGACCTATGTTATCAATATCTCTTTATTTGGATTTTTAGAAGTAGAAATATCTTATAGAACTCTATGGAAATAGATTTATTTATGATATATTATCTCTATCAAAGGTCTTGGGATATTAAACTCCCTTAAATAGCATACAGGAAAATTATTTCTCAAATTATTCAATAATTAAATATTATTGCTAACAGTCCTAACGTACCCTACCTCTCCATGAACATATATCAATATAGTATTCATAAATACATCAAATTAAATAACCTATTACACTAATTAATAATAATATTAAAGTATACGGATCAATACACACATCCATATATAGAAACATAAAATGACACAAATAATTAAGGATTTTATACTAGTGGGTCATGTTCTAATGATATTTTATATGGGATATTACAAGGGGTTTATTCCATGAAAAGTTGCCTAAAATTCATATGAGTTTCCACCCATTATAACCTATATTATTTGTATCCCTCAAATGATTCCGTACAGCTACATAACATATATTTTAGAATACTATCTTAGCACTTCTAGGCTCTTATAATAGCGAGGAACTTCTATGACCATTCAGTACAGTGGATACTCTTAGGAAATTATCACATACTATGTTACATATAATAAAAATCATAATGTAAATAGGAGATTATTAATATTAAAAAAATGAATATAGGTTATCATATAGTAAACGTAAACTGTTTCTAAGGAACCAACTCCACTAGACTCACACTTAAACTAGATCCAACTTCTAACAACATTTTGTTCACTACCTATCACATGATTCTCATGATTTTGCTAATATGTGACTTTAGTTAATAGTTATTTGATATTTTCTTCTATAAAAACTCTACATACTATAACATAAACAAAATGAGAAAGGTACCTTTGGATGTGATACTTCCAAAGTATTTTTTTAATCTGTTGGTGTGACCATGGATCTTTTTCAAGAGTTTCCACTATAGTATTTTCATAGTATACTATAATAGTGAATTTACAACTAGGTACCACATCAATCTCATGGAAAACGTTTTTTATACAAATTTATTCCTTGGATTAATCATATGTTCCTTTATAATTGAACTTTTTTATAGAATCTATGACAACTGAATGCTTTGAATTCTCTATATCACTAATCCACCATTAAGATAGAAAAAATATCTTAATTGTGACCTTAGATCATTTTGATATATTTAACAACTATAATTAGTATAACCCTTGATGAATAGATGCCCATATCCTCTATACACCAGAAACATATCCTTAGTTCTTCTCACATACTTAAGGATATTCTGAACAGTTGACCACTGTTATTCCTCTAGATCAGCTTGATATCTACTAACCATTCTCAATGCATATGAAACATCAAGTCTAGTACATAACATTACATATATAATTAATCTAATTTCTAAATCTTATGGGATATTTATCATTTTCACTTTCCTCTATTGTGTTTGAGGACACTGTTTTTTAGAAAAATGTAGACCATGTGACCCTGCAACCAATCCCCATTTTCATTGTCCCATACTAAATCTCTTTTGTACCTAGTAAATGTAGGTACATTAACATAGTCTAATAATCCTCTTAGATCTATCATTAATGATTATAATCCCATGAACATAGGTTTCTTCAAATAATTCCTTCATGGACAAAGAATTTTTTACCCATTCCTTAAAAAAAAGACAATAAGATTGGTATTTAATTTACTATAAGTAATATGTCATCAACAAATACTACTCATATAATAACCTTATTCCCAGTAAACACCTTCTAAATGCATTGATTAAATTCATTCTTAAGGAAACAAAATTCTTTTCAATCATCATTGAATAAAATGGTGCCTAACCAAGATGACTAACTCAATCCATAAATGGATATCTGAAACATGAAAATCCATTTAGAATCACATGGATTCACAAACCTTTTGGTTGTGTCATGTAGACATCTTCTTAGAGGTACCCATTAAGGAAATATATGTTGAAAATCATTTACCATATTTCATATTTATGGTAAGATAGTATAGTAATTAAAATGTTGAAGGATTTAAACATGGAAAATAGTGAAAACATACATCACAGTCAATAACTTGATGTTTTTTACCCCAATTATCCACTATCATTTCTTTATAGGTATTTAATTTATCTTCCATATCCAAACCCAAACATGGTTTTTATACACGAGATATATTTCAAAATTCAAGGATTCATTCCATATTGTATCTTTTGAGATATTTACTTCCTATTTTTCATAGATAAGTTCATTTTTATCAACAAATAATGAGTCACTACATTTGGTGACTGTAAAACCAAATCTCTATAGTTCAATCACCTCTCTAGTTCTCATATACAGTACTTGTATGTTAAGAACTAATTCTTCCATGAAGACCTGTGTAATTGTTTCTTATACCAACTCTTTTTAATCTTGTAAATCAACTTCCTTAATGTCAATCTTACTCAAATAATCCTTTTTAAGGATTTTATCCCTCTCAATAAAGATGAATTGTCTAGAAAATTTCATTGTATTATCTGAGGTGTTGTATAGGTATTATCCATTTGTGTCATTTGGATATCCTATAAAGATGCAATTTTTTCCATGGGGTGCTAGTTTATTTCATAAAAAGGCCTTAACAAACATCTTCATAACCCATACATGTGTATACTAAATAAATGGGTTTCTTTTCACCCTATAAATAGAAGGGAATTATGTTTTCCTCTCTAGTTAGTAATAGTGTGCATTCCTTATTTCGTAATGTATACCACTAAGGGAATAATAGAATATCGAAATGAATTTCCATATACCTAAATTTTTATAACAATTTTTGGTTCCCCCTTTCACCAAAACTATTCCACTATGGGTTGAAGGTGGATTGGGTTTATTTAGAATCCTAAACATGTATATAAATTCGATGAAATCTTGGTGAATATATTCACCACCTTGATCCAATAGAATATTCTTTATCTTATTTCCAAGTTGATTATCTACCTCATACTTTAGTTATTTGAATTTCTCATATAAATCAAACTTGTTCCTCATTAAGTATACATAGAAATATTCAATCAAGTCATCAGTTATAGTTTTAAATAATACCCACCTATATTTTATTATATATATTTTTCGCACTCACCAATGGGTGCCAAACCTAAAATATATGTGGCCCTTTCACCCTGTCCACCAAATTTTTGTTTGATCATTTTTTCTTCAAATTAAGAATGAAATATTTCAAATGGTTTTAGAACAAAAGATTTTAAATAACCATATTGATATAGATTTTTCAAACACTTATCATTTATATGACCAGTATGGTGATTCCATAGATGGGTGTTATATGAGTCTTGTAGACATATTTCATTATCTATTTACAGTACTTGGTTTTCATAATTTAAAACATAATTTATTTTATTTAAATGTTCCATAACATAACATGTGTTTTTTATAAAAGAAACAATTTTTATTTCCAAACATGAAAATAAAACCATATGTATCAATGAAGGATAAAAAATTTATTTTTTTGGTAATTTTTGGTATAAAATAACATTCTAATAAAACAAATTTCATTATTTTTCGTAGTGAAAGGTATAAGTCTCCAATGGCTAGAGTAGCGACACTCAAACTATTAGAAACTCACAAATCAACCTCTCCTCTAGAAATATTTTGAATCCTACTTGGTTCCAACATTTGGATACAAATGTGAGCACCGCATGATGTATCTAATACCCAATATTGAGGTATTGAAATATTACACTCAATAACAAACACACATTAGAAATACACTTACATCATGGTGTAGTTCTTCTTCCAGTGGCCATGCTTACTACATGAAAATCATATTGCCCCCTCTTCATTACCCTACCTCTAGATCCTCCATTTCTTGGAAAGAAGGTTCCCAATATCATTATACTTTTTATGAGCCTTGGTCCCCTTCTCTATGTTCCTCCTTTTTTTATTAACTATAAAAACCCGGGGTTTATCATGTCCAATATCCACTATGTGAATCAATGTAAATTTTTTGAAAGACTCTTATCATTATTTATGATATTACAATTAGAAATAAAACAATAGAAGGACTTGGATAGTAATAAAAATATGAAATTTGTGACCAAATCATATGGTAATCTAATCCTTAAGATGTATATGAATTAAATGTATCCAATAATAATGACTACATTTGTCTCATGTGGTGCTAAATCTCTATGATTTACTGTATATAGATCTATGGGTATTTTTTATCAATATTGTCTCTCCATCTCTTGATAGAGATCCTAAAGGCGATATATCATGTTATACACATCCATGTCCTCATGTTTCTTCAGAATCACATTTCTCATGGATGATAGTAGGAGACATTGAAAAAATATGGAATCATTTGAATGTTTCTCATAGATAGATCACTCTTCATCACTAACCTCTGTATTAGGTGCATCAGCAATACGATCTTCAAGTACATACAATATCCTTTTATGGTGATGGAATTTGCATAATCTCCTTCACCACTATTAAAATCTTTTTCCAGTTAGAAGATTATCCTTCTCATATATGGATCCTAGTGATATGTTTGAATCCATTTTTTATACAAATTATAGGCAAAATGTTTTATTACTTTATCTGATCAAATTTAGAGAAATAAATAAATATTATATTTATTATTCTCCCACTATTTTATTTAAACCCAATAACCCCCACCATTGGCTTTGAAATAACTTTTTTCTTGGAAATTCTAGTGTGAAAGGTCCAAATTCCCTATCTCATCACCAAGACTTTTTATGGTCATACAATTATATGGGTTTTAGGTAGGAATTCCAAATGTCAATTTTATTAACTCACTATTCCTTGATCTTTGGAGTGGAATCCCCGATCCTAAAATCCTTAAATTGGATTTCATAAACCATTTCCTCTCAGTTACACCATGTCCTTCTTTGGAAGTCTTCCCTTGATGTGAACTAAGTTAATTTAACCCAAAAACTCATCTTATAATTCCCAACTAATTGAAAACACCCCAACTTGTGCCGGTCATGCACTTTAAACTATAGTTCTATATTAATTAAAGTAGTGAAAGGTTATAAAGACATAATATATACATTTGAGGGATTTTATCTTTGTGTGTAAATTCCCAATTATTAAATTTATTGAATGCTTGTTAATATTTAGTGGACTTACTTATGTGATTTACCATATCCTAGATAATATTTATGCATAAGTCAGCTTCTTTTAGTTCTATGTTGAATTCTTGTTAATTCAATAATTCATGTGATTGGGACAAAACATCTATAATGAAATTACAATGATATTTGATAAAAAAAATTAGTATGATCATAAAGATATACTAATGGTTATTTTATCTAGTGGATGATAAACTAATCATCTACCTAGGGGAAAATACCTTAAACCATCTATGGTTCATGTTATAGCTTTCCACCTATCCACATATGCAACTCTCATGTACTGGTTTCTCGTTGGATCCAAACATGAACTATCTCTACAATCATGGTAAATCCATCCATTACATATGCTTTTACTCACATATAGATGGGGTAAAAATGGATTGGTTAAGGGGTTTACATGAAATAAAAAACAGGCACACGTACCCTTACATAATGAGAGGATAGATGACATGCATGAAAAAAAATATTTAATAACAAATTAAAAGAAATATATATATATAAAGGTCTAGTATCATGGTCATCCACATGAATGAAATGAGTTACACGTTTAGTAAAATTACCATTCAATCATAATCATTCATATTTCAGATAAATCACTCTAAAATCAATTAATTGTCCTCTTTAAGTAAATAATTATTTTATTCTATTTTTCATTTGAATTATCTGGATATTCTCTCCATAATAATTTTAAGGAAGTTAAATAAATTTATTTAAAATTAACTACGTACAAAAAAAGATACCTTGATGGAAACACGGTGACTGCCCTTCCAAAATTCCCAACATGTATCATACTCATATACTGCTTAAATTAATGAAAACTGTAATAAATGAATTATCATATCATTTTTTGGAATATACTATCAACTTAATGATCACATGGAATATATGGTATTTATAAATCATGTTATACTCCAATTTATATATATTAATAACTCTAATATTAATTATACACTATCAAGAACCAACCTGGTTAAACCTTGAACCAACTTGGTTTTACCCTGAACCATCAATCGAGCTGATCTGTGACATGGCCCATGGGTTGGAAATTAGAGTCGTGCATCGACAAAAAACCCGAAGGGAACAATTTCTCCCAATAAATTAATAAGTAAACCAACAGTAGAAGGTGCGCAAGTGGATCAATATATATAGAACTTGACATATTTTCTACACAATCTAAAAAATACAACAAAACAGCACAACCTGACCAACCGAACCTGTTGACCACACTATCTTTATGTTACCTCACGGGTTACCCTCCAACACAAGATCAACTGTCTCCTGAGGCAACTGAACTCAAGCTAAAACCTTAACATGGGATAAAATCATAAAATAACAATATATGTGAGTATTAAAACATAGTAGGATATCCTGATAACAGTATCATTTTCTACATTTTAACTCAAAAACAAATTTCAACTCATTTCCCTTAATCATTTCTAAAACCATTTTCATTTAATTAGTGATACCAAAGACTTTTTATGGGGAAAGTGATGCTTACATTTTCAACATGGAAAATAGAGGACAAAACAATATTTTCTTTTAATACAATTTTCATAAATCATATTGAAACTAATAAATCACATTCTAAGAAAAACACTACAGATGAAGACACTACCACAATCACAGAAAAAAGGGAAATGGAAATAATCATACAAGTATCTCAATTGTCACTGTAAGAAACTAAGATCCAATAGACATAGGTGAACCCAAGAGATCAAGAACTATCCAAAACATACCAATACATGAGAACCCATCCTCCGTATCATTCCACACATGATGAAATCAGAACACCCAAATTCCGAGCCACAATAACTTCAAACAGACTAAGGGGCCCAATACCATAGAAATAAACCCATATACATTCACCTACTATGGGCCACTGGTCAGTACATGACCTACCAGTGTGAAAATAATTCTCAGAAAATTATCTCATTATTCTAGGATTCCATATCTCATGTATATAATTAGGGTTATCCAACTGATTCCAGTCAAACATCCAATAAAATATATATAATAAATGTAATCCAACAATAGGACTCACCCTGAGTCTCCCCAAGGACTAACCCAATGCCTCACAATAAATGGAAAATTAATAGTTCCAACTGAAGAACCATGAAAATGTATCTCTAGAATTCTACAGTGAGGAAATCCCATCCATTATTCTGGATAAGGCATGGGAAACATGCAGCATTGGTTTATATAATAAACAATTTTTATTATTTTCACAAAGTGTACAAATGGGCCCTTAATAATTTTTCAAAACCAACCATTCTCAATGATACAAAATTAAATTTTCATAAAGGGGTGTAAACACACCATTTTCCATAATAAAACATTTACAAAATTCTGTTGAAACATTCAGACTAGGTTTCAAGATAATCCATTTCTCATAAAAGTTCCCAATAGGCCATTCACCATCAACACATGCCAAAACACTTTAAAAACCAATACTCTCTTCTTTATAAAACGCAAAATCACTTGGAAAACCAATAAAAGGAACCCAAGATATAATTTCACCTATTAAAAATTTATTAAAAACTTCAAACCATGCTTTTCGTACTACAATTTTCTCATAAAATCCAACTTGTCATTTCATCAAACACTTTGTGTGCGCTATTTAACAAAAGGAGTCTAGTTATCACAAAACAAGGGTTGGAACATTAATTGAACACCAAAAAATTCTACCAAGTAACATATATTCATCTTTATATAACAAATAGTATGAAAAAATCAAGATACTATTGAATCATAAATTAAAAAGGCAATTTCAAGGGAAAACCAACAACAGATCCATAGCTCAAAGACAACACACCATCGAAACCACTCCATGAGGGTTATAAAACTATAGATCTATAGAAAGAAACCCTTGATGAGAAAAAACCCCAACATAATCAAAGAAAAACTTAAACCCTAGTTCAAAATGACTATAAGAAAAGAGAAAACTAAGAATAAAAGAGAGGAGAAAAAAGGGTAGGATTTGATGGAGAAATCATGAAGAATCACAAACCTTAGGTGAGAAATCACCAAAAAGTGGCCCAAAATGAACGCGAATGTAGGGGATCCTCTGGTCAACATAATATGTAGGTATTCAAATGGGAGGTGGAATCTATTAAATCTTATTTTTAAATTAATATATATTTAGCCCATAATGGGCTTCATGGTTTTACTGCACGGTTTTGTAAACCATGCGCAAACCATGTGAACATGACTAGAAATTATCTATAACTTTTCATGTTTATGTTTCACGGTTCAAGAAAACCATGCTCAGACCATGTGACCAGAAACATTGGCCATAATCCCAAAAATGACACCATAAACACTAGGGAATCCCATATAATTATCCTTAAATGAAATAAACTCAATATAGTGACACTGTGGTGTCAAAAACTCTTCACCATAAAACAAATCTCCCAACACAAATAAAGGGACAAACACAAGAGAAAAATAGAAATGGGAACACGTTAAAAATCAACACATGTCACACATGGAACACGAGAAGAAGACTAGGATTCCCATAGAACCAAATCATAACACAAAACATGAAAAAACAGGTGTGAAAATTCTCCAAACCATTAATGTTTTCCACCCTGTGAAAGACACAACACATTCTAGTTAATTGATCAATGACTAAAGATTCCACATCAACACAATACCACCTCTTATGACAAGAATATTTCTACCACCATTAATTGAACTCGAACCCATTTCCCAAGATGAAACAACAAACCATAACTACTTTTGATAACCAATGAAGGATAAATCTGCCACATCGACAACCATTCCAAAAATAAGACCATTGTCCCTTTTCCCTATAATCCCAAAGCTTACCCAAACCAAGGAGGAACCTAAATAATCAACATCTTTAAAATAATCCACTTCAGCAAGATCAAATCGAAACAAAACCCAAACTAGATTACTAGAATATGGGGGTCCCAAATGGACTCCCCACCATTAAAATCAATTATAACTCAATGAATTCTTAATAGAAACCCCAATGAGACCCACAGTTGGTCTCCCCACCCTTAAGGGCCAACTAAGAATGAATGAGTAAAAAATTCAACGTGAACCATAACTAGGTCTTTCCCACACAGGCCAACCAAAACTCTTCTAGCTTTCTCTACCCAAGATAATAAGGACACAAGTTAAGAACACATCAAAAGAATTAAAACTACCCACTCTATAATGGAAGGGACAAGAAATGAGCCAAAAATTTCCAAAAAAACCAAAAACAACCCACCACACGGGGAGGAGAGGGAAGGGGCCCAATGATTAGACCGCTGAAACCAAAAACTATAACCACCCACCACACTTCACCTATGTACAGATAAAATCCAAGACTTCACCCAATTTAGAAGGTTGGTCCACATAAGAACACTGACTAGAAACTCACATCCAATAAGGAATAACCCTAGACACTGCATTACAAGTAATTCCTCCATGCACTTTGTGAGAAGCGGAAATTAAAATTGATGTGAGAAAGAAATAAAAAACTTGAACTACCTAACAAGAAATGGTAATGGCATGAAATTTTCAAATCTCCCAAAACCTATGGGATTCTAGACTATGTTTCATCTTCAATACAGGACCAATAGTTGGAGAACTGATTTATGGTGTGCCTACAGCCTCATAGTCAAGAGATGTTAATCCGTTAACCAAAATTCCACCTTTTAGTGCCACATGAATCCTCATAACACTCACATGAATAATCAAAGGATTATGACACACCACAAAACTCACTTTATTAAACAACACATCATTCACCGGTATATGATCTCATAGATATAAAACACCATTCTCTCTCACTTCGAAAGAGGATAAGAATGGACAAGATATACAATGAAACCCACCAAACACTGTTGAGAACAACTACCACGACCAATGGAGTCACTGTAATAATAGATAATTCTAGATGGATCCCAAACATCCCATTTTTCTAACAGAAAGGATGGGAAATCCTTCAAAGAGGTGGATTTACCTTCAAAAACACATAAACAAAATTCTGAGGTTGATCAACTAGATCTCTTACCAATGGATAACCACCTATATCCATACTACTATATCCTTCACATCTCTATGGGGGGTGACCACACTGCCAAAATAAAACCATGATCTCTATCAAAACTAGCTAATGAACCCAAATCTTCACATATTACAAACACCAACATAGAGATAAATTATCTCAAATATCCCAAGTAATTTCATGAAATCCATTGAAAACTGCTCCAAAACTGAGCCACCAAAAATATTCCCTATCAATACATAATAGAATTATCACTTATAGATCATGAGTACTCATACCAAATAAAAAACCCATTAAGACATAGAAAAAAAATCCACAAAAACATCGGTTTGTAAAAACACGTAATTTCCATCTTAAAACACTTTTAAGAAATTGAACAAATCAAACTTGGTTTATTTTCACACTCACCTATGGTGTTTCATCAAATCTCACTCAAATTCCTATTTATGTTACACTATGAGAACCCATACACCATTCTATATAGGGAATCCATGCACATTTCAATAAAAAACCATGCATGTGAGCACCCATGAAAACACCAAAGGCTAAAAAAGCATCCTCATATTCCAAAACAACCCATTAAACTAAATTCATGAATCATATACCTTATTAAGGAACACTAACCACCAAGTAAAAAATTATTTTCAGATTCTACAAATCAGACCATTTTACCATTCTTGAAAATGACATCTCATATACTTCCATCATAAATCATTCTCATATCATTCAAAAAATATTTCTAAAAATTCAAAAAATTTCATTTCACCAAAAACCATTTGATTAAAATTCATTCCTTTTAAATTCAAAAAAAATTCTAAATAAACCATTCCCTTTCAAAAAACCATTTCCCATTTCAAAAATTCACCAAACCATATTTTCATAAATCACTAGCCACAAATATCAAAACCCAATTCAAATTTCACAAAACCCCTTCATAAAAACTCCAACCATTCAAAATCAATTTCCAAAACCAATTGATCTGACTCAAAAACTTTTCTAAAATCCAATATTTTCAAAATAACCAATGATTTATAAAAAATTTATTTAAAAAATCATATGTTTAGATTAAGGAAATTCAATCCCATTAAACCATTTATTCATTAATACAATATTAGTTTCAAAAAACCCAACATTACAAAACCTGTCTTAGATTAAATCATTAAAATTCATTTTCCACTTTTCAAAATCCATGCATTTCATAAAATCCCAGTTTCTAAAATTCCCACACAAGTATTTTCAAAGAAATTTCATGAATTCAATAATGGTCCAAGATTCCCACAAAAAGAAAATTAGTGTTTGTTGGTAACCTGCCCATATGGTTGGAATCCATATGCCAAACACACCACCAATATTGAGAGCCTTATAGGACCATGTCCTTGGCTCCACATGAATTTCAAGGCCCTATGATCTCATAGAGATCATTAGACCAACTATCCTTGTTGTATACCAATCACCAAACAATCCCTAAAAACCAAAGAAATTAATAAAATTAAACATCCCATGGAAACCTGATGAACTAAACGAGAATTAGTTAATGATACTCTTCCCACACCTACCACTCGGGTCCTGATAATACTATTTCATCTACTTGAAATCCCCAAGCAACAAAGGGTGCTCTAGAATTCAAGGTCCACTTGGATCTGACCTCCAATGATTCTATTTTGTCACAAACCAACCCAACCCAGAACCAGTCACTCGAGATGATATGTGGCATAGCCCAAAGTGCATTCTTGATCCCCAAAAGATGGAAACTAGTGTTGTTCATCAATAGAGTACTCAAAGGGAATAATTGCTATCAATGAATAAATAAAGAAACCAACAATATAAGGTTCACAAATAGTTCAATATATATATAACTGAACTAAAGATCTTTTATACACAGTCTGAATAATGAAACAAAAAATCACAACCAGACCAACCAAACTTGATAACCACACTATCTTCATGTGACCATGTGGTTCACTCTCCAACATAAGATCAACCTTTTCCCAAGTCAACCTAACTCAAGTTGAAACCTTCACAAGGGATAAAAACAGAAAATAACTATAGACATGAGTATTAAAACTTAGTAGGCTATCCCGATAATATATTCCAAATAAAAAAAAATTAAAGTAAAAGAAACATAAATCTTATGTTTGAACTAAGATATATAAAAGTTTTATTTTCTACATGCGTACTAAAAAATGAATTACAACTCATTACCCTTAATCATTTCTAAAATGAGATTCATTCCATTGGTGATACCAAAACCTTCTTAAGGGGAAAGTGATTCTTGAATTTTCAACATGGAAAAAAGAGCATAAAACTCTATTTTATTTTCATACAATTTTCATAAACTATTTTGAAACTAACACATCACTTTCCCAGAAAACACTATAAAACAAGGAACTACCATAATCACACAAAAAAGGAAATGGAAATAATCATACTAGTATCTCAATCATCACTACAAGAAAATAAGATCCAATAGACATAGGTGAATCCAAAGCATCAAGAACTATCTAAAAAAACTAATAATGAGACCCCTCCCCCAGTTGCATACCACACATAATGAAATAAAAATTCCCAAATGCTTGGCCACCCTAACTCACGATAGACTAAGGATTCCAATAACGTTATAATAAACCCATATACATCTACTAACTATGGGCCAATAGTCAGAACGTGACCTATCGGTGTGCCAATTGTTCTCAGAAAATTACCTCAATATGATAGGTTCACATGTATCATATATATAATAGGGGTGGTCCAAATGATTTAATCTAGAAATCAAATCACAAATATATAATAATTGTAATCCAATAACATGCCTCACCCTGAGTCTCCCCAAGAACTAACCACATGCCTCAGAATAAATATAACATAAAGAGTTACAACTAAGGAACCCCGAAAATGGATCTTGAGGGGTCCACAATAAGGAAATCCCATCCTTTATTCTACATAAGTCATGAAAAACATCCAACATATTTTTTCATGCAAAACACTTTTCATTATTTTCATAAAGTGTCCAAACAGGCCATTAAGAATTTTACAAAACCAAATCCTATCAATGATACAAAATTATCCTTTCATAAAGGGGGTGTAAACAGACAATTTTCCACTATAAAGAATTTACAAAATTATCATGAACCATTCAAACTAGACTTTCAAGTTAATACATTTCCCTTAAAAGTTCCAAATGAGCCATTTTCTTGAAAAACATGCCCAAAAACTTTAAAAACCAATCCTCACTTCTTTATAAAACCAAAAATCACTTTGGAACCCCATTAAAGGAACCCAATACATAATTTCACATAGTAAATATTTATTAACAAATCCAAACCATTCTTTTTCATACCCCAATTTTATCATAAAATCCAACTTGACATTTCATCGAACACTTGGTGTGTGATATTTAACAAAACGAGTCTAGTTATCACAAAACAAGTCTTCAAACATCAATTTCCCAACAAAAAAATCAACCGAAGATCATATATTCATATTTATATATCAAAGGGTGTGAAAAAAGAAGGAAACTAATGAATCTTAAATTAAAAAGTCAAGTGAGAGGTAAAACCTACCTCAGATCCATGTTTCGGTGACAACGCACCACCCAAACCACTCCATGAGGGATCTAAAACCCCAGATCTATGAAAAGAAACCCATAATGACCCCCCCAATAACTGATGTAAAACTAAAACCCTTGTTCAAAATGACTATATCATAAAATAAAACCAAGAACAAAAGACAAGAGAAGGAAGAGGAGAGGATTTGATGAAGAAATCATGAATAATCACTAACTTTTGTTGAAAAATCACTCAAAAAGTGGCCCAATAGAAATGATAAAAAATGGTAAGTTCCCTCTTGTCGATACCCAATTGGTAGTGCTTCAAATGGGAGGTGGAATCAGTTATATAGGATTTTTAAATTAAAATTTATTTTGATTGTAATGGGATGCACAGTTTTGTTAACAATGCCCATACCATGTGTACGCTACTGGAAAAATTCTACAACTTTCCAGGTTTATGTTGGACATTTTGGGCCAACCATGATCAGACCATGTTATCTAAAAATTTTCCCATAACCCTCAAATGACGCCCCAAACACTACGAAATCCCATATAATTATCCTTGAATTATTTAAACACATTATAGTTAAACCATGGGTGTCATAAACTCTCCACAATGCAAAATTCACCCAACACGAACCAAGGGAAAAAACTGGAAAAAAAGTAGACAATTAAACACTTTAAAACACACCACCCATGACACCCAGAACCTGAGAAAAAGACCTTTATTCCAATCGAATCAGATCATAAGCCAAAATATGAAAAATCAAGTGTGACATGCGTGGTATAAAGATATGAACATTATGAACAAATTAATTATAAATTTATAAATATATATAACACATCACATGTAATTTTATATCAACATAATTACCACACCCAAAACTGGTTGATAAGGTTTGAATAGTATAATGAATTAATTTTTTATTCTGTATAATTGGTTATAATTATACAACATGTAAATTTTCGTTTACATGGAATGCCTTTTTCTCATCATCTATCAGCGATGAATGCCTAGGTACTTAGTTGGTAATCATGCCAAAAAAAATGTTTTAGTACATGTAATGTGCATTGGCTACATAGCATGTGGTTTCTATGTTACACGACCACCGGTCATGTAGATTGTGTAAGAAGATTCATGTCCCATATGTGACTATAATACTACCCATTGTATATGGAAGTTACACAGAATGTACTCTGATTGATCATGCACTAGGCTATCCTGGTCAATAATAAATGTATAATTAAATTAATTATGTGTAATAAATGGACACCGATTGAATTAATTATGAATTAATTCATGGTGAATTAAACACTTGCACATAATGTGTACCACCATGTAACATGGTGTGTACTCTTTTGTTATCTATCAAGACTCCTTGACACCTCAACATGTGATCTAATAATTTTTTTATTGATAAAATTAGTCAATTTTATTATATTTGTGAGAAAGAAGAAATAATAAATCAAGTCATAAAATTCAGAATATAAAATGATTAAAATGGGGTTGAAAACTCTTAAAAAATGTGTAAATCAATCAATGACAATAAAATAAATATACATAATTATAAAACCACTTTAATACATGTTATAGGTTCCAATAATAGTGGAAGAATCAGATGGGTAATACCCAATTCGTATTTTAGTTAAGATAAATGATTAATATGAGAGTTACAAGATGATAAATTTCATGATCTATGGAATTGAATCAAATTATATAGATAATGGATAAACACCGAAACCAAATCATAGGATCCTCTCATATTACATATAATTAATTTAAGTAATTAAATAATTACCTTATGAAAAATTATTTCTTCATTGATTGATCTAAAAACAATGATACATCATACAATCATTTCATTATAGGATTTAGGAATAGATTCCCCTAATGATTATCCACACGCCCTTCAAAAACCCCTGAGTGTCATTATAGGAATATCAAGGTGCTAGCACTGTAGATCCTAACTCTTACATAATCTTACTTTGATCACCCTAAGAAGTTATTCATTTAACTTTTCTCTTCGATCTCTCTAGACTTGATAGTGGAGGTGGAGGAGGTTCTCACTCTCTTCTCTAAATAATTCCTAAAGTGGAATCCCTCCAAGGATTTGAGAGGATTCACTCTGAATATCATTGTACGTCACACAAAATAAATTGTATCTATTAAGAAAATAATATAATTAGGTTTATACACTAGTATGATTAGAAATTAAAAATTTCATAGGAACCCTTGTGATTATTTAAATCCCCATATACCCTCACATTTATATTATTATTATTATTATTACTAATTATTGACATGCACTAAACTTATAAATTAAAATAGATGTTATTTTTTCTAATAATTTTCAATATATTTTTTTTATCACCAATCCGTTAAACATGATTATATATACCACCATAATATTGATAAAGCATTCAATAAATAATATTTATTTAATAAATAAATATATCTGTGTTATTCGCCAATAAAAAAAATATTATATTCACTGAAAATAAAATAAATATTTTGTTAATATTACACTCTCTTAATATTCTCTTGAATAACTAGTGATAGAATATTTGTGATTGAGTAATCATGAATAATTATTAAACCATGTGAGGTGATTATATTTATTCAAATTTTTAAATAATAACTAATAATATATTATTTAACAAATATTATGGATACACATAGTGTGTGACCCTCTAGAAAACATTCTCGGTGGAATTAGGGGAATAAGCTAAAGTCCAATTCTAGTGTCTAACAACACACCAAGGCACCCATAGATAAATACGTTAATGCCTCAATGACATAAAACCTCAGACAGATGATTATTATGTAATATAATCCCTTAATCATGATATCTCTAATCAACAAGGTTTCATTCTAGTACCATCAACATATGTGACTGATATATATTTCTTTAAGTTTTCAGAATTCAAACATGTATGTACAACACCATGTCAATGGATTTATTTAGGCTATATCATTTCCATCAATGGGCCTAATATATCAACTTCCTTTAACGGACCTAAGGGACAAATCCATTCTCAAATTCACTATAAAATATTTCACTTTTTTCAACAAAAGAATATCTGTTGGTAAAAGTACATTATCTGTTGGTAAAACATTTTACCAACACATATGTCCCTATCACAAAACTGTCGGTAAAAACTCTGTCGCTAAATGTTTTTGCGGCAGATAAAATCATTCTGTTACAATTATAATAATACCAACAGATAAAATATATGTTGGTTAAACTATTCAGCAACAAATTCTTATGAAAAATTTTTCTGTTTGTAAAGATATTACCAACATATAATATCTATTTATAAATTACATTTAAAAAAAATTATAAATTTTATTGCTAGTTAAATTTCATATTTTATTTATTAATTTATCATATATAATTAATGTATTTTAATTATTAAACCAAAAATGATTTAAAAGAATGTTCAATATTAGAAAAAAAATAATTATATTAATAATGAAATTTAATACAAAATGAAACACAAAAACACAACATCCCCCCAAAAAAGATACCCCCCCCAAGTACCAACAGCCATACATTCCCTAGTACTAGCTCCAACACTAGTAACCCATCCATGCCACATGACTACCGATCCAGCTCCCGCTATACCACAACCTTTAGCGCATCAGCTCCAATGATCCATCCATGCCCCAGGACCAGTGAGTCAGCTCCATGACCAGTAATAAACTTCAATCAGCTGGTATACCACAGTCTTCAGCTCTAATATCTACACTAAAAAATAACAAAAAGCATACAATAAACGAGCCATATCTAGTACCAACAAAAAACAAATCGATCCAGCTTTAATAACCATGAGAAACCTCAAATCTGTTCTATGCCACACCCTTTAGCTCCAATTTCTACAACACAAACCAAAAACCATATAGTGAAATATATTTTCATGAATTAAAACCAAAATAAAAATAAATGGAAGTACAAAAAATGATTTTCATAGTGAGCAATTTTCATCATCCCTATTGACATCTCATGGATTTGAGAAAAAGAGAGCTGCAAAGTGCCAAAAGTCCATAAAATGAAATATAATTAAGAAATAAAGATAAATCACATTTCCAATCAATTACCCCTTGAAGAAGTCATTCCAACATGTTATTTAACTGAAAAAATACTCGAAACATATTAATAAAGACAAGAATAATATTATTATAAGAAATAGAAAAAGAAGAGGGACAAGAAGAAAAATAGAAGTAGCATAAAAACGCAAAAAGAAACAGCGCCTTGAGAAGGATTTTATTAATCATTAAAAGTGGTTGAGCACTTGAATAGTTCCATAGATAGGTATTGTTTACAAATAAGACTTGAAAATCTTTATAGAAATAAAGAGAGAATAATTTGGGTGCCTAAGTGTGTATGTGGCCCTCTCTTGAGGATCTCCAAACAACGAACTTTCATAAATCCACCAAATCCCATGCCCAATTTCTCTAATCTTTTTTTTCATCAATGTAATTTAGTTGTGTGAAACCTCACTGTTGAATTTTTAATTAGATCTTTAGGGCTGGAATAAGGATTTGTAGTGGGCCTAGTTGAAGTGGAAAGGTGGGCTGAGTTAGAGTGGTGTAGGGGCTGTTGACAGTGATGAGATGGGTTGGTTGTTGGGAAACCTAGTTGGGAGATAATGTTGTGGTCTTGGATATTATGATTGGGTGGGTAGGGGCTTATTGATTGTAATTAAGGCATGAATAGAGTTAGGAGTTTTTGGTCTGTAATATAAGTTGTAGGATTCATTTTTAATTGAGGAAGGAGTGTTTTCTATGTAATATAAGTGGAAGGCTTTGTTTTTAATAATGTTATTAGGGGATGTAGATGCTTACCAGGGGATAGATTTATATGGGAAGGCCTTATATATTTTAGTGATGAAATGGTTGCAGTGGAGGTGGGTCTTGTTTTGGGTTAGGCTTTGGATAAAGTGGTCTAGAAGCAGTTTCAGAAGTGGGGATGGAAGCGTGGGTCCAGTGTAATTTGGAGTGTGCTGGGGATTAGAATGTTGAAATACTTGGAGTTTAGGTTGAGGATGAAGTGAATAGAGGTATGTGGATGACTTAAAATTGACATTATGTTGACCACCTAGCATTTAATGGATTTAACTAAACATTGAGAATCCTATGAAGCAACGACGAACCTATAAAAATTTCAAATGAGGCAAAAAAACACACATCTAATGCGAGTGTCTCCATCAAGATCCCCACTCTACCTAGGTTTAGTAGCACCTATAAACCATACCTGATAGCAGAAGTTGTTCCTCCTTTGATCTCGAATACAGACAGCCATGGCCTCTCTGGAAGGATTTATAGTGGTTTTATTCTGGGAAATAGACCATGAACAACAAACGAGACCCATCGTATATGCATCAGTGTAGATGTATCAGAGTAGGACAGCCCTCAATTCAGCCGAGTGGCATAAATGGATTATCAAAAATATTTTATATGAATGTTTGTGCATACATGTGTTTATAAGTGTGTGTGAATAGGCACCACCAAATAATATTAACAGGCACAAGTAGAAAACTCTAGGACATTTTAAGAGTGTTTAATAATTCATAACACCAAGAAACCAATATGAAAATCCATCTAGATTAATGAAATCGTGTGAAAACACCAATGAAACATGAACCTACAGTAGATATCGATACATCATGCAAGGCAAATTCAAAACCTAGTAATGAAATTCATGCATAAAGTGTTTCTATATGGGAGAATGCATATGTGAAACATAGTTTTAAAAACAATACCCCGCAATTCCCTCATTTGAATATAATATGAGTCCTGCCTAATCACCTATCATGAAATTATTGAATTAAATTGAATGCTCCAAATAGGACCCAGCCGTTGGAAGGTTCACTAACTCACCTTAAGTACTCAACATTACATGTGATTTTATAGAAAAAACCATTCAGGGATGATCTAAAATCATGAAACCAAGATTACATGGTATTAAAATAACCTTATTCTAATATGTATATTAATGTATGGGTTGAATCTTTTCTGGGACTATCAAGGCTTACCACATATATAAAAATAAACCCATGAAGATATTATCCACCAAAATTATTGATGACCTGGAAAATTCATCCTTCCTATTCTTCAGGAAACCCCTATATTGAATGGCTGAATAAGTAGCATAAGCATGAATCAATACTACTCCCCAATAATGATGATAAAACCCATTTTCATTAGAATTGAGACTATTCAATGAAGTTTCATTCATTAGGTCAAACCTCCATACATATAATATCAAGAATATGATTTTAAGTCCTTGCATATAGGGATTGAGTATCCAAAGATTGTTAACAAAACCACTATAGTGTAGATTAAAGATAAATAAAGGTGAACCTTGGATTTTTTTTCATCAAGTGAATGATGCTCCATGCTGATGAAATGAAGCTGGACGAGTGATCCCCTTCCTCTAATCAAGTTGTTGATGTAATAATCTGTGAGGGATGGAGTTGAAGAAAGAAATAATAGAGGAGGAATATCAACTGATGCTAATCTATAAATAAGTTTCTATACACAGAGAAAGACAATTTCATACAACAAAAACAATCGAGGGGTTTGTAGTCTATGTATATTGATGTTTGTGGTTTTGATCTGTCACATTGATAGATTAAAAATTATATAGTGATTAAAGTGGGAGAGACTTTTTATACTTGATATTCCAAAACCATATTCTATTCTTCCTTAATCGACTTATATTAATTTATAGATAGTGATATGATGTTGAATGTGATTGTGATAAATTTTCATTTCATTTTTCTATTTAATACTTTAGTCATTAATCAATTTTCATCCTCCACTCAATCAATCATGAATATGATGTTATATGAGTGAAAGGGTAGTGAAGTGGTTGGTGATTGTTGGAACATGTGTGGAAGAAATAATATCTCCCTAATATGCTCATGATCTATGTCTTCTAATCATTATGTTCCTTCATATTTGAATACGATACCTCTATTGGAGGATTGGATAATTATTCTCTACTATATTTATTCAAAAAGGAGGTAAGATTAGCTTAATGTGATCATTTTGATGTTATAACACCACAAAACTAGCAACCAGATGTGAGAGTATCTTCATAAAGACCCTATAATTAATCAATAGATAGAGAAAGGGTGCATTATTTTAGGAATTTTTATATAATAACATTTTAACTTTTAGCACGTGGATCAGTCAATGATGTATCATCTAATTCAAGGAAGTTCATGATTTTTGATGAATTTTCAAAAGGATTTCTCAGTCAAGAATTAAAATCAGCATGCAACATCACCTTAAACTATTTTCAGTATATAATACCCTTAAAAACAATAAGCCATAGAGTTGAGTAATTGAACTGAAAAAAGTGCAGAATTAAAACAATAACTCCCCTGATAAGTGCCTCTTTGACTTCTGAATCCAGTCATAAGCAATTCACTCTTCCAAATTATAGAACCCAATCAGGATGCAACCACTGAAGCTCCTAAATAAAATAATATGTAACATTAATAACCATAGTAAAATTCAATTGAAAATGTAACCCGGATTTTAATAGGTTAATGATTTGAGGTCCCCAAATCTGCCATGAGAAAATTTGGAGTGAAAATAAGCCATGTTAAATCTGTTTTTGCATATCTTGGTTTAATTAGTCTATCATAGAGGCACTATAAAAGTATTAGATAGTATATTATCAATTTATATAGCCATAAAATACAATCAAAGTATGAAAAACTGATGAATTTCACAATGGAAGCTTTCTTATCACTCATTTAAAGCTTCAGTAACAGAATGCATGCAAAACTGTTCTACAAAATTTAAAATTTATATTTTCAAAAAAGAAGTGCAAGTTAATAAAATATCATAGTATTTTTCAACAAAAAATACTTTATCATGCGCATTAACATTGACTTTAGCATGCACATTAAAGCCTTAGTGTACCCACAACATGCATAACCAATAATCTAGTGGTTTTTGTAGTACAGTTGCGCTCAATAATCTATCATCTAATTGTTAATCAAATTTACTACATCATACTTCTATAAATTTCATTGAAAACTACAAAACCCCCTTTTAACACATAAATACATTACAACTGTGAAATTTCACCCCCTCATGGTGATAATGTAATATCCAAATATATTATATTTAACCTTATATTATATTTTTTATTCAACCGCCTCATGATAGGGTGTTCCTCTGCTGAATCACTTACACCATTATAATTGGATTATGGGCACAATTTCATAACACCTATTAACTATCTTAGACATTCATGACCTATTATCATGATGGAAAATTGTTAACTCTTGATATTGATATTGATATAACTGTTCTCACTAGAAATAAATAATTGTGATCATTAATATTCAAGGCACTAAATTAGATGTTATTTCATTGAATATACCTTGTGAAACTCCAAGTGGTTATTATGAATTCAATTTAAAATCTAACTGAATTAAACATTAGGAGACATAACTATATTGAATTTTAGAAAAGAACTTTTTAAATTGAAATTTTGAATGATTCAGCAAGTTCCAAATTTTAGTGTCCATATAGGGGAGGTTCTGAACAAAAACATCAATATGTTTTCTATTGTGTGTGAAACATTTAATCCCTGAAGTGTCATAGAGGTTCAAGATAATCATAGATTATTATCTGGATCTCCTAAAGAATTATCCAAAGAGTGGTTGTATAACCTCTATCTCATATAAGATACCATATGGAAATAGATATAGTGAATTTTTCTATAATTATTTCTCCTAACCTCAAATAGAGATTTTGTAAGGAAAAATATTTATGGAATCCAATAATGAAAATGAGAGTCATTATATTAGTAAATAGAGTGATTCATGAAGATTTAATCTATGAAAGATGAAATGTACAATTGAGGCACTCACTCAGCATTCACAACCAGAAATTGGGAAGCAGTGATTGACATTTCACTTTTTTTGCCTCCAACAAGTTCTTCACAACCTAATTAACATACTTTTTACCAGAAATTAAAATTTTCCCTTGTTTCATCAATACTTTGAGTTTATTCAAATATATTGATCTAATAAATTATTATTTCCTACCAAATGCGATGATATTCACAAAAGATAGAGACTGAACGACATCGGAAAACAGAAGGGGTGGCTGGAGAAGGTAAACATACCTTCTAACGGGTGGCACAGAGTCGAACAGGTGGTGACATAATGAAGGGGGATGAACCGAAGTGCGATGAACCGAAGAGTGATGAACCGAAGAGCGATGAATGGTGTCTTGAAGAATCAGAGGACACCAGTCGATCCCGACGAACTGGAACGCAGGTTCTTCGATAGAAAAATTTGGGGGTGCGGGATCAGGGGCGCAAGGTAGGGTTTTATGATGGTTAATTGATATCTATTGAATTAAATATTTCTTTTTAATAATTATTAAAAAGATAAAGTTATGTAAAATAAAAAATTGAATATGTGATTATAAAAAATTATTTTTTGGAAAAAATGTTTGTATAAGCATGAAAAAGTAACAGATACAACTATAAGTAAAATATTTGTTAGTATTAAACAGTTAATATTGACAGATGCATTTTTCGGTAAAAAAAGTGTTGGTAATTATAATTAATATCAACAAAAAATTATATTTGTTGGAATTACATGTTTTTACCAACATATGTTTTATCTGTCATAAATTTCATGTTGGTATAATCCAATTTTTTTGTAGTGATTATTCATTTATAAAATATTACACATGATACATAAAAATTATCCTAGCTCATTGATAACATATGTATTCATCATTTTCATTTATTCATCAAATAAAGAAACTTATAACACTCATTAATAGTAATTTTAATTCCTAAGGATCAATATACACATCCAAATATTGGAACATCCAATAACACATATAAATGTGAATTTACTATTGGCATGTCTCGTCCTCGTAACATCTTATATTGTATATTACGAAGGTAGTACACCATGAGAATGTTCCTCAAAGACTTATAAGTCTCAGACCATGATAGCTTGAATCATTTGTGTCCCTAGAATTATTTAATCTAGGTATATAACAAATGTGGAAGAATATTGTCGTCGAACCTCTGGGTTCTCATCATAGTGGGGAACTAATATGACCTTTTAGTTTGACAACTACTCTTAGGATATTATCACATATTATTCTATTTATAAGAACAATTTTGATGTGATGAGGATATTATTTGTATTCAAATTAATGAAAACATATTATCATAAAGTATACAGATTTTGATTCTAGGGAACTAACTTCAAAATTAGCCTTATTATACTTTAATGGTAGAATATCTGAGTTTAATATGAAAGAAACTTATTACTCTATATAATTTTTCCTCTATTTGGAGGGAATCAATACATCAATAAAATAATTTTGAATTTATATAAAGGGTTGATAATAATATTTCCACAAGGAACATTCCAAAAAAACAATTTGAATACAATAAACATACAAATAAAATATATTTTTTGATAATAAATTCATTAGGGTGGTGATTTAATGATCATAGAATGCTTCTTAGATATACTATATTTCATGGAACCAATTTCCAAAAATACATATACAACTAATGATTAGAGGGTTTGTGTACCTTAAATATCCAGATCTACTTAATGATTAGTTCATTCATATGAATTTCATTGTCTTCGTGGCCTTGGATATTGTTTATGCTCATTGTTTGGGTTAGTCCGTGGATTAGGTAATTGACTTAAATAATTCCCCAGTTCCCTACACATAAGATATTGAATTGTTAATAGCGCCTTATGTTGAATTTCAATTGTGTTAACTATACTATTCATTTTCACTTGACACTTTGATGCTCAAGGTCCAACCCTTGCATAATTAAATCATTTTTAGTCCCATTGAAGCAATTACCTATGTAATTCATCCCAATTTTTTTGATATATAGTTGGTTGAGTATTCTTTCTTTCACCATCCTGATTGACTAAATTTTCTTGAGTTTCTATCTTTCTATTCATTAGTACACTCTATATTTCAATTATACTTACATTGTTAACCATATTTCACAATAGTTGGTTTGGCATAATCAGCATATTTCTCAACTCATCACATATTCTAATGGGTTGATGATTGATAAAGTGAATTCATTTTCCCACAAACCCATTATTAACTCATTTCATTCTAGTTTTATACCTCAAAAAAACCCCAAGAGTTTAACTTGAGTGGTAAGAATTTAATGTTAGAGAGAATTATCATAATCATTAACATAAAATGTGTTCAAAATTAAAACCTTTTGCATCATTATGTTATCTTATAATTAATTTAGTTTAACCAATATAAATATTAACATAACCTAATTTAATTTATTATGTTTTTTCTAATACTACTCAACCAACCCCTCAATGTAACTAGGAAATAAATCCTTCATAGCAGTTTATAAAGATCATATGATCAACCATATCATATCCCCCAGGAGTTTCTTTCTCGGGATATGGTCATATTCCCACTCATTGTGCATCAGATTCAATATTGAATCAATTCTCAACGAAGCCTTTTCAAGGTGATCACCCCTAGGTTCATCTATTCTAGAGCCTCAACCACTTTCTAGTATTAAGAGAGTGATGTATTTCATTGAAAACCACAAACTCAAGACTTCCCAATATTTCATGATATCATCATAAACATAGACTCTTCTCTGGGGTTTTCAATAATGTTATTTAACCTTAAAACCAAAGGTAACTAAACTTGTATCCAAAAATAAAAAAAAAACCATTCCTCTGATACCAACTATGGAGACATAAGATAAACATATATACATAATACATTGATTACATGTTTTAGATAATACATCTCAAAAATAGTCACACAACCCTAGGACCAAAAGGTATAGTGTCTTCGAGACTAGCAATGAAAACGTAATATTTTGCAACACATTTATCATTTCTTAAAAATTGTTTTCTTATATACCCTATTATAAATATATATCATATTATATAGTCATATTCATTACCTAGGAAATGGAATCATAATAATGGGTTGAGCTTGAATGCTTAGTAAGGGAAGACTTAACAACATTTTATCTAGGGTTAGATCATAACAAAATGAGAAATCATTATCAGTGGAAGAATATATTATTTAAAGAACATATAAAAATAATAATTTTCCACAATACATGATATAAGGACATGAAATGTCAAACAACAACATATTACATGTCTATGAGTGTGAAATCATGAAATAATAAATGTGTTCCATGAATTATATTCATAAGAATAGATATTATAAATGTATAATTAAATTTAAACCTAGAGTATTAAATAACATTGGAATAAACATACACATATATAAATTATAACATTGAAAAAATATGTACAAACTTCATATTGGGAGAAAATAAAATTTACACGCTTCATGTTTTGATCAAACAAAATGGCTAAGATAATAATCCTCGTATCATGTAATATAAATCCTTAACCAATTCATTATAGGTATATATTTGACCCCACTATTCATCATCCACATATATGAGTTCCACATAAATTCTATTCATTCATTTAATTATAAATTTCCCAAGAGAAGGAAATGAGTTTTATAACTTTTCTAAATGGTATCAAATTGAAAAAACATGATCACCCAAACAAATAATTTTAAAAGGGAAAATTTTATGTTGATTTATGAACCATTAAATAAATAAAAAATAGTCCTTCTCAAATGGAATAGAAATCAAAAATATATTAAAAATAATTTCTTAATATCATCTTAAAAAATATATGATCTTCATGTCACTTTACAAGAACCTTTTTATGGTAAAGTGATTTCTTTTTAAATATTCCTTGAAAAAAATCCAATAATGAAACCTTGATATATAAAAAAACATATGTAGAAATTTTAAGTATTATGGGAGAATATAACATCATGTTATGGAAAATAATTTTAAATATTTTTAAACACCTTTATTGAAAACATTCATCATTTAAAATATGATGATAATTTTATTTTAAAAATAATAAAGGGGAATAAATGTTCCATTGGAGAAAATAATAATTTATTTTCCACAATGGAAATTAAAATATTGGTAGGAAGTAAAAAAACATTGATATGGAGGGAAAATCAATTAAAAGATATTAGAATTATTCATAAAAAATGTAATTTTTTAATGAAAAATGGATTCATCAAGGAATAAGGTTTCATTGTGAAACATGATTTCTAAAAAAGTAATAGAAATAAAAAATAACATCATTCTATGTAATAAAAATTCATTATTTAAATATCAAAATCTAATTACAGTGACTATGACTCAAGAAAAATATTTAAGTGAAGAAAACACCATATAGATTGAGAATCATTTAAATGAATAACTATTAAAAGAGGGAGAATTAAATTGGACATAAATTACAATGAATAAAATTTATTCTGTGACATAAATTCTCAAAATTATAATATAAACACAATATTAACTAATTTAGGTTTATAATAAAAAACATGTCTCAAATAGAAGAATTGTGAGGAAAGAAATCATACCTTTATTAATGCTTGGAAAAATGTTTTATAACCTCTGGTAAAAAATTAACTATATTATTAATATATTTAATAATAATTATCAAATAAATTATTATTTTATGTAATTTAATATTTATCATATAAAATGTAAATATTATTTTGTTATCTCTAATGTTTACAAGTGGTTGTTAGTAACTTTAATCGTTTCTCACGGGCCTTACAATGCCGATTTCAATAACCATTATTTGGTGCAATTTTTATCATTCTGAGATCATATAAGATATGGTAATTAATTTTTTATAATGACATATAATGTTCTAATCCCATTATATGATATATTTTTTATCATTCCATGAAGACAAAATCATCAATGAATTAGTTTCGAATTATTTATCGTTACTGATGGATTTCCAAATAATAATCCTTAATGTTTATTTTATCCATAAAGAGACTCATTAATGATAATAATTACTCTTATATTCCATATACTCAAATAAATTATAATTTATATCCAACCATGAATGTGGTATTGAAAAATTGAATATCTTATTCCATAGAGTCAGTAGTCTGTACATAGTCATGGATTGTGATTTCATTCTCATTGCATAGAAGAAAAGAGTAACATGGATTATTATTTTAAGAACAAATTAAATGTTTTAAATACTATACTTACATGTTAAATACCTTATTAAGACCATCCTTTTACATTGCTTAAGGAAAACGAAATACGTTAGTTCATGGAGGCGTCTGTCCACACCTACATATAATTAATGATTTCTCTTTTCTTAAGGGGAAGTGGAGAGGTGGTTAATGTTTATTTTCAAAAATATAAAAAAATTAAGTACACTATAGATAAATATTTAATCATATTATATTGTGAAAAATAAATTTTAATTTTAAATATAAATGGTAAATATATTAGTGAAGATGTTGAACTTATGTTGAGAACATTAGGATACACTTTGGGGATTCTTTTGATAGGAAGGGATTATGTTGTTAAATTATGAAAATAATATTAGGAGAGTGAAATATGATTCTATAGGGAGGAAATAAGTTATATTTTAATGAGGTAAATTAATTCATATATTGTTAATTAATATGTGGTTAGAGTCCCCTTTTATAAGTGATGATAATGGATTTTTTTTAAATATTTCAACTTAATATAAATGGAGAAAAAGTTGAACATGTGAATTGGATCCAAAAATAGACAATAATTTTGTGGACAGTAATACAAGGTCTTTAATATCTCAACCAATAAATTACAAATATTTTTCTACATGGTTAAAACCATTTATATCCCATGAGTTATTACTTTTCTCACTTATGATTTTACCATAGTAACTAGTTTTTACATAAATTAAATTGATCCTTATTTGTCACAGACACATACCTATAAATATTCCCCTCCTAAGATGGAAATTGAAAAAGAGAGATAATGACCCTTGAGTCCCTCCTCCAGTAGGCCCTGGGGTGGAAACCATCACTAATGATATACAAGTCTCATAAAATGGGAGGAATTACCCTTTTATAGTAAACAAGATTGGGAGATAAGTTTTATCACCCTTAAAAAAACTCCAAGACATATAGATAAAATAAATCCCAAATCCATTCCAAAATGCATGTTTAAAATAAATCTATTAAAAATTTAATAAAATCCAAAGTAAATACCAAATGTAAGGCTATGAATCAACACAATAATTACCCCAAATTATGAGATAGTAATGCCCAATATGGTCCACATATTCCTCCTATAAACCTAAAAGTAGTTTTATATACATTGGTTGAGTATAAAAGTATACTATGTAGGAAAAAAGTCTCTCATGCACTTGTGTGAGAAGCATACTAATGCTCCTGTGAGGAAACAAAATAACCCAGCAACACCTAACAAGGTATACTTGCCACCCCAAACTCACCAAGACACCCTCACCAAATAATGAAATTCATGTAATATAGTACAATTCACATCGATAGAAGGGTACCCCACACCAGTTTCCTACTGATTATACACTCTCACATTCTAATGGAAAATTTCATCGATCTCCTACCTCTTCTGAACATACAACACCACAACCCACCCAAACACATCTAGCCCTCATAGTTAGTCCCATTACCTGAGAAAATGATGCTCATCACTTCTCTCCTACAGTCACCTCAGACACGTACCACATCACATCCCACCCACATACAACTAAGCCAAAAACCCCACCTCATCTCGAAGACACCTCGGAAAGAATAACACATCTCCTTCTAAAGAGACATGGGATGCACAACTCACCCGCACACACCCGGGCCTCACAAACCACAACCTTCCGAAATAATATTATGTTATCACATCCTGGAAGAGGGAGTAGGGAAGAGAAGGTGGCTGGTTATCCATCCACCCATCGGGGTGTTTGGGAAAGACACCATCCCCCGTGATTATGGGGTTGTTCGGCACATACTATTCAACTAGGGTGGGGTGTTTATAGAAATCACAATGAAAAGTACATGTATATATATATATGATACCAAACACTAAATCCCAACCTATGGATTTTAAACCAACTACCAACTCACAACACCACCTTTATTGCTACCTATAAATTCATAACCACACAACAAGTTACAACTCAAATAATACCCCCTGCAAATCCATTTAACCAATTCTCATTCTTTGTAAAAAAACATTTATTCCATTACTATCTGGGAAACTACCAAGAACAGCACATAACAAGCCTCACCTAAAAAGTCACATTGAGTAAAAAATGTACAAAAAAGCATTTATCCTTTGGGAAGAAAGGTTCAACCCACACCAAGAGAAAATGTGACCACACAAGGAAGAGAGGATCTTGGATTTAGAAAGGCCATATCCTAAATCAAAGGAAGTAATGGTTTTTAAAAGACATTAAAGTCGGATCTTGACCAAGACCACGTGGTTTGGAAGTCAAATGATGATTCAGGTTTTTATAAGATAGATATGATTCAAATAGGATCCAAAGACTATTAAATATGTTTTTAAATTCATTTTACATCAAATAAAAAGTAAAAGGGGTGAAACTGGATAAACTGGAGAAAAAATATTATTTTGAAAAACAGTTGGAAATAACCTACCATTAGGTGAGCCACCACTGGGGGTCATCAGTGTGACTCACAATTGGGCGAACTATTAGTGAATGAGTCTCTGTTGGGTGAATCAATATTAGAAGAGCTATCGGTGAATGAGTCAGCGTTGGGTGACACACCATTGGATGAGCTACCAGTGGATGAGTCACCATTGGGTTACTCAACATTGGGAGAGATACCGGTGTATGAATCACCATTGGGTGACTCAACAATGGATGAGCTACTGGTGTATGAGTAACTATTGGGTGAATCACCATTGTATGAACTATCGGTGGATGATTCACCATTGGGTGACTCACAATTGGGTGATTTACCATCGGATGACTAACTGATGGCTTCTTATTTTCGTGACCCACCATTAGCAACTCATTGTTGAAAGTAACTAGTGTGAGTCAGCATTCGGACTCATCGGTTCAGACCTAATAGTCCTAACTCACCATCACGAGTCAGCATTGTGACCTACAGTCTCCACCTACCATTGGATAAACAAAAAATCTAGAAAACTAGTGAAATTAAAAACAGTGACCTCTCTGAACACCTCAAACACTATATTTACACAATGTAATGAACCAGAAAGGTTCGAGCCATTATGTTAGATACCTATAAAACTATTCTCACCCTCATGAATTCAAAATAAAACCCAAATGGAAAATAGTGGTCTAATAAACCACCACATGAGATACCTCTTAGGATCTTGCTACACTTGAAACATTGCAACTGATTTTACAGTTCAACGATAAACTACCATGTGTTGTTCGAAAACAAGGGTTGAAACCTCCTAATCCATAAAAACCTCGTCTGATATCTACTAAACCAACTGACTATAAGACCCACCACAAAATTATGAAAACCACACTGTCTAAAAATGAGAATAAGGGAATTCCATCCCTCACGACAAAAAACAATCCACTCTCAGTGACACTAACTTTCCCACACGGGTTTAACCACGTTTCAATTAACGCATCTCAATTATGGGTCAGGTCCTCCCCTTTTTAAATGACCAGATGTTATCACACATCACAGACTAAGGAAACAACTCATCTTTTATCAAATAGGGTTCAAACATTACATCACAAGAGAAAATAGAATAAGGAAAAACTCAAAAACAACTCTGGGTATTGGGCAGGCATATGGACTTATCACTCCCAAGTACTCTCTTCCAAGCCACCAAGCCTCCACAATGCACAAACCAAAGCAATGGTCCACCCATGAAGATCCTTCTCCTGGGGATCCTGGATTCCTACAGGTCACTCCACGTACATCGCATTGTCTTTGAAATCCAACTCTCACCATTCAATGACATGGGAGTCATTGTGTAGTTATAGACGGAGTTGAGTGACATGAAATACAGTATTGATCCTATCCAACTATGGTGGAAGTGATAACAGGTATGAAACCTCACCAACTCACCCCAACACATCGAAGGGTCTGATGAACATGGGATAAATCTTACTCTCTTTGCCAAACCTCCACTATAAAAAACCATCAAGAACACGTGTTCTGCAACCTCAAACTCTAAGGGCCTTCTTTTGAGATTGGTATATGAATTTTTCAAGTCTTGTGATTATTTTATCCTCTCTTGAACAATATGAACCTTCTCTTTTATGCCCTGCACTACCTCGGAAACCAAAGAAGTTTTCTCCCCAACCACTATCTAGCAGATGGGTGAACAACACAGCCTTCCATACACAGCTTAGAATGGATCCATGCCAATGGAAGAGTGATAAATATTATTGTAATAAAACTATACCAATGGAAAGTATTGAACCCAATATCCACAAAATTCCAAGATGCATGCTTTTAACATATCCTCCATTGTATGTATGGTTTTCTCCATCTACCCATCCATCTGAGGCAGGAAGGAAATACTAAGGTGAAACTGAATTCCAAAAGAATGATACAATACCCTACAGACAAATGAGGTAAACTAAAAATCCTGATCTGAGATGATAAATCTCAGAACTCCATGTAGTTTCTCCACCTCATCCACATACCACTTGACCAAGGCATCCACTAAGCTCGACTCCTTAATCCCTAAGAATTGATCGGATTTCATCAGTTGATTCACTACTACTCAAATTACATCACAACCTCCCTAAGCGTAGTGTAACCCCATGATGAATTCCATCGATATTTCATCCCACTTCCACTCGTGGACATCTAAGGGTTGCAACATACCAATGGTAACATGGTCTTCGGCCCTCACCTGCTGGAACACTAAACACTTCACAATTAACTCCGCAAATTACTCTTTCATCTTGGGCCACCAAAAATGAATCTGAAATCCATTGTACATATTAGAATCTCATTGGTGGACTTATAAATGTGAGATATGAATCTCAGGGAAGAGTCCCTCATACCCTACCACATGAACAAAAATCCTACCAAAGAACAGCATCTGATTCTGACCATCCCATGGCCATCACTCAAGATCATCCCCATTGTCAATGAGATTGTGCATCACCTATGCCTTTGAGTCTCCACACTAAGACTCTTCACCCTAAAGCATCAGTGAAGAATGAACTGTCATCTGAAACAACCATCCTTTTCCACCATGCATTACTATATATATATATGCAGGGCCACAAAATCCTCCATCACCTTCCAATAATCCACAGATAAATGAACTACCTCCTTCTATGAAATCCTACTCAAGTCATCATCGATGACATTCTCTCTCCCTAAGGTGTAATAGATCTTGAAATTATAGTGCTGGAAAAAACACCATCCACCTCTATTTGCTCGCATTCAGATATTTTTTGGAAAAGATATACCTCAAACTCTTGTGATCTATGAAGATAACAAAGTGCTCCCAAATGAGGTAATGTTTCAATAACGTTAGTGAAAACATGAATTTTGATAGCTTTAAATCATAGGTGGAATAGTTACATTCATGGGGATGTAACTACCTTGACCCATATAGATCACTCCCCACTACTGCATTGACATGCACCCCAAGCATAGATAGGAAGCATAAAAAACACCAAAAAATCACCCCTTCCTCTGGAAACAAGAGCTCTGTATCACTAAAAAACGTCCCCTTCAGATATCCAAATGTTTGCTGGACATTCTCCCTCTACAGAAAAGCCTATTCCTTTATGGTAATAGCTATCAACAGAGTTATTACACGAGAGAAATCAGGAACAAATATCCATTAATAGCCTTCCAGACTGAGAGAACTATGAACCTATGCCTCATTCTTGGGTACATCCCAAGAAACAACTCCCTAGACCTTCGATGGGTCCACTTTTACACCCAGTTGAGAAACCACATGCCAAAATAAATGCACCTCCTATGTTCATAACATACACTTGGACAACTTTACATTGATATGTTGGCGTCAAAGAACCTGCAAGATGGTTCAGAGATGCTCGGTGTTCTCCTCCTCTGACTTCGAGTAGATAAACACATCATTAATGAGTCAGTATAGTAACTCATGGAAAATCGAGTTCACGAGACCCATGAACACGGATGGTGCATTCGTAACACTGAACGACATGAATTTGAACTAGAAGTTCCCATACTTTCAGCTGAATGAAGTATTTAGGATGTCACCCTCTTTCACCCTTAACTAGTGATATCCAGATCATAGATCAGTCCTAGAAAACAAACATGATTCTCTCAGCTTGTAGAAAAGATCATTTATCCTCTTGAGAGGGTAACAAATCTTTACTATAACAAGATTTAACCTCTTGTAGTCTATGGACAACCTCCAAACAGCATATTCCTTATTTGAAAACAACAATGGAGCACCCCATGGGGACACACTTGGATTGATAAATCCCTTCTTCATTAGGTCATAAATATAAATCATCATATCTTTCATCTTAGAACCTTCCATCCAATAATTATCCATCGAAATCAAATTAGCACCGGGATGTAGTTCTATCCAAAACTCAACATCAGGTTGTGCTGGTAGAGTCACAACCTCCTTAGGGAAAACATCCATGAACTCCCTGAAAACCTTAGGGACTTCAGTGTCCACTAATTCCACTTATAGCTCAGCCAAAAAGTAAAGAAGAGGATCTAAACCCCAATTTCCCTCCTAGAAACTCTACTCGCCAATGAAATCCACACGTCGACCATCCACATTTGAAAACACAACTATTCTCCAGAATCATCCAATATCGGAATAAACAGAACACGGCCAGTCGATGATAATAATAACATTGTATGTTTGAATCTATATCAAGAAAATATTCACATGGGACTGATGTGGTATCATCATTAATCTAAATCTCCAGCACACATCGAATAATTTGTTCTGACCTCCAACTGGATTACTCGACACTAGGGGAATGAGATGCCTCTCTATGATTAGTACCATAGGAAGGGGTAGGCTAGGTGAAATGAATGAGTGTGACGCTCTAGAATCAAAAAAAATCACAAGCAAGAGTACCAACCAAATTGATTATAACACTAACTATCTCTGGTCCTACTGTAACTACTGCTTCTATGACATTCAACTGACCACGCTCAGCTCCTCTGCCCCTCTATTGATGACATCCTCCTCAATCTCACCCAGGTCGAGGTCCCTGAGGAACGCCATGAGGTTGGACTTTACTTTCTTCATCTCCCCTCGGTGGAGCAAGAGCCTATGGTCCCTACTGCTGAAGTGGGCACTGAACCTTCACACTTCAACCATATTGAGATGGTCACTGATCGTTCACACTTCAACCATATTGAGATCGAATAGCTACTGGAAAATCGTTCTGAATATTCACATAGACTTCACAGATGAAACAAATTGGCCCCAAGTCCATGGGAAAGGCACAAGGACCAAAAGGTCGAAACTAAATCTGCTAAAGTTGACTCCCGACTGGTAAAAATATTGATGGCCCGGGAACCTCATAACTACTGCTGGTAACCTCGCTACATGAAGAACACTAATGTCTCCCCTCTCAGGGCTGACCTCTTCATGAGTAAATCTGATCAATCACCTCTACCTTTTTTGGACCTCCATGTACGTCGGTAACATAAAGGGAATAACTGTATACTAGATAGAAGGACAAAGTAACTCCTTTAGCCATCTTTCATGAGACTAATCATCCAAAAAGTGATATGAACCTAAGAGAAGAAGATACTTGAACTTAATCACTATCTACCGTACTTAAATACTTCCCTGCTGAAGGGAGAGTAACTCTTTCCTCTTCTTAGTCTTCATAGTTGGCGAAAAGAATTATGCTCAGAACTCCTTCTCAAAATCGACCCACAGAAATGTAAAAGTACAACCAAAATTACAAATAAAACTAAAAAGTGAAAAACAGCTCCTGGATCATCCACTGAGGATCCTACCTGAAGGGTAGGTACAACTCACCATCAGTAGTCCCCGCGGCATGTCCCGCCAAATGGTACACCTTTGAGTTATATCCAGTATTGGATCCCTCAACCTCAAACAATGTTGTTTGTCATCTGCACAAGACACAATAAGGTGCGGTCTTATCCCAAGTAGAGGTGAGTAAAATGATACTCAGTATGGACCCTGAGACCCACATAGGTCTCCAAAAGTTCCACAATGGAATATACCACAATGTAAGACCTCAATCTCAAAGCACGAAGTAATAGACATCAACACTACTTAGGTATATGAAAATACATTTTCATAATTTATCAAGACATAATAATCTCATACATGAGGGAAGAATACCACAAAGGCAAAATCATGAATGTAGAATTACCACACAGGGAACACCATGAAGATTGAAGTACCACACATGTAACACCATGAAGATAGATGTACCACATAGGTAACACCAAGAAGACAACACCACGAAGGTAGAAGTACCAAACAGCTGACACCACGAAGACAAAACCACGAAGGTAGAAGTACCACAAATATAACACCACGAAGACAACACTGTGAAGGTAGAATTACCACACAGGTAATACCATGAAGACAACACCATGAAGGTAGAAGTACCACAGAGGTACACCCCGAAGAAGAAGTACCATTTAGGAAAAGTCTCTGCTCTTAATAAGGTATAACTTAAGTATATAATTATATATGATTAGTCATAAGCTAGATCATCTTATTTTGTTAATAGGAACTTCTTGTGACCCACACAATATCGATAGGTAATAACCCCTTCTAACCCACACAGGATATGACCCACACATTATTGGTGTGCACTGACCCACATAGAATCGCTGAGCACTATCCTACAATGGTTTTGAGAGAATGTGACCCACACATGATCTGATAGATGCTGACCCACACATGATCGATGTTCTTTCTTCACATTATACCCTGCCACAGGATTCCCCTCACACGGTGCGCTCGAGTTCGATAGAATCTTCCCCTCGAGATATGGTTCATACCTCAACCACCACTAATCTCCAAAAATAAGTTACCCAATGTAAATCCATGTTTTATGGGTTCCAACGCGATAGATGGTGCATCAATCAGACACCCGGTCTGTGAGTTATAAGCGTTTTAGTTTTGAGGGCCTGGTTAGATTTGGGTTCGATCCAACTTGGTTGTACTCCAACATTCTCCAAAACTCAAGTGGAGTATACCAAAAGGACCATCTCAATCCAAGGTTCCCAAACCCACAAATGGTTCATCCAATGGACGTTTGGTTCTCATGATATGGCCCCTTAAGAGTTTCTGGGACCGGTTGGGCCTGGGACCTGTCCAACCCGGTGAGACAAACCTGGCCCAGCCCCGTATGGGCCGACCTGACCCAAATTGAGTCTAACTCGGTTGTGCTAGGACACGACGGCCTCAGCCCACTAGGTCAAGGTCTAACCCTTCATGCAATATGGAATCCCGAAAATGGTGGCCCAGCCCGCAAGGTGGCGGCCTGAAAAAGGACAGCTCGGGCCGCAAGGTGACGCGACCAGCTGGTCAGTCACACAGTGGGGTCTAGACAAGCCTGTGCGGGGGGGGGGGGGGGGGGGGGTGAGTCCCCCGGTGTCCTAAATGTCCTGGATTCTATTCATCTTGTGAAATGGTGGTGCCACGTTGGTGTTTCCCGGTCACCGCAGAGCCCGCTCGAGGCGCGGGTTCTCCCTCCATCGCAGCTTCTACCGCGGCCTCCTGCTCATCGGCGGCAGGCAGGACTTTCCGCCCTTCCCTTTCACGGTTAGGAGAGGTGTTGGATGCTTCCACCAATTGTCGCAGCTAACGATATTCTGCCCCTTTCTCATCGGCACCACATGACGGCGCGCCGCACCTCCTCTTCGGTTAGCCGGTGTCGGCCACTCCACTAACTGTCACAGCATAGTGCCAAAACATCCTCTTGCAGCGCGTGATGGCATGCCGCCTCCATCATAGCCGGTTGGTGTCACCGTACTGATGGTCTTCCACTGAGGCGCATGGCTAGCAAGGTAGTAGAGGGTCCTGGCCAGGTTCGTTAGGCCCGCACCCTCCACGATAGCTTGTAATCATGAGGTAGGATTAACGGGTTAAATAAAATTACTTGAATTAAACAAAACATGAAACCCTACATCAAGAAATATGTAGAAACACCAATTATCAAGTAAGTGGGTTGGTGTTCTTCATCCCTGCAATTATCCTCTGATAACATCGCTTGATCATTGATATTTGGTTTGGGGTTTTGGTGTCGCTCGTCACCGCTCGCCGGAACTGGCACCGTCCACCAAGGGTTTGGCGTCTTAGAACTTTTTCATCACTTCATTGCTTGATTAATCAGATTCGACGCCTCTCCGCAAGCTAGATATAAATATGATATGGGGAGGGCTAGTAACGGTGTTGGGAATTAATGAGGGGTCATTAATTAAAAACCATACTAATTTCCCAATGGTGGAGTTACATATGACTGAAAGGTCACTCCCTTTATTGGCATGACACATCGTTGGTCCCATGTTTCCACTTTTCCATTGGAGGGAAATATAAAAGAGAAATAAAAACATACTATGTTATTTTTATTATTCTTTTAAAAGTCCAAAAATATAACTATTTCTCCAGACCTACTACGATCAAAGTAAATCCTCCCTTATGCAAAACATAGTGTTGGAGATTCAATTGTGCCTTTGCATTTTTAATCCAAGAATCTGTTCAAATTTTGAAAATGCCGCACACGTGTTTACTGAACGTACCTTAAAAAAAGTTCAAAAAGTTATTTTGGGCACACCGGACCTCAGAATCTCACGTCGTTAATTTTTACCGACTCGTAATAATTATATATAAATTAATTAAATGGAAAATATGGGACTTTACATAATCCCCGCCTTAGGGATTTTCGTCCCTGAAAGCCACAACATAGACTAAGAAAACCAATGGGGGTACTTAAAACCAATTAGTGCTGCTCCCTCCCATATGCTCTCTTGGAGGTTCCCATGCTGCCAGTGAACACGCACCAGAGGTATCGACCGACCAAAAAGACTCACTCTTTTTGATTTTCAATCTCTACTGGAACCTCCATAAACATCGCCCCATCATCAAATCCAGCTCACTGTCATCGATGATGTGATATGGTTCATGAACGTATGTCCTCAGATGGGATATGTGGAAGACTCTTTTCACCCTCTCTAATTTTGGTGGATGTTCCAAGTGGTATACCACCTTTCCTATCCTTCAATGTATCTGAAATGGTCCTATAAACCTCTGTGATAACTTGTCGCCCTTGCCAAATCTTTGTAAACCTAGTCGAGGTGAGACCCGTAGGAAGACATGGTCTCCATCCTAGAACTCTATAGTTCTTTGTCTCATATATGCATAAGACTTCTACCTGCTCTGTGCAGTCTTCATCCTCTTTTGGATGATCTTCACCTTCTCAGTGGTAGCCCTTATGAATTCTGGACCCATAAGTGCTGACTCTCCTAGGTCTGTCTAGCATAGAGGTGATCTTCATGGTCAACCGTATAAGGCCTCAAATGGTGTCTTACCGATGGTGGAGTGATAACTGTTGTTGTATGAGAACTCCCTCAAAGGCAAGTGATCCTCCCAACTGCGGACAAAATCTTGGATGCAAGCACGAAGCATTTCATCCAACGTCTAAATGGTCCACTCTGTTTGACCATCCATCTTTGGATGAAAGGTGGCTCTCAAATGTAGCTAATTCCAAAACACCTCATGTAATCCCTTTCACAACTAGGATATAAAACATGTTTCACAGTTAGAGACGATCGTCCATGGTACACCATGATGTCGTACAATCATTTTCATATAGAGGCACTCCATGCCCTCTACTTGTCCCTGCTCTGGGATGTGTAGGAAGTGGGATGACTTGGTGAGTCAGTCAAAGATCACCCAGATGGAATCATGTCCCCTAGACATACATGGAATCCCAATCACGAAGTCCATGTAGATACCATACCACTTCCAATCTACACATCTAGGGGTTGCGCTAAGCCTGCTAGAACCAAATTCTCAGCCTTCACTTGATGACAAGTGAGGCATCATGAAACAAACTCTACCATTTCCTTCATCATCCATGGCCACCAGTGCTGACACCGGAGGTCCTGGTGCATCAACTCCACACCAGTATGTGCCACTAGAGGGGACGTATGGAACTCCCCTAAAACCTCCTCTCGTAGTGCCACTGGTACCATGGTATGTCTTATGAAGAGGATGACGTGCTGCCCACCTTTAGAAAATCCATCTTCTACCTGTCCTGAGGATATCTGAGCACGTCAAGCCTTGTAGTCAATGTCCCCAACCTGCAACTCCCTGACTCGCTGAAGAAGTGGGTAAGTGACTGTCATAGACTAGAGGTATGCTGATCTATCTCTATCCATGAAGGATATATGCAATGGTGCTATCTGCTTTGTCACTTCACTCAGCAACTATAGACCATACCTCCTGCTGAGTGCATCTGCTACCACGTTCCCCTACCCAGGAGTATAGACTATCTCAAAGTCATAGTATTGGAGGAACTCCATTCATCGTCTCTGTCTCAGATTCAGGTCATTGGGAATGTATACTTAAGACTCTTGTGATCAGAGTAGACTATAAAACGCTCACACGTCAATTAATGTCGCCACATCTTCAAGAAGAAGACCACTACTACTAACTCCAAGTAATCAGTACTGTAGTTCTGCTCATGTTGTATCAGTTGTCGCGAACCATAAGCGATCACTGCCCACTCCTGCATCATGACACATCAAAGTATGGTCCCTGATGCATCGCAGTAGACTGCAAACCAAATGACCTCTTCTGGTATCCTCATGATGGGGGAAATCTTCAATATCTACCTCAGAACCTGAAAACTATGTTGGTATCTCTCTATCCATACGAAGGGTTTTCCCTTCTTTTTCAACACTGACAAGGGTGTCATAACTCCGTAAAAGACAGGCATGAATCTCTGGTAGTATCGAGCCAACCCTAGGAAACACTACACCGTGGTCACACTCCTGGGTGGATCCCAAGAAAGCACAGCCTCTATCTTCGCCGAATCCACTGCAACTCCTGCCTCTGAAATAACATGTCCCTGAAATTGGACCTCTCATATCCAGAACTGGAACTTTGAGAGATTATGAAAAAATCTAGTTCTCTCAGATGTTATCTAGAACTCTCTATAGAAGATAGGAATTCTCCCCCTATGTCACTAAGTATATCAATATGTTGTCGATGAAGACCACTACAAAGCGATCGAGGTATGGCTGGAAGATCTTATTCATGAGTCCCATGAACACAATTTGGGCATTGATCATGCAAAATGGAATCACCATGAATTCATAGTGGCCATACCGTCATCTAAAGTTCATCTTTTGAACATCCTCATCTTGTACTCTGAGCTGATGATAGCCTGATCTGAGTTCTATCTTTGAAAACCAACGAGCTCCATTCAGGGAATTGAAAAGATCATTAGTCCTCTGAAGTGGATACTTATTTTTTACATCCACTAGGTTTAGGTGATGATAGTACACACAGAGTCTCAAACTCCCATTTTCCTTCTTGGAGAACAAAATTGGGTCTACCCATTGAGAAACGTTGGGTCTTACGAACCCCTTTCTCTGCATGTCCTCTAACTGTACTCACAATTGATGAATCTCTGCATGAGCCATCCAATATGCTGGTGTAGATATCAGTGTCTTCCTAGGGAATAAGTCGATGTAAAAGTCTACATCTCTGCATGGAGGTAGTCCCAGAATATGATCAGGAATGAAATTGTCATACTGGTCCACCACTACAGGATAGCTCAGAATCTCATCATCTACTACTCTAACGGTAAGGCTAGCCAACTAGTGTTTGATCGGTTTCACCCTCCTCCAAGTATGTCCACCCTATACTCCAAAGGTTCCCTTCTCACCGGTGATGGAAAACTGGGTCCCATCCTCGTGGACACACCGCGATTTGTGCCTTATACAGTCAATATGGGTACGGACTGTAGATAACCATTTAATACCCAAGATGACATTGTAAGGCCTCAACGCCACTACTAGAAGATCCCAGCTAAAGCTCTCACCTCCTAGAGTAATCTCACACTGCCATCACTAGTGTGTAATCATCGAGTACCCTCCTGTAGAAGTCTCTAGCTCTAATGATTGAGCCAACAGCTCCAACAGAATCTTTAATCTCTGAACGAGTGTCATGGAAATAAAATAGTGACTGGAACTTATGTCTATAAGTACTGAAGCTAAGGTAGAGTAGACACAGATCATACCTTTAATCATATCTGGAGAACCATGGTCGTAGGCCTGAGCTGCCTAGAGCTGAGTTTTTCCCTGTCCACCTGCTCCCTATAGTTGGGGTGGACCACCTAAAGGTGGTCGCAGTAAAACCTTGAATCATTGCCCACCACCTACTCCCCGACCAACTCCTCTACCACATCCACCTACTGCTTGTGGACCACCCCGATCGAATCTCTCTCTCTACCTCAGCAGTCCCTAGACCATCTACAATTCTTCCGTATGGAGGGTCGGGTAGTCGCGAGCCATGTGACCCTAGCCGCCGCACAAGTAGCATTTCCTTCTCCTCAGTTGTCCTCCTCTATCTCATGATCCCCGCACCACTGACGCTATATCCTGAGGACATCCACCAGAAGGCCAGTCCCTCTTGGGCCCATGAATCATCCACTTACTGCCTATGGCATATGACTCTGCTACCTGACATCTGATGGTGGATCTCGTTGTCGATGCTTGCTCAGCTAGGAATCTCTCTACCAAAAGCGCTCTCTCTAACACCCCATCCTGTGTCAACATGTGGAATGATGTCATCGATGCCCTGATATCCTATCATAGACCCTGATCAAAGGTTCGGTCCCTAATGAAATAGTCTCATACCATGTCGGTGGAGTAGCGGGAGAGATCAGTGAACCAAACTGAGTACTGGGCCATAGTCATGTTTCCATGTGGTATGTGCAGCATCTCATATATACGCATTGAGCATAGCGTCACTAGGATGTACTCTTCCCTGAAAAGTCTCTCGAAGTCTACCCATATGAGGGTCACCATGTCATGTATCTAAAGAATCATGCTCCACCATCTCCCTATTGATGCCCAAAAAAGTCTGGCTACTAGTATCACCATAAGGTCATCTGGTGTCCCCACTAAATAAAAAACCCTAACTACATCCTCCAGCCAGTCCTCAGCCGCCTACGGGTCTGTCTCGCATCAGAACCTGAGAGGCCTCTACCGCTAAAAATTGTGCAATGTGCTCAATCGGCATGCACCCTCTACTGGTGGGGTTGGTGGAAATGCTTGCCCAATGGGTAGTGGTGGTACTGATACAACACCTGAAGGTGCTAACGCCATAAGAGGGCCCTGCACCGAGGCCTCATCGCTCGGTGGACCATTGTCGCATAATCTCTCGGGAATCTTGGATGGATGTCTACGTGGTAGAATCCTGAAATAAAAAAGGCGTCCCATAGTCAATAAGTTATACCTGGTGAGATGAATCAAACATACCAAAAGAAAAAAATTTCAACAACACACACAATCTGTATTTCCGTGTACTAAGTCAAAAATCAGAATTCAGGATCCTGGTGTATGGATACGTTTCCCACCGCCCTAACACTATATTCCCCAAACAGAAAACCACACTCATAACACTTAACACTATTTCCACATAGAAAAGATCAGATTCCTTGTTCTTTGTTAGAACTGGCTCTTCTGATACCACTTTGTCATGACTTGTCTTTTAGGACCTGTGCTGTGACTACCCCAAGCCCGCCTTCTATAGGTCAGTAGTTGGCGACTAGCACTGGAAAGGTGTATCCCTAAAATGGGAAGGAATTTTCTTTTAACTTGTAGAGACACACAGTATAGAAACATAACAAGAAGCAAACACGAAGTAAGCTGTTGTAGTAAAAGACTGTTTAAGTAAAGGGGCCAGAATACAATCCCAACTAAAATGTACATGTACAACTGAAAGTACAAATAAAACTGAAAATTGAAAAACAGATCTTGGATCGTCCACCGAGAATCCTACCAGAAGGGTAGGTACATCTCACAATCAATAGTCCCCACATCACATCACACCAAATGGTCCACCTCTGAGTTCTATCCAGTCCTGGATCCCTCAACCTCGATCAATGTTGTCCATCATCTACACAAGACAAAACAAGGTGTGGGAATAGCCCATGTAGGGGTGAGTAAAACAATACTAAGTAGGGACTCTCAGACCCCCGTAGGTCTCCTAGAGTTCCACAATGGAAAATACCACAATGTAAGACCTCAATATCAAAGCATGAAGCAATAGACATCAACTCTACTTAGGTATATGCCCAAAAAATACCTAATTTATCATGACATATTCATCTCATACATGAGGGAATAATACCACAAAGGTAACTCCACAAAGGTAGAAGTACCACACAGGTAACACCAAGAAGATAGAAGTACCACACAGGTAACACCATGAAGTTTGATGAACCACACAGGTAAGACCAAGAAGACAACACCACGATGGTAGAAGTACCACACAGGTGACACCACAAAGATAGCACAATAATTGTAGAATTACCACACAGGTAACACCACGAAGAAAACACCATGATGGTAGAAGTACCACACATGTAACACCATAAAGACAAAACCATGAAGGTATAAGTACCGCACATGTACACCACAAAGAAGAAGTACCACTTAGGTAAATTCTCAACTCACAATCAGGTGTAACCTAAGTACAAAAGTATAGATGATTAGTCGTATGCTAGATCATCTTATTCTATTAAGAGGTACTGCTTCTGACCTACACAGGATCGATATGTAAAAACCCCAGCTGACCCACATAGGATCTGAGCCATATAGGATCAGTATGCACTGTCCCACATAATATCGTTGAGTTATAACCCACATGGGATCTTATAGAAGCTTACCCACACAGGATCTGAAAAATGTTGACCCACATAGGATCAATGTTCTTTCTTAACTTTACAGTCGGCCACATTCGAGTTCCATATAATCTTCCACTCGAGATATCATTCCTACCATAACTTCCACTAATCTCCACAAAGGAGTTACCCAAAGGACCTCCATGTCATAAGGGTTCCAACGCTAAAGATGGTGCATCAATCGGATGCTCGGTCTGTGAGTTATGAGCAATTTAGTTTCAAGGGCACGGTTAGATTCGGGATAGATCCAACCCGGACATACTCCCACTATCTCTAAATCTCATGTGAACTATACCAAAATAACTATATCGATCCATGTTTCCCAATTTCATAGACATTTCGACAAACGGATGTCTGGTTCTCAAGATATGTCTCGTTAAGTGTTTTTGGGACAGGTTGGGCCTAGGTCCGGCCAGACCCGGTCGGGCCGACCTGACCCGACCCTGTCTGACTAGACCTATCTTTGGTCTGGGCAAACCCGACCTAGTATAGGCCCACCTGACCTAGTCTGGGGTGATCCGACCTAGTTCGAGTCGACCTGACCCGATCCGGGTCCGACACGGCTGTAGTGGGCCAAGGTTCGACCTAGCCCACAAGGGGGTGTCCCACAAAAGGGCGGTACTGAAAGCTAGGGGGAACGATCCACTGTTATGTCCCATGGTGGGGTCCAATCTATCCATCACAGGGGTGGGTGAGTCCCTCGTTCTCCCAAATGGCTTAGAGGTCATACAGATTGTGAAAATGCAGTGCCATGTGGGCGTCGCCCGGTCGCCACGGAGCCCAATGGAAGTGGGGGTTCCCCCTCTAACGTGGATTCGGCCACGGCCTCCTACTCACCAACGGCGCTTTGGTCGTGCCTACCTTCCATTTCGCAGTCGTTCGAGGTGTCAGGCACCTCTACTGACTGCCACGGCTGATGAACCGCGGCCCCTTTCTCACCGGCAGCGCCCGACAGCACGCCGCATCTTTTCCAGAGCCAACCGGTGTTGGCCACTCTGTTCACTGTCGTAGCATAGTGCCATGGACTCCTCTTGCGGTGAGAGACAGCGTTCCACCTCCATAATAGTTGGTTGGTGATGCTACACCAACAGTCTTCCACAGAGGGGTAAGGGTATCGGGGTAGTGGAGGGTCCGGGTCGGGTTCGTTAGGCCCACACCCTCTTTGTTAGCTTGTAATCATGAGGGAGGATTAAAGAGTTCAAGAAAATAACTTAAATTAAACAAAAAACAAACCCCTACATCAAGAATGACGTAGAAACCCTCACAATTAAGGAAGTGGGTCGGTCGGTGTTCGCCACCCCGTAACTAGCCTCTGACCGTCACTTGATCGTTGATCTTCATTTCGGGGTTTCGATGTTGCTCTTCAATGCTCGCCGGAACCATCTCTATCCTCCACGGGTTTGGAATCTCAGCACTTTGTTATCACTTCATTGCTCGATGAAGATATTTTGACACCTCCCCCCATGCTCCATATAAATTTGAGAGGGGGAGGGTTAGTAACGACGTTGGGAATTAATTGGGGCTCATTAATTAAGAACCATCATAATTCCCCTTGTGGTTCACTTACTTAGGATTGAAAGGTTAATCCATTTATTGGATTGACATGTCACTAGTCCCATGTTTCCACTTTTTTTTAGGGAAATATAAAAGGTAAATAAAAATTAACTGTTGTTCTTTTATTATTCTTTTAAAAGTCCCAAAATCTATCTTTTTGTACAGACCTAATGTGATTGAAGTAATGTCTACCATAAGAGAATCTAACCGTTGTGGATTCAACGGTACCCTCATATATTTAATCTAAGCATCAATTCAAAAGTTAGAAAATGTCGCTCACATTTTTACTGAATGTACCCTAAAAAAATTTCATAAATTCATTCCAAGCACACCAGTCTTCGAAATCACATGCCATTAATTTTCACAGACTCGTAATAATTCCTTTAAAAAATACGTAGAAAATTAGGGTCTTTACACAAAAACCAATTTCCATAGTTGAAAAGGGTAAATATTGAACTCCTAATCCTAATTAGTATGGAATTTTATTTGAGACTCATTTTAACTCATTTAATTCATATTGTTATAAATTTTAAATTCCACAAAACCACCCAATTCAGATAAGAACACTAGTCATTATGACGCATGTACCTTTCCCTGGGTGTAATGTCTCAGATTTCACCATGTTTTTTTAAATGGAATTAATTCGAGAGTGGGCTTTGAGACAGCACGCAGTTCCGAGGCCCGATGAGCCCGAAACCAATGTTTGAATTCAATTGAATAATTAAATTTCATGCTCATATTGTTTTCCCAAAAAAGTATAATAACACCTAAAAAGGTGCTCAGATCAGAAATATGAGGGCACTGTTGCATCCAGAGCAGTGAGTTTACCCTAGAAGAGACCTAACATTGGCTGGTGTAGGTCGGTGGAGAAATATGTTTCTCGGACGTAACCGTAATAAAATATTTTATTAAAATATTTTATTAAATCCTTGCTGCAGTGAAATCCTTTTATTCTTTTAAATAAAGATTTCTCAGGGGGTTAGGGTTACATTTCCAATAACTCTGAATTTACAAGGAGAGCTCTGGTGAAAACAACCTGACGCATCAACGACGTTATTGATGGACTTCACCGGCGACGACGACGCGACGACCAGATCTTTGCCATCGAACACCACGAATTATTATATGATGTTTAATTTGTGATTTCATCCCTGTTCTTGATTTCTACGATGAACGCGGACTAATCCACGAACAGATTAGCCCACAGATCGATCGTTCTTGTGGTATGGGCTTTTGCGGGGATTTTTTGGGATTGAATCCATGTAGATCTATTGTTGTTGATTTTCGGCTCCGTTTAATCCTATTAACTAGAGTGGATCAACACCGTGACGAACAACGGTGGAGGATTGTTGCTCAAACTTGTTTCATTGGATTTCTCCCCTTTCTTTTCTGCGTGTTCTTCACTGGGCGATGAACAATGGATCGTTGCGCATCCGTTCTACAACTCAGCGATCCCAGATTGAAGAATCGACACCACGGTGATCTCGCGGAGGTGCGATGATGGTTTTAGCGGACGTTTCGGAGCAACTTGGGAGATTTTTTTTCGGACATTTTTCTTCAGATTGATTCTTGGAGGTTTTTGACCCGATCAAAGGACCAAAAACACCCGATTCATTGTTCGTATTATGGGACGAACCAAGCCATGAAGCATCAGGATGAACAGATGAGAGATCACGGATCCGTAAGATCGGCCGAAGCGCAAGGAAGAAGATGGCGTTCTGAAAAAATGCTGACTATAAGGCATGTAGTATGGGCTACATGACGTGTGTTCGTCGGCGGATCACCTGGCATGTACTCCGAGAGTACATGGATAGGTGTTGGGTACACGGCCAAGGACACGATATGTGCACCCCTCCCCGGCCAGACCCAGCCAGATACATGGGATACCCTGTGTACTGGTACATGGGCAGGAGACACGGAGAGACACCATGTATGGGCATACTGCCAGGGTACACGGGTGTTTTCCAGTTGGCCGAACACGACATGTTCTTTGACATAAACTCCATGTATATGCTTTCCTACATGACTTCGTTTCCAGATATGGGTCGTTTAAATGGGCAGTACCCAGAGTCAGGGAACACAGAGTGTGATCCTTCTACATGTTGTGTAGTTGAGTTTTACACAACATGGATGGATGACACGGGCTATTACACGAGATGTACCCATTGTCAAGGAACATGGTGTGTAACCATACTACAACCCATGTAACCTATTTTACATGTCTTGGTCCAGTTTCCTTTTGTGGTTTGGAATATTTTCCTCAGGGTTTGCCCCCTTTTTCATTCTCCTGGAAGTTTCCGGTATCATTTCCTACATACAAGAGTTTGATCCCTTCAACAGGACTTCTTGAATAGAGATCTTGGAATCCCCTCTGTGAGACTTAGAGTCAGATCCTCTATTCATTCCAAGAACCCTAGGTAGAGTTCTTGGTATCGACATGACCAACTTCACCCAGGCGTTGATCCTATGCTTAGCAGATTAGTTCAGACTGAGTTGTTGGAATCACCCCATAGCTATTGGTTGTGAACCTCATATGAACATCATATTCTCAAGTACATGTAGAGAGTGGTCTCCCGAAATGAGTACTTTTTATCTCTCTCTCTTTAGACCTAGGAGTGTGTTCTCCTTGTTACACGCATTGTGGAAATGCTCGAGCTGGATCCTAGTGGTGGTATTCGCGATAGTCGATCGTGTATGAGTATATCTGGATATTATTTTTATATGTTATGTAGACATATACTACGTGGAGATGATTGTATCTTTCCTTTTTTGTATTTCCATTGTTGTATTTTTCGTTGTGGTTGCAGGGTGCCCTACTAGGTATTTTTATACTCACCCATGCACAGGCTTTGCCCGAATGTGTCATGTCTTGTGCAGATGAGTGAGATTTTTTCAAGATTATAGGAGGACCAGGATAGGACGGTGCTCGGTGAGATCAGACAGGCCAAGGTGTGTTCCTACGGCTACGGATTACAGTCCCAGTACCTTTTCATCACAGGTTGGACTTCGTGGCAGACTCTCTTTTGGTGGGATTGTACTTTTTGCCCAGCATTTTACAATATTGTACTTTACTTTCCTGACGTACATTGTTGGTTGGGTTTTTAGTTTATGAATGAATTTCCATTTTTAGTATTTTTTACTATTCAGATTTGTGGGTTTGGAGATGTGTGTGTGTGTGTGTGTACAGGTGTATAGGCAATGCCTCTCATGTTATTGATATGCCTACTCGGTTCTAGTCACCAGCCCCTGGCCTATTCGAGGAGGGCTTGGGGAGTTGCGGCTCGGGCCCCACTGGGATGGGTCGTGACACTGGGTCTCTACCATAAAAATAGTGTAGCCTCACATGGTTGTTCAGTAGGCTTAGATTCCTTGCAATGAATCATAATGGTCCCTAAAACCCTATTTCATAGACATTCTTCCCTAGACTATGTCATTACCCAAGATCACCAAACATTGTTTCCCTACCAACCCATGAAATCTTCATTCTGACTAACTCCAAACACCATCTAATCTCTCAACAATAACTCTGATACAGTAATTTCATGACCCCTTCTTCCAAAGATTCCCCTCCTAAGGTGGCAATGAAGAAAGAAGGATAATGAACCCCAAGTCCTGCCTCCATTAGGCCCTGGGGTGGAAACCAGTACCAAGGGTATAAAAATATCACAAAATGGGAGGCATTAACCTTTTATAGTATACAAGATCGGGAGATAATATGTGTCAAACTCAAAATAACTCCAAGACATATATATAAAAGAATTTCAAAATCCATTCCAAATGCATGTTTAAAATAAATCTATTACCAATAAAATAAAAACGCTAAGGTAAACAACAAAAATAAGGCTAAGTAGAAACATAGAAATTATCCCAAAATCCGAGCTAGTAATGCACAACATAGTCCACATAGTCCTCCTAAAAACATTAAAGAAGTTTTATATACATAGGGTGAGCATACATGTATACTCAGTATTAAAACCAAAGTCTCTCATGCACAAGTGAGAGAAGCATAATAATGCTCCTGTGAGGAAGTAGTAGATCCCAATAGCTCCAATCAAGGTATACTACTCACCCCGACCTCACAATGACACACTCACTAAATAACTCAACTCATGTTATATAGTACGATGCACATCGATAGTAGAGTACCCAAAACCAATTTTCCACTGATTAGCCTCTCTCACACCATAACGGAAAACATCCTGGCACTCCCAACTCTTCCAAAGATAACACTCCAAAACCCACTCACACACACCTTGTCCTCATAGCTACCCCCATCACCTAGGTAAACAAAGATCATCCCATTTTGCTCGAAAACACATGGTCCACATACCACATCATGTCCTGACTGTAAACACTTGGGCCACAAACCACAAATCATACCAAATACACCTAGGAAAGAACAAAACATATCATCCCAAAGACACCTGGGAAGAAAAACTCACCCGCATACACCTGGTCCTCACAAACCACAACATTCCTAGAGAATCGTGGACTGTCACCGCCTAAAAAAGGGATCATGGAAGAGAGGGTGGCTAACCATGCATATTATCACATGGATTTTAGGGAAATACACCCTCCCCTATGAGGATGGGGGTGTTCTTGACATATTTTTCAAATAGTTTGGGGTGTGTATAGAAATCACAAATGAAAATACATGTATATATATATGTATGATTCCAAACACTAAAGCCCAACCAATGGGTTTTCAACTAAAAACCAACGAACAATAACACATTTTATTCTACATATAAATGAGAAAAACAAACAAAAAGTTAAAACCCAAATCATACCCCTGTCCAATTAATTTAAAAAAAATCTCATTATTTATTAAACAATTCATTTATTCCATTACTATCAAGAAAAATAACCAGCACAACACATCACACGCCACCCAGAAAAAGTCAAACTGTTGAAGAAGAACCATGGTCAATTTCCAACTTTATATTTCCACTCCATTTAACACCCATTAATGTCATAAGAAAATAGATCCCGAGAAACATAGTTAAGCTTTGGGAATGCTACTCATGGACAAACACTAGGAGAATTACCCATAAGAACAAATCCATCATCATTATTTAATGTCATTTATCCCAATCCATCCTCTCACGAGAATGAAAACCCCCAACTTATAGCCACATCAAGAAACACTTAATATCACAACCATTCTTAGCATCCATGCTTCATGACCACACCACACCCATAGACACATAATCACACAGCCCAAACATAACCTTGTTGTATAACACTTCTCGTCCATTCAATAATCAAACAATCTTTCAACCTGAGATTCCATTACACCACCCAAACCACCCCATACCACATATACATGCTCACAACCATAGCATCACAGAAACCCAATGCACGATACATTAATTTTTAACAAATCATCCATTATTTAATTTCACATTGTTATTTCAAGGGTTACCACAGAATGAAATAGTATGATCCCAGGGCGCCCATTTATTATCCAGATATATGTGGTTAAATTTTTTTCATATAAAGGTGTTAAATGAAAAAAAAACATGTAATAAATAAATATTTCATTCTCAAAAAAATTCCCCAAATGTCCATTATTTGTAGTGGGAAATATAGCCCATATAATTCACAACATCAATAGATAACAAAGAATAACATAAGTCACATTTCCCAACCCCACATGTTGATCTTAAATTGATTCAATTATCTTTAATTATTTGGTATTGTTATATCCTCACAATGGATAAATTCATATACTCACCCATAATTAAACTCAAATAAAAGATATATTAAGAATCTCTACCTAAAAGAACATATGATCAACACTTCCTAGTTTCATCGATGTAGGGGGCGCACATGTAGCAGAAAAAGCGTACAGGAAAAAACGCGATAAAAGATGTAGCACACAACACATGCATCCTTGGGGAAGAAAGGTTCAGGGGTCACCAAGATAAAATGGGGGTGTGAAAGGAAGAGAGGACTTTCCATTAGAAATTATATTTCCAACATTAGTATAAGGAATAGTTTTTAAAGGCCATCAAAGGTAGATCTTGACCAAGACCACACAGTTAGAAAGTAAACGGAAGCTTCAGGTTTTTAGAAGATAGATATTATTAGAAACGGTTCCAAAAACCATTAAATGTGTTATTAAATTCATTTTACATCAAATAAAATGTAAAAGGTCTGAAACAAAAACTAGAGAAAAACTATAATTTTGAAAAAGTGTTGGAAATGACTTACTGTTAAGTGAGCCACTGCCCGGAGTCACTAGTGTGAATCAAAGTTAGAAAAGATACTGGTTGATGATTCACTATTGTGTTACTCACCATTGGATGAGATACCATTGGATTATATACCATTTGGTGACTCTCCATAGGGTGAGCTATGAGTGGATGAGTCATCATTGGGTGACTCACCATTGGAAGAGCTATCGGTGGATTAGTCCCCATTAGGTGACTCATAATTGGAAGAGCTACTGGTGGAGGAGTCACTGTTGGGTGAATCACTATTGTATGAGATACTGGTGGATGATTCGTTTTTTGGTGACTCACCATTGGGAGAGTTGTCATTAGATGACTCACCGTTGGCAACCTACCAACGCGGCCTACCATTAGTGACTCACCATTGTGAGTCACTGGTGTGAGTCATCATTCTGACTCACCGGTCCTAACTCACTAGTCTGAAAGTCCTAACTCACCATCATGATTCAATTTTTTAACCTACCATCTCCACCTACCATTGGAAAAATTGGAAAACTAGCAATCTATATAAATGGGCCACTATGACCTCCCAAAACACCTCAAACACTGGATTTTCACAATAATGGACTACAGACGTTCGGGCCATTAATGTTTTAGATAATTTGACCCAAAGATAAAAAATTTAAAATAAATTTCATCTATTTCAATTTCTAAAAATATTCAATATTAATTTTAATATAATAAATTTATATTGTAATAAAACATTTTTTGAAAAAAAATTTACTTCTGTTTAAAAATATAAAATATAGGTTTTTATACTACAATTAATATTTTAAAATGTATAAATGAAATTATAAAATAAATATATAAAAATGTATCATAAATTTATAAGTCATACTTATATACTAGTAATGGTATAATAGTTTTATTATTAGTAAAAATGGTATATTTCATTATTCCCCTAAAATCAATTTTTTTTATAAAAATCTTAAATATTTATCCTAATATAATATTTGTATGTTGAATAGAAAACACTTCTATTTTTTATTATTATCAATATAAAATATATAAATATAACTTTTACATATTCATATAAAATATGATAAAAAACTTTTTTTATAAGAAAATATGTTTTAAAAATACTACTCATTCTTATTCATTATTTCTTTAAACCACTGATAAATATAGACTTTATAAACTAATATTATATTTTATTAAATTCTTCATTTAGAAATTGTATTTTTAGTTCTATATAATAAAAATTAGAGTTTATAAAAAGTTAGATAAATAAAATTAATAATTAATTTAGTAATTTTTTATAAACTAATCCTTATATAAATATTAATATTAACATATTTCATAATTAGGTTACTTCTATTAACACCTAATAATTAAATATAGAATTTTTATGGAGTAAATATATCATATTTTTTAGTTCAATTTTGTGTGTACATAATATTATCAAACACATTATTTATTTTAGGAAAATGTGCAATAAAATTTTTCAGTCATTACATATAAGGATAAAGATGAGGCACCACGTTCCATGTGAAAGTAAATTGATATTCAATGAGTATAAATCCATTTTTTGTTTCTATATTACTAGACCAGTAGATTCCCCAAACAATTCCACTATGTAATTTGTGGTTTGAACCTTTTTTATTCTGTTATATTTCATCCAAATACCTCTCTAAATTCATTCATGCATTCCACACACCTCAAATCACTTTATGAGTCTTATAGTCAGCCTTCATGTTTAACTCATTTACTTTTCCTCTCATGTTAATTAATTTTTATCATGAGTTGAAAACAAAATACAACCCTCTGGAGACCTTCTACTCATGTTAAAATTAATTTCAATGGAAAAAATTAGATCCATAATACTCCATACAATTTTAATCACCTTCAATATGGACTCAACACCAACAACATATGTATTAATTAATACAAAGTTTGAATCAGTTTTAAACATTATATTGAATCATTGTTTTCAATTTTAGTCCTTTATTTGATGATACGTCGAACTTGATATATTTTATAATAAATTTTATAATTTTTCAAGTGAAAAAAATAGATAAGTTTATATGGTTTTGAATCAATTAAATTTGTATAATTTATGGATTATAATTCCATCCACCTTCTTGTAATGACCACGAACTAGATAGAAAAATAGTTTCCATTGTCAAAACATCTCAAAGGCACCTTCTGATTTCCAGAAGTAAGCATAAATGCTAATGTGTGAATAGTAACAATATAGGTGATAGTTTTTGTTAACTAAAATTTAATTTGATAGTTAAAGGTACAATAAAAAGATTTATCATGACCATTTTAAAACATAGGATAAAATAAACTTAGAAACCATATAATGGAGAGGATAGTTTTATATCAAGGATACATATTTTACATGTACACTTATATAATATATAACTATAAAAAATGATATTCTATGAAACCAATGTACAAAAGGGTATAAATATACCAAAAATCATTCATAAATAAACATAACACACCATAATTGATATATACATAAATTATGAAAGATAAGTGACCCATAAAGTTAGTAAAAATGTTTCTAAATGATAAGATATTCAATACAAAACATCCATATATGGACCACGCACATAAGGAACTAAAAATATCTTTGGGGGAAACACATAGGGTGTTTCTATATCATGTCCAATAGGTAGTATCTTACAAATACCCACAAATATATTTTAAATCCATGTTCATGTATTTGGAATATAGGGTTGGTGAATAAGTTAATAAATCAATAAAACTCTTTTTTAATATTAACAGTGAATAACAAACATCAACAAAAACACCCTATATCAAGAGGATCCAAACATGTGTTTACCTACTTTAAACCTAGATCAGAATATAAAGAGTATGAAAATGACTGATTGGTTTTGAGATAACAAACCCCAGGGAAAATGGAATTGGGTATATCAAGTCAAGGAAATAATATAGCCTACCACATGGAATGGGGAAGGGGTATACCACGTCAAGGTATCATGATCCCATCCCAAATGTAAAAACGTTTTATTGAAGTGCCAGTATATCATCCTATGAAATATATATTAGACAAATACCCATTGTTATATTCTCAAAATTAACATATAATATACATAAATACATAACAATAAATTAACATGATCCCATATATCCTAAATCCCTAAATTATTTTTTAGGGGAATACATAATTAACTATGTATTTTATAATAATTTATGGAGAGAAATGAAAATATATTAAACATATATATTATTTAGATTTTATTATAATTAAAACAACCTTAATACACTCTCTATATATATAGTTTTGAATATAAACTAAAAAATTCTAGTTTCAGTAAAAACACGAATTCGTAATTCAAAAAACACTTAAATTTTTTAAAATAATTCTGTAAATAATTATTTATCAAAAACACCAATTTTAAATCATTCTATGTTATCCTCACACCATTTCAAACTCAATAATTATAAAATTATTGATGATATTATCAGTCACTTATATAAAATTTTGTTGAAACATAGCCCAAGAATAATGGAAGAGATTATGCCACCGCTTGGTTGACTTGAGAATATATGCAAATGAAAATCAAAGGAATTATTTTTTCCCATAAAGAAATAGTTTCAATTGATAAATAAACAAGAAAAATGTGATTTAGAGTACTCTAATCATGGATCATTCTCCAAAAATAATATTAATCAAGGAGGAAGAGAAAATTTAAAACCTATAATAAAAGGATATTTGTGTATTTCACTTAACAGTGGAAATGTTTTGAATACCCATGTATATGATAATTCCCTTACCCAGATATTGATAAATAATGTATCATAAAACACCTAAGAATCAACTATAGATGATGTTTGTGGATTAGATCAACCAAGATATGGATTAGGAAGATGAAATCTCTCAAGGGAGATCATGGATGAGTATTGGAATGTAATCCCAAGTATGAGGTTTAATTTTTAGGTAGTTCATCTTTATTAATTTGATGATCATTTTAAAATTCCTAAAAATTTTGAAAAAATGAAATATAATTCTTTTGGGTCACAATCAAACTTCATGTAGCTTCTGAAATTCCATTATAAGTTTAATGATGATCACTAGATGTGTGGTTCCTTTACATCACTATAGCAATTTATTTCTCCTTCCCCCTCCTTCAATGCCATTCCAATTCAACTCCATATTCTCCCTATCATTATATACAATTATTTATGAGATTTAATGAAAAAGAATTAAGGAGATAACTGACTCATTAAATGAGGTTCATTGCAAACTTCCCTCCATTAGTTTTGTATCTTAGAGAGAATTGAAGTTCCTATTGAAAAAACAAGATTTTCCACTAAAATTTTATTCTTAACTACCATTCCCATAATTTTTATTATCACAATCCATGTTTCCTTCAATAAAAACTCTAGGTATAACCATTACTCTTAGAATTTCTCACTTTAGTCAATGATTCAAATAGGCTATTCAATATATAGTGCACCATCTTCTGATTCCACATCATCAAACCGAATAATATGAGTAGGATCTTGTATATATTCCCTCAATTGTGAAAAATTAAAATCTTTATGCATAGAAGTATGTTTAGAAGGTAAATAATGGTTATAATTAGTTTCTATAATTTTTACCAATATCTCAAAAAGTTTTAACAAACCATAGATTCAGCTTTCCTTGCTTTCCCATATGTTAGTGAGCCATCCTTGTTGAGAATACAAAGAAATATATTATCATTGGTATTATATCATGAAGGGCTTATTATATACCCATTGTAAGATTGTTAGTGGTTTTTATTATAGATTGGTATTTTTGAATGAACTCCACCTGTATTTCATCTCTAATACTATATTTATCCCAATTACTAATGAATCACAAATTACATTCCAGCATAAAGAATAATGAAAAGTCCTACCATATTTGGAATTTAAAAGAACCGCTTTTATTGATGTATAATAACTGTCATTATAGGAAACTTCTTCCAATGAGATGTGATCTTTTCACGATCCAAAAAAGTTAAAAATAAAATCTCAAAGCATATCCTTCTGAATATATATTGCCTTGTCAAATAGGTCAGTGTGTGAAGGTTGATAAGTTGTACTCTATTTTACCCATGAACTTAAATCCTATTAAAACCCTTATTATAACTGAGAGATACACCTTAGGTTTTGATTCGAAATAATATTAGCTGGTACTATATGAATCATAAAAATTTCACTTACATGTAATTTTTTATATAATCAATTATCAATTTTTCTTTAACAGATATAAAGTGGATCACCATTATCACATGGACCATAATAACCCAAATAGTATCTAGAACATTGAAAAATTCTAAAAAAAAAATTAATACAAATCCTATCATAATTTCATCCCATTTTGATACAAGTAGAGGGAGAGGCTAAAATTTTCTATAAAGTCTTTGATATTATATATTCACTCACATATATGTAAAAAATATAAAAAATCAACCATTTGTCTCTATTTTCATTCCAATATTCCGAAATTTATTATGAATATCATGATACATACTTGTAACTCCATGATACATAGCCCACACAAATGCATGATTCACTTTCACAACTTCCTCACCATATCAATTAGGACTACAAAACTAATATATAAATATAAAAAAAATGGAATCATGAGACAAAACATTAATGATCTCCTCATCATCAAGTGCTTCTGAAATAATTTTACAATCAAGGTATTTTATTTGAGAGCCCTTGGATTGATCCATAGATGTTTTCAGATTGGTATAAAATTGAAATAATCCATCCCAATATTTAATATCCTACAAATAAAACTTATCTAAAAGTGTTATCAGTATCTAGTATTTTTATTTTCCTACACTTTTTGAGGTTTGATTTCCCTACTTAGAGAATTGATAACAAAAATTCCCTTTCTAGGTGAATGCGAAATAACAAAATTGAATGATTTAAGATCTTCAACTTAATTTCAATGGCCTAAATTTAAATATAAAGATGATAAGATGAGATAGATTATTTTGTAGTTATTTTATAACATGAAATACTCTTAAAATAGATTTTTCATCAATAACATTAATGCATTGACAACGACTATAAATTCTATTTCATGGATAGGGTTGTTTTATTCATCATTTAGGAGTTATCAAAAACCATAAATGGCTAATAACTAATATTTTATAAGAATAAATCCTAGGATGGCCAAATAATATTCATAATAAACCTTATAACCTTCACCAAAAAATTATAAAAGAATAATAAGGGTCATATTTAAAAATTTATACAGCTCTTAAATTTTTAATTTTTATGTTTATACAAAACAAACATGGATCCTTTCTTGGTTAAGGATATCATAAGAGAAGCTAAATTGGATAAGTAATAGATTTAACTATGATGGTATTAGATAGGACAATAGGTCATCATGACCCACAAAATTAAAATTTATAAACCTATACTAGCATAGTAGTGAAGTGTGGAACCCAAGGGAAGGAGGGTGAGAGTTCTAGGGATTTATTTTGTCTCTATCTAATGAAAACTACAAGAGATTCGTTGAAATTTAAATTTAAGAGAATACTTATTTATATTCTGGCAGTTTATTTGTTAATGGATATAGGAAATGGTATTAAAGAGTTGAAAAAATGATGATTTTTTTGGCTTAGGGGAAATTCTACCAACTTGTTTAAATGGGTTTCTTCTTTCATAGAAGATTTTTGAATTTAAAATATTAAAAAATTGATTTTATTAGTCTCTCATTCCAAGAGACTACTCAAGAAGAATATTCATTATTAATGTTATCCACTTCAAGAACAACTTAAAAATAAATGAAATTGAAATGAATGAAAATAGAACAATCTCTCTGAAAGTTACTTTTTTTTTTGAAATTAGAACTGAAAAAATGCACCCATGATCAATCTCATCAAAAGACCATGGACTTTTGAATTAAAGTTTAAGAAGTGAAAAACAATTTAAATTGACTTCATTATCAATTTCTCTAATCAAATCCAATTTCAAGAATGAAATAATCCAAAGAAGGTAAAATATTAAACTAGTAAAATAGAAAAATCCTGAGTGAATATGACTCTAACATCATGTTCAAGAAAAATACAAAACATAATTAAATAAGAGAAACATAGGGAGTAATATGAAGAAGATGAAGAAAGGACTCCCCTTTGAAGAGATGCTCGAAACCCCTCTACCTTATACTCCCACTCAAAGTATATGTCCAAATCTCCTTGGTTAATCATGGTGTGGTACGGGAGTTATGTCTCTTTCTTGGTATCTCGGTCAAGAATTGTGATTGAAAAAATGAGATCCCCCTAATTATTTTTGCCTCTATTGAAATTTAAGGCTCCTATCTCTCTTCCTACATCACTAATTTCCAGAAACTGACTTAATTTTATCTTCCTCAAAATCACCGAACATGTATGAATTTCTATGTACCACTCATTACTTTAGCATATCCCATTTAACAACCTCAATAGACCCACCATCCGTCTGTTTGAGTTCAACATAGACGTCAATCGAGCTATAGAATGAATCTGTAAATAATATAAAACTATAAATAAAAAAGTAATTGGACATTACATTGATTAAAACAAAAAAAATATTTAATTAATTATTATCACAATTTATTATCTTAATTAATTTATAATTATTTATAATTATTTTTTAGAGTTTATTAGTTACTACTATAATTGAATATTATTTTATTTAAAGCATTTATTAATTATTATTTATTTATTAAGTTATTTTATTAATTTAAATATTTTATGATTTTATGAAATATATTTTTTTTAATTATTTATTAAATCTTATAAAGACAATTAAAAAATAATTATTTATTTTTTGAAAATATTATTCTAATTAATGTTCATAATTTATTTATTATGTTTTTAATATATTATTATAGTTAAATTGATTTATTAATATTTATATTGATTTAATTGAATAAATTAATTTATTTTAATATCTAATTTTATTAACAATTATTTATTAAAATTTAATTTATTACTATTTATTAATTATTTTATTTTATTTTTATTTATTAATTTATTTTATGTTTATTTTATGTTTTCTTCCCCCTATCCTATTTAATACCTCCGAGGGGGGAGGGGTCTTTGGATTCGTCAAAAAGACCACTCGGCCTCCTTCCTCAGCTCTAGCGGTGGTGGCGATGCAATTCTCCTCATTGAATGATGGCGGTAGTGAATCCCAGTGGAGACCAGTAGTGACTCATTATCTTGCGGTAGCTTGGAAGTGGGGGTAGCTCATGGTGGAGGTCTCCAGCGGTAGTGCATCTTTTGACCGGCGATGATTGGTGGATCGATCGTTTTTAGTTTGGGCTCAGAAACTCAGGTAGTTTAGTGGACTATGGATTTCAGTGGTTCTTCTTCCTCATGAATGATTCGGTGTTAGTGGGTTCAGATATGTGGTGGTGGCCTTGAGTTTTTAAGAGTTCCAGATCGGGTCTTCAAAGAAAAGTGGTGGCCTTCTACTTGATCTTATGATCTATGATAGATTTGTTTTCATGTTCGATCTTATGCAGATACTTTGATGTTTTTTCTATGATAGATTATTTTCTAGAACATTGCAGCTTTCGACATATTAGGGTCTATTGAGATACCATCTTCAGAAACCACATGTGAAGAAACATATATTCTCAAACCCATAATTAACATTATAATTTAGTCGGTTCACTTTTATGGAATCCAAAAAAATTTGAACATACTGGTCATACTCATTTTTAGACATTGAATTCACTATAATATAATCCATGAAGACTATTATGATGGAGTATTAGAATTTATTCAATATATAATTCATCATGTACATAAACACTATAATAACATTGGTTAATACAATGGGTATAAAAATATATTTAAAATGGTTATAATGGAATTGAAATCCCTATTTGGGATATTCTCGAGTCTCACTTGATGTTATTTATACCCATTTTTTTATATTTGAGAACCACTTTAACCCCTTTAGCTGACTATGAAATTATTAATAACGGGTAAAGGGTAATGGTCCTTGATCATTACCTACTTTAGTTCCTGATAATAGACAAATAACCGTATACTACCATCAAATTTATGGATAAATAGAACTAGTACCCCTTAAGAGAAGTTCTTTTTCTGATAAACTCCTTAACTTCAACATCCACCAACTTAATAATTAATTATCATAGCTGATTTTGAAGCATGTGATATGAAATAATGGATTTAATTTTACTTCGAGGAAACTATTATATAAATAATTCCACTTCTAAATTAGGAGGATCTATTGAAAAATATTTTTAGAAGATTTCAGAAAAGAGGTATACCATATGATTTAAGACCTTTTAATCATTAGATTTAAATACCACAAAAGTAATAATATCCATCTTAGTTTGATAACACCCACTTTTCCTTTATCAATACCCTCTCAACCGACATCAAAATATCATTCTCAAATGTGTATATAATATATTCCAACAATAGATGAGAATGGTACATTTTTTAATAACATATAAAAGCATAGAACTTGTTTAATTATTCCATTCCCAAAATAACATCAAAATATTTCAAATTGATAATGAAGAGATCCCAAAGATGCCCATATTTAGCCACTCCTAAAAAATAATATAGACACATCCAAGTATATTATATTATCATCCTTGGGAGATTTTCATGGATCAAAATTTCTAAGTTTCTTCTACTTTAAATTTTAATGGAGGTATCAATTTCATGGAAATAAAATAATGTGAAGTACCAGTATTGAATATGTAAAAAGCTAAAGTAGAAGATTCTAAAATAATATATTTAATTGTAGAAATCCAATATCTAGAATTATTAGTGATATATGAATTTTATACTCCCTTATTGAACCAATAATGTATCCCTGAGGTGGAAACACTTACTTAGATAGAGGTATACCTAACAAATGGCCTTGGCCAACCTGTTACTCTCCTTGACCTGATCCTCTAAAAGGTTTCTATCTTCCATTTCTGAAGTGTTCCAAAAAAAATCCTAAGATATCTAGGTCTACTGGGGTTACTGCCTAAAACTCTGATATATCCCTCTAGAAGAACCTCTGATGATATTCATGATATCCATATCATTGGAATTGGAATGCTTCAAAGGTATGATTTTACCTAATATTACTAGGATTCACACATTGAAAACAAAAGAGAGAAGGTTGTTCAATGATTTTGTATGAAGGAATAATCCCACCTTGTTCTCATTTTAAGGATTTGACTGTTAATATATCCTTTTATCATCTCTTTTAGTTAATAAAATAACTGTCACTTATATTTCAGAATGGTGATAATCCACTAATGTTGGGACATCATTTCAATCTCATCTCATCTAGAACATCTATATTCAAAACATAAGTTTTTAATGTTTCCAATAAACTTATTATGATGTGATTTTATTTAGATTAATCATATCCACTTATTTATATGGAAAAAAATTATTTGTAAACATCATATTTTATTCATTTATATCTATTGATCCCTTATTTAATTCCAAAAACTCTTGAGACTTCGTCTAATATATATTTTATCAATAAAATTAATCAAATAAAATCTTTTGTAAATTCTTATAAGTAATACACTTACAATTTTATACATAATCATAACATCCCACTGGTTATTCATAGGTAATTGTTACATCCCCAAGGATAACATTCCCAAGGATAAAAATAAGTTTATAAATTTATAGTTCCTTAAAACCAACACGAACTATTAATGAATAAAATAGTTGAGATCTGGGATCAATACCATGAGGAACAAGGAATTCCAATTATAAATATAAATTAATTTTTATCTCTTCACAATATTTTAGTTGTAATTAAATATAATATAAACTAAATTGAACCAAAAAAAGACTTAAAGATAGATGAAAAATATACAAAAAGAAGAAGAGAAATGATCCAATATCCAGCGATTCTTCTCTAAGAAGATTAACCTGAATATACACACAAAACACGAAAGTTAAATTTTTATAGGATCATAACTATTAATCTTTATTAATTTGGTCAATTACTTTCAAAACCATCCTAGAATATCAATTACTCTTCCTAAAACAAATCAAATAATTAAATTAAATTAAGTTCATATCACATTGTATGAAAATAATAATCCAATTTATTATCCCTGAATTAATTATCAATAATTCTCTAGGGTTTATACATTATAAAATAAATTTGTTCAATGATATAATAAAAAATATGATAAAAAATTGAATAATAGAATAATACTAAACAATAAAACGATATCACTAGAATTGAATAATCAAAACATGTTATTACCCACCATCTTTAACTGATTCCACTCTCTTCTATAGGTTTAGCCCCTCATTTCTATGTGGTCTTCTATAGTTAGAGAAATAAACCATATATAGAAAGAATATGGAAAATAAACTAACAAGATATTCAGAAACAGTAGAATTCATAATAGAAATAGTGACCATCTATATCATGCAATCCACAATAAAACAAAGGGATAACTATAGAAAAATAGGAAAAAATTCTAATTATAGTTACCTCCCATGTCATTGATCAATCCCATACTCAATGATTTTTATTCCCATTAAATTTCCCTTTCAATATATACAATATCGCATCATATAACATTCATTATCTTGGAAAAAAATTAAGAAGATCATATCTACAGTATATTTGATTGTTCATGTCTTGACATGAGAGGTAGTATCATGGTGGGAAAAAAATATTTCAATTGAACCAACCACCACATTTTAATTTATACAGTATAACTTATGAACTCACATAATGATAAATTCTACAATAGTGATCAAAAAAACAATATCTAGACTACTTATGTAGCTATTGTGAAACTAAATACTACTGTGATTCACGTTTCATCTCTACCGCAACCAAACCCATACCAAAACATGACCAAACACCATGAAATATAGCTTATGCAGTGATTTTGTATCTCATTACCATTGTGATGTGTGCAAATAATTTATGTTATAGATAGATTCCCACACCTATTACATAGATTTGAGCATAGACCCGCATGGCGTGACATTCTGAACCCTATGTGAGATTCAGGCTCTAAAATCTGAACAAGAAAAAATATTTTGAAATTATAAAAGAGTCATTTGAATATCATCCAATAATTATTCTAAAATATATCCTCTATGATATTTTTATATATCAATATTATTTGTGATTAATGGAGATTAATCCTATAATGCATCATGATATCCTCTTACATACAAAATTAACCATTCTGTGGAAAAGTTATATAGAGAGAACTATCTTAAATTTCCTCTACTTTAGGGTTAATGGTGTTCTCTTCATCAGAAGACAATAAATATCCCATAAAAATATGACCCTCATACACGCCTATAGGAATTTAATTGTGGATAAACTAAGTGAATCTTAAACCCAATATCATGTGCAAATAGCATAAACAAAAAAATGTTGTATCATTCATGAACATATATTTAATTTATCTTCAACAGTGTCATGAATTCTATATCCCATATTAGACATCAACATTTTATAATCGCTTCTTCATATATATGGTAGTTCCATAAAAAGGCGTTGAGATTTCATGGTGCCACCCCATACTACAACCATTGATCCCCTGTCAACTGTCACCTAATGAAATATTCCAAATCTCTACCTAGAACCAAAATATGGGTGAAATTCCCTTTTCCTTAACACTTCCATTTTGGTTGATTCCTTCACTGATCTTGGTTGCTGCCTCATGGTGGCTGGTGATCTATTGGTGGTTTCTTTAGCCTTTCACCATTTTTTTCTTTAATTAATTTTTTTCCTTTTTTCTTATTGATTTTATATAATAATAAGTATATCATAATCCATATAAAACCACGTTATCAGAAAATGATATTTTAATTTACAATAATAACCTAATGAAAACACATATAAAATACTATGAAAATATTGATATAAAATAGAGACACCAGAATACACATCACATAAACCTTTTCTCATTATAAAGAAAAATACAAACACTCTACTACAAAATATTCGGGCTTCAATAAGTGAAAAAACAAATTCATAATTCTCACAAACATAATGTTATAATTGAAGATTTAAAAATCACAATAATCATCTATAATTTTGTTCCAATTGTATTTTTCAAGAGCAAAGAAATTGTGTGATGGGAGGTTACAAACATTTTTTTTATATTGATCGATGATAAGTTTGAGATTTACAGGAAGATTAAGGTTTTAATCAATCAAATTGAATCAAATATAACAGAAAATGGACAGAATGTTAGATACAAGAACATGATCATCACATATTATTTATAATTAATTTAATTATTCATAGAATTACCATGTGTGAATTATTTCTTCATTAACGGATCTAAAAATAGATCTGTGTTTTATCTATGTTTCATTGTAGGAATCATGAGTAGATCCCCTCTAGTAATAATCTAAACTTGTTCCACAATTCACTGAGCATCATTGTAAGATTCCTTGGGAGCTAGCACGGCATATCGTATTTCTTTCTTCATTTGCGTTTGATCACCATGAGAATCACTTACAAAGAGTTCTACTTGATCTCTCTAGACTCAAGAGTGGAAGGTGGAGGAAGATCACTATCTATTCTTGGGATCATTCTTAGAGAGGGAGGTCTTTAGGTATTGAGAGGATTATCTTCATAAATATTTGTACACAAAAAAATTGAAATGTCACTCAACTAAATTAATATAATTTATTTTACATACCTATAGGATTTAGAAATAAATATTTCCACAAGTTAACTTTAATATTTATTTAATCACTTGAGGAACCCTTTGTCTAAAATAATAATATTATTATTATTATTTCCTCAATAGGCACTTAACTTACGGATTTTAGTAAATATTATTTAATAAAATAATATTCAATATATATTATTTATCATCGGTCCTAAAAATTCAGTGCTCTATTCCTTCACAATATTTATTAGGCCTTGAATAATGACTATTTATTTAACAAAAAAATATCACTACATTATTTTCTCATAAGTAAATAAATATTATAATCACTAAATAGAGAATAAATATTTATTATATATACCACTCACGTAATATTCTCTCGAGTAAATGGTGATGAAATATTTGAAATCAAGCACACAATATTAATTATTAAATCACGTGTAAAAATAATATTTATTCAACTTGTTAAATAATAAATAATAATATATTATTTAACTTGGATTTTGGATACACTTAGTGTGTGAACCTCTGGGCCTCTTTCCTAGTGGAATTAGGAGAAGCAACCTAAAGTCCAAGGTTAGCATCTAAAAACACGCCAGGGAACCGATAGAGAAAGAAGTTAATTTCTCAATGAACTAATACCTCATAAGGATTATTACTATGTAATATAATCCCTTTAACATGATATCTCTAATCTAGTAGGTTTCATATCAGTTCCATCAACATATGTGTTCTATGTATTTTCAATGACTTCATGAAAACTAAACTTGCTTATAAAAAACCATTGCCCTTGATTTATTTAGGCTATATCATTTCCATAAAAGGTCCTGATATATCAACTTTATTTAAATAACATAAGGTAAAAATCCTTTCTCATGTTATTCATTAATACAATATTACCCATGACGCACCCAACATTTCATACCTTGCTGTGAACATATGTCGTCACCGTTTTCATCAATACATCAAAGTACATGAATTATATTAATTATAAATAATAATATTTATTTATAAAGATCAATAAACATTTATGAAAATAATAACATCCAAAAAAACATAGGAATGTGGATTTCCAACTGGTGGGTCCATATCTCATAATATCCTACACTAGATATTACCTGGGCCATACACCATGAGAAGGTGCCTCAAAGTTCTGTGAGTATCTACCCCTGATAGCATGTATCATTTTACCCTCAAATGATATCATCTATCCATATAAAATATATTTAAGAAAATTGTTGTAGAACTTCAAGGTTCTCAGCATAGCGGGGAACTTCTATGACCTTTTAGTTCAACAGCTACTCTCAGGACATTATCACATACTATGTTACATAGAAGAACAATCATGATGTGATAAAGAGTTTATTAATATCCAAATCTATGAAAACAATTTATTATAAGGTATACAAGAGTTGTTTCTAGGAATCCGAATCCCATATACTTCCACTTAATCTAGAGGCAACTACTAATAACCTTTAGTCTGCTAGCTATCACATGATACTCATGCTTCTGCTAAGATAGGCCTTTAGTCAAGGGGTCTTCCACGTTCTCTTACATGGGTTCTCTACTTACTAAAACATCACCCCTCTGGTAAAAATCATACAGTAGTTGATACATTTGAAGTATATTCTTTTTCATTTTCTGTGACTTTGTCTCTTTTTTAGGAGCCACTACTGCTGTATTATCACAATACAACGCGATAAGGTCTTTACATCTTGGTACCACATCATGGAACTAGATAAAGTTTGTATCCAAATGGATTCATGGACATCATAAGAAGATTAAATATACTTGGAATATAATATATAACTAGAAATAACTAGATGCTTTGAACTTTTCCACCTCATATATCCTTCATTGAGATAAAAATCATATCCTGACTATTACATGAGATCATTCTAATCTATTTGGAAACTAGAATCAGTATAACCCCTATAGACCATCTTTTTATCTCCTCCATGGACCAGGAATATATCCTTAGTACATCTCAAATAAATAAATATAGCATCAATAGTAGACCAATTTTTTTATCCTATATCAGCATGATATCTTCTTAACATGCTCAATGCATAGTAAACATCATTTCTATCGCATAACATTTCATACATCATTAATCCTATCACTGAAGTGTATGGGATCTTACACATTATCTATTTCTCTTGTTGGGTATGAGGACACATTTTCATAGAAATATGTAAACCACATGACACTAGAATCAATCCCACCATGGATTTCTCCATACTAAATTTCTTTAGTATATGGTCAATATATGTACTTTTAATTAGTCCAAGTAGCATCTGGGATCTATAATGATGATCTTAATCCCTATAATATAAGCTACATTACCTAATTATTTCATGGAGAAAATTTTGTTTAACAAGTACTTAATATACTATAATACTTGCACGTCATCTCCAATAAGTAATATTTCATCAACATATACTTCTTGTATAATGATTGAATTTACACTAAACCTCTTTTAAACACATAGCTCATATTAATTATTAATGAAAACATATTATTTTATAGATTCATAGAATCAAATGTTCCATGAACTAAATGATTTATTCAATCCATAAATGGATCTAGATAACTTGAAAAACTTTTTGGTATCACATGGAGTCGTAATCCCTTCTAGTTGTTTCATATAGACATCTCTTCTAATGTTCCCACTAAGGAATATAGTTTTTACATCCATCTTCCATGTATCATAGTCCTGGTAAGCTATTATATTATGTCTTTTAACAGTATGAATCGACAATTCACTTTTATATTAATTATTTAATTCATCATTGGTCTTATTTTATTTTGTGTTTGAGAAGGCTTGATTACTATTTTTCAGAGGGCCAAACTTTTTAGTTTTTAAAGTCCTTTTGGTGTCACATAGTTGGTTTGCATGGTTAGGGTAACTGTGTGGGGACCATGTGACCGGGCTCTGTCACATGACTGAGCCATTCATCATGGATTCTACATAGTTTTCGAAACCGTGTATCCTTCTATACGTACCTGTGTGGGGATTTCTAGCCATGGTAGTGTCCCTCTCATGGTTTTTGCAAGGTTTGGAAAACTATTTGGTCAAACCATGTGGGTTTCCAAGGTTTTAACATTTTAGGTTTTAATTTTATTTTTCTCTCTTTTTTCTCTTATTTATTTTTCTCTCTTCTTCTCCCCTTTCTCCCTTATGCATTGCATGGCCCCACTCCTCCCTCTTCTCTCCAACTGTGTGCCTCCCTCCCTCTTGTCTCTCTCTTTATTTAGAGAAACCACCATATTTCATCTTTTTTTGTGGTAGGATCATTGATATATGCTCCCCTCTTTCCTCCTTCTTACACCTTGGACCGATTTTATCCTCCCTATCAACCCTCCTTGTTTCATTTGAACCCTAGTGTTCTATGGTTTCATATTTTTACTGCATTATTTAATTGATAGGGATTTAAAAAAGTCTCTTGGGTCTCCATTCTAAATTTTTAGACATCCAATGCTAAAGGAATGGAAGATTGGGTCCATTTCAATTCATCAGTCACTGTATAAGGTGATGTTTCTCATAATAAATTTTTTAATTTAGTTTTACTTATATCCTTTAATGATGATAATATTCCTATTTCATCATTGTAGAATGTTTTGGTCATCGCAGTGTGGGCTTAAGTCATCAGCAGCACAGGCCTATATGTATATACATGGGTAGGCATGTATATATATGTACCCTCCTTGTACATATTCCCTAATTACTAGGGGAATATTTACTTTGGATTAATGGTTATATATATATGTGTGTGTGAAAAAGTATATGAATGTAGGGGGAATTCGTCTTGGGCTTCCATGGTAAAATGTTTCGTGTTTTGAGGTAGGTTGCCTATAAATTGACCTTTAATTAGAATTTCCAGGATTTCTTTCTATTCATTTAAAAATTTCTTTTATACTCTTATATAAAATGCATATGATATATATATATAATTATATATAAATGGTTGTGGTCCTTGAAAATCGGTTCCCTATATGGTTTTGATTGTGAAATAAATGTCTCCAATGATTTGTGGCCTTTTGGTGGGTTTTTTTATAAAAGTGTAATGGCATGTTTAACATTAAAAATATTTCAAAAGTGATTTCCAAAAATCAGATTTGGTGTGAACTCAATGTTAAGAGGGTATTTTAATTTAATAAATATATTACCTCATTGTAAGCATGGTTTTAAGATTGTTTTGTAATTTATTGTACCTTTGTTATTTAGTGAAACTTTCAAACAGTTTTGGAAACTTAAAATTGTTGGGTGACTTTTTTTCTAAAATTAAATGTATTCCTTTTAAGTAATTAATCATGTTTGTCACTTTAAGTATGGTTTTTGAAAAAGTAAAACCCCTCTTTTGGAATTTTCCCTTGTTTAAAAAAAATGATGTATGTGTTGAATGTGTGAATTGTTATGTGTTCCTAGTAAAGTGGATTATGAATTATTGCATGATGGAAAATGGGGAATATGGTTAAAGAGGGAGATCATTGGTGATATTGTGAATTTGTTCTTGAATAATTAAAATGATGTTTTCATGTTTGTTAGCTTGATGAAAACTCCCCACCACATGAATAGAGCACATGGGAAGCCCGGGGTATCTAGGTGGGAGGACTAGGAATTATACGCTAGTTGATTCAGAAGTGGCTTGTCCTAGTTTCTTCTATTAGAATTCATTATTACAACACCAACTAAATTATTATTATTTTATACCTCTATGATATTGTTCTATCCCCTCCATGTTGTTGGTGCTAAGTAAAATTGTCAGTTGTGGTCTATAATCCATGGTTCTCCAAGGTAAAAGGTTCCTAGGGTCCCATTTGTGCTATTTACTAATGGGGATTGACCATGGTGCTCACTAATGACATGTTTTCTGTGAAATGATTTCCTTTTTAGTTGATTCAAGATCATTTCCTCCATTTTAAAATCTACTATTTAAATTAAATTGTTTCCTGTCATTTTAAAATGACTTTAAATTCTTGTAAACTATTTTTGAAATTTTATAGAATGGGAAAGGTTTTTCATGGAAATGGATGCTTGTTACCTATGTTTTAAAGAATTGAAAATAATTTTTTTATGTGGTTGTATTTTTAAACTATCATGGTTTGGGATTCTTTTTAAATATAAGGGAATAAGGTGTTATTTATCCTTGGTATTCCTACTGAGTATCGCAATGCTCATGCCTACCCAGTTTATCAGTTTCAGGTTCCACTAGTTTGGGATAGTTCCTGGAGCGAGTGTAGTTTTATGTTCCAGGGTGATCAATAAGGTCATTTGAGGTATGTATCATTGCTTATTTAATTTTTATACATTATTTCAGTTTGTTTAGTTTATTTTTATATTTTTATCTATCATTTGTAAGATAAATAATTTACAATTGAATTATTTTGATTCCTGACACTAGTTGTCTGTCTGTGGGGATCGGGAACTACCTTTGGGACTTTTCCCGAATTGAATTAGGTGACTGATTCACGGTTGACTCACGCTAGTTCATGACAAAATGGTATCATAATAGGTTCATCCCAGGTCTTTTGGGTTGTATGATAGTTTGGTTTTATGATCTTCATAATTCATGTAATCAATTGCAGGAAATTGATTGATCACCACCTATTCATAATGACTCTTGAATTTCTAGGGTGGTCTGGGATGTTCTTTCCTTGAATTCAGTGTTTGGATCTTGGTTGTTTTTTAGGTCTCTAATTTTGTTTGGGTGTTTCTGGTTAGTCTTGAAATTTGGTGGTCATTTTAGAGGGCTGCATGGTGGTTGTGTATGTCCTATAAAGACATGTGAAGACCATGCAATCACCTCTGAATACTTTGAATGTTACCACTTGGATGGTGCACAGTCTGCCAAATCGTGTGACCATGCCATGTGTGGCAGTTTTTCATTTCAAATTTTCAAATCTTGATTTTTTTGGCTGAACTGGTTGCTTTAGAATGTTCTTGGTGTGGGTTTTAGTTTATTTTGGTTTTTTTCTTAGGTTTTAAAATTATTGATTGGTCTATTGAAATTGGATTCCAAAAATGAAATTTTTTGTTTGTTTTAAAATTAAATGAGTATTTTTTAAAATGGATGTTCTTTTGGGAAGAATTTTTTGATCTTTGAAAGCTATTACAAAGTCTAAATCAGAATTAATTTGGAAATTTTTTCGGGGGTTTGGATGTTTTTTTGAAATGTGAAATTTACTTTTCATGGAAATGGTAATTTTGAAAAAAAAATTACCTTTGGTGTTCTTATGAATGCTCACATATATGGATAGTGAATTTAGAGTTGGTATGTGTGGTTGGGTGCATGTTTTGCAATGGGAATTTATATACATGTGAGACTTTAGGGAATTTCAATGGTGGGTTCTTGTTTTCTAAGTCTTGTTTGTATTCTAAATGATTTTTTTGATAACTGAGTGTGTTGGAATGATTTCAATCCCAAAATACCTGAAATGAAAGTTTATTTTGAAGTGGGTTATGGTGTATAAATGATTTTTAAAAGTAAAAAATGGTTTGAGTTTGAAATATATGTTTGGATTTCAAGTGGGGAATTTTAGTTTTATTGTGTGGTTCTTATTTTTTGAATTGATGTTCCTGGATTGAAATTATATGCTAGTTGTGTTTTGATTTATGATTTGATGTGGTGGATTATTTTTCAATATTCATCAACTTGGTTTAGTGTTTCTCATCTATATTATGCCACCTAGAAACATCTAATGGCCTTTGAAGGATATTTTTTGGTTGATGATTTTTTCCCAGACTTCAAAAATAGTGGTGGGGTGGAGACTTATTTGTATGTTTTTTTCCTGTGATGATTGAGGTTTTCTAGTGGTTGTTTTATATCATGAGGATGTTGGGTATGTCTTCGGGTATTTCGGAACTCCGTATGATGTGAGGGAATTAACAGTTTTGTTTTTGTTAAAAGGAACCTATTTTTATTGGTGAAGGGTACATTCCCTTTTCTGTTTTAATGTTGTGTCAGAATGGGTGGACTATGAAAAAATGTGTTTTAGTTTATTAAGGTGATCTTGAAAGGTTCCCTATCTTGTGAGGGGTGTGAACTAGAGGAACCTGTTCTTGGGTTGTCTCCCTCACTGCTTCTTATTTCATGATCTATAGACCACTCACTTGTTTCTTCTAATATGGTCGGTTTGGAACTCAAGTGACTTTTATATAATCCTTCAAAGGCCTATTATGGGTGTGGCGATGTAAAAGTACTATAATCCATGTTTCCATAGGATGAAGCCTCGGTTGGAGGTTGTCAGTTTATGATTATGGTATAGAAGATTCTTCAAGACATCAGGACTCCATCAATAGGTCCTAGAGTGAATATTTCCAAGCAGTCAAGCAGTCGCTATGTGTGGGGGGATGTGAATTCAACCTAATGTCTATGACATTAGAGAGGACACCGGTTGAATTTTTCCTTGGTCGTGGATTTTGTTTTGAGGATTTTTTTTTTGAGGGTCTTTGTGTCATATTTCACGAAGTTTTCATGGCTACATCTCTTGGAATATAAACTCTTGAGTGTCTAGTAATCATTTTTAATGGTTTTAGGTTTTGGTTGTTACCTATTATAGATACTCATGTTCTGAGAAAGTGATAATTTAAAAATTGGTGTTCATTTCAGGTACACTCCGATGGGACCCCCCTGTGTTGGGAGTCGGTCTGTTCTACTATGTTTATGATGGAAGTTTTGACCTGCATGTGTTAGATGGTTCTTAAAATGGTAGAGATACCAATCACTTCTCTCATATGTGTCTAGATTACAATTTGGTCTTGTGAGTTAGTTCGATTTAGAAGGTTCAATGTTGACTATAATCCTAATATGTTGGGTAGACCATCATAAAACAAACCCAAGGAAAACATGGCCTACATGGAGTTCTGGATGGGGTAATCCTTTTTTTTTTGTTCCAAAAAACATCAATCATGTAAATTATTTAGCTGAATAATTAATTTCATGATGATTTATTGTGGATTTTCTTCCAATATTTGGGAATTTCTAAGTTAGGGTTTAGGTTCTCTATGTTGTTTTTTTTGGAGATGAGGGTTCATCACTATCGGTCCTCTCATTTAGTGGTTTGAGAATTTGTCTCTCATTGACAGTTACATTGGTTATCAATTGAGATATTAAATTTCAGTACTTAAATAATCATGGTACCATTTTCAGAATCATTGTGTTTTGATCTGTTCTTTCTTCATCTGAGTCTTTTGGGACTTTTGGGGGGGCAGAAAGTGCCATGGTGGAGAGAATTGTCACAGATGAACCCAAAACATCCCTTTTTATTTTAATTAATTTTTTCATCCATGGTATTATTTTATTTTTTATTTTTTGATTGAGCTTGAGTCTAGGTGGCTAGAAGGCTGAAATTTTCATTTCTTGAAGGTCTTTTTGGTGTTGCACGATTTGTCCACACAGTTACAGTAACCATTCTGGGCCTGTGTAACTGGGATTTTTTACTTGAAAAAGACATTCCACAAAAAAATTTCTAAGTTTTCCAAAACATTATTCCTTCTCCATATACCCTTGTGGGGATGTCTAGCCTTGGCAGTGTCCCTCGCACAATTGGTTCAGGGTTTAGAAAAGTGTGCATCCAAACCATGTGGGTTTCCCTGGTTTTAAACTTTTTTGTTTTTATTTTATTTTTCTCTTCTTTTCTTATTATTTATTATTCTCTCTTTTCTCCCCTTTCTCCCATGTGCATCTCACAACCCCTATCTTAGCTCTCCTCTCCAGTCGTGTGCCTACCCCCCTCTCAACTCTCTCTTTCTATAGAAAAACCACCATATTTCATCTAATTTTGTGGTCAACTCATTGATGTAATCTCTCCTCTTCCATAATTCTTCCTCCTTGGATATATTTTCTCCTCCCCATAACCCCTTTATGGTTCAGTTGAACACTAGGGTTCCATGGTGGCTTGGTTTTTATGTTTTCTTTCAATGCTAGGGACCGCAACATGTCTCTTGGGTCTCCTTCCTTCATGTTTCAACATCCTCTACTGAAGGAAAAGTGGATTCAGACTATTTCAATTTATTTTTCTCCATTTTAGGTGACTTTTCTCTTTCTAACTTCTCTAATTTAGTTTCACATGGAGCCTATGGTGATTATTAGATTCCTTTTTCATTGTTGTATCATGTTTTGGTCATCACAGTGTGGGTTCGAGTTGTCAAAACCAAAGGCCTATATATATAAATGGGTAGGGACGCATTTTATGTATCCTCTTTGTAAATATTACATTATAGTGAGGGGAATATTTACTTTGGGTTAAAGGGTATATATATATATGTGAAAATTTATATGCATGTGGTGTGAAGCATTTTCAGGCTGCCATCGTCAAAAGTTTCATGTTTTGAGGAAGGTTCTATATGCCTTGACCTTTAATTAAAATTTAATTGATTTTTTGGTGTTATTTTAAAAAAGTGTTTTATACTCTTATATAAAATGCATATTCTATATATATAATTATATATAAATGGTTATGATCCTAGAAAAGTGGTTTCCTAAATAGTTTTGAATGTAAAATGAATATCTCCAAATACGTGTGGCCTTTTGGTAGGTTTTGTTATAAAATTTTAATGGCATGTTTGATTTTCCAAAGATTTTCAATGTGATTTATAAAAATGAGGTTTTGTGTGAACTCAATGTTGAGGGGTGATTCAACTTTCTTAAATGATTACCATATTGTAAGAATTCTTTTAATATTATTTTGAAATGTGTAGTACCTTGGTTATTTAGTCAAGCTTTCAAATGGTTTTGGAAACTTCAAATTGTAGGACGATTATGTGTTCTAAAATGAAAAGTATTTCTTGTATTTAATTAAGACCATTTTGAACATTAATAATGGTTTGTCAAAAAGATATCTCCCTCTTGAGGAATTCCCACATGTTTTAGAAAAATTATGTTTATGTGAAATATGTGAATTGTGACATGTTCCAAGAAAAGAGGCTTGTGAATTATTGTGTGGTGGAAAAGGGATAATGTGCTCAAGGAGGGCTATTGGTGGTGAGACGGTGAATGTGTTTTTGAATAAATTTAGTGATATTTTTATGTATGTTATTTTGATTAAAACTCACCACCATTTGATATAGAACATGGAACACATGTGGTGTCTAGGTGGGAAAACTATGAATAGTATGCTAGTCAATTTGGAAGTGTCTTGTCTAGGATTATTCTACTAGGACTGACAATTACAACACTAACTAAATTATTATGATGATTGGATACCACTATGACATCGGGGTGTCCAATCCATGTGGCTCATGCATGAGAACGTTGTTAGTCATGGTTCCTAGGGCACGTTTAATTGGGGTATGAGGTTCCTAGGGTCGTATTTATACTAGTTACCTATGGGGAATGACCATGGTTCTCACAAATGAAATGGTTTTTGTGAAACTATTTCCATTTTAGTTACTTAAATATTTTATCTTCCTTCTTAAAAACCATGTTTTTTAATTAATGTTTTTCCTATCATTTTAAAATGACTATGAATTCTTGTAAACTGATTTGGAAATGTAATGGAAAGGGAAAGGTTCTTCAAAGAAATAGAATCTTGTTACCTACATTTGAAGGAATATAATTTTTTTTTTTGTGGTTGTATTTTTAAAATACCATGGTTTGTGTTTCTTTATAATGATTAGGGAATTGGGTATTGTTTATCCTTGGAATTACTACTTATTATCTCAATTCTCACACCTACTCTATTTCGTAGTTTCAGGTTCCTGATGATTTGGATCACACTAGGAGAGAGTGTGGTTTCATGTTCTGGGTGACTCATTGGGTCATTTGAGGTATGCCTCGTTTCTTAGATTATTTCTATTCCCAATGCTAGTTTGTTCAGTTTTTTTATCTATTGTTTTTTAGCTAAATCATTCCCAACTACTTTATATTGATTCCTGACACTAGTTTCCAGCCTGTGGGGATCAGTAATTCCCTTTGGGCCATGTTGTGGATCATCTCAGTTGACAGGTTCAAGGTTGTCTTAGGTTGGTTCCTGATGAGTATAGTTCTGATGGAATTAAACATTGAAACTGGTGAAAATGTTTCATCGTATCCAATTCCATACTGTTGATTAAACACTTTTTTCAGAATACTTTCTTTTTAGGTATTTACTTTACCTTCTATGTCTAGTTTTTTCTTTAATATCCATTTTCACCCAATGGGATTTACTTGAACTGGAACCTCAAACAAAACCCAAAATTGGTTGTAAAACATGGATCCCATTTCATAACTCAGGGATTCATTCCATCTTGAATCTTCTGATCTCTCTACTTCCACATTTTAGGACATATATTCATAATTTTCAATCAATAAGGATTCACCTTCATTTGTTACTATAATACCATTTCTCACGGGTTCTCTTTCCTCTCTTGTGATCCAACGTAGTACATGTATTTCAGGAAGTACTTATTCCAATGGGACCTATAGAACATGTTCCTATGGAAAATATTTTTTATCTAGATCATCAACTTCATTGAAGCCAATCTTTCTCCCACTATCATTTTTTAGGATGTGATCACTCTCAATAAAGACGGATTTTATTGAGTTATCACTTTCTTATATAAGGGGATGTATAGGTAATATCCCTTTGTATCTTTAGAATACCCTATAAACATACACATTGTGTCTTGGGGTGCTAGTTTGTTCCCTGATAAGGCCTTAACCAATGCCTCTCAACCCCATACACATGTATGCAACCAAATAAGTTTCCTTCCACTCTATTACTCAAAAGAAATTATATTTTAATCTTTAATTGGTACTTGTTTTATTTTTTATTTCGTAGTTTTTAATGCATATCCCCAAAAGGATAATGGAAGATATTCATAATTCATTATCAACCTTACTATGTCTAATAAGGTACAATTCCTCCTTTCACTAACAATATTCCAATGTGGTGTGTATGGTGGAGTGATCTGAGATAAAATCCCAAACTCTAGTATAATTCTGATAAACTCTTCCTTAAGATATTCACCACCTCGATCTGATCTTATCTTCTTTATCTTCTTTCCAAGTTGATTCTCTATATTATTCTTGAATTCCTTTAATTTATAATTTGGACTCGGGCATATACCTCATTAATTAGACATAACCATATCTAATCAAGTCATCAGTAAATGTTATGAAGTAATAATACCAACCTCTAGATTCTAATAGAAATGGTCCACACACATTAGTGTGTTATAATACAAGAAAATTTATTTCCTTTTTACCCTATCCACCAAATGGTGGTTAGATCATTTTTCTTGTAAACAAGAATGGAAACTTTTAAGTGGTTTTATATCGGATGATTCTAAAGGAAAATATTTTCATATCTTTTAAAATGATTTTCTTTTACATGAAAAATATGGTATTCCATAGGTGGGTGTTATTTGATACATGTGAACATGATTCATTTTCAATCTCCAATACTTGGTTTTAGTAATTTAATACATAGAGACTATTATTTAAGTGTGTTATACCATAAAATGTGTTCTATTTATAAAAGATACAAATTTTAATTCCAAACATGAAAATGACCCCATTTGCATCTAATCATGATACATCAATTTTGTTCTTCGTAACCACTGGTATATAATAACAATATTTTTAAAATGAAAATAATTACTCTTAGAAATGAAATTTGGTAGTCACCAATGTCTAGATCATTGTCCTCGCACCACTCTCATCTCTCAAATCCACCCCTCCTCTAGAAATCATTCAGAATCTAATTGCTTCCTACATTTGGATAAAGATGTGAGAACTAAATGTTTTATTTAATTCCCAATGTGTATATATTTAATGATTGAACTCAATAATGAATGCACATTTTCCTTCCCCTTTATTCTTGGTGTAGTTCCTATTCCAGTGGCCTAGATTTCCACATTCAAAACATATTACCTCCTTTTCCATTCCCTTCCTCTAGATCATATTATTCTTGGAAGGATTGTGATCTAGTTATTTAGACATTTTATTGGTCTTGGGCCCCTTTGCCTTATTATTAATTTCTTTATTCACCATAAGAACCAAGAGTTTATCACTCCCCATGTCCTTATCCACTTGGAAAAATAATTTAATATGTTGTCAAATAATCTTATCATTATTTATCATATATTAAATAAAATATAACTTTATATGGTCTTGTGGGGTGATAAAATTTTGAGATCTATTTGAAATTCATTTGTAAATTTAGTCCCTATGATGTCTAGGTTTTCAATGTAGCCAATAAGCTTAAATACATGAGGCCCAGTTGGCATAGACTCTCAAAACTATTTTAAAACAAAGAATTAGATATCTCATATGTCTCTCTTCTTACGTTCACTTTCTAGAAATCGCAAAAGTGATATATCATCCTATATGCATACAGGACCTCATGTTTCAGAAAAATATCATTAGTCATGGATGATAGCATTATACACTGAGCATGTGTAGAATCATTCAAGTTTTTCTCATAGATATACAACTTTTTATAACTAGCCTCATTTTCAGGCACATCATGAATTAGTTATTCCAGAACATACAATTTCCTTTCAGGGAGAAGGATAACACATAAATTCATTTTCCATTCTTGGAAATTTATTCTAGTGAAAATGTTATACTTATCATGTATGGATCACAATGACTTGTCTAAAGTCATTTTATCCTGGTTTCTACAAATAAGATGCCAAAAATTAGTACTTTATCTGATAAAATATAGACAAATAAATACATATTATATTTATTAATCTCCCATTATTTTATCAAGAGCCAATATCCATCACCATTAGATTTAGAATATCCTGTTTCATGGAAATTATAGTGTAAATGACCCATATTCCCCTTCTCATTACCAAAACATTGGTTTTTAAAGAAACATAAATGGTTGTAGGTGGGAATTATAATTTCCAACTGCATTAAATCACAGTTCCTTGATCTTCTGAGTGGACTCCTCGGTAATAAAATCATTAAATTTTATTTCCTCAAAGTGTTTCTCTCAGTTACACGAAGTCCTACTTGGTAAGTCATCCCTTGATGTAAAAAAAGTTAATTCAAACCAAAATTTAAAGTTATAATTCCTTGATATTTGAAGGAACCTAAACTTTGGCAGATTAAGAACATTAAATATGGTTATATTATAGCTAAAATAGTGTAAGGATATAGAAAATTAATATATATAATTGAGTTATTTTTAAATTTATGAAAAATTCTACAATGATTATCTTTATTGCATGCTTGTTAATATTAATTGGATTTATATAAGTGATTAACCATTTATTAAATAATATTAACCCATAATTTGATTTATTTTTATTCTATATTGCATTTTTGTTAATTCATTAATTCATGTGATCGGAAAAAAAAATATACATAATTAAATAACCATGAAATGTGAAAGAAATAAGACAATAAAATGATATGATCATGATATTTTACTAATTGTTAGTTTATCTAGAGAATGATAAATCAACCGTCAACCTAGGGAAAAAACACATTAAACCAATTAAGGTTCATGTTATAGATTTCCACTTCTCCACCTATATACCTATATTTTATTGGTATGGTCTTGGCTCCAAAATTTATCTCCCTCTACTATCTTGGGATCTCTATCAATTACATATGATTTTACTCACACACTATTAAGGGAAATAATGGGTTTACATAAATGAAACCATGGGCATGCATGCTTGTACATTATGAGATGAGAGATGAAATGTAGGAAATAAATTTAACTTAATAATAAATTAAATGAAACCAATCACATACAAATTTATTGTCTATGATTATGATCATCCACGTGCATCTAATGAAATATTCATTTAATAAAACTAGAATTTATTTCTTAATCGTTATTATTTAAGATAAATTTCCCTCGAATAAATTAGTTATATTCATTAATTAATAAATTGTTTTATCTTATTTATCAACTGAATTCCTTAAGTATATCATCCATAATAATTTTAAACAAATTAAATAAATTTATTTAAAATTAACTATGTATATAAATGTACCTTAGAGGAAGCATGGTGAATATCCATCTGAATCTACCCAACATGTATTATACTTGTATACTATTTACTCTTGTAATATATGGAATACATGACCTATCACATGCTTTCATGATTTTTACTGTCAACTAAATGATTACATTAATTACATGATTTTTTAATCATGTGTCATGCTTCAATGCACGTAGAGTAATAACTATAATACAACTCGTACATGATATGAAAATATAAAAATTATGAAAAAATTTATTATATATACATATATTAAAACCCATCACATGGAATGATTTATCAAATTAATGACCACACACAAGAATGAGTTGATAAGGTTTTAAAATTATAATAAATTAATTTTGATTTTTCATATTTTGGTATAAGTACATGGAGTGCACAGGAAATCTACAGAGCATGTATGTCTCCCACCATCTATCTGAGGCATGAACCTAGGGACTTAACATGTAAATCATTGCATTGAAAATTTTGACTACACAACATGTAAAATGGTCTTCAGGATGTGTGGTCTCTGAGTTATAGGTTCACCAGTCTCGTAGGCCATCTGTGAAAATACATGGCATGTCTCTGACTTAAAGGACTACATGATTTTTAAGTGGACTACACGATGTGTGCTCCGACTGACCGTGCACTAGGATGGATTGTTCAACATGTGGTGTAATAAATTAAATTTCACCACATGTATTAAATGGCCACTGTTTTAATTAATTATGTAATATTTCATGGTGCATTGAATACTATTATGTGGTGTGTAACTCCAGTTACATGGCATGTACTCTTATGTTATCTATCCAGAATCCTCAACACCACCAGATGAGATCATTTATTTTATTTTATTATTAAGATTAAACATTTTTATTAGATCTATTGGAAACTAAAACAAAGAAGATGATCACACAATTGTAATTAAATGAACGATGAAACATGAACTGAAAACCAAATGAAAAATTATGAAATTAGTCAATGGTATTTAAATAATTATAAACAATTACGTTACCACCCTAGTACCACTTTTAGGTTCTAAGAGTAGTGTAAGAGTGTGATAGATCATTCCCAAATTTTCTATTTTCATGGTTGATTGGAAATACATGATTTACATGATAATGAACACTATAATCAATGTAATTGAATAAAAGAAAACAGACAAGGGATAGAGCACTGGAACCAATCACCTGATCATCACATATTATTTATAATTAATTTAGTTAGTTGAAGAATTACCTTACATGAAATATTTCTACATTGATGTATCTGAAAATATATCTACATTTTACCATCACTATGTTTTAGGAATCAAGAGAAGATTCTCTCTAGCGGTAATCCACACGTGTTCCAAAAATCCCTAAACATCATTGTAGGAATCGTAGGGTGCTAGCATGGTAGATTGTAACACCCTAGATTTTATGAGAAATATTTTTTTTATGTAATATACACCATCAAAGGAATATTTCACTACACACAACACCATCTTGGCTTTCTTTACACACAATCGCGACCTTCCTCGATAGCTTGTGTCGTACGCAATACTGAGTTTCACTAAACAACGATATTCTACTAAAATATTATTAAAACTAGCCGTTATGAATAGTAATACCAACTTTTTGAAGTTTTGTAAATTTTTTTTTTTCAAAATGGAATTCATTTTTGGATTCGGAATATATAAATTAGCCTACGGTGAAATTTTGGTATTTTTCTGAAAACTTTCAATTTTTGATGAATAGTGAAAACACTGGGTTACTATTTAAAAACCGACTTTTTATTTAAATAATTATTTATTTTATTTAAATTAATTTTAGGTCAAAATTTATACATAATACCTATATAAGTTCAATTCAATTCATTGGAGTCATTTTATAATAATTTTAGATATATAAAAATTTTATCGAACTTTTCACCATCTTTTACCCACCTCCTAGGAGAATTTGGAAATTTACATAAAACATAATTTTACCGCTTCTGTGAGTAGAATTTCGAAAATATGAGAGACACGGTTAATATCAAGGACTAAATTTTGATTCAATGAGATGAAAATAATTTTTGGTGAATAGTAACTTTTTACTTTTTTTACCACGGTTAAAAGTAAATAGGGTAATTAAGGGTAAAAATGTTATTATTATTACCCTAAAACATGTCATAATTATATTGGAAAATTTTAATTCGACAAAAAAACCTTATTAAAAAATATGACCATTTAGGCCCACTTGGATTAGATTAGGACATTTATTATTAATTTATTTAAAGAAGGGTTCAAATAGTAAAAATCAACGTTTAATAACTAAATCATTTTTAATATTGGGTTATACATAAGATAAATTTTACTATAAGTATTCATTAGAAAGTTAAAAATATTTCCTACATAATGGTATTTTATTTTTAATTTTTAGACATAAGTAATTTAATTTATTTATGACTCAATGATGATGTAGTAATTATATTATTAATGATATATTGACATAGTTGATGTTATAAATACCCAAATAAATGTAATTTGAAACTTTTTATGAATTAAAATAATTTTATATGTTAATATGACATGTTATAATTGATTTAATTAACTTTGTTCGAACTATTCGTTTTGTTATGATTTTCACAAAAATCAATTACCAAATAGTTTCAAAATTGACATGAAATAGTTTTTAAATCAAATATTATATTATTAATTGTTATTTTATTCCTAAAAATCTATGGTTCGTCCAAATGACTTAGATAAGGTTATATATATTAATAATAAACAACTTTGGGTTCTTTTGGCTTGTTATAGTATGTTTATTAACCATATTGTGTAAGAAAACAAGAAGACACAGTAAAAGTTAAGTTATCTAACTTAAAGTTAAATCTAAATGATAAGGTTAAAATAGAAACCTAAACTTGAATAAATTCTATTGGATGAGATTCTTTCGAACCATCCCCACCTTATATTAGAAATAAATCAATTTTGAGCTATTAAAAACCGAATATGACTTTATAATAAAATAATATGTTTAGTTTTTTCTAAGGTTCCCCTCTCCTCCCTTATAAAAGGGCACCTCCTTCCTCTCCTCCTCACACCACTTTGAACCTTCAAGATCGTCCAACCCCTGAAAATTTTACCTCTCCACTTCCCTAGAAATATCCTAGAGGTCCTTTTCTTCTTCAAAGACAAATTTTAGTTCCCTAAAAGGAGGTCTCAAAGAGGCGCTTCAAAGAAGAGGTAATGTCAGTTACCGATTCTTTCAACTTTATTTCTTCTTCCGCTTCTTATCATTAGTTTTTTTATTATAAAGTAATAACATCAGTACCACTAATATACTGATATGTTATTATAAGTATGAAACAACCCTATTTCACCATCTATCCATCCTACGGAAAATGAAATCACGGCGCGTGCGTACGTACGGAATACCGCCTCCACGTCGTGGTGTAATCTATTTTCCACTACCACCTTACTTTGATTGGTATAATGGTGTAAATAAAAACTATATATGATTATTGTAAAGTGGTATTGATTCTGAAATATTATACATACACTCCAATACAATTCCACGATCATGGGAACGATATCATCGCTCGTGCGTACGTACGGAATACCGTTTCCACGATGTGATGTGACTCGTTCTACATGATGTTCCTTGCATAATGATTATATAAATGAATTCAATGAATTAGTACGATATATATTACACTAATACCATACTGGAAATGAGTTATCTATAACCTAAAGAGAAAAATAAGAATTTATTTGACAAAACATGCATAAGAACAAAAAGTAATGAACACCTTAATAACAAGTAGCATTGAAATATTACTAACAAGAAGCTAAGAATATGACCGTATATGATATCAAAAAAATAATTATGATTCTGGACTAAGTCAATGACATTATTTAAATCATTATATAGGAGGTTCGGACACTTACGAAGAAAATTGGACCTAAGGTAAGGAAAAATCTCACAATCTCAAATTTTATCCGAGATTTTTTATATTTCAGAATTTACTGGGGAATATTTATAATACACATCCATGTTTCCTCTATATGTAATATTATTTATATCCTCTTACAATTTTTTAAATCCAGTTTTACCCGTCTGCGAGTTTTTAGTAAAAGATATGAAAGAAAACTTTTTTCGTTTTTCATACGAGGTTCTTTTTGACTTTTCCGGCCAAAGTACGAGAAGAATGTTTTTTTAACTTATACGGCATGAATGGATTTTTAAAACATTTTTTCCATGAAGCTTCCTTTACAAGTTTTCAAGTTTTTTTTAATCAACTTTTTTAAGTTTAAAATTATATGACATGGTAATAAAGGAAAATGTTTTTGAAGTAGAAAGGATATTTTCCTCAAGAATGGAGTTCAAGTGTTTTATCAAAATTATTTTCCATCTAAGATAATATAGGGTTATATTTATATCATTATTTTTTTACATTGATTTGATTATGTTATGATGGAATTATTATTATAAAGTCTTTTATCTTATATGGATTATGTTATGATGTCACGATGTTTAATAATCCCATTTTAATTGCATGGGTTATTCTATGATGTATGATTTATGATCTTGTGGAACACATAATAATGTTATCATTATGAGATGGGTGGGACCTATATCTCCCTCCAAGAAATTGGGTAAATATTTATATCTCATGAGATAGACATGGATGGAATGACAGGTTAAACCGGTTCACTGAAATAGGACTGAAACGAGGAGTGAACTCGATACAGAAATGGAATTTGTCTGCTAAGATAGTCTTGGTTATGAGTCTTGACTACTAAGAAATGATTATATATGATTATGTGTGTATGCCACGAAGATTCATGTTTTATGTTATGATTATTGGGATTACATTTCACTACTATGATTTGTCCCATGTTATGAAATTATGATCTCTTTTGAAGGTTAGGATTTCCAAAATGATATGTTCTTATGAATATGATGTGATTGGTATTTCTTTTGTTTACCCTAACAGAGCATTTGAGCTCACCCTTTTGTATGTTTTCTTTCCACCAGGTCAGGAAGAAGGACATTAAGTAGGATATGCCAAAAAGGGACTCTAGATATGATGAAATAAATGGGAGACAGTGTAGATTCTTTATGAACCAGTTGTTTATGTTTCCCAGTTTCTAAAGACACTATACCTATATAGTCCATTCATGGTTTTGTTATATGTTGTAATAATAGTGCTTCTATTTTGAAGAAATAACCATGTATGTAAACTATGGGTCGTTATAGTTGGTATCAGAGGAAAGGTATAGTCATCCTTTGGAAACTAGGATGTGAAAGCCATAGTAAGGACCCTAAGGATAAGTCTAAGAATAGAACACGATATTAGTGTTTTAAAAATGGCCATGAACAGCTTTTGATAAGACCTTAAGTGTGAAATTTTATTCTTGATTATGTGGTTTTCCTATTATAATTAGTCTTTCTCACACTATTCTTCTTGGTTTTAGTCAATGGATGGAACCCGAAAGAACCATGTTAATGCGGAATGCGATGGGTAATGAAATGATTGTCCCCATGAGCAACAAAACGTTATGGGAGCTCGAATGAAAAATCTTGTATCCATGCTCACAAAACTTTCTCAAGCTATGAATCATGCAGGACTTCCAAACGAGCAAAGGAAGGAGCAACATTCTGTTGAATCCTTCATGAGGCAGCTTCTACCTTCATTCACCAGGTCTACTAATCCATTTTTTGATGAACAATGGATTAGTACTACTGAAAAGATATTTTTAGTTCTTCAATGTTCTGAACATGATAAAGTCATCTTAGAAGTGTATTTTTTGGAAGGATATCATGATCAATGGTGGAATCTTATCAAGAATAGGAGGCAAGGAGATGAAATTGATTCCATGGAATGGGACGAGTTGAAGAACTTATTTTTCAATAAGTACTTCCATCGTATTCTTCAAACAGAGATGGAGAAGTAGTTTCTTGAACTGAAGCAAAAGGATGATGAATCTGTTTGTACCTATGAAGAAAATTTTACAAGACTTTCAAGGTACGCTTCTGGTATTATTATCCAACCTGAGAGTAAGATCGATCGATTCTTTAGTGGCTTAAAACCAAGTCTTCAAAGGGTGTTAGCCATAAGGGACTTCAATAGTTATGAGGAAATCATTTGATGTGCTCTCAAGGTTGAGATGGAGATTGGAGTAACCCATCAGTCATATGGGTTTGATAAGAAGAGGAAAATGGAATTCAAAGGAAAATCTAAAGAGCACACTGAAAAGAAGATGAGTTTTCCCTTATTCTCAATGTGTGGAAAGAAACATGGAGGGATTTTTCTTAAAGGTACAAGTAAATGTTTCAAATGTGTAAAGGAAGGTCATTGGGCATTTGAATGCCACAATGATGGGAAGAAGATTTCTAGTGATGCGAACAAAGAAAAGGCTACACATAGTGCACCTCCTACACTTCAAGGTTACAAGTGCAAGGAAATGGGGAATTATGCCAATCAATTCCCTAATCCAAGGGTTGTTGATGATGATCGATGTCAACAAACTGTTAAGGATAAAGACAAAGGAAAGTCACATGCAATTTCTTTCAGTGATGTGGAGTACGATAACGAAGTGGTGAAAGGTACACTTACCATCCACTCTAAAGTAGAAAATTTTTTATTTGATTCTGGATCCACCCACACTTTTATTTATAAAGAATTTTCTATGGGTATCTTCATATTACCTCAGCAATTAGATGTTGAGTTAGCTGTGACGACCACTAATGGCACAACAATCGCATAAAAAGTTTATAATTCTTCTCCGATTGAAGTTTGGGGTAAAGTGCTTCCTAAAAATCTCGTGATCCTTCCTATAGTGGAATTTGATGTGATATTTTTCATGGATGGGCATTCTTTATATAGATCTCATATCAATTTCCAAATAAGTGAAGTCACATTTAAAATTACAGATCAATCTATGATCATCTATCGATGAAAGGATGAACATAACCTTCAAGTGGAAATTTCTTCCATCTTATGGGTCTTGATTCCACTAAGTGAAGGTTACTTATCTCAAATGGTTGGTGAGAAACTCATGATTTAGAATATGCCCATTGTACAGGATTTTGACAATGTCTTTCCGGAGGAATTTCTAGGTCTTCCACCAAATCGTGAAGTTGAGTTTTCAATAGAACTTGTACCAGGTGCTTTGCCTATTTCAAAGACACCTTATAGAATGGCCCCAATTGAGTTTCAGGAATTGAAGAAGAAACTCCAAGAGAATCTTGATAAATAATTCATACGCCCAAGTGTGTCACCTTGGGGAGTACCAATTCTGCTTGTTAAGAAGAAAGATGGATCAATGAGGCTCTACATTGATTATCGAGAACTTAACAAGTTCACTATTAAGAAAAAATATCCTCTCCCACAAATTGATGACTTATTTGTCCAACTACGTAGAGCTCAATACTTTTCCACGATTGATCTTCATTCAGGGTATCATCAATTAAGGGTAAAAAGGGAGGATATACCAAAGACGAATTTCCGTACAAGTTATGGAAACTATGAATTTATAGTGATGTCATTTAGTCTTACTAATGATCTTACTATCTTGATGGATCTGATGAATAGAGTCATTAGAGACTGTCTTGATCAGTTTTTGGTAGTCTTTATAGACGATATTCTTGTTTATTCAAAGAGCAAGGAAGAACATGTAGATCACTTGAGAATTATATTGAAGACCCTGATAAAGGAGAAGATTTATGCCAAATTTAACAAGTGTGAATTTTGGCTTCAAAAAGATTCATTTTTGGGTCATATAATCTCAAAAGAGGGGATATCTGTGGATCCAGCAAAAACAGAGTTTATCGAAAGATGGTCGAGACCAACAACAGTAACTGAGATCCGAAGTTTTCTTGGTTTGGCTGGATATTATTGACGTTTTGTGAAAGATTTTTCACGATTATCTAATCCACTCACTAGGTTGACTCGAAAAGGAGTTATGTTCGTGTGGACGGAGGAATGTGAAGATAATTTCAAGGAGTTGAAAAGAAGGTTATCCAGTGCACCTGTACTCACACTTCCTTGTAGTGGAGAATGGTTTTTGATCTATAGTGATGCATCCGAGAAGGGGTTGGGGTGTGTTCTTATGCAAAATGATATGGTGATAGCTTATTCCTCACGACAGTTGAAAATCCATGAGCAAAATTACCCAACTCATGATTTGGAGTTAGATGCGGTAATCTTTGCATTAAATATTTGGAGGCATTATCTTTATGGAGAAAGGTGTGATATTTATTCCGATCATAAATGTTTAAAGTATATTTTCACACAAAAGGAGATGAATATGCACCAAAGAAGATGGTTGGAGCTGATTAAGGATTACGACTGCTCAATTCATTACCACCTAGGGAAAGTAAATAAGGTGGCAGATGCATTAAGTCAACAAGACCATGCTAGCATATCCATGATGAGGATCACAAAAGATCAAATATTTATGGATTTACAAGGGATGGATCTTGGAATTATAATGGAAGGGAAAAAATCTTATCTTTCTCAAATGAATGTTCAACCATCTATACATGTGAAGATTAAAGAGGCACAGAAAGAAGATGTTGAGTTACATAAGAAGGTGAGATATTTTCCTGAATTCAACCTTGATTGTGATGGGATAATAAAGCTCAAGAATCGGGTTTGTGTTCCTCCCATCCCCGAATTAAAGAAGGAGCTGCTGTATGAGGCTCATAGTTCTTAATTCTCTATTCATCCTAGAAGCACGATGATTTATAGGGACTTGAAAGAGTAATTCTGGTGGGTTGGAATGTAAATAGATGTTGTTGAATATGTCTCTCGATGCTTGGTTTTTCAGCATGTTAAATCTGAGAGACAAAAGTCTAAGGAGATGTTACAACCATTACCAATACCTGAATGGAAATGGGAAAACATCACTATTGACTTTGTCACTGGACTTTCTAAAAAAATCCAATGGCAATAATTCTATCTGGGTCATAGTTGATCATCTTACAATGTCTGCACACTTCATTACTATTAGAGAATATTTCTCTCTAGATCAGATTTCCAGGATATATATAAAGGAGGTGGTAAGATTGCATGGAGTACCAATTTCTATTATATCTGATCAGGATCCGAGGCTTAAATCAATGTTCTGGTAAAGTCTTAAGCATACTATGGATACAGAGTTGAGTTTCAGCACTACTTATCATCCTCAGACAGACGGTCAGTCTGAGAGAACAATTCAAACTCTAGAAGATATGTTGAGAGCTTGTTCTATGGATTTCAAAGGTGGTTGGGATCAATACCTACCTTTGGTGGAATTTTCTTATAATAATAGCTTTAACTCTAGTATTCAGATGGCTCCTTATGAAGCTCTCTATGGAATGAAATGTAGGACTCCAACTTGCTGGGATGAATTTGGGGAAAGAAAGCTATTAGGACCAGATCTTGTTGATGAGATGGCAGAAAAGGTCAGATCTATTTAACAACACATTAGAGCTACTCAGAGTCGACAAAAAAGTTATGTCGACAACCGATGAAAAGACCTAGAGTTTGAAGTGGGTGATAAAGTGTTCTTATGAATATCTCCTTGGAAAAGAGAAATGAGATTTGGAAAGAAGGGAAAGCTGATCCCTAGATATATCGGTCCTTTCGAAATACTGGATCGTGTTGGGAAGGTATCTTACCGATTGGCACTTCCACCGAATCTATCCCATGTTCATGATGTGTTCCATGTATCTCTCCTGATAAAGTACATACCTGCTCCTTGACATGTACTTAGCTCGGAATTTTTACTGCTGGGGAAAGATCTTTCTTATGAAGAACAGCCGATAGAGATTCTGGATCATAGAAAAAAAGTCATACGGAACAAGACCACTCGCTTGGTGAAAGTTTTATGGAGTAACCACCAATTATAAGAAGCTATATGGGAGCTTGAGGATATGACGAGGGAGAGGTATCCTCATCTGTTTGTTACAAAGTGACGAATTTCGAGGGCGAAATTCATTTTAATGGGGGTAGAATGTATCACCCGAGACTTTTATGAGAAATATTTTGTTTTTATGTTATATACATCATCAAATGAATCTTTCACTACAAAAAACACTAGCTTGGATTTCTTTACATGCAATCGCGACCTTCCTCGATAGCTTGCATCGTACGCAATACCGAGTTTCACTAAACAACGACATGCTATTAAAATATTATTAAAACTAGCCGTTATGAATAGTAATACCCACTTTTTGAAATTTTGTAAATTTTATTTTTCAAAATGGACTTCATTTTTGGATTCGTAATATCGAAATTAGGCTAGGGTGAAATTTTGGTATTTTTCTGAAAACATTCAATTTTTGATGAATAGTGAAAACACTGGGTTACTATTAAAAATCTGACTTTTTATTTAAATAATTATTTAATTTATTTAAATTTATTTTAGGTCAAAATTGATACATAATACCTATATATGTTCAATTCAATTCATTGGAGTCATTTTATAATAATTTTAGATATATAAAAAGTTTATCGAACTTTTCACCGTCTTTGACCCACCTCTTAGGAGAATTTGAAAATTTACATAAAACATAATTTTACCGCATCTGTGAGTTGAATTTCGAAAATTCAAGGGAAATGGATAATATCAAGGACTAAAATTTGATTCAATTAGATGAAAATAATTTTTGGTGAATAGTAACTTTTTACTTTTTTTACCACTATTAAAAGTAAATAGTGTAATTAAGGGTAAAAATGTTATTATTATTACCCTAACACATGTCCTAATTCTATTAGATAAGTTTAATAAAACCAAAAAACAACCTTAGGAATAAAATATGACCATTTAGGCCAACTTGGATTAGATTAGGACATTTATTATTAATTTATTTAAAGAAGGGTTAAAATAGTTAAAATCAAAGTTTAATAATTAAATCATTATTAATATAGGGTTATACATAAGATAAATTCAACTATAAATATTCATTATAAAGATAAAACTATTTACTACATAATAGTATTTTATTTTTAATTTTTAGACATTAAATAATTTAATTTATTTAGGACACAATGATGATACAGTAATTATATTATTAATAAAATATTGACATAATTGATGTTATAAATACCCAAATAAATGTAATTTGAGACTTTTTATGCATTACAATAATTTTATATGTTAATATGACATCTTAGTATAGGTTTAATTAACTTTTTCCGAACTAATATTTCTTTTATGATTTTCACAAAAATCAATTACCAAATAGTGTCAAAATTGACATAAAATATGTTTTAAAAACAATATTATATTATTAATTGTTATTTTATTCCTAAAAATCTTAAGATCGGCCAAATGACTTATATAGGGTTATATATATTAATAATAAAAAACTTGGGGTTATTTTGTCTTGTTATAGTAAGTTTATTTACTATATAGTGTAAGAAAACAAGAAGACACGGTAAAAGTTAAATTATCTAACTTAAAGTTAAATCTAAATGATAAGGTTAAAATAGAAACCTAAACATATCTAAATTCTATTGAATGAGATTTTTTCGACCCATATCCACCTTAGATTCAAAATAAATAAATTTGGAGCTATTAAATACCGAATATGACTTTATTATAAAATAATATTTTTAGTTTTTCCTAAGGTGCCCCTCTCCTCCCTTATAAAAGGGAACCTCCTTCCTCTCCTCCTCACACCACATTGAGCCTTCAAGCTCGGCCAAACCCTGACATTTTCTCCTCTCCACTTCCCTATAAACATCATATAGGTCCTGGTCCTCTTGAAAGGCCAATTTTAGTGCCTTAAAAGGAGGTATCAAAGAGGCGCTTCAAAGAAGAGGTAATGTCTGTTACCGATTATTTCAACTTTTTTTCTTTTTCCACTTCTTATTATTTAGTTGTTTCATTATGAAGTAATAAAATCAGTATCACTAATATACTGATATGTTATTATAATTATGAAACAACCCTATTTAACCATCTATCCATCTTACGAAAAATTAAATCACCGCACGTGCGTACGTACGGAATACCATCTCCACGCCGTGGTGTAATCAATTTTCCACTACCACCTTACTTGGATGGGTATAATGGTGTAAATAATAACTATATATGATTATTGTAAAGTTATATTGATTCTGAAATAGTATATATACACTCCAATACAATTCCTTGATCATAGGAACAATATCATCGCTCGTGCGTACGTACGGAATACAGTCTCCACGATGTGATGCAACTCGTTCTACATTTTCTTCATTTCATAATGATTATATAAATGAATTGAATTAATTAATATGATATATATTACACTAATACCATTCTGTAAATGAGGTATCTATAACCTAAAGATAAGAATAAGAATTTATTCAACAAAACACACATAAGAACAAAAAGTAATGAACACCCGAATAACAAGTAGCATTGAAATATTACTAATAAGAAACTAAGAATATGAACATATATGATATCATAAAAATAATTATGATTCTGGAATATTTCAATGACATTATTTAAATCATTATACAGTAGTTTCAGACACATACGAAGAAAATCGGACATATGGTAAGGGAAAATCTCGCAATCTCAAATTTTATCCGAGATTGTTTATATTTTAGAATTTACTAGGGAATATTTATCATCCACATACATGTTTCTACAATATTTAATATTATTTATATCCTCATACAATTGTTTAAATCCAATTTTAACCTTCGTTGAGTTTTTTGAAAAATATATGAAAGGAATCTTTTTTCGTTTTTCGTACGAGATAATTTGTTACTTTTCCGACCAACGTACGAGAAGAATGTTTTTTTAACTTATATGGCATGAATGGATTTTTAGAACATTATTTCCATGAATATTCCTTTAAAAGTTTTCATGTTTATTTTTAATCAACTTCTTTTAGTTTAAAATTATATGACATGTTATGAAAGGGAAAAAAATTGAAGTAGAAAGGATATTTTCCCCAAGAATGGAGCTCAAGTGTTTTATAAAAATTATTTTCAATCAAAGATAATATAGGGTTCTGTTTCTATCCTTATTTTTTTACATTTATTTGATTATGTTATGATGGAATTATTTTTATGAAGTCCATTTATCTTATATGGATTATTTTATGATGTCATGATGTTTAGGAATCCCATTTTTATTATATGGGTTATGCTATGATATATGATTTATGATCTTGTGGAAAACATAAGAATGGTATAATTATGAGATGGGTGGGACCTATATCTCCCTCCAATGCATTGGGTGAAGATTTATATCTCATGAGATAGACATGTCTGGAACGGTAGGTCAAACCGGTTCAGTGAAACTTGACTGAAACGAGGAGTGAACTCAATTCAGAAATGGAGTATGTCTGCTAAGATAGTCTTGGCTATGAGTCTTGACTACTAAGAAATGATTCTATATGACTATGTGTGAATTCCACAAAGATTCATGTTTTTTGTTATGATTATTGGGAATACATTTCACTACTATGATTTATCCCATGTTATGAAATAATGATCTTTTTTTCATGTTAAGATTTCCAAAATGATATGTTCTTATGAATATGACGTGATTGATATTTCTTTTGTTTACCCTTACTGTGAATTTGAGTTCACCCTTTTGTATGTTTTCTTTTCCCCAGGTCAGGAAGAAGGATATTAAGTAAGATATGCCAAAAAGGGACTCTAGATATGATGAAATAAATGGGAGATAGTGTAGATGCTTTAGGAACTAGTTGTTTATGTTTCCCAGTTTCTAAAGACATTATACCTATACGGTCCTTTCATGGTTTTGTTATATGTTGTAATAAGTGTGCTTCAATTTTGAAGAAATAACCATGTATGTAAACTATGGGTCGTTATATAGATCATGTCGCTTATGTCATTCACCTTTGATCATCATGAGAATTAATTCCAAATTGTTCTCATTGATCTCTCTAGACTTGATAGTGTGACGTGGAGGAAGATCACTCTCCGTTCATGGGACCTTTATTGGAGAGGAAGCTCTCTACGGCTTGAGATGATTCTATCCGGCTATCTTTGTACACAACATAAATGAATTTTATCTCTAAGAAAATATTATAATTGGGTTTATATTTCAACAAGGTTTAGGAATAAATATTTTCATAAGTTCCCTTAAATATATATTTAATCCCTTATAGAACCCCCTGTCTAAAATAATAATAATATTATTATTTCCTCTATGTGTGGTTAACTGGGGAATTATATTAACTATTATATACTCAAATAATATTCAATATATATTATTTCTCACTAGTCCTAAAAACATTCACTTACATTCCTCCATAATATTTACTAGTCCTTGAATAATGAATATTTATTTAATAAATAAATATCAATTCATTATTCACCAATAAATAAATAAATATTATATTCACTAAAGATAAAATAAATATTTATTAAATATTCATATCACATAATATTATCTCGAATAACTGGTGATGGAATATATGTGGCCAACCGTACATGAATGATTATTAATTCATGTGCAGTAATAATATTTATTCAACTTGTTAAATAATAAATAATAGTACATTATATAACTGAAAATTTTGATACACATAGTGAGTGTCCCCTTAGTCCTCTTTCTCAGTGGCATTATTTGAAGAATCCAAAATTCACAGGTTATCATCTAACAACATGAAAATGAACCCATAGAGAAATAATTTATTGTATCAATGACATAATACCGCATAAAAACACTAATTGTGTAATATAATACCTTTAAGGAAATATCTCTAATCATGTAGGTTTCATGATGGTGCCATCAACCTATATGCTCATTGTCTCTTTTTTGACTTCTTGTAAATTGAACTTTTCTATATAACACCATGGTCATGGATTTATTTAGGATATATAATTTCAATCAAAGGGAATGAGGTATCAACTTCTCTTAAATAGTAAAAGGGAAAAAATAATTTCTCACATTATTAATTATTGAAAATTACTCGCAACGTACCCAATGTATCCTAACACGCCACGAAAATATTTCATCATAGTTTTCAATAATACATCAAAGTACACGACCAATATTACAGATCAATAATAATCTTAAATTCCATGGTCCAAAAAACATGGTCGTTGATTAGAACATCCGATAAAACATATAAATATGGGTTTCTTACTAGTGGGTCTGGTTCTCATAATATCATACACTGGATATTTCCAAGGGTGTACACCATGAGATGGTACCTCAAATACCTATGATTATCCACCCATGATATCCTATATCATTTGTGTACCTCAAGTGATATCATTTTTCTATAGAACATAAATTTAAAAATAGTAACATAGCACTTTTTAGTTCTCGTCATATCAGGGAACTTCGATGACCTTTTAGGGTGACACTTACTCTTAGGACATTATCACATACTATGTTACTGAGACGATCAATCACTATGTCATAAAGAGTTTATTAATATTCAAAACTATGAATATAGTTTATCATAAATTAGACAATACATAGTTCTAGTGCACTAACTCCAACACCAATCATGCTTCATATATAGTTTATATTATAGAAAGTTTTACTCTTATACTCACAAAATTCATCCTTTTATTTAAATTCATACCATTTATTATATGCCATTCAAGAAATACATTTAACACATCAGTGAAGATCACATAATTTGAGTTGTTCTCAACCTCATGTATTTATATTCAATCCATATTCTTGTTTAAATCTTTATCTCCTCGTTGAATTCATTGCTCAAAATTCAAGAGAACATTATATTTTCATTAAAAAGTATCTGAGGTTATGGGTAGGTGGTTATGACATGAAAATTTAAACATGGAGGAATGAAAAGTAGGTATAATATCTTAAATTAAAATTAATTATATTCAATACATATCTCAATGAAATAAAACATTTTTCTTCAAGTTCCCTCCAAACGGAAACATATCCACTTCATTTCCTCTTTCACATCAGTTCATAAATTGACAATGAATCCAATGAAAAATTTGGTTCCACGTTTAAAAATTTTCTGGTTTTTTTTCAAATATATTTCACCTTTTTTTACTTATATTTCCATTATAATCTTCTTTACAAAATTTAATGAATGAAAATTTAGGTATATTAAATAATATTTATTATCATTTTCTCTCTCAAATAATCAATATATTCTTCCCCAAAACTCATTCAAGGATCTATCACCTATTGGTGCCCTGAAATAACCAACTACCACTTTAAAGTAAAATTTATAATCACTAAATGATAAAAATGAATAAGGTTAATAAGGATAAATAGGATTTTAATGTGCAATATTATCATGGTATTTAATTATAAGAAATCATTCCTTCTTAAGGTACTTATCCATTTAAATTTCATTTGAAACGTTTAAATTCTAAAATTGAGCATCATTCCTAGTTTAAAATATTTCTTCAGAGATGCTTAGGGGATCAAAGTTATTGAGTTTTAAAATTCCATAAGTGGTATGCAGTATGGGGACTATTTTAGTAAAATCTGATAGCTAGTAGAATGGTTATTAGCCCCAATAGGAAAGATAGAGCCCCTATATTTTGGTTCTTCTATACCAGCCAGTCATTATCCCATCAACTCTCTAGTAAAAACATTGTGGCTAGTAGGTGGGGGTTTTCTATGATTTTTATTATGAGTGACCCATAATTTCTTCCTAGGACAGATTTTAAGTTGTCATAATACTTTTGTAAACCATAATTCATGTTTGAAAAACATCAATTTTTATCCAAGGCTTCATCATCTTTTATAAAGTTAGGTTTTTATCCTTTGATCCATTATTCAATATGGTGGTCCTATTTTGGTATGTCTTTCCTAGAGTTGATGAATTTAAATAACTATATTATTGGTTCTTTTTTCATCCTTGAAAGGATTTTTATCTCATAGTCTTTGCGTCAGTTTTCTGTTTTGCAAAGTCCAGACACTTAATTTATATGATTTATTCATCTAATATTAAGGTAGTTGGTTTTTGACATTTCCAAGAGTCTTTATTTATATTATAACGTATGCATACTTTGAGAATGTGTATGTGTACTTTGTGCATGACCTAAATTAACTTGAGACTCTCTATATGGACCTAGATTAGATTCTTGGCTTTTCAATGGTTCCCTTTAGATCTAAAAGTGGTTTGAAACTGGATCGCGGGCCTCCCGAGGGGTGTGATCATTATTAAAATAGTATTGTGACCCATTTTTGGAGATTCTAGGGAACTTGATGATGCACCATGATTCTTATTGGAATGTTGGGTATCAGATTATGTGAATTTTCAAAACATAAATGATAGAACATGGTTATGATATGGTTTAACTAGATGAGAGTATTTGACAAGATGTGTATTTGTGTGTAAACATGATTATGGTTTCTTTTTTATCCATAATTGTTAAGATTAAAAATTAACAATGAATATGTTTCTTCAAAAAGAATGAAATAGTTAATGACTAAAGTATTATTGAAAAAAATTTATACATGATTCATACTTACTTGGTTCATGGGGGTGAGATGAATAGTTTATTGATGCCCGTGGGTATGGTTCATGGTTACTAGATTCCTGATAACAATATTTATTGTTACTTTAATCCCAAGGTAGATACATAAAATTACTTGATGCTTGAAGTTGGGGTTCATGGTTTCTTGATGAGTGAGGGTGATATTCATGGTTACTTGATGTATGGGTTGGATAAGTGTGGTTATACATGAAGTATAAGGGTGAGATTTGTGGTAGTACATAGAATTATGTCTTGGTTATTTATTCTTGTTTTCAAGGATAGAGACATTTAGAACTGGAAAAATATGGAATTTTTGACTTGGGTTCCCTCCTTGGAACCCGAGGTGGACAATTTTAGATTAATTTTTTCTTTACAAATATTGTCTTTAATTACTAAAATCTCTTTTCGACTTAATCACATATACATAAACTAATTTAAAACTAGATATTCTTTAGATAACATTAGTGGGGTACTACTAAGTTGTACTCACACCCTATATAGTCCACCATTGGGTACCCATGTAGAATTCATTTATAAAGGTCGTGAAGAGGGAATGAAACCAATTATCAATGGTTCATCTAGGTACCTAGGAAAGATAATAAGAGTTAGGGCCAGGATTAACCTTGGGACAAGTTGTTATTGTTTAATGTCTTCTTTTTTGGTTATTATACTTGGTTTTAGGGCATCATGCTATACTTCCAAAATGAGATTACGTGGATTACTATTTTTCTTTTGAATTTTCATTTTTATATCATAGTGATGAGATGGTGGATGTTTTTATCTATGTTCTTGTTGTAATTTTTTAATTTGTACCATAGAGTATAGTCTCTCAACTATATTTATTATAACATCACTACTATTTATCATTCTCTGATATAAGAGGAGGTGAGACTGAGGTCTTGTGGAAACCCGTCTCAGTTATGTGACAGAGATCCAGGTTGGGGATGTTAAAAATTTTTATCATAGGAATATTTTCTTCTAATTTACAATTTATTAAATGTCTAAAGATTAGTAAGAGGTATCAAGTCATGGTAATGATCTTCTTCCTGGGAGTAGTTAACCCCTGTATGAGGGAAAATCCACGTTTCCATGGATGGGATTTTTGTTCTTAAGGTTCTCCTGTTATATTTGTGATGTTGTTTCACCTTTAGTGATACACCTATTATGTGATGTTATTAATTTATGATATTTTACTCATAGGATGGTATAGAATGAGGTGTGTATTCATGCATCATGATAGGTTTGTAAGAGAGAATGTTATTTTAAATTTCATGCTTGGAACTCTTTCAAATGCATATGAATATATTCCAATTTAGTTTATTCATGTGTAAAATTATTGCTTGTAAAACATGGTTAATGAAAAATGGTTTTCTATTTTTTATATAACATGTGAACTAATTATTAAATCCTAGATATGATATAATTATATAATTGTAACATGGAAATTTAGTCTAAGATAGTTTTGGAACATGTTAGAACTGGATAAGACTATGTTGGATTCCTTGAACATATGTTATATATTATTTTATTAGAATGGATAGATAATTCCTTCTCTCTTTTCATTTTTCCCATCATATAGCCTAAGGTGTGTGTTAACCATTATAGAGAGATTCATATTCATCTTCTTCTGATAGATCATGAGGATTGCCTTGATGATCATACAACACTCATAGTAGAGTCGGATCCTTTGTCTATTTGGAGGAACATTATGGATGATTAGCTTCGGGATAGTTTCTTATGTGTGATGAAGTCCATGGAGAGGGGCATTCCCCTAGGAGGATCGACCATGTCAGGATACATGATATATTTTTATATGTATCATCCCCAACATTTATAGAGGCGGGTGTCCCCAAAGATATATAATTTTATCTTCAGTCTATCCAGATAATTTTTAAAGATCTAGAGATACCCATAAAGAAGTGGGTGAATCAAATGGGATATATGTTGTGGAGACCATCCAAGAACTAGGGATACATCCTAGTTAAATCCAATCTGTATGGGGGGATTACTTGGGAGAATTTCCAAGACATTTTCATGTACTATTTCTACCTAAAGAGGTTGAGAGAGGATAGTGCTTAAGAGTTCATGCACCTGACTCAAGAGATCATGATGGTGATGGATAACATTGGATGATTCACAGACTTACAGTTTTTTAATCAAACATTGGCTGGGGATGGGTTAGCTTGGCTAAAATTCTTCAACAAGGGTATTTGATAAAATATAAAGTATTAAGTGAATGACATTCACATGAACAATTTCTCAAACATTGTGAATAAGGATCTCATTTTTGAAGGGAACCTAAGGGAGGCCCCCAGTGATGGTTGGTCTTTTTTAGATGAGTGGTCTTGTATCACTTTTTATGGGAAGAATACTTATAATTTCAAGTAATAACATTACAAAAGTAGTGGACAGAGCAGTCAAGGTATTTGGTCACCCATCCCAAAAAGTGATCGGGGGCACTATTTTTAGTGTGGACGTCTTAGTCACAAGTGATATTAGTTCCCTACATCACCAGTGTAGTACCGCACATGTGGAAGGATGAGACACCTATATGGTTTCTATAAGAACACTCAACATGTATCCAATTATGGGGAATTGAGACTAATGAAAAATTATAGTAAGGATTGTACTATAAGTCATAGATGAGTAATAAGGGTTCCACTGGTTATATAGGACAAGGATGTGGACAGTGTACCATACGGAAGGGATGGTAATACCAACAAGGGGAGTAGTATAGGGATATTAGGTAGGAGATCAAGGTAAATTCTTGAGCTAGTTGTATGCGGTAAAGTATGAACCTACTGGGATGGATGCATGGCCTTACATTATTAAAGGTATAATTTTATTAACATCTACCCTCTTGTGTGCTTTATTTTGTATAGGAGAATCACATTCATTCATATCTACTCAACTTTTTCATGGATAGGGTTTTTTCATGGAATACCTATCTAAGGTTATGTTTATTGAAACTTTGTTAGGGGTGTGCTTGGAGGTTATTTGATGTATCAATAAGTGTTTTCTCAATATTGGTGGATATCTTTTCTTCTAGGATCTGTTTATGCTTAAAATGGTGAGTTTATACATGATATTATAGATTGAATGGATAGTTATATATCAATATCATATCGATTTCTATTGTAGGTTCCTAAAATTTTCTTTACTTGAGGATAGATGTTACATCCTCTATGGTGAATGGGATATCTAGGTTGGTTCAATAGATTCAGCACAACATGGTCTCAATGGGATTTTATATCAGGTAAAAATCCTTATGTTTGATGATGGGGCCCTATAGTAGGTTTTCTTTCCTCTAGTAGTATACATGTATGAGAAATTATTTCTATTGAAATTATCTAGATTTCCACCAGAGTGGTAGATACAGTTTACTATCAAGTTGATTCAAATATTTGAACCTGTTTCGATTCATTCCTACTGTATGAGACTAGGAAAACATCAATAGGTAAAAGTTCAATTTGAGGATCAAGAGGAAGACTGGTTCATTTGGACCAGTACATCTCCAAGGATTTCCCCCATATTATTCCCAAAGAAGGTAGATGGAACTGTGTTCTTATGTTTGGATTACCGGTGGTTGAACTAAATGAAATTTAAAAATTATTATCCTAATTCATGAATCAATGATCTATTTGATTATATGAGGGGACCCAAGGTATTATATAATTATAATTTGGGATATGGGCACTATCAGTTGAGGGTGATATCACCCGACATAACCATAAATTGTTTTAGGATATGGTATGGATTATATTATATCATGGTAATGATTTATTATAAAAACTTCTCCAATAATATTGATGGACTTGATGAAATAGATCTACCATTCATATGGTGGTTTCCATTGATTATATATTAGTGTACTCTCTTTCTAGGGATGAACATACTAGACATCTTGAAATCATCATTTTTACCATGAGGGGGAATCAGTTTTATTAACTTATTTCTAACTAAAATTTATATATTGATTAGTTCCACTTCTTATGCCGTTTTATATCAGAAGCCAGAATATTTATAGATATAGATAATGTATAAACTTTGGTTTCATAGGAACAGCAAAATAATGTTTTCAAGATTCATATTTTTTTCATCTAAAATGGATATTATAAAATATTTAGTTAGTATTTTTCTCAAATAGAAACATTCATAGACATTCTGGACAATAATGGAGTATGGTTTGAATGGACTTATGGCAATGATAAATCCTTCCAAGATCTAAAGATTCGATGAAATTAATCATTGATCCTCACTAAAAAGGAATTGGGTATGGAATACACCATGCACTATAAATCCTATAGGATTCGAATGGGAGCTTCTCTTATGTAGGATACACAAGTGGTCATCTATGAATTTATGCATTTGAGAGTAGACATGAAGAATTATACCACCCAGGATCTGGATTTGTCCACCATAGTACATTCTCTATGATATTTGTGACATTACCTAATGAGAGAGAGGTCCATGGCATATTAAAATCATATTACTAAATTATATCTAGTCACATTGGTATTTTTTCCTTGAATAATGGATGATGGTGGAGTAATTGTAGTATTTTGATATCAATTTGGAATATACACCCAAAAAAGGAACATTGTTATTGACTCCTGGAAAAAAATCCACAGACTCAGTTTGTTAATGAATCTAGAAATGAATGGAATTTAATGTAATTATCTTATCATATGCATCTAGATGTCTAGGAGTACTAGGGGAGAGTGACCCCTAGCATCACCTCTGGTTTTCCTCTCTTTTTGATAAGATCAAGAGGAGGAAACTAGTGGATATAGAATGTTTTTCTCTTTGGGGGAATGTAAATAAAGGGGAGCCACCATCTAACTGGAACATTTAATAGGATAGATTTATTCTCATTTATGGGAATGTTTTTATTTCTTCTAACATGAATAAGGATCTAATGAAAGAGTTTACTTATTCTAGGTGGGAGGTAAATACTAGTTTAATAAATATGTATCAAGATCTCTATAGGTTGTATTGGTGTCCAATAAAGAATATGGAGATATCTTTCTTTGAGACCTGATGTCACACATGTCAGCAGCTGAAGGATATGAAACAATAGCCTATATGTTTAATGCATCCCATTCCCATTCCCAAGTGTAACTAGTATGATGTCACCATTTACCTTGTTATAGGTTTACTTGAGACCCCCTTAAATAATGATGCATCATGGGTGGTCTTGGAATGACTGATGCAAGTTGCACATTTCCTACCTATCTGAGAGACTTTCTCGATTGATGACCTAGGTATCCTTTATGTGCACAAGATATTGTGGTTGTATAGTGTGACATATAGTATATTCTTGTTTCGAGATCCTAGTGTTTTTTCATGCTTATGAAGGGGGATACAAAAGTCATGGGGCTTGGAAGTGTTTTTATGTATAGCCTACCACCCTCATACCTATGCATAATTTGAGTGAACAATTTTGATCTTAGAATACATGTTGAGAGATTTTTTGTTGTACTATAGTTTCTATTAGTCAGAAAACATGATCTTATATAGTTCGCCTAAAATATTATTTATCAGTAATTGATCTTGATGGATCATTTTTAAACATCAAATAGTAGAACATTTCATTCTCCCTTGTGATGGTTGGAGGTGAGAAAATCAATGCTCGTTGGATCGAGTTTTGTGTTGGAGGTGTTAGAGAAGATTCAATTGATCTAGAAGTGGTTGATAACTGACCCCTATTGAAATTAAAGGTGGATGATCTAGCCTTCCTATGAGATTCACTAATCATGGGACTATGTCATATTCATAAGATGGGAATATTGACCCCCAACTATTTCAATTTATTCAAGATAGTTGGAATGATCTAACAACTGCAATATTTATTTGCTCATTCATATCCGTATGGTGTAATTCATGATATGTTCTATGTATCACGTCTATGAAGGTATCACCTAGACCATGATAATGTGATTAGTTTTGATGATTTTTATTTAGAGTATAATGACTCCTTTGAGGAGAAATTGGTCCATTTCATGGACCACGGTGAGAAGATTTGTCATGGTAAGTCTATTCTCCCAGGCCAAGTCTTGTGGAAGCATGTCCATGTGAAATAGGAGAAATGGAAGTGACAATCTAATATATAGGTTCAGTGTCCAAGGTTGTTCACCAATTATAACATGTGATGCATGGGTTTCATAGCTCAAGGGTGAGTTGTTGTATGGTGGGGAGGTTGTAAGAATATTCTCCTTCTTGAGGTAATTATCAATTAATTTTATATCGAACCCCTTCAAATTATAAAATTGACCACAAGTACTTGTTTAAAATGTGGTTTCAGAGATTCTTAGGGGTTCATAGGGGTTGTGTTTCTAATTTCTATTGATAGAATACAATAGGGGGTAATATAATCCACCAACTTGCTAGTAGACAAGGTAGCAGACTCTCTAGGCTATATTATTCTCTAACTAATTGGTTCTTATACATCAGTTATCCACTGGACCACCCTCTAGATGGTGGGATCATAGCATATCATCGATGGGAGTTCGTTGATAATTTAATTAATGGAAACTATATAATTTCCCCTACCTATTTTATGTTCTCATGAGCCTTAGTTCTAACCCTAATTATTATTTGAAAAACTGAAGATATTCTTTATGTTTTCCTTAGCTTCTCTAATGTCATCATTTGATCCCTTAATCTGTTGTATGACAGAAAGGTCATGTTTTGGTAATTCTTTCCTAGAATTTATGAATTCTATTTTATTAATTCTGATTTCATATTTTTTTTCCATCGTAAGGTGTTTCTATCACTGTCCTTAGTTAAATTTTCTATTGTGAATTGTTCAGATAATTAATTCATGTGATTTCTTCATTTGGGTTTGGGGTATGTGGCCATTGGAAATCTCCCAAACTGTTCTATGGTCTTATAATGTATTCTATATATTTTTATGTACTATTGTACAATATAAATGACCTATTTTACCATTAAGAATATTCTTAGGGTTCGAGATTGACTTCTTAGAGTGTTTGTGGGCCCCGTTGGATCTAGTGATAATGTGACCATGAACCTTGGGCCTCCCAAATGGTGTAAAAATTATTAGAATATTATTGTAAACCCTATTTTGGTGACTCTAGAGATCTTTTGAACCACCATGATTCTTATTGGAATTTTTGGTACCAAGATATGTGTTTTTCAAAAACATAGAGTACATAACATGACTAGGATACGGTTTAACTAGATAATGTGTATTTGATAACATGGGTGTTTGTTTTAATACCAGATCTTAGATTTCTAGTTCAGAAAAAATGAATAATATTAAATAGTTCCAATGAATATATAAGTTAGCAAAGGACTATAATATTTAATGTGTTGCTTTTTTATGGGAATTATTTATATGAGATGCATGGTTACTTAATGCCTGAGGATGACATGCCTAGTTTCTTGATGATTAAGGTAGAGGTGGATGGTAATTTGATGCATGATGGAGAGATGCATGGTTAATTGGTTAATAAGGGAAAGATTCATGTTTAATTGTCCATGTAGGGGAGGTGAATTTTTTCTAGATTTCTAAGGTCGAGATGCATGGTTTCTTGATTCTAGAGGATGAGATTCTTGGTTACACTTGATTCTTATGGGTGAGATTCGGGGTAGGACATGTTGTTGTATCTTAATTGTTTTCACTAGGGTGAAAGTCAAATATATCTGAAAATACCTGAAGGAGGTATGTTTGACATGGGTTTTCCCCAAGGAACTTGAGGTTGAAACATTCAGTTTATGTTTTTCATTAAAAATTTAACTTTCCCATCCAACATTGATACCTTTTTATTAATAGAATGGCAGAGCCCGAAAATATCAAGGTGGATTAAGGTAGTGATGACCAAGCGTATCAACTTTTAAAAGACTAATACACTCAAGGGTAAGGGATCCAAGGGACGAAAAAATGAAGCATGAGATTTCTAAGATTGTCCAAGAGGCCAAGATGTCAGCCACCTTGGTTCCCTCCCTCAATGTGTGTGACATTTCTGTGTGACTGTAGAGATGGAATTTGTATCTGCTGATGACATAGGTTATTTCCCATGGGGTGATAATCTCATTTTGGGTGGCCTTATATATAGTAATAGAGTCCATATACACGCAATACAGAGGGATATTGTGATTATGGAATATCTCAAGGCCTGTGAATATGCTTGGGGGTTCCGCCTTGAGGGAGTCACCTTTTCCACAGAAAGAATAGAAGTCTAACATGACAGAACCAGAATGATCGCAAATCACCCCCCTCCCCACATAACTCCATTCCTGCATGATCCATCACAATTAATATTCATACCCCTGTCCAGGGGGTTCCATATCTCCAAGTTTCCATGCAATGGATAGCCTCGGATAAACATTTCATTAGGGATGAGGGCATAGAGGGAAGGTGAACGCTCCCATTGTTTGGTCAAAAGACCAAGCTCAGCCTACATGGACCTTTCCCGGATCTCCATAGCACTACATGATATCTATGTGTCTTCATGATTTTCCGTATTACATAAATTCCAAATGTTCCACTTGACAACAACAAATAATAAGCCCCGAGCATTCTTTTCATGTGGGTTGTCCGCTATTCCATGAAACCATGAGAGAATAAAATCGTCGCCAGAACGATCCTACAGCTCACCAACATTAAAAATATAGAAGAAACTCTAGATCGCAGCAGCCCACTCTCCTATGAAAGAACAAGTGGGAGGTAGATTCTTCCTATGGGATGCAGAAACAAGTGCATTTAGAAGCAATAGAGATTCCCCTACGCTGCTCCCCATGTATCATCGATGGGAACAAAATGAAAACCCTGTCGATATTCCTTCATCGTGAACAGACCCAAGGAAGAACCCGTAAATATGATTCTATTAGGATCAGAGTTTAAAACAATACTTTGAAATATCTCTAGTTGACATGGGTTAGGAACTGTGTTCATGAACCCAAGAATAGCACTGGCTTGAAAAAGAGAAATATCAGGCATTGGGCATCCTGGAAAGATGAGGATGTGACCAACCCAGTTTTCATTCCAAACGGAAACATCGCCTTCCAGTGTTTTTTTATACACTTTCCTATTTTTTTAAATGAACTAAGTCAATTTTTTAAAAATACTTCTTAAATTTAGCATCACTGATGCTACCTTTTCCCTAAAACAATAAATTTTTGTTTCTATTTTAATTTTGTTTTTTATATATTTAAAATTTTAATGTTTTATTATTATGTTGTTATGGTTATATATAAATATATATATAACAAAATTAATCAAAATAATTTATCTTTTATTAAATTATGTGACTTTGCTAACATATAAAATATAAACTATGAAACTGATATGAATGACATTTTAAACATAGATTAAACATATAATAAGTAGTTGAAAATAAAAATAATTTCTTAAAAAATGTTGATAAATAATAATTTATAAACATTCTAATCCACATACTAGAAACTTAAAAATGTTTTATGTATATGACTTGTCTATCCTATATAATATAAACTATAAGGAAGATATGAATAAAATTTTAAAAATTTATTAAACATATAAAATGTAATTGAAAATAAAAAAAATTAAAAAATGTTGATTAAAAATAATTTATAAGATTTCTAATCCACCTACTTGAAACTTAAAAATGTTTCAAGTATGTGATTTTGATAGCCTATATAATATAAACTCTAAAACGTATATTAATAAAATTTTAAACATGTCTTAAGGATATAACAAGTAGTCAAAAATAAAAAAAAATCTTAAAAATGTTGATGAAAATAAGATTTATAAGATTTCTAATCCAGCTACTTGAAACTTAAAGAAATTTCATTTATGTGACTTTACTAGCATATATAATATAAAATATAATATAGATATGAATGAAATTGTAATAATTGGTTAAACCTATATTAAATAGATAAAAATAAAAAAATTTATTAAAAAAATTTGATGAAAAATAATTTATAATCTTTTGAATCCACCTAATCGAAACCTAAAAATGTTTCAAGTAGTGCCTTTGTAGGCCTATATAATATAAACTATATGAATTATATTAATTAAATTTTTAACATTGATTAAACATATAACATGTAGTCAAAAATAAAAATAATTTATTACAAAATGTTGTTGAAAAAAATAATTTATAAGCTTTCTAATGCACCTAATTGAAAATTAAAATTGTTTCATGTATGTGCCCTTTCTAGCCTATATAATATAAAATATAAGATCGATATGAATGAAATTTTAAACATTGATTTAAAATATAAAAATTTGTCGCAAATAAGAATAATTTCTTACAAAATGTTGATGAAAATGATTTATAAGCTTTCTAATCCACTTACTTGACACTTAAAATTGCTTCAAGTACGTGCCTTTGCAAGACTATATAATATAAACTATAAAACAGATATGAATGAAATTTTACACATTTATTAAACATATAACATTTATTTTAATTTTTAATTTTTATTTATATTGGTCTTATAGTTTATATTTTATAGACTTTAAAATTCAAGTAGGTGGCTTAAGATCTTCCTTGACATGCATTATTTTCGCTCTCACTTTTGAGTTACTTTTCATACATTCCATTCATTATCATTTATTTAATTTATTTATGAAACTATTTTTTCAAAAACATTTTAGATGACTAGTCTATCTTTTAAATTTTATTTAAATTGTTTTTATACTATAGATTTTTTAATCTTATATAGTTATTTACTTGAAATTTACTAATTATTTATATATTTCAAGTAGATGAATTTGAATGCTGCCAAATATAAACTGTGCCTAAAATATAAATGAAAACTCAAAATACTGGACAAAAATATAAGAAGAGAAAAGAGTAATAATAGTATTTTCATTTCAGTAGACATAAAAGATGTAAATGAACATGTATAATCAATGTCTATGTCTATGGAGAGGAGATTTTGTCCCACATGGTGGTCCACAAATTGGACGTCTGCATTGAGTGCACAGTGGATTCTCATGACCTAGATGATCCTCGGGCACTAGAACATCGACTAGTGCATCCTTTATATGTTTGTTGGTGGGAGGTGTTTTCAACTGCCTCTCGTACTGCCCTATGAATCCTTCTCCCACTAGGGTTGTAGAAGTACCTATCATCATCATAGTAGGGAGCTAAGCCTGGGATATAGCTATACCCCAAGGCTGCGATGGATCTAGAACCCAAGGTTGTGATGGATTTAGACCCCAAGTCTATGATAAATTTGGAACCTAAGATGGAGAGAACTACGGGTATCCTTTCTGGAAAGACAGATCCCATGCCACTTGAGGCACATCATGAATTTTCTGATCCTGGACTACTAGAGGGTCAGCCTCTGCCTATAGAACAGGTGAGGCCTCACATGCAGCATGACACTATCTACGTCATCATGGTCATTGTTCCTCAACACCAACACCGGCATCAAGATGTTCCTCTAGGGAATGAACCTCCTCTATCTGGGTCGGATGCTCGATGATGCTCTCGGAAAGCACCTGAAAATATGCCCTCACCTCCTGCGCTACAGCATGGATGGCTTCCAAGCAATAGACCCTCTCCTCCTCTTCATCATTCATGTGAACAAGCTGATCCATGTGACTTCCCTGTAAAGAGATTCAAATTGAATTAGAAAATTGTTCAATAAACAAACTAATGGAAATTTATTGACTTACCATCCAATGCATATCTATGCCGAGTTGGGTAAGATACTGTATAGACTTTAGCCTATACCATGTCTCATACTCAATCTTCTCTAAATGAATGAATTGATTCATAGGAACACTATGAATATGAAACAATACATTTATGTTCCAACAATCGATAAAGCAGGCATGTACTCGGGGCTAGTCCTCATCCAGCCTCCCTGTCAGCCTCAACCCATGATGTCGCTCTATATGTCTTGATGGCAATGGAATCAGCTGAGTATAGAAAACTGGCACATGAATCTATTAGGCTGCTTCCACTCAATAATATAGAAGTGAATGAGGGGTACTATAGCCATATAATCTTCAATCCCAACAATGTAGTATGCTGGCAACTAGTCCATAATACTCCAGTATGGAATTCCTAAAATATGAAATGTCATGTGACTTTTTCAAATAAGTGTCTAACTAAAAAACTAAATTGATGTTATTATTAAATATGTTAGACAATGCTAGATTGTATATAAATATCTTATCAGGTAAGAGATAGTCCAACTGGATCCAATATACGCCCAAATGCTGTCTCGGAACAGTGCCGAAATTGTGTCACTGACACCACCTATAAAATACATCATCGATAGTGACATATATTGAGAAACTAAATTCAATAACTCATAGTATAATTAGATATTAATAGAAATGGTTGATCATACTAGCATCTATGCGGAGTGTCATGCAACACCTCCATCATGACCGGCGGACCAACAAGATCAGGGAAGAATGTGGGGATGTGCTTCCATGCCCACATCTGAATAAGGAAGAAGAATCCCCTTATACATGTGTCATCCCTGGGGGATAGCCTACATAATGATTTGTGCGTGTATGTCAAGCAGGATGATCCCCATTTTTACATCTCGGCTTGTTCAAAGTCCTCTAGTAGGGGTAGATACATCCTGTTCACATGAATCCCCGAGAGATCAGTACACATGGTCCCACCAATGAGCCTTAATATATACGCATGGGAATAACACATGATAATCATCTCATCATCATCATCCTGTAAATGTGTAATTTGCACCTCCAATCGAGGCATAGATATGGCACTCCATCTGTAGCCCTACGGTCAGACAAAATTTCAACACCTAATAAGCGCTAAGTAAGGACTGGCCAAGCTATACGAGTGAGTTCAATAATGGGTCTACCCTAGACAGGGATACCAAGAAGAACATCCACATCATGGAGGGTGATGGTCATCTCTTCTCCAGGCAGGTGGAATGTGTGTGTCCCTGGTCTCCACCATTCAATGAGGGAAGCAAGTAGGTGATAGTCTATAAATGTGAAATATGATACAAAAAGTCCATATAATCCATCACGATGCAAGTATGGTCTAATGGAATGTGGAGGCTCCTTGTGATGAAAATTGTGTGCTCGACGCACCCTGATCGATCGATCCACACCACCCTCTAACATAGCCCAGGAAATATGGGTATGCTGATGTGTGAGTAGTATGGTATCATCCATCTGTATATAAACATATGAAATGAGGTGTAAGTGTAAAATGTAAATATAATGTTATGGTTAGCATAATTTTATGACTTGTAGAATGCAAGATATGACATGTTTATTCACATTGATTTATGAAGTTATTTTTACCAAAAGAAATATAATTCTCCAAGACTTTTGGTTTTGAATGAAATAATGATTACAAGATGAAATAAGAGAAAAATTTATATGGAGTGAATTATGTGGTGAATGAATTTTATTAATGAAAATATATTTGTAATAATTTTATTAATTGATACATTCTTTAAGAGAATATATCTAGGTTTTCAGATTTTTTGTATGGTTTTAAGTTTTTGGTTTATGATTTTTGGGATAGGGTTTAGGTTTTAAGGTTTAGGGTTTAGAATTTTTATATTGAGGTTTAGGAAAGATGTTTTTGGGTTATGTGTTTTGGTTTTGGGTTTTGGGGTTTAGAAAACCGAGAAAAAAAGAAGATATAACAACATTTAATTTAAAATACGAGTTCTGTGTTCTGATTTTGGATTCATGAAATAAATTATATAATCTAATATTTTATGTATGGAATAAGTATAAAGTTAATTCTTGAAATCATGCATGTTTTTATTAAAAATTGAAGATTAATAGGGTGTTTAGATATTAGGTATGTGTCTCTAAGATATATATTTTTTGGAATAATGGCATAATGATTTTTAGAATTATAGAGACAATATTTCTAAATTATTGTGTCTCGAATTTGGTTAGACATATTTTGGAAGAGTTTTAGGACTAAAAAATTATAAATTCGATTAAGATAAACCATGGGAATTACTAACGATGTTTTATGAAATTATCTAATTATCTATATTGAATAAATTATTCTAATCATTATGATACTATTATTTGGTAATATAAAAGTTTATTAAAATATCAGGCACATAATGTTATCAAAAAACATGGTAAAGAGGATATGTTTTTGGGTTTACAATTCATCATTTAGGTTTTAGAATTTAGATATTAGGGTTTTAGATATTATGTTTTGGGTCAAGGTTTTTGGATTTCTGTAATGTTTTTGGGTTTAGGTTTATGATTTTTGGGTTAGGGTTTAGGTTTGAAGGTTTAGGGTATAGAATATTGATATTAAGGTTTAGGAAATATGTTTTTGGGTTATGTGTTATGATTTTGGGTTTTGGGGTTTAGAAAACTGAGGAAAAAAGTAGAGATAACAACATTTAATTTACAATATGAGAATGTCACAATGATGACAATACATCATTCTGGTTGAGTCTGTGAACTCGACCCAACAATGTTAGTGCATCATTTCCAGTTATGACCTTCTTTATGAAATATGGTGTATCTCAAACTATTCCCTTGTTCTTGAGGATAATCCATCTCATTACACATCTTACTAGCCTTCGGTCACCTATGAGGATGTAACCAATTGATGTCAGGTATCACTATCGGCTGGCCTTCGGGTATTAGGAAATAACGATACTCCCCAATAGGTGTCCATGGTGAAGCAAAACAGTTAGCAATGGTATCCATCTAGTACATTGGATCAAATTATGTGTCCCATGATATTTTCACAGAGGCACATGCTACGATGGAATTTTTGAGTCGATAAGGGTTTCCTTATTACTTTTCCATTACTTCTTGTTTTGAAAATCACAAACACCTTATCATTATGGAAAAATGCTTTTATAAGGAAAATTGAAAATCACTTTTGTAAGAAAAATTATCCTTATCATATTTTCATCCATATATCTCTTAAGTATAAGATTCAGATTCATTTCTATATTCTCGGAATTGTTTTGAAATTTTGATATGAAGCATTCTGTTTTAGGTTCCGAATTCCAGTTGAGAACTATAATGAAGTTTCATTCTGAATTCCAGATACGAACTTTGATAAAGTTCTACTCCGAATTCTGGATATGAATTCTCATGAAGTTCGACATCGAATTCTCATTACGAATTCTGATGATGAATTCTCAGTATGAATTCTGATGATGAATTCTCATTACGAATTCTGATAACGAATTCTCATTACGAATTCTGATGATGAATTCTCAGTACGAATTCTGATGATGAATTCTCATTAAAAATTCTGATGACGAATTCTCATTACGAATTCTGATGAAGAATTCTCATTACGAATTCTGATGATGAATTCTCATTACGAATTCTGATGATGAATTCTCATTACGAATTCCGATGACGAATTCTCATTCTGAATTCTCATTCAGAATTCACATATTAAACAGAATCTGATCATCTTTTCTTTATACACTCCGAATTTATTCAGACTCTGAATATTATTTTTGGTCCCTCCGATTTTTAAGGAAAATATTACCGTTCGAAAGGAGGCCAACCTTGCCTATAAATAGGAGCTCATTTGAAAGAGCTCAAGACTAAAAAATGAGAACTTCTTCGACATTTTTCACACATGCTGTTGAAGTTATTTCAATAGAGAGAGGATCTTATTAACTCTCAAAGCTTTGTGCGACTCCGAATGTTGGTGATTACATTCGAGGACTTCCGGGGATAGGAAGACAGAGGTGCCGACTACCTTGAAGTTCGAGGGCTTCCATGCTGAGGAAGATAGAGGTTCCAACTTCCTTGAAGTTGAGGGCTTGCGGGGATAGAAAGACAGAGATCCTGATATTCGTATCGAGGTATTACCCTTGTGTGGGTAAGACAGACTTGCTTGAAAGTATAAATCAAGGGACCTTTATCCAAAGTTGTTGGACACCCTACTCTTTGGGTTAAAAGACTTATATCTTATTACATGTAGTTTTACTACTTGTTTGTTTCCACTGCACATTGTATTGTAAGGAAATTATAACTTTCTTATACTTATTTACTTGTACTCTAATTCATTTAGATTCTATACGCCTTAAGGTAGAATCTCATATTGTAATCTTTAGTTAAGTTTCATCTTCCGGAATCATATTTTCGGAACCTACTTTCGGAATCTCATTCTTATTTTAAGGAAGTACATAGAACATGAAGTTTACAACTTCATTCCTTATTCCAAGTTTTCATTTGGTGTTAGAGGTGTTGTGAATTTGCTTAGTTTAATGTTGTTAAACTTAGCTCTTTCCTTTGCTTAAAGAAAACAGAGTTATTCGTAACTAACTTTAAAGGTTCCAAAGGAATTTTTAAAGTATACAATTAACCCCCCTCTTATATATTATGCATATACTTAATTATTTGGATCCAACAATTGGTATCAGAGGAGGTCTCTGAAATACTTGTACTCACGTATATGTTTTTCTTGCTCACTTTTCCATTCCGAACATTTTCATTCCGATCTTTCCCATTCCAAACATTCTCATTCTGAACTTTGTTATTACGAACTATTTTTTCTACTAACATGTTTGTCTGCCGAAGGTTATTTTAAGTATGGCAGGAATCAATGTTGGTTCCATTGATAATATAAATCCTAAAAGACCACCAATCTTTGATGGTAATGACTATGAGTATTGGAGAGATCGAATGAAGACTTTTGTTATCAATACTGGAGTGGACAACCTTGTTATGCTTACTGGTGATTATAAAATTCCTGACAAGGAACATAGAACTTCTACTAATCAGGAAAAGCAAGAGTATCAACTCGATTATAAGGTATGCAATAAATTACGTTGTTCAATGACTAGAAATATATATAGACAAATTTATTCTTGTGAAGCAGATAATTGTATCTGGAAGAAGTTAGAAGTTACACACTTTGGAACTTTTAAAGTGATTGAAACTAGGAGAGATATGCTTAGAGCTGAATACCATGCCTTCAATTTTCTTTATGGAGAACCAATATGTAAAGTTCAACAGAGGTTTATGACTATCGTCAACAGTTTACAGTCTATTGGAGAGAAAGGTTTAGATGATGAATCACTTGTGGATAAGATAATAGATATTATGCCCAATGAGTGGGAATCCAAGAGAACTGCTATAGATGAGAACAGGAAGGTCACTCAAATTTCTCTTGATGAGTTATTTGGAAATCTTCTCCAACATGAAACCAGAATGAAGAGAGATGATGACAATATCAATAAGAAGAATGGGAATGGTACTGTTGATTTTACAACAACATCAAATCATATGAAAGCTAAGACTCCAGAGAGAGTAACCAGATCCAAGTCTAAGAAGATGGTTGTTCAATCATATTCTAATGAAAGTGATGTATCTGAAAATGAGTTAGAAAATCTTGCTCGAAGGATGAACAAGATAGATGGCCAGAGAAATTTCCAATCCAAGTATAAGAAAAAGGACAGGAAAGATAGGAAAGATGGAGAAGTTACTTGTTATGAATGCAAGAGAGCTGGATATATTAGACCAGATTTCCCTTTTCTCAAAAAGAATGAAAGGAAAGAAAAGAATTCGGACATGAACAGAATGAAGTATTATAAAGCCAAAGATAAGAAAGTAATGAATGCTAATGACACCTGCAGTGCAAGTGGTGGTGACTCTTCAGATGAATCTTTTGATTATGAATCTTCTGGACAGAAGAATATTGGTCTTATAGCCAGACAAACTATTGACAATCATTGTTTTATAGCTAAGGTACAAAATGCTGAATCATTGACCATTGTATCTTTAAATTCCTATGATAGTAAGTATTATAACTCTTCTGATGAAGAATCCTCTTCTGATGAAGATAATACTTTACCTACCTATGAAAAAGTTTATAGGTTGGCTGAACATCTTGAAATTGAGAATTCCAAACTAAATAAAAAACCATATAAGGAAAACTCTAGTAATTCTATTCTTACGAAAGAGATATCAGATCATTCTAAAGATCTTGATAGGAAAAATACTGATTTTGAAAGTATTTAAAAAAATCTTGAGGAAGTAAGTTATGAGAAGAACCAACTTTCTAAAGGGTTAGAAAAAGTAATTTCTAAGAAAAATGTTTTTGAGTCTCGCTCTAGCTCTAAAACTAATGATTTTGAGGATAAAAACTTGGTTATAAAACTCAAGTCCGAAATTTTTTCCTTAAAGAAGTGTTTATCAAATTTTACCCATGGTAAGGAAAATTTTGATAAAATCTATTCTCAAATATGACCTTTAAGAAATAAATCTTGATTTGGTTATACACAAGCAAAACCAATTTTTAGTAACATTTATTTTGTTCCTCAAAGTGACCCATTTTGTACCAAGTGTCAATGTGGTGGTCACTGGGAAAAGGATTGATCCTTAAACAAAACCCAATAATTAGAATTTCACAAAGCTTACTTTTCTAAGAAGATGTGGATTCCTAAAATTTTGTTATCTGGAAATCTCGGATCCAAACAAGTTTGGATTCTGAAAGTCTAATTCTCTTCTTGATTTCAGGAAAATAAAGAATGTACCAGCAACAATACATGGTATATTGATAGTGGATGTTCTCGTCACATGACTGGTAACAAAAAATATTTTGAAATGATTATCAAAACGAAAGGAGGATAGTTAACTTTCGGAGATATTACTAAGGGAGAGATTGATGGTATTGGTAATATTGTTCTTCTAGGTAAAACCTTGATTTCAAATGTTCTTTTTGTTAAGGGTCTTAATCACAACCTCATTATCATAAGTCAGTTATGTGATTAAGGTTACCTTGTGAATTTTAGGAATGATAAGTACTTAGTTCACAATTCCAAGGAAGAATTTATTCTCTCAGCCAATAGGAAAGAGAATGTTTACACCGTAAATTTAGAAGACCTTATGAGCCAAGATTTACCTTTCCTAAGTGCAATGGAAGATCATTCCTGGTTATGGCAAAGAAGACTAGGTCCATGTAACCTTAGAAACTTATGTAAACTCTCTAAGAAGAAACTAGTTAAGGATCTACCGGAGCTTAGATTTGATTCTTCTAAAGTTTGTGATCCTTTTCAATATAGAAAGAAACATAAATCTAGTTTTAAATCAATCGGTGATGTCTCAACAACTGATGCATTACAGTTAGTGCACATGGATCTTTTTGGTCCAACACAAACTGGAAGTATTGGAGGCAAATACTATGTGTTTGTTCTAGTTGATGATTACACTAGATTTACATGGGTTTATTTTCTAGCAAGTAAGTCTGAAGATCTTTCTTATTTCAAAAGTTGTATATCTCAAGTTAATAATGAGAAAAACCTTCCATTGAAAACAATTCTTAGTGATCATGGAGGAGAATTTCAAAATTCTGATTTTGAAACTTTTTGTAGTAGAAAAGGTACTACTCAAATTTTTTCAACACCTAGAACTCATCAACAAAATGGTTTAGTTGAGAGAAGAAATAGAATTCGTCAAGAGATAACTAGAACCATGTTGAGTGAATATTCTATAGCTAGACATTTCTGGGCTGAAGTTGAAAGTACTTCTTGCTATACTATAAATCGAGTTTTGATTAGACTATTTCTTAATAAAACAACTTATGAATTATGGAATGGTAGAAAACCAAGACTATCATACTTCAAGGTTTTTGGTTGAAAAGTATTCATTTTAAATACAAAATATAACTTACATAAATTCGCACCAAAATCTGATGAAGTAATTTTCTTAGGTTATTCCACAACTTCTAAGGCTTATAGAGTATTTTAATAAAAATACTTGTACTGTTGAAGAAATAGTACATGTAAAATTTGATGAGTCTGATCCTTTTGTTTTTAAACCATCCCAGCCTACATCCTCAGATGTGTTTTCAAAAACTAATTATCAACCTTTGATAGAAGATCTTTCTGATAATGAAAATGTTCAAGAAGATACTTCTGAGACATTTACCCCAGAAGACTTTCTACCCTATGTTGATGAAAAAGGCTTTTCAAAACCCAAATCAGGTGTTTCTGAAAAATCATCCTAGTGATAGTATCATTGGTGATGTAAATCAACCTAAAAGGACTATAATTTCCATAAGAAATGAAGTAGAACATCTAACATTTCTCTCCCAATTGGAACCAAAAATCACTGATGAAGCTTTAGGTGATGATGATTGGATCAAAGCCGTGAAAGATGAACTAAATGAATTTGAAAGGATTAATGTATGGACTTTGGTTGAAAGACCTAAGGAAACTTCTGTTATTGGAGTAAAATGGGTTTTCAGAAAAAAAATGTGATGAAAATTGAGTATTAGTTAGAAATAAATCTAGACTTGTTGCTAAATTCTATAATCAGCAAGAGGGAATAGACTATAAAGAAACCTATTCTACAGTAGCTAGACTTGAATCTATCCGTATTCTACTTGCCTTTGCAGCATTCTTTAATTTGAAACTTCTCCAAATGGATGCGAAATGTGCTTTTCTTAACGGTTATGGTCAAAGGGAAGTTTTTGTTGAACAACCTCCTGGATTTGAAGATACAAAACATCCAGATTATGTTTTTAGACATACCAAAGCTCTATATGGCCTTAAACAAGCCCCACGAGCATGGTATGATAGACTCACTGGATTTTTTCTTCAAAATAATTATGTTAAGGGAAATGCAGATCCAACCATTTTTATAAATAAAGATAAGAAAAATGTTTTGATAGTTCAAATTTATGTTGATGACATCATATTTGGTTCAACTCAGCAATCTTTAACCGACTCTTTTGCAAGTATAATGAAATCTGAGTTTGAAATGAGTGTGATGGGTGAGTTAACTTTTTTCCTTGTTTTTCAAATTTCTCAAAAACCAGAAGGAATCTATATATCTCAACATAAGTATATTAAATATCTTCTCAAAAATTATGGTTATGACAACACTAAGAGTATAAGTACTCCCATTGGTACTCAAACTCTTTAGATCCTGATGAAGCTGGGAAACCAGTAGATCAAACATCTTTTAGAGGCATGATAGGAAGTTTACTTTACTTAACACCTAGTTGACCAGACTTAATGTTGTCCGTATGGTTATGTGCAAGATATCAATCTAATCCTAAGGAATCTCACTTAAAGGCAGTAAAAAGAATTTTTTGCTACCTTAAGAGAACCATGGATCTGGGATTATTTTATACTTCTGGAAATGATATTTTTCTAAAAAGATTTTCTGATGCTGACTTTGGTGGATGTAGAATGGATAGAAAAAGTACATCCAGAACTTTTCATTTCATAAGAGATTCGTTAGTTTCTTGTTCTTGCAAGAAGCAACATTCTGTAGCACTTTCCACTGCTGAAGCTGAATATGTAGCAGCTGGAAGTTGTTGTGCTCAATTTTTGGGGATGCAACACACACTCACAGACTATGGCTTGAGTTTTACTAAAACACAAATTTTTTGTAATAACACAAATTTCATTTCCTTAAGTAAGAACCCTGCACATCACTCTCATTTAAAACACATAGATATTAGGCATCACTTTCTTAGGGATCACACACTAAAAGAAGATATTATTCTTCAGTTTATCAGAACGCAAGATCAACTTGCTGATATTTTCACAAAATCTTTTCCTTCTGATAGATTTGAATACATTAAACAAAATATAGGAATGATAACCGTAAGTTAATATTTCTTCATTAACTTCTTATTGAAAAAATCTCCTTACAGTAATAAACTCCTTTTCATAGGGGGAGAACATTTGATTGTTAGAGTAACTAAAATTTTTCAGAGTTAATTTTTCAAACTTTTCGGAACTAAAATTCCGGAATGAAATTTACAGAACTGAAATTTTCAGAATGGAAATATTCGTATAGAAAATTCTGGAATGGAAATTTTCATATTAAAAACTTCCAGAATGAAAATTTTGTACTGGTATTTCCATAACGATATTTTTTTACCGAGATATTTATAATGAGTTTTTCATTTTCAAACTTTTGTTATGAAATTTTCATACGGAAAATCTTTTAATGTTTATTCGCTTTCTTTGTTGAGTTTTTCGTAGTGAATTTTTGCGAACTATGTCTTTTCGTAATAAAGATTTTTCGTAGTTTTTTTGATACCCATTACGAATAATCCTCCTAAGCCAATACTAAAGGTATTATTTCCTTACTCAAGTTTTCATAATCATACTTTACTTGCTTGTATTTTCTTATATTTTGTTTTCGGATTATAATTTTTCTTAAATCTTTGTTTTAAAAAAACCTCAAAAGATCGGATTCAAGTTTTCTTGAGAATTGGTTTTCAACCGTTAGATCTGATCTCAGCTTTTCACAACCGTTCGATCAACCGAGGAAGTTGAACCGCCTTTTTGTTGCCAATATAAAAAGGACCCCAAATGGTTGTCCCACATCGGTTTTCAAGCTCCAGTGTCTCAAAGCTCTACCTCTCTGTTTTAAGACAGTTCCGAACTTCAGAAATCTTCGTTCTGAACTTCTCAGAGGTCTTCAGATACGAATGTCTGTGGAAGTAGCTTCTCAAGACATGTCTTCCTCTAAGACGATTTCGATGTGGATAGTATATAGAGAAAGGTTGGTTCATCCTTATTTCTTCAACAAGTATGATTTTCTTATATCCAATAATATTATGCTTAATGGATGGGAAGATGTTCCGGTGTCTATTCCTGGAAATCAAGATATAGTTTTTTCGGATTTTCTTATAAAATTCTATGAGAGAGTTTCCTTCTATAGGGAAGATGGCAGGAACAAATTATCGTTTAAGTCTTATGGAAATACTTATAAGCTTTCTTATGCCAAGGAATCCAGCTCGGTAGGGCTGAATAATGAAGGAGAAGACGAGTTCATTTCTCATCTTTTTCTGGATTCAAAGGGAAGCTTCGACAAGGAAAAGGCTTTGGAAACTCTCAGACTATCATATGATAAGGCTCCGATGATTGCTTCTCTGTCTACAAATTTCTGGATTCTAGAATTATGGGTACAAGGCCTTATCGTACTGAGAAAGGGTGACAAAGATAGTTTGAAGAAGAGTGAGATCTATATTCAATATTTTCTGATAAATCTAAGGAAGATTAATCTGATGAAACACATTCTTATTACCCTTGAGAATGCTAAGAATGGGAATCTGAGAGCTCAGATCATAATGTATCCAGAAATCCTCTCAAAGTAGATAGTTCGGTGCCTTGAGTCTTTCAAGGAGGCTTGCAAGTCTAAGCCAAGAGTTTTCAAGATTATGTTGGTGAGTGATGGTACTCTCAAAAAGATGGATGTAGCCTTCGAGAAGAATACTGGTCATATTTTTGATTTACCTGCTCAAGAAGAAGCGGTTCCAAATGTTGTTGAACCTAAATCTTCTAAACCAGTGAAGAAAAGAAAGTTGAGGGAAGTTGTAGTTGAAGCAGAGAATCCAAAATCTAAGTAAGTTCTTTCCGCACCTCCTAAACTGAAGAAGAATAAATCTTACCCTGATGAGGTAGTTTCTAAGTGGATGGAAATCAAAGAGAAGAGAGTGCAAGGGGAGCCTCAGTTTGTCTTGGATCCAGCGGAGGCTAAGGCCTTGAAAGAAAGAACAGCAGATGAGCTAAAAAACAAGCGAAAGAAAATAAGCCCAAGAATAATATGTCTGAAGCTGAGGTGGTTCAGACTTTGTTAAAGTTTACTGAGATGGACTCCGAAAACATTCCCGTTCCGAGATCTTTTTTTCTTTGGAATGTCGACCTGAGACTCCAGGAAGAAACTTTGTTTCTTTAGAAGAGGCAGTTGCTAAGCATGTTGAGGAAGTTGAGCAGATTGAGAAAGTAGAAGAGGAAGAAGAAATTTATGAAGGTAGTGGTGAGACCAGAGATATTTTGAAGCAAGTATATGATTATAAGGGGACACCTTTGGAACATTTATCGCTCCGAACTTCAGAAGCTGAATCATCTAAGTTAGTCACTCCAGGGAAGGATGAGGAGAAAGGAGAAGAATAAGTAACTTATCATTCAGAGGAAGAACAACTTCTACATGATATTTCTCAAATGGAGAATGTAGAGGATGATGCTCAAAAAGTTGTTGATGATGAAGACAATGTTGTTCAAGTGTCTGATAGTGAAAAGAGAACTTCGGAACAGGAATCCATTAGGACAAGGGAAAGCAAATTGTTGTTGATAGCCCGAGCTCCATGGTTGTAAAGAGAAGGGAAGTTGGTGATTCTTCTAAGAAGAAGGATGAGCAAAATGAAGAAGAAAATTCTCAATGAAAAGTCTCGGATTCGGAGTCATCTTCGTTGGGGCATGACTTTGTTGTTCAGTCTTTAAAAAAGATGGTGGGTACTATTCCGACTTTTTCAAATATTGATTCAAGATGCCATATGCTTCAACATTCTTTGAATCATAAAACAGACTCCGTATCCATGGTTATGGAAAAATGTGTTGATATTGAAGCTCAGTTCAAAACATTCTTTGTCGGCTATGAAGCCCACAAATGATCTTACAATAGGTATACTAGTTGGTCGAGGAAGACTGTATAAGAGATGAGAATCTTTGATGAATTCCAAGATAATGTTAAGGATGCCTTTGAGACAGAAGACAAGATGATAAATGAACTTACATCATCCTTCGAAGAAAAGTTGAAGGATGAAAAGAATTTCCAAATTCAAGAAGTCAGAGATCTGAATGGGAAGCTAAATTCTGTTTCTCCAAACTAAAAGTATGAAATGGATCATCTAATTGAGTTTGAAGAAAAGTTGAAGGCTCAGGAAGAAAAGATTTAGGCTCAGGAAGAAAAGCTTCAAGCCCAGGAATAAAAGATTGAAGCTAAAAATGCAAGAATTGTTGTGTTAGAAAAGCAAGCCAAGGAAGACCACAAGGACTTGAAGAAGATAAATTCTATTCTTAAGGGTCTCATGGCGAAGGAAAAAAGATCCAAAATAGATAGATCTGATCATTTGTTGTATCTAAATTTCTTTGTTGTTGAACATCCAAACTTAATTGAAATTGTGCTTGCTCGTCTCTTTTTTTGTTTCTACTAATCTTTTCAGGTACATTTTTATATTTTCCATTCCCTTGATTTCTTTTTCAAAATTACAAAGAGGGAGAAGGAAAAGAACCCTAATAAAGGGGGAAAAAGAATCTTAACAAATGGTGATAATGAAAACAAACTCTAATAGAGTTTATCTAAGGGGGAGTTTTTCATTAAAGAATACATTCTTATTCTTAATGAAATATCATTCCGGAAATCTAGAATATGATCCTTAGAGTCTCAAATCCTAAGGGGGAGTTAGTCGTATTCATCAAACTCCATAAGAAAAGGGAGATAAGCCTTACTGTTTTCTTTCTACTTAGAATTTATTTTTCGTAAGGATATTTGTGCTTTCCAAAAAGGGGGAGATTGTTGAGTCAATAAGTTTTTCATTATGACTTTTCCATTCTTTCTTGTTTTGAAAATCACAAACACCTTATCTTTAAGGAAAAAATCTTTTATAAGGAAAATTGAAAATCGCTTTTGTAAGAAAAATTATCCTTATCATATTTTCATCCATATATCTCTTAAGTATAAGATTCGGATTCATTTCTTCATTTTTCAGAATTGTTTGATATTTTGATATGAAGCATTCTGTTTTAGGTTTCCGAATTCCAGATGAGAACTATAATGAAGTTTCATTCCGAATTCTGGATACGAACACTGATAATGTTCTACTCCGAATTCTGGATAAGAATTCTCATGAAGTTCGACATCGAATTCTCATTACGAATTCTAATGACGAATTCTCAGTACAAATTATGATGACGAATTCTCATTACGAATTCTGATGAAGAATTATCATTACGAATTCCGATGACGAATTCTCAGTACGAATTCTCATGAAGAATTCTCATTACGAATTCTGATGACGAATTCTCATTACGAATTCCGATGACGAATTCTCAGTACGAATTCTGATGACGAATTCTCATTATGAATTCTAATGACGAATTCTCATTACGAATTCTGATGACGAATTCTCATTACGAATTCTGATGACGAATTCTCATTACGAATTCTGATGACGAATTCTCATTCCGAATTCTCATTCCAAATTCACCTATTAAATAGAATATGATCATCTGTGCTTTGTACACTCCGAATTTATTCAGACTCCGAATATTATTTTTGGTCCCTCTGATTTTTAAGGAAAATATGATCGTTGGAAAGGAGGCCAACCTTGCCTATAAATAGGAGCTCATTTGAAAGAGCTCAAGACTAAAAAATGATAACTTCTCCGACATTGTTCACACATGCTATTGATGTGATTTCTAGAGTGAGAGGCTCTTATTAACACTCAAAGCTTCGTGCGACTCCAAATGCTAGTGATTACATTCGAGGACATCCGGGGATAGGAAGACAGAGGTGACGACTACCTTGAAGTTCGAGGGCTTCCATGCTGAGGAAGACAGAGGTTCCAACTACCTTGAAGTTGAGGGCTTGCGGGGATAGCAAGACAGAGATCCTGATATTCGTATCGAGGGCTTACCCTGGTGTGGGTAAGACAGACTTGTGTGAAAGTATAAATCAAGGGACCTTTATCCAAGGTTGTTGGATACCCTTCTCTTTGGGTTAAAAGACTTATATCTTGTTACTTGTAGTTTTACTACTTGTTTGTTTCCTCTGCATATTTTATTGTAAGTAAAGTATAACTTTCTTATACTTCTTTACATGTACTCTGATTCATTTAGATTCTATATTCTTTAAGGTGGAATCTCATATTGTAATCTTTAGTTAAGTTTCAACTTCCAGAATCATATTTCCGGAACCTACTTTCGGAATCTCTTTCTTATTTTAATCAAGTACATAGAACATGAAGTTTACAACTTCATTCCTTATTCCAAGTTTTCATTTTGTGTTAGAGGTGTTGTAAATTTTCTTATTTTAACTTTCTTAAACTTAGCTCTTTCCTTTTCTTAAGGAAAACATAGTTATTCGTAACTAACTTTAATGGTTCCAAAGGAATTTTTACAGTATACAATTCACCCCCCCTCTTGTATATTGAGCATCTACATCATTATTTCGATCCTACAGTTGGTATTAGAGGAGGTCTCTGAAATACTCGTACTCACGTATAAGTTTTTCTTGCTCACTTTTCCATTCCGAACATTGCCATTCCGAACATTCCCATTCCAAACATTCTCATTCCGAACTTTGTTATTATGAACATTTTTTTCTACTAACAAGTTTGTGTGACGAAGTTTATTTTAAGTATGGAAGGAATCAATGTTGGTTCCATTGATAATCTAAATCCTACAAGACCACCAATCTTTGATGGTAATGATTATGAGTATTGGAGAGATCGAATGAATACTTTTTTTATTAATACTAGAGTGTACAACTTTGTTATGCTTACTGGTGATTATAAAATTCCGGACAAGGAAGTTAGAACTTTTACTAATCAGGAAAACCAAGAGTATCAACTCAATTATAAGGAACGCAATACTTTACGTAGTTCAATGACTAGAAATATATATAGCCAAATTTCTTCTTGTGAAGCAGCTAATTGTCTCTGGAAGAAGTTAGAAGTTACACACTTTGGAACTTCTAAAGTGATTGAAACTAGGAGATCTATGCCTAGAGCTGAATACCATGGATTCAATTTTCCTAATGGAGAACCAATATGTAATGTTCAACAGAGGTTTATGACTATCTTCAACAGTTTACAGTATATGGGAGAGAAAGGTTTAGATGATGAAGCTCTTGTGGATAAGATAATTGATATTCTGCCCAATGAGTGGGAATCCAAGAGAACTGCTATAGATGAGAACAGGAAGGTCACTCAAATTTCTCTTGATGATTTATTTGGAACTCTTCGCCAACATGAAATCAGAATGAATAGAGATGCTGACAATATCAAAAAGAAGATTGGGAATGGTACTGTTTCTTTTACAACAACGTCAAATCATATGAATGCTAAGACTCGGGAGAGAGTAACCAGATCCACGCCTAAGAAGATGTTTGTTCAATCAGATTCTAGTGAAAGTGAAGTCTCTGAAAATGAGTTAGAAAATCTTCCTCGAAGGATGACCAAGATAGCTAGCCAGAGAAATTTCCAATCCAAGTACAAGAAATAGGAAATGAAAGATAGGAACGATGGAGAAGTTACTTGTTTTGAATTCAAGAGAGATGGACATATTAGACCAGATTTCCCTTTGCTCAAAAAGAATGAAAGGAAAGAAAGGCATTCAGACACGAATAGAAAGAAGTATTATAAAGAAAAATCTAAGAAAGTACTGAAAGATAATGACACCTGTAGTGCCAGTGGTGGTGACTCTTTAGATGAATGTTCTGATTATGAATCTTCAGGACAGAAGAATCTTGGCCTTATAGCCAGACTACCTATTGACAATCATTGTTTTATGGCTAAGGTATGGAATGCTGAATCATTGACCAATGTATCTTTAAATTCCAATGATAGTAAGTATTATAACTCTTTAGATGAAGAATCCTCTTCTAATAAAGATAATACTTTACCTACCTATGAAGAGGTTTCTAGGTTTGCTGAACATCTTGAAATTGAGAATTCCAAACTCAATAAAAAACTTGATAAGGCAAAATCTAAGAATTCTATTCTTATGAAAGATATTTCAGATCTTTCTAAAGATCATTATAGGAAAAATGCTGATTTTGAAAGTATTTCAGAAACTCATGAGGAAGTAATTTCTGAGAAGAACCAACATTCTAAAGAGTTAGAAAAATTAATTTCTAAGAAAAATGTTTTCGATCCTAGCTCTAGTTCTAAAACTAATGATTTTGAGGATAAAAACTTGGTTATAAAACTCATGTCTGAAATTTTTTCCTCAAAGAAGTGTTTATCAAATTTTACCCATGGTAAGAAAATTTTTGATAAAATGTATTCTCAAATACGACCTTTAAGAAATAAATCCGGATTTGGTTATACCCATGCAAAACCAATTTTTAGTAAAAATTATTTTGTTCCTCAAAGTGACCCATTTTGTACCAAGTGTCAATGTGGTGGTCACTGGGAAAATAATTTTTCCTTAAACAAAACCCAATCTTTAGGATTTCACAAAGCTTACTTTTCTAAGAAGATGTGGGTTCCTAAAATTTTGTTATCTGGAAATCTCGGATCCAAACAAGTTTGGATTCCGAAAGTCTAATTCTATTCTTGATTTCAGGAAAATAAAGAAAGTACCAGCAACAATACATGCTACATGGATAGTGGATGTTCCCGGCACATGACTGGTAACAAAAGATATTTTGAAAAGATTATAAGAATGAAAGGAGGAAAGGTAACTTTCAGAGATAATACTAAGGGAGAGATTGTTGGTATTGGTAATATTGTTCTTCTAGGTAAAACCATGATTTCAAATGTTCTTTTTTGTTAAGGGTCTTATGCACAACCTCATTAGCATAAGTCAGTTATTTGATGATGTTTACCTTGTGAATTTTAGGAATGATAAGTGCTTAGTTCACAATTCCAAGGAAGAATTTATTCTCTCATCCAATATGCAAGATAATGTTTACACCTTAAATTTATAAGACCATAGGAGCCAAGATTTACCTTGCCTAAGTGCAGTGGAAGATCATTCCCGGTTATGTCATAGAGGACTAGGTCATTGTAACCTTAGAAACTTATGTAAACTCTCTAAGAAGAAACTAGTTAAGGATCTATCGGAGCATATATTTGATTCTTATAAAGTTTATGATCATTGTCAATATATAAAGAAACATAAATCAAGTTTTAAATCAATCGGTGAAGTCACAACAACTGATGCATTACAGTTAGTGCACATGGATCTTTTTGGTCCAACACAAACTAGAAGTATTGGAGGAAAATACTATGTGTTTGTTCTTGTTGATGATTATACAATATTTACTTCGGTTTATTTTCTAGCAAGGAAGTCTGAAGCTTTTTCTTATTTCAAAAGTTTTAGAGCTCAAGTTAAAAATGAGAAAAACCTTCCATTGAAAACTATTCATAGTGATCATGGAGGAGAATTTCAAAATTCTGATTTTGAAACTTTTTGTAGTAGAAAAGGTATTACTCATAATTTTTCATCACCTAGAACTCCTCAAAAAAATGGAGTAGTTGAGAGAAGAAATATAATTCTTCAAGATATAACTAGAAACATGTTGAGTAAATATTCTATAGCTAGACATTTCTGGGCTGAAGTTGTAAGTACTTCTTGCTATACTATAAATCGAGTTTTGATTAGACCATTTCTTAATAAAACACCTTATTAATTATGGAATGGTAGAAAACCAAGACTATCCTACTTCAAGGTTTTTGGTTGCAAAGTGTTCATTTTAAATACTAAACATAACTTACATAAATTCGCACCAAAATTTGATGAAGGAATTTTTTAGGTTATTCCACATCTTCTAAGGCTTATAGAGTATTTAATAAAAATACTTGTACTGTTGAAGAAACAGTACATGTAAAATTTGATGAGTTTGATCCTTTTGTTTTTAAACTATCCCAGCCTACATCCGTGGATGTGTTTTCATACACTAATTATCAACCTTTTATTGAAGATCCTTCTGATAAGGAAAATGTTCAAGAAGATACTTCTGAAACATTTACCCCAGAAGGCTTTCTACCCTATGTTGATGAACAGGATTTTCAAAACCCAAATCAGGTGTTTCTTAAGAATAATCCCAGTGATAGTATCATTGGTGATGTAAATCAACCTGTAAGGACTACACGTTCCTTAATAAATGAGGTATAACATCTATAATTTCTTTCCCAATTAGAACCAAAAAGCACTGATGAAGCTTTAGGTGATGATGATTGGATCAAAGCCATGTAAGATGAACTAAATGAATTTGAAAGGAATAATGTCTGGACATTGGTTGAAAGACCTAAGGAATCTTCTGTTATTGGAGTAAAATGGGTTTTCAGAAATTAGTGAGATGAAAATGGAGTCATAGTTAGAAATAAAGCTAGACGTGTTGCTAAAGGCTATAATCATCAAGAGAGAATAGACTATGAAGAAACCTATGCTCCAGTAGCTAGACTTGAATCTATCCTTATTCTACTTGCCTTTACAGAATTCTTTAATTTTAAACTTTTCCAAATGGATGTGAAATGTGCTTTTCTTAACAGTTATGTTCAAGAAGAATTTTTTTTGAACAAACTCCTGGCTTTGAAGATACAAAACATCTTGATTATGTTTTTAGACTTACCAAAGCTCTGTATGGCCTTAAACAAGCCCCATGAGCATGGTATGATAGACTCACTGGATTTTTTCTTCAAAATAATTATGTTAATGGAAATGTATATCCAACCCTTTTTATAGATAAAGATAAGAAAAATGTTATGATAGTTCAAATTTATGTTGATGACATCATATTTGGTTCAACTCAACAATCTTTAACCAACTCTTTTGCAAGTCTAATGAAATCGGAGTTTGAAATGAGTATGATGGGTGAGTTAACTTTTTTTCATTGGTTTTCAAATTTCTCAAAAACTAGAAGGAATCTATATATCTCAACATAAGTATATTAAATATCTTCTCAAAAAGTATGGTTATGACAACACAAAGAGTATAAGTACTCCCATTGGTACCTCAAACTCTTTAGATCTTGATGAAGCTCGGAAACCAGTAGATCAAACATCTTTTAGAGGCATGATAGGAATTTTACTTTACTTAATATCTAGTCGACCAGACATAATGTTCTAATCATGCTTATGTGCAAGATATCAATCCAATCCTAAGGAATCTCATTTAAAGGCAGTAAAAAGAATTTTTCGCTACCTTAAGAGAACCATGGATCTAGGATTATTTTATACTTCTAGAAATGATTTTGTTCTAAAAAGATTTTTTGATGCTGACATTGGTGGATGTATAATGGATTGAAAAAGTACATCCAGAACTTTTCATTTCTTAGGAGATTCGTTAGTTTCTTGGTCTTGTAAGAAGCAACATTCTGTTGCACTTTCCACTGCTGAAGCTGAATATGTAGCAGCTGGAAGTTGTTCTTCTCAATTGTTGTGGATGCAACACACACTCACAGACTATGGCTTGAGTTTTACTAAAACTCAAATTTTGTGTGATAACACAAGATTCATTGCCTTATGTTAGAACCATGCACATAACTCTCGTGCAAAACACATAGATATTAGGCATAACTTTCTTAGAGATCACACAGTAAAATGAGATATTATTATTCAGATTATCGGAACCAAAGATCAACTTGCTGATATTTTCACAAAATCATTGCCTTCTGATAGATTTGAATACATTAAACAAAAGATAGAATGATAATCATATGGTCATATTTCTTCATTAACTTCTTGTTAAAAAAATTTCCTTACAGTAATAAACTCCTTTTCATAGTGGGAGTACATTTGATTGTAAGAGTAACTAAATTTTTCAAAGGTAATTTTTCAAACTTTTCGGAACTAAAATTCCGGAATGGAATTTCCAGAACTAAAATTTTTAGAATGGAAATTTTCGTATAGAAAAATTCTGGAATGGAAATTTTCGTATAGAAAACATCCGGAATGAAAATTTCGTACTGGTATTTCCATAATGAGATTTTCGTACCGTGAATTTTATAATGAGTTTTTCATTTACAAACTTTTGTTATGAAATTTTCATGATGAAAATCTTGTAATTTTTTTCGTTTTCTTTGTTGAGTTTTTTGTAGTGATTTTTTGCGAACTATGTATTTTCGTAATAAAGATTTTTCATAGTTTTTTTGTTACCCATTATGAATAATCCTCATAAGACAATCTGAAAGGTATGATTTCCTTACTCATGTTTTCGTAATAATACTTTACTTGTTGGTATTTTCTTATATTTTATTTTCGGATTATAGTTTTTCTTATATCTTTGTTTTAATAAAAACTTCAAAAGATCAGATTCAAGTTTTCGGGAGAATTGGATTTCAACCGTTAGATCTGATCTCAGCTTGTCAAAACCATTTGATCAAACGAGGAAGTTGAACCGTTTTTTCATTGCCTATATAAAGGGGACGCCAAATGGTTGTCCGCCATCGGTTTTCAAGCTCCAGCGTCCCGAAGCTCTGCCTCTCTGTTTTAAGACCATTCTGAACTTCAGCAAACTCCGTTCCGAACTTCTTAGAAGTCTTCATATCCAAATGTCATTGGAAGTAGCTTCGCAAGACATGTCTTCCTCTAAGCCGATTTCGAAGTGGTTAGTATATAGAGAAAGGTTGGTTCATCCTGATTTCATCAACAAGTATGATTCTCTTATATCCAAGAATATTATTCTTGATGGATGGGAAGACGTTTCGGTGTCTAAGCCTGGAAATCAAATTGATGTTTTTTCGGATTTTCTTATAGAATTCTATGAGGCAGTTTCCTTCTATAAGGAAGATGCCAGGGACAAATTATCGTTTTAAGTCTTATGGCAAGACTTATAAGCTTTCTTATTCCAAGGTAGCTAGCTTGGTAGGGCTGACCAATGAAGGAGAATCCGAGTTCATTTCTCATGTCTTTCCGGATTCAAAGGGAAGCTTCGACAAGGAAAAGGCTTTGGAAACTCTCGGACTGTCAGATGATAAGGCTCCGAAGATTTCTTCTCTGTCTACAATTTTCCGGATTATAGAATTATGGGTACAAGGACTTATCATACTGAGAAAGGGTGAAAAGATAGTTTGAAGAAGAGTGAGATCTATATTCTAGATGTTTTGATAAATCTGAGTAAGTTTAATCAGATGAAACACATTCTTATTACCCTTGAGAATGTTAAGAAATGGAATCTGAGAGATCAGATCATAATGTATACAGCAATCCTCTAAAAGTTGATAGTTCAGTGCCTTTAGTCTTTCAAGGAGGATTGAAAGTCTAAGCCAAGAGTTTGCAAGATAGTGTTGGTGATTTATGGTACTCTCAAAATGATGGATGTAGCCTTCGACAAGAAGACTGGTCAGTTTGTTGATTTACCTGCTCAAGAAGAAGCAGTTCCGAAAGTTGTTGAACATGAATCTTATAAACCAGTGAAGAATAGAAAGTTGAAGGAAGTTGAAGTTGAAGCAGAGAATCCCAAATCTAAGGAAGTTCATTCCGCACCTCCTAAACAGAAGAAGAAGAAAGCTTACCCTGATGAAGTAGTTGCTAAGTGGAGGGAAATAAAAGAGAAGAGAGTGCAAGGGGAGCCTCAGTGTGGCTTGGATCTTATGGAGGCTAAGGCCTTGAAGGAATGAACAACGGATGAGCTAAAAAAACAAGCGAAAGAAAAGAAGCTCAAGAAGAAGATGTCTGAAGCTGAGGTGGTTCGGACTTTTTTAAAGTTTACTGAGATGGCCTCCAGAATAATTCCCGTTCCGAGATATTTTTCTTTGGAATCTCTACCTGAGACTCCAGGAAGAAACTTTGTCGCTCCGGAAGAGGCAGTTGCTAATCATGTTGAGGAAGTTGAGAATATTGATAAAGTAGAAGAGGAAGAAGAAATTTCTGAAGGTAGTGGTGAGACCGGAGATATTTTGAAGAAAGTAGATGATTATAAGGGGACACCTTCGGAACATTTGTCGCTCTGAACTTCAGAAGATGAATCATCTAAGTTAGTTACTCCAAGGAAGGATGAGGAGAATGGAGAAGAAGAATTATCTTATCATGGAGAGGAAGAACGACTTCTACATGATATTTCTCAAATGGACAATGTAGAAGATGATGCTCAAAAATTTGTTGATGATAAACACAATGTTGTTCAAGTGTCTGACAGTGAAAAGAGAACTCCGGAATAGGAATCCATTCCGAAAAAGGACAAGGGAAAGCAACTTGTTGTTGATACCTCGAGATCTGTGGTTGTAAAGAGAAGGGAAGTTGTTGATTCTTCTAAGAAGAATGATTAGAAAAATGAAGAAGAAAATTCTCCAAGAAAAGTCTCAGATTCGAAGTCATCTTCATTGGGGAATGACTTTGTTGTTCAGTCTTTAAAAATGATGGTGGGTACTATTCTGACGTTTTCAAGTATTGATTTAAGATGCCAGATGCTTCAACATTCTTTGAATCAGAAAATAGACTCTGTATCCATGGTTATGGACAAATGTGTTGATATTGAGGCTCAGTTAAAAACTTTATTTTTCAGCTATGAAGCCCACAAAAGATCTTGAAATAGGATGACTAGTTGGTCAAGGAAGACTGTAGAAGAGATGAGACTCTTTTATGAATTCCAAGATAATGTTAAGGATGCCTTTGAGACAGAATACAGGAATATAAATGAACTTACTTCATCCTTTGAAGAAAAGTTGACAGATGAAAAGAATTTCCGGATTCAAGAAGTCAGATATCTGAATGGGAAGCTAAATTCTGTTTCTGAAAACTGGAAGTATGAAAGGGATCATCAGATTGAGTTTGAAGAAAAGTTGAAGGCTCAGGAAGAAAAGCTTCAGGCTCAGGAATAAATGCTTCAAGCCCAGGAAGAAAAGATTGAAGCTCAAAATGCAAGAATTGTTGTGTTAGAGAAGCAAGTCGAGGAACACCATAAAGACTTGAAGAAGAAAAAGACTATTCTTAAGGGTCTAATGGCGAAGGAAAAAGATCCAAAATAGACAAATCTGATCTTTTGTTGTATCTAAATTTCTTTGTTGTTGAGCTTCCAAACTTAATGGAAAGTGTGCTTGCTCGTCTCTTTTGTTGTTGCTACTAATATTTTCAGGTACTTTTTTATATTTTACATTCCCTCAAATTCTTTTTGAAAATCACAAATTGGGAGAAGTAAAAGAACCCTAATAAAGGGGGGGAAAAGAATCTTAACAAAGGGTGAGAAAGAAAACAAACTCTAATAGAGTTTATCTAAGGGGTAGTTTTTCATTAAAGAAGACATTCTTATTCTTAATGAAATATCATTCCATAAATCTAGAATATGATCCTTAGAGTTTCAAAGCCTAAGGGGGAGTTAGTCGTATTCATCAAACTCCATAAGCAAAGGGAGATAAGCCTTAATGTTTTCTTTCTTCTTAGAATTTCTTTTTCGTAAGGATGTTTTTTCTTTCCAAAAAGGAGGAGATTATTGAGTCAATAAGGTTTTCCTTATGAATTTTCCATTACTTCTTATTTTGAAAATCACAAATACCTTATCTTTAAGGAAAAACGCTTTTATAAGGAAAATTGAAAATCACTTTTGTAAGAAAAATTATCCTTATCATATTTTCATCCATATATTTCTTAAGTATAAGATTCGGATTCATTTCTATATTCTCAGAATTGTTTGAAATTTTGATATGAAGCATTCTGTTTTAGGTTCTGAATTCCAGATGAGAACTGTACTGAAGTTTCATTCCGAATTCCGGATATGACCTCTGATAAAATTCTACTCCGAATTCTGGATATGAATTCTCATGAAGTTCGACATCGAATTCTCATTACGAATTCTGATGACGAATTCTCAGTACAAATTCTGATGACGAATTATCATTACGAATTCTGATGATGAATTCTCCTTACGAATTCCGATGACGAATTCTCAGTACGAATTCTGATGACGAATTCTCATTACGAATTCTGATGACGAATTCTCATTACAAATTCTGATGACGAATTCTCATTACGAATTCTGATGACGAATTCTCATTACGAATTCTGATGATCAATTCTCATTCCGAATTCACCTATTAAACAGAATCCGATCATCTTTTCTTTATACACTCCGAATTTATTCAGACTCCAAATATTATTTTTGGTCCCTCTTATTTTTAAAGAAAATATGACCGTTGGAAAGGAGGCCGACCTTGCCTATAAATAGGAGCTCATTTGAAAGATCTCAAGACTGAAAAATGAGAACTTCTTCGACATTGTTCACACATGCTGTTGAAGTTATTTCTAGAGAGAGAGACTCTTATTAACTCTCAATGCTTCGTGCGACTCCGAATGTTGGTGATTACATTCGAGGACTTCCGGGGATAGAAAGACAGAGGTGCCAACTACCTTGAAGTTCGAGGGCTTCCATGCTGAGGAAGATAGAGGTTCCAACTACCTTGAAGTTGAGGGCTTGCGGGGATAACAAGATAGAGATCCCGATATTCGTATCGAGGGCTTACCCTGGTGTGGGTAAGATAGACTTGCTTGAAAGTATAAATCAAGGGACCTTTATCCAAGGTTGTTGGATACACTTCTCTTTGGGTTAAAAGACTTATATCTTGTTACTTGTAGTTTTACTACTTGTTTGTTTCCGCTACATATTTTATTTTAAGGAAAGTATGACTTTCTTATACTTATTTACTTGTACTCTTATTCATTTATATTCTATACACTTTAAGGTAGAATCTCATATTGTAATATTTAGTTAAGTTTCAACTTCCGGAATCATATTTATGGAACCTACTTTCAGAATCTCTTTCTTATTTTAAGGAAGTACATAGAACATGAAGTTTACAACTTCATTCCTTATTCGGAGTTTTCATTTGGTGTTAGAGGTGTTGTGAATTTTCTTAGTTTAACTTTATTAAACTTATATCTTTCTTTTTCTTAAGGAAAACATAGTTATTCGTAACTAACTTTAAAGGTTCCAAAGGAATTTTTAAAGTATACAATTCACCCCCCCCCCCTCTTGTATATTGAGCATCTACATCATTATTTCAATCCTACAATTGGTATCAGAGGAGGTATCTGAAATACTTGTACTCACGTAAAAGATTTTCTTGGTCACTTTGCCATTCCGAACATTGCCATTCTGATCATTCCCATTCCGAACATTCTCATTCCGAACTATGTTATTATGAACTTTTTTTCTACTAACAAGTTTGTGTGCCAAAGGTTATTTTAAGTATGGCAGGAATCAATGTTGGTTCCATTGATAATCGAAATCCTACAAGACCACCAATCATTGATGGTAATGACTATGAGTATTGGAGAGATCGAATGAAGACTTTTGTTATCAATACTGGAGTGGAAAACTTTTTTATGCTTAGTGGTGATTATAATATTCCTGATAAGGAAGTTAGAACATTTACTAATCAGGAAAATCAAGATTATCAACTTAATTATAAGGTACGCAATACTTTACGTTGTTCAATGAAAATAAATATATATAGCCAAATTTCTTCTTGTGAAGCAGCTAATTGTATCTGGAAAAAGATAGAAGTTACACACTTTGGAACTTCTAAAGTGATTGAAACTAGGAGAGCTATGCTTAGAGCTGAATACCATGGCTTCAATTTTATTTATGGAGAACCAATATGTAAAGTTCAACAGCGGTTTATTACTATCGTCCATAGTTTACAGTATATGGGAGAGAAAGGTTTAGATGATGAAGCACTTGTGGATAAGATAATTGATATTATGCCCAATGAGTGGGAATCCAAGAGAACTGCTATTGATGAGAACAGGAAGGTCACTCCAATTTCTCTTGATGAGTTATTTGGAACTCTTCTCCAACATGAAACCAGAATGAAGAGAGATGCTGAAAATATCAAAAAGAAGAATGGGAATGGTAATGTTGCTTTTACAACAACATCAAATCATATGAAAGCTAAGACTCCAGAGAGATTAACCAGATCCAAGTCTAAGAAGACGGTTGTTCAATCAGATTCTAGTGAATGTGAAGTCTCTGAAAATGAGTTAGAAAATCTTGCTCGAAGGATGAACAAGATAGCTGGCCATAGAAATTTCCAATCCAAGTATAAGAAAAAGGACAAGAAAGATAGGAAAGATGGAGAAGTTACTTGTTATGAATGCAAGAGAGCTAGACATATTAGACCAGATTTTCCTTTGCTCAAAAAGAAAGAAAGCAAATAAAGGCATTCAGACAGGAACAGAAAGAAGTATTATAAAGCCAAAGCTAAGAAAGTACTGAAAGCTAATGACACCTGGAGTGCCAGTGGTGGTGACTCTTCAGATGAATCTTCTGATTATGAATCTTCAGTACAGAAGAATCTCGGTCTTATAGCTAGACTACCTATTGAGAATCATTGTTTTATGGATAAGGTACAAAATGCTGAATCATTGACCAATGTATCTTTAAATTCCAATAATAGTAAGTATTATAACTCTTCTGATGAAGATAATACTTTACCTACCTATGAAGAAGTATCTAGGTTTGCTAAACTTCTTGAAATTGATAATTCCAAACTAAATAAAAAACTTGATAAGGAAAACTCTATGAATTCTATTCTTAAAAAAGAGATATCAGATCTTTCTAAAGGTCTTGATAGGAAAAATTATGATTTTGAAAGTATTTCAAAAAATCGTGAGGAAGTAAGTTCTGAGAAGAACCATCTTTCTAAACAGTTAGAAAAAGTAATTTCTAAGAAAAATGTTTTTGAGCCTAGCTCTAGTTCTAAAACAAATGATTTTGAGGATAAAAACTTGGTTATCAAACTCAAGTCCGAAATTTTTTCCTTAAAGAAGTGTTTATCAAATTTTACCCATGGTAATGAAAATTTTGATAAAATGTATTCTCAAATACGACCTTTAAGAAACAAATCTGGATTTGGTTATACCCATGCAAAACCAATTTTTAGTAACAATTATTTTGTTCCTCAAAGTGACCCATTTTGTACCAAGTGTCAATGTGGTGGTCACTGGCCAAATAATTGTTCCTTAAACAAAACACAATCTTTAGGATTTGACAAAGCTTAGTTTTCTAAGAAGATGTGGGTTCCTAAAATTTTGTTATCTGGAAATCTAGGATCCAAACAAGTTTGGATTTCGAAAGTCTAATTCTCTTCTTGATTTCAGAAAAATAAAGAAAGTACCAGCAATAAAACATGGTACATGGATAGGGATGTTCCCAGCACATGAATGGTAACAAAATCTATTTTTAAAAGATTATCAAAACGAAAGGATGAAAGGTAACATTCAGAGATAATGATAAGGGATAGATTGTTGGTATTGGTAATATTTTTCTTCTAGGTAAAACCGTGATTTCAAATGTTCTTTTTGTTAAGGGTCTTATGTACAACCTCATTAGCATAAGTCAGTTATGTGATGAAGTTTACATTGTGAATTTTAGGAATGATAAGTGCATAGTTCACAATTCCAAGGAAGAATTTATTCACTCAGCCAATAGACAACATAATGTTTACACCATAAATTTAGAAGACCTTAGGAGCCAATATTTACCTTGCCTAAGTGCAATAGAAGATCATTCCTAGATATGGCATAGAAGACTAGGTCATTGTAACCTTAGAAACTTATGTAAACTCTCTAAGAAGAAACTAGTTAAGGATCTACAGGATCTTAGATTTGATTCTTCTAAAGTTTGTGATCCTTGTAAATATAGAAAGATATATAAATCTAGTTTTATATCAGTCGGTGAAGTCTCAACAACTGATACATTATAGTTAGTGCACATGGATATTTTTGGTCCAACACAAACAAGAAGTATTGGAGGAAAATACTATGTGTTTGTTCTAGTTGATGATTACACTAGATTTACTTGGGTTTATTTTCTAGCAAGGAAGTATGAAGCATTTTCTTATTTCAAATGTTTTAGACCTCAAGTTAAAAATGAGAAAAACCTTCCATTGAAAACTATTCATAGTGATCATGGAGGAGAATTTCAAAATTCTGATTTTGAAACTTTTTGTAGTAGAAAAGTTATTACTCACAATTTTTCAGCACCTAGAACTCCTCAACAAAATGGTGTAGTTAAGGGAAGAAATAGAATTCTTCAAGATATAACTAGAACCATGTTGAGTGAATATTCTATATCTAGACATTTCTAGGATGAAGCTGTAAGTACTTTTTTCTATACTATAAATCAAGTTTTGATTTGACCGTTTCTTAATAAAACACCTTATGAATTATGGAATGGTAGAAAACCAAGACTATCCTACTTCAAGGTTTTTGGTTGCAAATTATTCATTTTAAATACTAAAGATAACTTACATAAATTTGCACCAAAATCTGATGAAGGAATTTTCATAGGTTATTCCACAACATCTAAGGCTTATAGAGTATTTAATAAAAATACTTGTACTGTTGAAGAAACAGTACATGTAAAATTTGATGAGTCTGATCCTTTTGTTTTTAAAACATTCCATCCTAAAGCCTCAGATGTGTTTTCAAAAATAGATTATCAACCTTTGATAGAAGATCCTTCTGATAAGGAAAATGTTCAAGAAGATACTTCTGAAACATTTACCCCAGAAGACTTTCTACCCTATGTTGATGAACAGGCTTTTCAAAACCCAAATTAGGTGTTTCTTAAGAATCATCCCAGTGATAGTATCATTGGTTATGTAAATCAACCTGTAAGGACTATAAGTTCCTTAAGAAATGAAGTAGAACATCTAGCATTTCTTTCCCAATTAGAACCAAAAAGCACTGATGAAGCTTTAGGTGATGATGATTGGATCAAAGCCATGCAAGATGAACTAAATTAATTTGAAAGGAATAAAGTCTGGACTTTGGTTGAAAGACCTAAGGAAACATCTGTTATTGGAGTAAAATGGGTTTTCAGAAATAAATGTGATGAAAATGGAGTCATAGTTAGAAATAAAGCTATAATTGTTGCTAAAGGCTATAATCATCAAGAGGGAATATACTATGAAGAAACCTATGCTCTAGTAGCTAGACTTGAATCTATCTGTATTCTACTTGCCTTTGTAGAATTATTTAATTTTAAACATTTACAAATGGATGTGAAATGTGATTTTATTAACAGTTATGTTCAAGAGGATGTTTTTGTTGAACAACCTCCTGGCTTTGAAGATACAAAACATCCTAATTATGGTTTTAGACTTAACAAAGCTCTGTATGACCTTAAACAAGCCCCATGAGCATGGTATGATAGACTCACTGGATTTTTGCTTCAAAATAATTATTTTAAGGGAAATGCAGATCCAACCCTTTTTATAAAGAAAGATAAGAAAAATGTTTTGATAGTTCAAATTTATGTTGATGACATCATATTTGGTTCAACTCAGCAATCTTTAACTGAATCTTTTGCAAGTCTAATGAAATCGGAGTTTGAAATGAGTATGATGGGTGAGTTAACTTTTTTCCATGGTTTTCAAATTTCTCAAAAACCACAAGGAATCTATATATCATAACATAATTATATTAATGATCTTCTCAAAAAGTATGGTTATGAAAACACTAAGAGTATAAGTACTCCCATTGGTACCTCAAACTCTTTAGATCTTGATGAAGTTGGGAAACCAGTAGATCAAACATCATTTAGAGGCATGATAGGAAGTTTACTTTACGTAACGGCTAGTCGACAAGACTTAATGTTCTTAGTATGACTATTTGCAAGATATCAATACAATCCTAAGGAATCTCACTTAAAGGCAGTAAAAATAATTTTTCCCTACCTTAAGGGAACCATGGATCTAGGATTATTTTATACTTCAGGAAATGATTTTGTTCTAAAAAGATTTTCTGATACTGAATTTGGTGGATTTATAATGGATAGAAAATGTAAATCCAGAACTTGTCATTTCTTAGGAGATTCGTTAGTTTCTTGGCCTTGCAACAAGCAACATTCTGTAGCACTTTCCACTGCTGAAGCTGAATATGTAGCAGCTGGATGTTTTTGTGCTCAATTTTTGTGGATGCAACACACACTCACAGACTATGGCTTGTGTTTTACTAAAACTCAAATTTTGTGTGATAACACAAGTGCCATTTCCTTAAATAAGAACCTTGCACATCACTCTCTTACAAAACACATAGATATTAGGCATCACTTTCTTAGGGATCACACACTAAAAAGAGATATTATTCTTCAGTTTATCGGGACGCAAGATCAACTTGCGGATATTTTCACAAAATCTTTTCCTTCTGATAGATTTGAATACATTAAACAAAATTTAGGAATGATAACCAAAAGGTAATCTTTCATCATTAACTTCTTGTTGAAAAAATATCCTTACAGTAATAAACTCATTTTCATAGGGGGAGTACATTTGATTGTTAGAGTAACTAAATTTTTCAAAGTTAATTTTTCAAACTTTTTGGAACTAAAATTCCAGAATGGAATTTCCAGAATTGAAATTTTCAGAATGGAAATTTTCGTATAGAAAATTCTGGAATAGAAATTTTCGTATTGAAAAATTATGGAATGGAAATTTTAGTATAGATAACTTCAGGAATGAAAATTTCGTTCTGGTATTTCCATAACAAGATTTTCGTACCGATACTTTTATAATGAGTTTTTCATTTTCAAACTTTTTTTATGAAATTTTCATGCTGAAAATATTGAATTGTTTTTTCGTTTTCTTTGTTGAGTTTTTCATAGTTATTTTTTGCGAACTACGTCTTTCTGTAATAAATATTTTTCGTAGTTTTTTTGTTACCCATTACGAATAATACTCCTAAGCCAATCTGAAAGGTATGATTTCTTTACTCATGTTTTCATCATCATACTTTACTTGATGGTATTTTCTTATTTTTTGTTTTCAGATTATAGTTTTTCTTAAATCTTTATTTTAATAAAAACCTCAAAAGATCGGATTCAAGTTTTCTATAGAATTGGTTTTCAACTGTTAGCTCTAATCTCAGCTTGTCACAACAGTTCGATCAACCAAGGAAGTTGAACCGTCTTTTCATTGCCTATATAAAGGGGACGCCAAATGGTTTTCCCACATCGGTTTTCAAGATCCAGCGTCTCGAAGCTCTGCCTCTCTATTTTAAGACTGTTCCGAACTTCAGAAATCTTCATTCCGAGCTTCTCAAAGGTCTTCAGATCCGAATGTCTGTGGAAGTAGCATCTCAAGACATGTCTTCCTCTAAGACGATTTCGATGTGGTTAGTATATAGAGAAATATTGGTTCATCCTGATTTCTTCAACAAGTATGATTCTCTTATATCCAAGAATATTATGCTTAATGGATGGGAAGATGTTGCGGTGTCTATGCCTGGAAATCAAGATGAAGTTTTTTCGGATTTGGTTATAGAATTCTATGAGACAATTTCCTTCTGTAAGGAAGATGCCAGGGACAAATTATCATTTAAGTCTTATGGAAAGACTTATAAGCTTTCTTCTGCCACAGAAACCAGCTTGGTAGGGCTGAACAATGAAGGAGAAGCTGAGTTCATTTCTCTTGTTTTTTCGGATTCAAAGGGAAGCTTCGACAAGGAAAAGGCTTTGGAAACTCTCAGACTGTTAGACGATAAGGCTCTGAAGATTGCTTCTCTGTCTACAAATTTCAGGATTCTAAAATTATGGGTACAAGGCCTTATCGTACTGAGAAAGGGTGATAAAGATAGTTTGAAGAAGAGTGAGATCTATATTCTAGATTTTATTATAAATCTGAGGAAGTTTAGTCTGATGAAAAACATTCATATTACCCTTGAGAATGTTAAGAAAGGGAATCTGAGAGCTCAGATCATAATTTATCCAACAATCCTCTCAAAGTTGATAGTTCGGTGCCTTGATTATTTTAAGGAGGCTTGCAAGTCTAAGCCATGAGTTTGCAAGATTATGTTGGGGAGTGATGGTAGTCTCAAAAGTATGGATGTAGCCTTCGACAAGAAGACTGGCCGGATTGTTGATTTACCTGCTCAAGAAGAAGTGGTTCCGAAAGTTGTTGAACCTGAATCTTCTAAACCAGTGAAGAAGAGAAAGTTGAAGGAAGTTGTATTTAAATCAGAGAATCCCAAATCCAAGGAAGTTCATTCCTCACCTCTTAAACTGAAGAAGAAGAAATCTTACCCTGATGAGGTAGTTGCTAAGTGGAGGGAAATCAAAGAGAAGAGATTGCAAGGGGAGCCTCAGGTTGGCTTGGATCCTGTGGAGGCTAAGGCCTTGAAGGAAAGAACAGCGGATGAGCTAGAAAACAAGTGAAAGAAAAAAAGCTCAAGAAGAATATCTCTGAATCTGAGTTGGTTCAGAAATTGTTAAAGTTTACGGAGATGGCCTCTGGAATCATTCCCGTTCCGAGATCTTTTTCTTTGGAATCTCTACCTGAGACTCCAAGAAGAAACTTTGTCACTCCGGAAGAGGTAGTTGTTAAGCATGTTGAGGATGTTGAGCAGATTGAGCAAGTAGAAGAGGAAGAAAAAATTTCTAAAGGTAGTGGTGAGACCGGATATATTTTGAAGCAAGTAGATGATTATAAGGGGACTCCTTCGGAACATTTGTCGCTCCGAACTTCAGAAGCCGAATCATCTAAGTTAGTCACTCCATGGAAGGATGAGGAGAAAGGAGAAGAAGAAGTAGCTTATAATGCAGAGGAAGAACAACTTCTACATGATATTGCTCAAATGGAGAATGTATAGGATGATGCTCAAAAAGTTTTTGATGATGAAGACAATGATGTTCATGTGTCTGACAGTGAAAAAGAGAACTCCGGAACAATAATCCATTCCGAAAAAGGACAAGGGAAAGAAACTTGTTGTTGATACCCCAAGCTCCATGGTTGTAAAGAGAAGGGAAGTTGGTGATTCTTCTAAGATTAATGATGAGAAAAATGAAGAATACAATTCTCCATGAAAAGTCTCTAATTCAGAGTCATCTTCGTTGGGGCATGACTTTGTTGTTCAGTCTTTAAAAAATTTGGTGGGTACTATTCCGACTTTTTCAAGAATTGATTCAAGATTCCAGATGCATCAACATTATTTGAATCAGAAAAAAGACTATGTATCCATGGTTATGGACAAATGTGTTGAGATTGAGGCTCAGTTCAAAACATTCTTTGTCGGCTATGAAGCCCACAAAAGATCTTTCAATAGGATGACTATTTGGTCGAGGAAGACTTTAGAAGAGATGAGACTCTTTGATGAATTCAAAGATAATGTTTAGGATGCCTTTGAGACAGATGATAGGAAGATAAATGAACTTACCTCATCCATTGAAGAAAAGTTGACAGATGAAAAGAATTTCCGGATTCAAGATGTCAGAGATCTGAATGGGAAGCTAAATTTTATTTCTCAAAACTGGAAGTATGAAAGGGATCATCTGATTGAGTTTGAAGAAAAGTTGAAGGCTCAGGAAGAAAAGCATCAGGCTCAGGAAGAAAAGCTTCAAGCCCAGGAAGAAAATATTGAAGCTCAAAATGCAAGAATTGTTTTGTTATTGAAGCATGCCGAGGAAGACCATAAAGACTTGAAGAAGATAAAGACTATTCTTAAGGGTCTCATGGGGAAGGAAAAAGATCCAAAATAGACAGATCTGATATTTTGTTGTATATAAATTTCTTTGTTTTTGAACTTACAAACTTAATGGAAATTGTGCTTGCTCGTCTCTTTTATTGTTACTACTAATCTTTTCAGGTACTTTTTTATATTTTCCATTCCCTCGAATTATTTTTGAAAATCACAAAGGGGGAGAATGAAAAGAACCCTAATAAAGGGGGAAAAGAATCTGAACAAAGGGTGATAATGAAAACACACTCTAATAGAGTTTATCTAAGGGGGAGTTTTTCATTAAAGAAGACATTCTTATTATTAATGAAATATCATTCTAGAAATCTAGAATAAGATCCTTAGAGTTTCAAAGCCTAAGGGGGAGTTAGTCGTATTCATCAAACTCCATAAGAAAAGGGAGATAAGCCTTAATGATTTCTTTCTTCTTAGAATTTCATTTTCGTATGGATGTTTGTGCTTCCCAAAAAGGGGGAGATTGTTGATTCAATAAAGTTTTCCTTATGAATTTTCCATTCCTTCTTGTTTTGAAAATCACAAACAACTTTTCTTTAAGGAAAAACGCTTTTATAAGGAAAATTGAAAATCGCTTTTGTATGAAAAATTATCCTTATCATATTTTCATCCATATATCTCTTAAGTATAAGATTCGTATTCATTTCTATATTCTCAGAATTGTTTGAAATTTTGATATGAAGAATTCTATTTTAGGTTCTGAATTCCAGATGAGAAATGTAATGAAGTTTCATTCCGAATTCTGGATATGAACTCTGATAAAGTTCTACTCCGAATTCTGGATATGAATTCTCATGATGTTCGACATAGAATTCTCATTACGAATTCTGATGACGAATTCTCAGTACGAATTCTGATGACGAATTCTCATTACAAATTCTGATGATGAATTCTCATTACGAATTCTGATGACGAATTGTCAGTATGAATTCTGATGACGAATTCTCATTACGAATTCTGATGACAAATTCTCATTACGAATTCTGATGACGAATTCTCATTACGAATTATGATGACGAATTCTCATTACGAATTATGATGACTAATTCTCATTACGAATTCTGATGACGAATTCTCATCCTGAATTCTCATTCCGAATTCACCTATTAAACAGAATCTGATCATCTTTGCATTATACACTCCTAATTTATTCAGACTCCGAGTGTTATTTTTGGTCCCTCCAATTTTTTAGGAAAATATGACCGTAGGGAAGGAGGCCGACCTTGCCTATAAATAGGATATCTTTTGAAAGAGCTCATGACTGAAAAATGAGAACTTCTTTGACATTGTTCACACATGTTGTTGAAGTGATTTCTAGAGAGATAGGCTGTTATTAACTCTCAAAGATTCATGCGACTCCGAATGTTGGTGATTACAATCGAGGACTTCCGGGGATAGGAAGACAGAGGTGTTGACTGCCTTGAAGTTCGAGGGATTCCTTGCTGAGGAAGACAGAGGTTCCAACTACCATGAAGTTGAGGGCTTGCGGGGATAGCAAGACAGAGATCCCGATATTCATATCGAGGGCTTACCCTGGTGTGGGTAAGACATACTTGCTTGAAAGTATAAATCAAGGGACCTTTATCCAAGGTTGTTGGATACCCTTCTCTTTGGGTTAAAAGACTTATATCTTGTTACTTGTAGTTTTACTACTTGTTTGTTTCCGCTGCACATTGTATTGTAAGGAAAGTATACCTTTCCTATACTCCGTTACTTGTACTCTGATTCATTTATATTTTATATGCTTTAAGGTAGAATCTCATATTGTAATCTTTAATTAAGTTTCAAATTCCAGAATCATATTTTCGGAACCTACTTTCGGAATCTCTTTCTTATTTTAAGAAAGTACATAGAACATGAAGTTTACAACTTCATTCCTTTTTCCATGTTTTCATTTGGTGTTAGAGGTGTTGTGAATTTTCTTAGTTTAACTTTGTTAAACTTAGCTCTTTCCTTTTCTTAAGGAAAACATAGTTATTCGTAACTAACATTAAAGGTTCCAAAGTAATTTTTAAAGTCTACAAATCACCCCCCCCCTCCATCTTGTATATTGAGCATCTACATCATTATTTCGATCCTACAGGAATGGGTGCATGGAAACCGTAAGGCATGAAAGTTTCCACATTGACATTGCATCATTTCCAGTAATACGACCATTTTTTCACTGATGTGATTTGTGATGGGGTCTAAATGCTCTGGAACATTAAATCGAGAGCTTCTCATCGAAAAAGTAATACATGATAACTAAAAGCATCTTCAATATTCTTTTAAATCTCTTGTTGAAAGTGTCTTCTGTTCCTTTTCTCATGTTGTATTCCATCTCATGTTAGTTCTTTTCTAACAACAAAGTACTTCAAGCATCGATATAATGTCTCATGAACTGGGGCGGTTAAATGTAGCTTGTGAAGCCCTTTTAGGACACCATTGATGCACTCCACAATGTTTGTGGTCATGTGCATGTGCCTCTTCCCCCTGTCATATGCCAATGTCCATTGTTCTTTTGGAATCTGCATCATATAATCATAAACTTCTTAATTAGCCTGGCAGATTTTTTCAAAACATTCTTCAAACTGTCACTGATCCGAATCATATGCTACACAGAATAGATGATATTTCACATAATTTAATTCTATCATTAAGTTGAAATAGTAAAAAATAACAAATACAAAGTGTACCAAACCTCATGATTTCCTTCTTCATCGGTTCCTTGTGGATTTATTTATGAACATTGCTAGAAATGTGTATAATGAAGAACCGACGATGTGCATTTGGGTATCTCCATGTATCATGATACACATTGATTGCCTCCTTAATTTCTAGATGATGATCAAATATCAAACAAACACCCCAAGTTTTGGTGAAATGGTTGTCGATACATGTCAGATACCAACTCCATAATTCATAGTTTTCATTCTCTACAATGGAAAAGGAAAGCGGAAGAGGTAATCAATTTCCATCTTGGGTTGCTGGAATCAACAATAGACCCTTTTATTTTTTGTATATAAACATTCCATCAATATGAATGAATTGTTTTCTGAAATGAAATGCAGAGATACAGTGGAGGAAAGCCCAAAAACTGATGAAATTGAACAAGAGATGGATTAAGTCGGTTATCATGAGACATATGTTCATTTGTATCAATACGGAAGAAAACTTGGTTATGGTGCCTCAGTATGGCTAGAAATTGTAGTAACACCTGATATGATTCATCCCAATCACCATAGGCCTTCACAATTGACTTATGTTTTGTCATCCATGCCTTATTATAGGAAATCTTATAACCGAATGTATGTTGTATCCTATCTTGCACAAGTACTATCGGAACATCTTTACATTTCCTAATCATCTCAACAACAATAGATAACACAAATTATTCATCCAATGAGGTGTGATCTTATGTGAGTCTTGGATAAACACAAGTATGAGTTGCCTCATTCCTCAAGATTCTCCAACCTCCAAATGTAATGTCTTAAATCTCCATCAAGAAAAATCTACAATCATCCCCATATTTCTCAAACCATATGACATATTTACTACTACATGATTTGTGAACTATATAGTTACAGTGCCTCTCAATGTGAAATCTATTTAGCATGATTCTTAATGCATATTTACCTAGAAAAATCCTTCCAATATCTATGGTTTTTTCCAACTCATTATACATGTCTGGTACAACTCTGGGGAACTCAGTTGCCGGTGTGAGAACATTATTTTCAAATTCAGGAACACATTTTATTTCTTCTAATCAAGATAAAAAGGAGTGGTGGATGATTTATTGTAGGTCGAGGTTGATGTACAGCTAATTAATTTCTTGAAACCTCCTTCCTAACTTCCGTTGATCTCTCCTCATCATCACAGTAGTCACTATTTGATCCGTCATTATGAAACTCCTCATAGGAAGTTGGATTGACATGTATATCTGGGAGATCATCTAGGTTGTCCTCTTCTATTGAATCATTTAGAATAGACACAATTTCAGGGGGTGTACTGTCTTCAACCACTCTTGTAATTCTACATCTTCATACAACTTTAAATTTTTGTTGTACAGTAGAAACCTCAAAATATAACTCCCTCATGGTACCATCTGACCATTTAGAAAATAAATTAATTACTTGGACACACTGCCCATCCGCAACCAGTGGACAAGATAAATTTCGTAGTGTTTCTGGGAATGAAAAATGTCTATAGCTCATAGACCTGATCTCTTGATCGGGTCCCAGATTTAAGGAACCAAGAATTCTCTCTTGAAGGTCACTTATAGTTACACAATCAGTTGTACTAACCACTGTTATTGGTTGTGTACTTTAAGAAGATTCTTTTTCAGTTTGAATAACCTACCCATAGTAGTACACAAAGGAAAACATGACTCTCTGTGTCAATAATGTTTCTTTCATCAAAATTATGATAGTGTAACAAATATTAACACTGATGGTTGACCATTTAATATTTATTACAGTGCGATTTTAGGATACCTTTCAATACCGTAAAATATGTTAGTAATTTTTTATAATATAAAAGTTTAATCACTAGTTAATCATTATTATGTTATTCTTTAATTATTTATTCTTTAATCCTTTATCATATTATATTCATTAGTTAATTATAATTAACTAACCATATGTATTCATTGTTAATCCTAAGTTATCATGAATAAATCTATAATTAATCGTTACTAATAATAAGTATTATTTATGAACTATATATAACTAATTAAACTACTTAATACATAACATCAATAATTATTAATTATAACCTTTTTAACTAATCACTAATTCTTTAATCACTAGTTAATCATTATTAAGTTAGGCTTTAATTATTTATTCTTTAATCCTTATTCATATAATATTCATTATTTAATTATAATTAACTAATCATATGTATTCATTTTTAATCCTATATTATCATTAATTGATCTATAATTAGCCATTACTAATAATAAGTATTAATTCTAAACTATATAAAACTAATTAAACTACTTAAACATCTTTAATTACTAATCATAACTATCATTTGTTAATGCTTTTGTCCTTATTTCATTCTATAACATCATATTTATCATTTTATCATTGATACATATATTAATTTGATTTTTATTTTCATAGATATTTTAGAAGTTTATAATGAAAATATGAATCATCTTAAGCGTATTCCCCGGGAGTGTCAATCCAGGAGTGCACCAAGGCACGTTGTCATATATCAGGATACCTCGGGTCAAGCCCAAAACTCCATGTCAGAGCTTTCACTCCTATGTACATCTATTCCAGAGCCACATCCACTTATTTGTATCTAGAAAGAAATTTTATTTCTTAGATAACCACATAATCTTTATGCTACCAAAATTTCACAATACTTCATCGTAAGTTAATCCTATGTTGATCTATAATTAATCAATACTTAGTATATAATACTAACTGTAATTATTTCAAAATATATATAACTAATTACACAACCTAATAAACAAATTATTTAGAACTAATTAAACTACTTAAATATTAAATATTTAAAACTAAAAAGAATTCAATTTAATAAATAAATAACATTAAATTAAATAAATAAAAATACCTCTCAATGATGATTCTCAAAAAAGTGCACCAAAAATGAAATTTTTAGAGAGAGAATGAGTGGATTTAGGAGATATGAGGGGAAATTAGAGTGAGTAAAATGGGGGATACCCTTTTTATAGGGAGTAGAGGAAAATACGGCATCACCGATGCTACCTTTCACCCATGCGTGAGGTCAAAAGAGGCATCGGAGGTGCCGCCTTTTGCCTTACCCGAACACGAAAGGTGGCATCCCCCCATTCCCACATTTTCTATGTCATCAATCCGGGCCAAAGATGGCATGAGGGAGGAAAGGAAACATCTCTTATGTTTCATTTGTGGTGTATTTAAAAAAAAATAGCCTATATTATTTTAATTTTTTTCCAAAAATGTATAAAAAACATGCACCTTCCCCCACTATCCATTTGGAGTGATCCTGAAGAGCAGGTAGGTGTAACCTGATCAGATCTCATGTTTCCAATGATTTCTTCCCCGAGTCAGTAGTGTTTTTCTATATTTTAAACAGATGAAATGTGCCCACAATGATTTATTTTAAAATAAGTCCCATGCCAGTTTACCCTATAGGAAGTGCATAATTTCTCACACATTGCTATTCTTAATACCCCCATCTCCATATCCCTAGTTTGTCTATCCCATGAAGCACAGAATACCCTACCCTCACCCTGTGCATAGAAAATAAAGCCTAAAATAATTTTCTCAATATTCGAGATCACAATTTTAGGGGTGTTTATTACCGATAGGACATTCATGGGAATCGAAATTAAAACATAGTTAATAAAGGTGGTGAGGCCTCCAAAATAAAGGAAACGATTTCTCCAGTTGAGAACACGAGAACACATTTTTTCCACTAAACCATCATAATGTTGGATTCAGGTTCTGCCAAGGGAGGTTAGAGCCCCTAGATAAAAAATGGGAAAGCTTCTTCTATGGATTCTAAGACACTTTTCAATCGGCTTCCTCCTACAATCCTGGCAGTTCTTGGAAGTAAAGAGACTCCTTTTCTCTTTGCTTATAATTTTCCCACTCTATTTTCTATATGTTTCAAGAATACAATTGAGATCGTGAATGGATCGGCTTCAACCATTGATAAGGAGGAGAAAATAATCTATAAATAGTAGGTGATAAATCCCAGCAATGTTTGATCTATAATGGCATTGCTTAATGTGGCCCCCAAGCATGTATTTCTTAAAATATTTGCTGAAAGAGTCCTGAATCATTATAAAAATACTGGGGGATATTAAATCCCTTTTAGGAAGACCCTGAACTGACATGAAAACCCCATTTCTCCAGCCCATGAATGTGACTGAAAACCAGGGAGAACGTATGAATCTAAAGAAGAGTTCAATAACCATCATAGAAAAAACCTATGCACCGAATAACTTTAATAATAAAACTCCACTCCATCCTATCGTATGCCCCATCCATGTCAACTTTTATGGAAATATCAGACCCCTCCACCTTTTTGACAATGTCATTGACAACCTCTTGGTCCAATCCAATGTCCATTTTCATTGACCTACCCCATATAAATCCATGTTGTTCCTATGAAATCCACATATGAATGTGAACATATAGCTTCCTCTTAATAATAGTAGCAAGGAATTTTTAGGGGAAATTACACATACTAATGGCCCAATACTGGTTGAGAGACGAGGGGTTGCTGACCCTAGGGATGAGAATTAAAGTTGTGGCACAGACCACTCAGGGAAGATTTCCCCCTCCCCCTGAAAAAAATCATGGTTGAGCTCTACCAGTTCACCTTCGATAATGTCCCATGCATTAATATAGAAACAACCCAGAAAATCGTCGGGGCCCGATCCTCTTCCAGGATTAAGAGCCTTGATAGCCTCCCAAATTTCAACTTCTTCATGAATGTTCTCAAATAATAGATTGATCTCACAAGGTATCACCTATGGTATGGAATCAAGGAAGTCATCTTTTTTCCTTTGGAGTTCCATTTTTCCAGTGAGGATTAACACTTGCAATGAGGGATGAGAAGAAAGAATAATCCATACATCCAACCTCATTGGGGTCATTAGTGAAGGATCCATTATCCAGAAGGATGTTAGGAACACTGGATCTTTTCCATTCTATGATGATAGCTTAGAAGTAAGAAGTATTTTTTCCCCTCCCTTATCCAAGTGGCCCATGAGCATTCCCTGACAACTCACTAATGTTCAAGAATAAGTTCACCCAAATTGACTTTCAAGCTACCCCTAGAGAATAAAAGTTCATTATCCCATTTATCTTCCACACCTAACTCCACTTGCTCAATGTCCATTTTAATACCATCCAAGTCTGTAATGTGAGAAGTCTTGATACCCTCCAAAATTTGTATATCATCTATCAGACGTTGTAACTTCTTATGGAAACCCACCCATAATCCCTCCCCCATCACTTTGGACCATGACTAATGAACATGAGGGATAAAGTTTTCATCCGCAGCCCACCTACATTAGTAGAAGAACTGGTCTGATCCCATGTTAGGGCCTCCTAACCTTATGGGGAGGGGGAGTGGTATGATATTGGCCGAACCAAGTGCTCGACCATTTCATTTTGGAATGAGGATATGGCGTGAAGGTTGGTCATGCAATGATCTAGGAGACACCATGTGCGACAGTTCCCCTTTTGATTATTACACCACGTAAACTTGCCACTAGAGTATCCCATGTTGTGGATACCATTCTGAGCAACAAAATAAGTGGAGGCATGTCTTCCTCTTCTTGATAAAGTGCTACCGCCTTTCTTTTCCATTGATTCAAGAATGGTGTTAAAATCTCCCCCAACTAGCCATGCCTCATCACCCGGGTTGATGTTTCCAAGATCCTTCCAAATAACATCCCTCTCCCTGTCCATTCACTTGGCATAAACAAATAAGATGATGTAGTTAAGATTAGAATAGATCACCTTCATAGAAATTTGATGATTGAAGGATGGAAGCTTGACCACTGAGATGGAGTCATTCCAAAAAATCCAAATGTTTTGGTTATCGGGTTCACCATGCAAGTAGTTTCTAAAACCACGATTTTAGAGAAATATCATGAATCTTATAGGGATGCTACTTGTGCTCAAGTATGGCATCAAGAGAAATATTACTATGAGGAATCTCATAAGTAAAAAATTTATTCTTCACTCGATCACCCAGGCCCCAGGAGTTCCAGATGAGGAAGTTGATCATTGGAGAAGAGGATTCTTGTCTTGGCCCCAGGCATCAAGAAGCCGTTTATGTGAGATGATGACGTGAATTATTCCCTTTTGGCATGGTCCCCTATAAGTGCACCAATAGGAGGAGTGGAAAGCACAGTAATTTCTAGGTTGAGGTCAGTGGGTGATAACGAGTTGAATCCATTTGAAAGATGGATGGGAGAAGAAATCGATAGACCGGTCTCCTCAGGTGCTGGGAGTGAGAGACAGTCAAAAAATTATAAGATATGGCGAGGGGCTGAGATAAGGGGTGAATTGATAGAGAGGATAAGATCCTTTGGAGATAGTCTTGGGAGGAGAGAAACCTATTTTACATGATGATAATCAAGTTGTTGAGCATCAGAAACTGAAGAAGCCAAAGTATAATCTTCCTTGGCATGACTGGTATCTGAACCCAAGCCATGTTCGTCAAATTTGGAGTGCTCAGTGTCCACATGTATAGGCCATTGATGGTGTTTTAAGACTACCATGTCTATCAAGAAGCCTTAACGCCGCCTGACAAGCTAGAACCATGGGGGTGGGAGGGAGACCGTATGATTGGGGAATCCAGACTGGGGGCAGTGCCATAGGAAGTTCACCATGCCCCTCATAAGGACTAGATCCCTGAGAAGTGTCATTGGCTGAGCATCTTAGCACAGCGGTTCTCCGATGTGGCACACCCACCCCCTCCAAAGCATGAGGGGTTCAGCCTTCCACCACTACTCCACCGGCTAACCACTAGCAGCAAAGGGTGTTGGGAATGACTGGGAAGCGATAAACATTCAAAAAAATAGAAAAACCAATCGCGCAGTGGAAATAAGATCTTTCCCTCCAAATAAAAGCCTTTAGAACTAAAGTGGATGCGCAGTGACTAAAAGTAAATGTGCAGAACGTAAAAGATTGACACCATAAATTTTTACGTGGAAAAACCAAAATGGGAAAACCACGGGACCTATTCTAGAAATAGGAATCCACTAAAATGAAGAGGTACATGGTTGAGACTCCCCAAAAAATAGGATGGATCTGAAAAATAATACTCTCCAATGCAGAGAAAAAAATGATCATTTATGAAAGGTGATCACCAAAATGGCTCTTCTATGGATATTGTGGATGTCCTGTAAAAGCCTTGTCGCTTCCTCCTTTTATAGAAAAACAATCCTTGTGAAGATGTGTCATCATGTCAAAAATGTGTCTCCGTGTGAATTAATTAATGCATTCTTGATTATCATTAAAAACACCTCATTAATAGAGAAACTGTGTAGAGCACCAGTTGAGGAGGAGTTAAACGATGCGACAACCAGGGAGGTGTCCAACAAACTCCCCCTCCGCAAAAGTGGGGATCATTGCCAACAATTTTTTACTTGTGATAAAAAAATATCACCCACCCTTGCAAATAAAAATCCAAAATCGAACTGTGACTATCATCAAGAACAGAACACTCCTGATGACTCTTTCTTGTCAATCAGACTTTCGATATCCCAGAAACACCTCTCGTACTTCCGCTGTCTTCTGAAAACATCTTTTGATTCCTTGAAAAACTGCTCCACAAGATGTCATCCACCGCATTCTGCAACCGAGGACTTAGAATAGGGGTCTATAACAGCCTGAGCAGCACTATTTCAAGGATTTTCCTTCGACCGAGCCCTGTGGTATAAGTGAAGCGAGTTTCTTTTAAGATGGCATTCTGTGCAAAACTTGGCCGAAGAATGAAAAACCAAAGGTTTCCACCAAGAGAGGGTCGCGCCAACTTTAAGGAGGATGCGTGAAGGAAGGGGTCAGGACAAGTCTATCTCCACACAAATTTGGGCCATCCTCGCATCTTTCAATTGAAGTGTCTGGTCATCCGCACAAAGGAAGGATCCAAGATTCTTACCTATGTCATGAAGAAATCCTAGGTCCTGGAAAAGAATTCAGAGGATTTGGAGGCTAATCTAGATCGTCTATTTGGTTGAATCATGACAAAATTAAATGTCCATTGACCATTGGAAGAGGATGAAGCACCACATTCCAATATCACAAGGAGAAAGTCACCAGGCCTTCAAAAAGTCTTTAAAAGAGGCCAAAACCACACAAAAGGATTTCCAGTTCAGGTTGGATACCCGCACAGCCGACTCCAAGCCCCAGGAGGCCACAAATTCTAAAAAATTGTAATCGGATGTATGTAGACACCAAAATAGGCAACTAGGGTCCACCTATGTTGTTCTATGGCCGAATCAAAGTATGTCTCCAAAAAAGGAGCATCGGAGAACCATCCTTAAAAGAGGACTGGGTACCCCCAGTAGAATTTATGGAAAAGGAGAGGGTCGATCAGAGCAGGGGGTGGCTGATAAAAAAGGACATCCTTCATTGATGGAATGTGAAAACCATCATGTTGTGGTTGAGATAGCGCTGGAAGCAGATCTGTGGGGCTAGGCCGACCCCAACGGAGCAGGGGAGAAACTCTAACTGAGGTGGATGAGGCAAAACCCAAAGTATATGGACACCACATCAATCCGGACCCTGAATCATGAGCATTAAAGGGAGAAGGGAGGCTCTTACACTGTGTTTGGTGAGATTTTAGTAAAAGAAAATAAATTATTTGATATTTTATAAAATAAAATAAAAGAAAAGAAATGATTATTATTTATATCCTTGAGTTTGGTTCAATAACTTAGTAAAATAAAAGAAATGATTGGGATTTCTCTCCATCATTTTTGGTTAATCTTTTTAAAAGAAAAGAAAAGAAATTATTTTGTGATACAAGTAGAAAATATGGATAAAATTGGGATTTTAAAATATGAACAACCCTCCGCCATCATTTCTCTCCAAATCATCACAATTTTGGGGTTATTTAAAAATAGCGGGAGGGGAGAAATATATTTCTCTCCATTTATCCTGTTATTATTTCTCTCCCCTAAAAATTAACTCTCCAACCCAGAGAAATCAGTTTCTCCTCATAATAGAATTTCTTTTATTTCTGTATCATCCCTGCCAAACTTTCCCTTAAGACTAGTTTCTATCATATAAGGAAGAGGTAGAGGTTCTGGTGGAAGTATATCATCAGTAATGGGTGGAAAATTTTGAAAAACGGGAGTTGTGTGGGGAACGTAGGATGAAATCATCAAAGGGAAACTACCATGATCCTTTAATTAATGTAATTTCTTTATAGTTTCCACAAATTTTCAAGAACTATTACTCATACTTGACATGATTTAGACACCATTGGTGGCAGACTACTAATTTTCACTCACACCCTATACGGACCTCCATTGGGTACCTATGTAGACTTCATGGAAGTAGTTCAGGATCGATGAAAAGAGCTGATGATCAGCAGTTGATCATTTTTCCTAGGGAAGGATCATAGGAGTTGGTAATGATATTCCCCTTGGGACTAGTTGGTTCCATTGAGTGTGTTTTATTTTCAGTTTTAGTCTAGGTTTTGGGACATTATGTTATACATTCAATATTACATTACATGGATTAATATATTTGGGTATTTGGTGTTTTCCTATTTATCTACTAGTGATGGGATGGTTTATTTTTTATGTTTTTTTCTGTTGTGAGTTGTTACTTTGTACTAAAGGGTATAGTCTCTCAAATATACCTATTTGGCCCTAAATTCTAGTCGGTAACCTCTAGAATATATGGAGGCAAGTTTGTGGTTTGTGGTGACCTGTATCTGTCATTTTTGGTAGAATCGATTCAATGAAATTAAATTCATGGTCCCAAGGGGTATCATAAAAGATCTTATATAGGCTATATCTCAAGATCAAATGGGATAAGTAAAATTTAATTGATTGACTTGAAAAAATCAATTTGGTTTACAATCATCATTATCTAATAAGATAAACTACCATGCTCTAGTGCTTACGCATATCCTAATTTCCCTCAAGAAAATGGTATAAGAATGAATGTCAAAAATTGGCTCAAAAAAATCTCGACAATGGGAAACAAAACTTTGGTCAATCAAGAGATGGAATGAACACATGCAATCATTCTACTAAATTATATCTTATAATAATTTAAATAAATAATTTAAATCATATCATTAATCACTTTTATAATAACTGAACATTGAAATAAGAATGTACTTTTCGAAAATACCTTCCAACAAGTCAAAAATATGTTTCGTATGTGATGGTGTCTCCAATATCAGGTAGATAAAGAAAAAAAATTAAAGATTTCCACAGGTGAAATCAATTCAATTAATTCCATGAAAAAATTTATTTCTCAATTTTTTATTTTTAAACAAAACATGTGATAGAAAGGGGAAAACTAAAAAATACAATCAAGTTAGAATAGTACTCTCATTCCCATTAAGGTCCATACATTATTCTTCTTCTTCATTACATTAATATTCTTCTTTTTCTTTTAAACATGAAATATCAATAATAAATATGTAAATCACATTGTTCAATCCAATTTATCTCAAGAAGATAATGTAATTTATCATTATGAGAGTTCATTAAATACACTATCTATGTAAACTAATTCTTATAAAGAAAAAAACTAGTTTCCTCTTGTAAGTTATTTTTACGGTCTTTTAGCCGTACCTTATATTAGTTCATGTAATTGGATATTGAAATAATTTTTTTACTAGATTAATATATTACTCAAACTTCCACTCATCCTGTTTAAGTTGTATCCTTTTCTTCCATTTTAGATTCTTAACCATTTCATATGTCAGGATCTAGATTTTATAGAGTTTTAAAGAATAAATAGACCATAAAAATTTGGCCAAATTTTATAGATCCATTCATTCACATCTACTTATTCTTATTTTTTTTTCATTAAATTATATGATATATTTTTTTAGATTCAACAGAATTCTCTTCTTGTATATGTTTTGGAGGTTTTTATTCCTCAATGACTTTAATTATCCCACTGAACTAACTCTCCATCGACACTTATTATTGTTACATACATTCAATTCTAACATGGACTTTATCCCTGGTCTTCCCCTCTTTCTCCTTAACAATCTCATCAATAAGATTAATCATGTTATCCTATTCATTGTCTTATAAGATCAAAATTGAGGGTTTTCCCCCATCCTTGATAATGTAAACAAGTTTAATTAAATCTTCATCATTATCCTCCTTTTTTTAATTTAGTAACTTTAACATCTTATGATTTCACTTTTTTTTCCCCTTCTCCCTTCATTTTTTTAGGATGTAAACAAAAATTACTCACAAGTGACTGTAAAATATTTCCATATATAGTAGTTTTTTGTTTATATTATCATCTTACTTGAGTTATGCCTCATGTTATTTGATCATCATATTAGTATTCTGAGTGAATATCAAGAGTGCTTTAAATAAACTTCCTTGTATATTATACTCTAAAGGTTCTTGAAATCCCTTATCTTTTTAGGATCAATGTTAAACCCATTTTTATCCATGGTAATTATAAATGTTAAACATCCTTGTTACTCCTTTGTTTAATTTTGAATAATATTTATCCATAAAAAAATGATTCATCTCATCCTTATCCGTGTTGTGTCCACCCTTTATAATTCTCTATTTTCAAAAATGATAGATCATTTTGAAAATATATATGATATGAAAGTATAACATTGTATTCATTAATTTGATACTACATCTTATACACACCAAAAACAACCAAGCATGGAAAATGGTAAAAACAAACCCAAACCTAAACTAAAATATGTAAATATAAATGGGAAGATAAAATTCTTTAATGTAATAAATAGATCTCAAGTTATTTTCTAGTTTCTGGTATTACCCCAATAATGGAACCAAAATCTTGGTCATATATAGTGTGTTGTTACTTCCCCACATCTGACAATAATTTTATAAATTTATATTTATAAATAACTATCACTAACTAATATTGTGTAAAATAGTATAAATTTTTTGTCCATCCCATTATGAATAGGTAATAACATTGATAAATATTGTCTAATTTCTTGATCCTTATAATTTTTTTAGGATCATGACATAAAAAAATAAATAAAATTGAACTAACAAAATAATTACTCAACAATAGATGAAACATATACATAAAGAAAAATAGGGGAAATATCAAATGGTTGTTTATCTAAAAATATTAACCAAAATCATCTCAAAAAACACTCAAATTCGATATCTCCATGATCATAAATGTTATAGATATTAATTTGGTAACTTACAAAAAAAATGTGTATACCATCACAATTATTCATTATCAGAAAAAACATAATAACTAAAGTTTATTATGTTCAGAATTCATGTTCATAAGAATAATCCAATTTGTTATTCCCCAATTAATTATCTCTACCATGTTTTTTTAATCATTTACTAAGTAAATTTGATCAATTATTTAATAATGGATATGATATAAAAATGAATAGCAACATGATACTAAATAATAAAACCATCTAATGAGTGGAGAATAATCAAAACATATTGGTATGAACCTTCTTCAACCAATGAAACATTCTCTTATGGGTCTAGCCACTCATTTTGGTGTGGTATTTGATGAAGAGAGATTTACACCATATACAAGAGAAAACATGGAAAATAAACAGAGAAAATTTGAGAACTAACATAGAATGCACATAAAATATTGTTCAATCAATGAATTCAATACATATTTATAGAATGAGAAAATTAAAAATACATTAAAGATGCTTAGTTTTAGTGATCACCCTTAGGTGAAACCCTAATAGATCCTTCCACATGGATGATCAATCCCCTTATTGGAAGCTCTAGTTTCTATTACCAATTATCTTCAAATATGTATAATATTTTGATAGCATCCCACTACCTCAGACTACTAATCGGTTCCCAGACCAATGGTCCCCACATCACCCCAAGCACACCTCCGAGTATACCAAAGGATACTGACTAGAAGTGGTGGTCTATGAAGTTACCATGGTGAGACTATACACCCTATATCATGGTGTAAATAGAAGTGTATGTAAAAAACAAATAAATTAGATCATATAAACATCAAATAAGATATAAGTCAAGTGACAAACAATAATTACAGAATCAAATTCTATAACATTGCATTATGTCATCGATGTAACAATGGACCCCCCATGATTTTATCATATACAAGGTAATATAAGAACAAAAAAACTAGAATATCATCCCAAATAGTCTTGAGTCATGCTTAGTTTGAATATTCAAGCTATAACCTAGAATGTTATGTCAATAATAAACCACATTTCATTCCCTAAACGTACATCTGCATTGAAATAGTGATATCTGCTCAGGTGCCCTATTGTAATGGTAACCAGAATAGGGTGTGAGTATAAATCAATGGGACCCCACCAATAGTGTCCCTAAATAACCAATTTGATATAAATTACATGTACCAAAAATAAATTAAACAGCTAACAATTAAATTTAAAATAGTTTACCTAAGCAGTAATAACCAATGATGCCTCGGGTTCATTATGACACAAAAGGTCGATCATAATATTGTAGATTGTTATGTATTAGACCATGATCAACCATACCAACTTCATCCAATGAAGGGGTGTCTATAAGAATGTTTTTATGATTGTTCCAACCAATATAATATACCCAAGTCTACTTGTTATACATGATAAGGTATCACAAATCTCACCTATATAATTTTTCTCAGCCAGGGCATAAGCCAACAAGTAACACAAACCTCATCTATGAGAGTTTTCTCAGCAAGTTTATAAGCCAATAATTATGAAATACCTTCCTTATTGTATTTTTTCATCCAAGGAATAAAAAAACAATTTAACATTTCATAAATACACAATTTACATATTTACCTAAAAAATCATATTCCATTACGCAACCATTTCAGAAAAACTAAAAACATTTCACAATTCTGCATAACCCATTTGCAATCTACAACCTTATAACAACCATGCTTTTTATTACACACTTAAACCATATTTATTATAAAAAATATTCACTTGATACAACATAGAATATTGTGAGTTATAGTGTCTTTGGGGATTAGGAACATTACATAATAGCTTATAACATAAAACACACTGCATATTTATTGAAAACTTCCTTTACATGACCACTACATTCCCTCGCACTTAGCATTGCATGGGATAACCTGAGGACATGCATAAGAAAAGGGTGAGCTATAAAGCCTAGTAAGGGAATAAACATGAAATAATATATGGAATAAAATAAATTTTAGAAATATAAATATTAATGGATCACAAGAGAAACATGAACATAAAGGCATGATAAAGCATGATAATCATAACAAGGAAATGTGGCAACAACACTTTACATGGAATTATCTAGAGCCAAGGATCATTGCACATAGAGCATGAGTAAACCTTCATTGCACATGAAGCACAAGTAAAACCTTGTTGCACTTAAATTATCATGAGTCAAAACCCATTTCATATGACGTATCATGATACTATACTTTACCCAATGCATTGTAGCGCTATTAGGGCATACCCTTCATTAACATTTCATTTCATGCATTAGTGTGCCACATGAATCATGGAATAAATCAACATCATAAGTTATTCTATAATTAAGTAATGTGGAATAAATAAATGAAATTACCATTCAATATTTATATTTGTATAAAGGTTAATACCCTTGATAGAGACACGAGTATGTTATTCACTACACAATGATCTTGGCTTGGAAAAACTCGGTTCAATTTCTGTTGCATAACGACATCACATGAGGATTCAAGAAAATGGTTGATGAGAGAGAAAAGGGTGTCTCATAATATATACAGAAAATTGACAATAAGGGGATCATATAGATACATGTCCCAACAAACGTAATGGAATTTAGATGCATAATAAAAAAAATTACTTGGATGTAAAAGAGGAGAGATGAATTCCTCACAGAATCCTAGCATGGTAATGAGTGTACATGAGAGGCATTAATGAGAGATAACGGGGTATCCCATCATCAAAACCAAAATAGATAATTATGGGGGAGGTTAGAAATCATACCCCAACATTCATAACTGAAAATAAATGGTCATAATAACTTAAAGAAAAATGGACAAAAATGAGAAAGGAATAAATATCTTACTGGGAAGTGTGATCCCAGAGGCTTGGGAGAGGCCTAAGAGAGGCTTCTTGGGATCTTGGAACACCTTGAGAAGATTCTAGAGATAGGAGTGCAGGGCTGGTCTAACTCCAAAGGCTTTGAGTGAAGAGGAAGTGGGAACTTGGGTGGGTTTATACAGGAAATGAGGGGGAATTCTTTATTATTTAGGTTTTGGACACCTCACATTAAACTAATCATAACCACAAACCATCCCATGGTTTATACCAATGGTTTTTTCCAAAGGGGAGTACAAAACAATATTTTATAATTCCAATGTCCGAAATTCTAAAAATAATATGGTTTCTTTTATGGAGGTGAGTCACACTCTCAAGGAAAATACTTTAAAAAGACAAAATGTTTTATAAGCCTTGAAGGGTCCACTAAAGCTTTGTAAAATAAATCAAAGAAACCCAAAATCACAGTATATTAATGTTAAAACACATATTGTCCTAACATAATGTTTATATTATTTAATAAGATCATTATAGGATCATTATGATGGCATAAAACACATTATATATTTGAAGGATATTAAATTATTACCCAAAAATTCGACGCTCAGAAAAATATAAAATATTCACCGTTGGATAATTTTGACATCCTGATTCCAAAAATGATATTAATTTTATCTAAATAATTTTATAATTATGTGAATTTTTACTTTTAAAATAAAAACTGACATTTACTGAAAATTCATGGGTTTTGACAAAAACAGCTTTCAAATTTTAATAAAAATTAAAATTGCATTCATAAAATTATATGACCAATTATATTTAATAAAAAGTAATTTAATTATAATAATGTTTTATTAAAATATTATTTAATTCAAAAATCCATTAATTCATCAAAATATATTTTTTAGTTGAATATTAACTAAAAATACTATTTGAGCTTTAAAAATGTTTTTCAAAGTAACAATAATAAAATGAATGCACATTATTTATACAAAAATAATTTACATGGTCATAGTGCTAGGGTATTGTTACATAACCCCTTATAACACACACATACGATAGAAGGTTAATGTGTGTGATGGTGACAGACTCTTTGGGTGGCTCGAATAACATCGCTCGGGTGGTAATATCTATTTATATCCACTTCTCCCATAGTCAGTTCCGCTTAAGCTTAATGTGTTCAAGCTCGGTTTGGTCTTGGTCAAGGGTGAATCCCAATGATTCCACCTCCTTTCCGTGCTCTAAAAAATTGGCTTCGTACGGGGAAAGTCTACTTGGTGAGGCCATTGATTCCATTGTCTGAGTAAATTGGATTTGTTAAATCCCTATATTTATACTAATCATGTGATCATTGTTCAACGATTATATTAGAAATGGTCACAATTAATAATGGTATTTTAAAATCTATAAACATAAAACCAATGATGTTCACATTTTATATAACCATAATAAGACATGTAATTAGATCAAGAGGAATTTCCATTAATCAAAGTTTGGGTCGTTACAAACCTCCTCTAAGGTGTCTTTCATTATATTTAAAACATATCTACCCCCAAATGGGTGTTTTCATTAACCTAACCATTTCAAACACAAATCATTATTTCTGAAATATCTTCAAAATATATTATTCTTATTTTTTTATAAAAACACATTAAATAATTCATTTCACATTTTAGAAAATATAAAACATATTACCATAGGCTATGTCATTGTAAAATCCAACATATCATTTCATAAGACTTTATCAAGCCTTATCAATCTTCCAGGGAAACCATTCATTTTTTATAGGAACAAGCACCATCTATTTACTTCTACTTCCAAAACATTGATTGATAAAAAATCCTTCCATTTCTTTAATTCCAAACCAAATTCCCATTCATCATCATTTTACAAAACCAAGGATGCCATTCATTATGCTCGAATCAATGTCAAATCTATTTCATATTAAAAACTGTAGGGAAATTTCATTTCATAATCAGTGATTCCAATACATAAACCTCATTTTGGAACAATTAAAACATGTCTTAAAATTTTAATAAATTTTAGCTAAAAATATAACTATTTAAATTTTCTATTTTTGTTAATTTAGAACCAATGGTATGATATTGTAATAAATTGTAGGTTAAAAATCAATAGTTAGTGTTACCACACAACCTAAACACTTGAAAAAATAATATGGAAAATTGGATCATCTTAGAAACCACCTACCTCATGCTTAGATAATTATACACGCATAATATGAACCTTTGTCTCACGTTAAAATAGGTGAAAATGAGAAAACATACAATTTTATTGGAAATATGGAATATTGAGATTAAATGGAGAGAGAACATGATACAATAGAACAAATGAATAAAAGAACAATGATGAATTAGGGAATTAATTTTAAATTATAGTAATGACTAAAAGAAATCAGAACTCTTGAGTATTAATGTAGAACCGCCGTAAAAGAAGAAGTTTGGGGGCACGTGTAGGAGGTGCTAATAGCTAAGAATTGGGAAAATTGGGTTTGAATATTAAGGGTGTGTAATGTAAATTTTATAAAATTTCATTTTTAAGGTGTACATGGTTCAGCAACAAAGTGGTCCAAGACATGATCTAAGAGTGTTAACCTCACTAACTAGGATGTACTATTTAACATGGTTAGTGCCCAAGGTTTTTCAAACTAGGTTATAAGTATAATAAATTCCTCTATAACATTCTGTAGAGATTGTATGGTCTCGAGGATCCCTAATAATGGTTAAATAAATTGAACACCTATACATATCAGGTCACATGTCTGCAAAACCCTTCGTATGATCTCGTGAACTAGCCTACTTATAGAATCATTTCTAACCAAAGTCTCACATAAGGTTCAAAACAATTTTAAACATACATGGGAATTAATTTAGGTAATGGGTCTTACGATATCCCCACCATAAAAAAGCTCATCCTTGATCTGGGTTCCCTAGAATCACACATCCTTACTCGTGTACCATGACCTATCAGTGTCACTGGATCCCAAGTCCATAACTAAAAGAAAAACACATACTTATTATAGCCATTCCAATAACGACCAAACCAAGATCCATCAACATGTGCATAAAGGTGCCCCACTCCCAGTGGAATCCTTGAATTCACAATTTTCCACCCACATTCCTCATGAGTTAATGCCACTATTTTGAACTAGCTCATTATATCTAGAAATCTTTTCTTAAATCATATATTCACCCACAACTCTAAAATTCCATCATGCGTGTTACTATATATATTTGTCACCTTACCACAACCAATATCTAGTAGTTACAAAAAAACTACCATGCATGGGGAAAGTAATCATGATATTTGCATCATCTAAGTACAGGACCAAAATTTACTATCATCCTTCTGAAAATCATTACAAAAGATCAAACCGCATTATTATCATCTCAAAACAAACTATGCAATGTGGTTTCCAATCCACCACATTGAATTATACATAATAGTACGGGTCAACCACCTCCACCTAACCTATCTAAAAACTCTTACTTTTTCCACCAATGTTCCATTAAAACACTGATATCATAATGCCTAAAATCCAAAAGGAAATCCCTTGATCAGACAGACATTCAAATTGATTTTCATACCGGATAGAAAATGTGATTCAATGATTGAAACACCAACCAATCAAAACATTCATTATTCCCTAAATGGGTACCGATCCACCAATGAACAAACCCATGATTGGATCAGTAAAATATTTTCAAATAAAACTGGTAAGATCAATTCCACTCACTCATAGTATCCCAAGACCTTTTTAATTAAAATTTGGTCTTATTACCCTCACGACCCTTTGCAAGAGGGTTATAACATCATGAACTATATGAAACTCCGAGCTATAGGATTTTCCTTATCATCACATTACTAAAATGAAAATCAGATCTCCATAGCTTATGTAATTTCCGTCACCAAACATAATAGATATAATAAAACCCCAAAATAGTCCACTCCAGGGTCACAAGTACATCCTCATTACCACCACCCATAATTTATTTCATAACGAGGGTCACACCACATAAAATCAATAAAAATACTCAAATATCACAACCTAAATAAGTTCCATCATTATAAGACTTATTCCACTCCTCCCAAGAAAAACTCATATGCTAAAACATTGGTGACTATATAAAGGTCCATACAGGTTAACCATGCCACTATACATTATTCCACCCATCAACATCACCCACTAACATAAGGCTTTTCAAATTCTTCTCTATAACCTTGGTCATTCTATCTACTTTCATTACACTAATTTCTCTCAGGGACCTTGATAAAAGTGGTACATATAATATGAAACCTAATGTGGACTCATGACTACCTTGTGATTAAACATCAATTTTGGCTCATTATGGCACCATATCCTCCATATCGCTTCATTGAACAATTAATAATTAAAAATTGTAACACCCCGATATTTTATGAAAAATATTCTTTTTAATTTCATTAATGTCTTGTGTTGTACGCTACACCAAAAGGATCTTGCACAACACACATCCTTAACTTGCCTTTCATTACACGCAATCGCGACCTTCCTCGATAGCATGTGTAGTATGCAATATCGAGTTTCACTAAACAACGATATGCTATTAAAATATTATTAAAACTAGCCGTTATGAATAGTAATAACCACTTTTTGAAATTTTGTAAATTTTATTTTTCAAAATGGACTTTATTTTTGGATTCAGAATATCAAAATTAGCTTAGGATGAAATTTTGGTAATTTTCGGATAACTTGCATATTCTGATGAATAGTGAAAATTACTAAATTTTAATTAAAAACAACCTTTTTAATCGAAATAACTAATAGTGATAAATTATTATTTTTAGTGGTTCTAAAGAATATTTAGAATATATTTTTACAATTTAATACAATTTTGGTAATTGGATGTAATTTCACATTTAATCCAGACATAAACAACTGTCAATCTTTTGATAGTTATTATCTCTTAAGAACACGCTATTTGTTTTGACGACGGGAATTAATTTTTAAATTAATTAATGAAACTGATATGTTTTGAATTTTGTAAAATAGACATCATTTTTGAGTTCATAATATCAAATATAGCTTAGGCCTAATTTTTGTTAATTTTCTGTAAACTTTCATTTTTTTATGAATAGTGAAACCACTAAGTGGTAGTTAAAAAAATGAATTTTTCATAAAACATAATTTTACCACTTCTGTGAGTGGAATTTAAAAAATCTGAGAGACACGTTTGATGTCAGTAAGTAAAATTTGGTTCAATGAGATGAAAATATTTTTTGCTGAATAGTAACTTTTTACTTTTTTTACCACGATTAAAAGTAAATAGGGTAATTAAGGGTAAAAATGATATTATTATTACCCTAACACATATCTTAATTCTATTGGAAAAGTGTAATTCGACAAAAAACAACCTTAGGAATAACATATGACCATTTAGGCCCCCTTGGATTAGATTAGGACATTTATTATTATTTAATTAAAATAAGAGTTAAAAGAGTTAAAATCAATGTTTATTTACTAAAACATTTTTAATATGGGGTTATGCAAAAGATAAATTAGATTGTAAATATTCATTAGAAATATAATAAGATTTTCTAATAATAATATTTTATTTATAATTTTTCGACTTTAAATAATTTAATTTATGTATGACATAATGATGATGCAATAATTACAATAATAGTGAAAAAATAGAATAATTGATATTATAAATACCCAAATAAATATAATTTGAGACTTTTTATGAATTACACTAATTTCTAGGTTAATAAGACATGTTAGGATTGATTTAATTAACTTTGGTCGAAGTAATCATTCTGTTATGAGTTTCACAAAAATCAACTATTGAATAGTGTCAAAATTGACATAAAATAGTTTTTAAAACAAATATTATATTATTGATTGTTATTTTATTCCTAAAAATCTAAGGTTCGGCCAAGATACTTATATCATGATAGGTGGATCATTAATGGACCACTTGGGGGGCCTCTTGGATGTATATGGTAAGTTTATTAACTATATAATATAAAAATACAAAGTGACATGGTAAATGTCAATCTAATTAACTAAGAGTTAAAACTAGAAGATAAGGTTAATATAATGACCTAAACTTGTCTAAATTCTATTGTATGGGAGGATTTAGACCCATACCAACCTTATCTTATAAATAACTCAATTTGGATCTATTAAAAACCGAATATGACTTTATAATAAAATAATATATTTAGTTATTCCAAAGGTGCCGCTCTCCTCCCTTATAAAAGGGCACCTCCTCCCTCTCTTCCTCACACCACTTTGAGCCTTCAATCTCGTCCAACGCCTGCCAAATTTTCTTCTCCACTTCCCTAGAAACATCCTAGAGGTTCTGGTATTCTTCAAATACCAATTTTAGTTCCCAAAGAGGAGGACGCAAAGAGGCGCTTCAAAGAAGAGGTAATGTCCGTTACCGATTCTTTCATCTTTATTTCTTCTTCCACTTATTCTTATTAGGTTGTTTCATTATGAAGTATTAACATCAGAATCACTCATATACTGATATGTTATTATATGTATGAAACAACCCTATTTCACCATCTATCCATCCTACTGAAAACGAAATCACTGTGCGTGCGTACGTACGGAATACCGTCTCCACGCCGTGGTGTAATCTATTTTCCACCACCACCTTACTTGGATGGGTATAATGGTGTAAATAATAACTATATATGATTATTGTAAAGTGATATTGATTCTTAAATAGTATACCTACACTCCAGTACAATTCCATGATCATGAGAACGATATCATTGCTCGTGCGTACGTACGGACTACCATCTCCACGACGCGATGAGATTCATTCTCCACGTTAACCATTCATGAATGATTATAAAGTATATATAATAAGTAGTCATGAAATATATGAAATAATAATGATACTGGATTTATGTTTATATATATTTATTTCATCTAATTAATTCCATTCAACTCAATAAGGAAACGAAAACAGAGTTCATGCGTACGTACGGCCTACCGTCTCCATGAACGGTGTATTTCTTTCCATTTACTGATCTATTATATATATATATATTATGTATATATATTATATATAAATCATGTTTTATATTCTGGAATTAAGTAATCATGATCTAAGTAATCATATGAATAATTACAAGTCAAAACACGGATGACAAATAAAACGATTTTACCCAAAACGCTCTTTAACATGGAATTTACAAAAGAACGGGTGAAATAAAGTCATAAGTGAACCATATATGATATCATAACAATTAGTATGATTCTGTAATAAGTCAATGACATTATTTAAATCATTATACAGGAGGTTCGGACACATACGAAGCAAATCGGGCCTAAGGTAAGGGAAAATATCACAATCTCATTTTTATCCGAGATTGTTTATACTTTGTTATTTACTGGGGTGTATTTTATCATCCACATCAATGTTTCCTCAATATGTAATATTATTTCCATCCACCAACAATTGTTTAAATCCAATTTTACCCTTTGGTGAGTTTTTAGTAAAAGATATGAAAGGAATATTTTGTCATTTTTCGTACGAGGTACTTTTTGACTTTTCTGACCAAAGTACGAGAAGAATGTTTTTTTTAACTTATATGGCATGAAAGGATTTTTACGGTTTTATAAATCCATATTTTCATGAAGCTTACTCAAAAATATTTCATGACTATTTTCAAGAAAATCCTTTTCTTTTAAAAATTCATGACATTTTTTGAAAAGAAAATTATTTTAAAGAAGAAAGGATATTTTTCTCAAGAATTCATTTCACGTGTTTTATCAAAACCATTTTCCATATAAAATGATATTATTTCATATATGTATGTTTTAAGTATAATAACCCTATTGTTCACATGGTTTCACTTTTCTTATTATGAAATTATATCCATTTCTTTTATATGGATTATGTTATGATGGGATGATGTTTATGAAAATCATTTTATTCGTTGGGTTATTATGAATGATGTATGTTTATTTTGTTGCACAAGTAAGAATGATTTCATTATGAGATGGGTGGGACCTATATCTCCCTCCAATTCATTGGGTAAAGATTTATATCTCATGAGATAGACATGGCTGGAATCGTAAGTTAATCTGGTTCAGTATTACAGGACTGGAACGAGGAGTGAACTCGATTCAGAAAGGGAATTTGTCCACTAAGATGGTCTTGGCAGCAATGCCTTGGCTACTATGGAAATCATTACATGTTTTTAATGGATTCCACAATTACATGTTTTATTCCCATTATATTTTATAATGATTTATGTTCCATTATGATCTATGCCTTGTGTACTTCTATGTTTTATGTCGTTGTTCTTGATTTTTAATGTTCATGTTTTTTTAAGTTCAAATGTATATGGTATGTTTTATTTTATCCATTCTTACACTTACTGATCATTTGAGCTCACCCTTTTTATGTTTTCTTTTCCCCCAGGATTAAAAGAAAGATTTTAGGTAAGGAAACAAAAATGGGAAGATCTTTGTGGGAGATGTTGAAGATCTTTCACCACGATTAGAAGATTAAGTTCCAAGTTTCCAAAGACAGTAAACTATTATGGTCCTATGTGTCTGTTTTTGTTATGTACTAATTATTCCGCAAAATTAATGTAATGTCCATGTACGTCAAGCTTCGGGTCTCTACACCTGGTATCAGAGGAAAGGTTTAGTCAACCTTTGGAAACTAGGATGCGAGAACTTTAGTAAGATCCCTAGAGATATTTATAAGGTATGTCTAGGGATGTACCTAAGGTTAAGTATAGGTTATATTACTATAATTATGGCAACCCAAGATGTTAGATATTGATGGTACTCCCCCTTTATTATATTTTTCCCCTAGCGTGATTTTTGCCTCTCACACTATTCTTTTTGGGTTTTAGATGATGGCTGGAACCCGAAGGAACCGTGTTAATCAATGTAATGGACAATGCAATGATTGTCCTCCTGAATAAAGAAATGTTATGGGAGATGGAGTGAAAAATATTATTGTTATACTTACCCAAGCTATGAATCATTCTGGACTTCCAAATGAGCAGAGAAGGGAACAATATTCTATTGAGTCCTTGATGACGCAACACCCACCTTCTTTCAGTGGGTCTTCTGATCCAATTGTTGCTGAACAATGGATAATTACCACTGAAAAGATATTTGCAGTTCTTCAATGTTCTGAACATGATAAAGGCATCTTATAAGTATATCGTTTGGAAGGTGAAGCTGATCAATGGTGGAATCTTATCAAGAATACGATGCCAAGAGATGAAATTGAGTCCATGGAATGGGATGAGTTCAAGAACTTATTTTTCAATAAGTACTTCCCTCGTATTCTTCAATCAACGATGGAGAAGGAGTTTCTTGAACTAAAGTAAAAGGATGATGAATCTGTTGGTATATACGAAGTGAATTTTACAAGGCTTGCAAGGTATGCATCTGGATTTTTCATCCAACCTGAAAGTAAAGTTGATCGATTCTTCAGTGGATTAAAACCAAATCTTTGAAGGGAATTAGCTATAAGAGATTTTAGTAGCTATGAAGAAATTGTGCATTGTGCTATCAAGGTAGAAAAGGAAGTTAGTGTTACTTATCCATCTCATTGTTTTGATAAGAAACAAAAGATGGAGTTCAAGGAGAAATCTCAGAATAATGGTGAAAAGAAGATGAATGTTTCCTTATGCTCAAAGTGTGGATAGAAGCATGGTGGAGATTGTCTTAAAGGGACTAGAAAATTTTTTAAGTGTGGAAAATAAGGTCATCGAGGAGCTGAGTGTTGAACTAATGGAAAAAGGGTTTCTAATGATGCGAATAAAGAAAAGACTACAGATAACGCACCACCAACACTTCAATACTTCAAGTGCAAGGAAATGGGGCATTATGCTAATAAATTCCCTAATCCAAGGGTTAGTGATGATCTACATGAGAAACCACTTAAGCCAAAGGACAAAGCGAAGTCACATGCGATCACTATTGGCGATGTTGAATATGACAACAATGTGGTGGAATGATTAAGTGTTTATGTAATGGGATTCCAAAATAATGTTGTATATAGTATCGTGGAATATTGAAATATTTATGTATTGGTCTATTGTGGTTTTCAATAATTTTATTGTACCGGTAACCATGGAAAGTGATTAAGATATTTTTGAAAAAAAAGATGATATGCGCATAATGAAGGGATAAGGAGAAATTGAAATGTTTGACAGTATTCATGAGCTCATGACTGATATAAGGAAATAGTTGTATCATGGTTTGAGTTTTTGGTATGTGAAAAGAGTTAACATTTGACAGCACTCATGTTTTCACTAAGATTCAATGGGTATTCATTTTTCAAGAGAATACATGATTAAGGCCTTCGAATGATCGGAATGTGACCAACAAGACGTATCTCATGATATATGGGGATCAACGATGGTATTAAATGCTTGTTATATGAACTCTTTGGTAATCGTTTTCACTATAATATGAGATTGGACAATAGTATTTTAGATAAGCCTATAGATTGGAAAGGATTATGTTGGACATAAGTTAGTATTAAGGATAGAACTTTTTTCGACATTATTTATGGGATGTTATAGTAATGTAGTTTTAGAAAAAGGACAACCTGCAGGACGGGCGACAACCCATCGCATCGGACAAGGCTGTGGGAATCGAACCCAGAACCAAACTGTGACTGGCCTTTATCACCTACCACTGGCCTACAGGAAGTCCTTGTTTAGTAGAAACTAGTTTTATTATATTAAGCAGTATGATATAATAAGTATAAGTCCATTTTAGGAACCATATATGATTAATCTCACTATAGATCGACTTATGTATATTTAGTAACTTTTTCTAACCTTTTGTTTGAAACAGATGGAATGACTCGTCATTCAATCACATGATCTGCTAACACTTCACGAATAACAAATTCAACTTCATTTATTTAAGAGATGAAGTGGAAATTGTTCAAGGCACGAACAGTAGTGAGATTGTACCAAAATAAAGTAAGTATTTATTCTAATTCAAATTCTTCAACTTTAGGGAAATGATCTTGAAAACAAAAAATGTTGTCCTAGTGCTCTTATATCTGATGAATCAGATGGTACCTTAGATCGTCAAAAATTTATGGCTTTGTGATTTCTGGATTTTCCATAGCCATGTTCTCTACCACTCTCCATCAGAACATGATGGTTAGATTTCTCTTCCATATCCATATTTTCACCTATGTGGAAACCCAGTGATTAGTTTATTTGGGTAACTATTACGTTTCATACTTTTGTTTTTAAAGAGTGGTTTTGGTATTCCTTTTTACGATGTGGGTTTCTAAAAAATAAAATTTCAAGTAGTAAACCATTTATAACCCCGATGAATTTCGAGGGCGAAATTCATTTTAAGGGGGGTCGAATGTAACACCCCGAGATTTTATGAAAAATATTCCTTTTAATTTCATTAATGTATTGTGTTGTACGCTACACCAAAAGGAGCTTGAACAACACACATCCTTGACTTTCCTTTCATTACATGCAATCGCGACCTTCCTCGATAGCGTGTGTAGTACACAATACCGCATTTCACTAAACAACGACATGCTATAAAATATTATTAAAACTAGCCGTTATGAATAGTAATAACAAATTTTTTAAATTTTATTTTTCAAAATGGACATCATTTTTGGATTTGGAATATCTAAATTAGCTTAGGATGAAATTTTGGTACTTTTCGTATAACTTTCATATTCTGATGAATAGTGAAAATAACTAAATTTTAATTAAAAACAACCTTTTTAATCGAAATAATTAATAGTGATAAATTATTAATTTTAGTAGTTTTAAAGTATATTTAGAATATAGTTTTACAATTTAATACAATTTCGGTCATTGGATGTAATTTCACATTTAAACCAGACATAAACAAGTGTCAATCTTTTGATAGTTATTATCTCTTAAAAACACGCTATATGTTTTGGTGACGGGAATAAATTTTTAAATTAATTAATGCAACTGATATGTTTTGAATTTTGTAAAATAGTCATCATTTTTGAGTTTATAATATCAAATATAGCTTAGGCATAATTTTTGGTATTTTTCTGGAAACATTCATTTTTTTATGAATAGTGAAACCACTAAGTGGTAGTTAAAAAAATGAATTTTTCATAGAACTTAATTTTACTGCTTCTGTGAGTGGAATTTCAAAAATCTGAGAGACACGGTTGATGTCAGTAAGTAAAATGTGGTTCAATGAGATGAAAATAATTTTTGGTGAATAGTAACTTTTTACTTTTTTTTACCACGGTTAAAATTAAATAGGGTAATTAAGGGTAAAAATGATATTATTATTACCCTAACACATGTCCTAATTCTATTGGATAATTGTAATTCGACCAAAACCAACTTTAGGAATAAAATATGATCATTTAGGCCCACTTGGATTAGATTAGGACATTTATTATTATTTAATTCAAAGAAGAGTTAAAAGAGTTAAAATCGATGTTTATTTACTAATACATTTTTAATATAGGGTTATACATAAGATAAATTCTATTTTAAATATTCATTAGAAAGCTAATACGATTTCCTACATAATAATATTTTATTTATAATTTTTAGACATTAAATAATTTAATTTATGTATGACATAATGATGATGCAGTAATTACCATAATAGTGAAAAACTTAGAATAATTGATATTATAAATACCCAAATAAATATAATTTGAGACTTTTTATGAATTACACAAATTTTCAAGGTTAATATGAAATTTTAGGATTGATTTAATTATCTTTGGTCGAAGTAATAATTCTTTTATGAGTTTCACAAAAATCAACTATTGAATAGTTTCAAAATTGACATAAAATAGTTTTTAAAACAAATATTATATTATTGATTGTTATTTTATTCATAAAAATCTAAGGTTCGGCCAAGATACTTATATCATGATAGGTGTATAATTAATGGACCACTTGGGGGGTCTCTTTGATGTATATGGTAAGTTTATTAACTATATAACATAAAAATACTAAGTGACATGGTAAATGTCAATCTAATTAACTTAGAGTTAAAACTAAAAGATAAGGATAATATAATGACCAAAACTTGTCTAAATTCTAATGTATGGGAGTATTTCGACCCATCCCCACCTTATCTTCAAAATAACTCAATTTGGGGCTATTAAAAACCGAATATGACTTTATAATAAAATAATACTTTTTGTTATTCCAAAGGTGCCCCTCTCCTCCCTTATAAAAGGGCACCTCCTCCCTCTCTTCCTCACACCACTTTGAGCCTTCAAGCTCGGAAAAACCCTACCAAATTCTCTTCTCCACTTCCCTGGAAGCATCCTAGAGGTACTGGTTTTCTTTAAAGACCAATTTTAGTGCCCTGAGGGGAGGACTCAAAGAGGAGCTTCAATGAAGAGGTAATGTTCGTTACCGATTCTTTCATCTTTATTTTTCTTCCACTTCTTCTTCTTAGGTTGTATAATTATGAAGAAATAACATTAGTATCACTCATATACGGATATGTTATTATAATTATGAAACAACCCTATTTCACCATCTATCCATCCTACGGAAAATGAAATCACTGTGCGTGCATACGTACGGAATACCGTCTCCACGTCGTGGTGTAATCTATTTTCCACCACCACCTTACTTGTATGGGTATAATGGTGTAAAAAATAACTATATATTATTATTGTAAAATGATATTGATTCTGAAAGTGTATAGCTACACTCCAATAAAATTCCACGATCATGAGAACGATATCATCGCACGTGCGTACGTACGGACTATCGTCTCCACGACGCAATGAGATTCATTCTCCACGTTAACCATTCATGAATGATTATAAAGTATATATAATAAGTAATCATGAAATATATGACATAATAATGATACTGTATTTATGTGTATATATATTTATGTCAACTACTTAATTCCATTCAACTCAATAAGGAAACGAAAAAAGAGTTCATGCGTACGTACGGCCTACCGTCTCCATGAACGGTGTATTTATTTCCATTTACTGATCTATTATACATATATATATATTCTGAATATATATTATATATAAATCATGTTTTATATTATGTAATTAATTAATCATGATCTAAGTAATCATATGAATAATTACAAGTCAAAACACGGACGACAAATAAAACAATTTTACCCAAAACGCTCTTTAACATGGAATTTACAAAAGAACGGGTGAAATAAAGTCATAAGTGAACCATATATGATATCATAACAATTATTATGAATTTGGAATAATTCAATGACATTATTTATATCATTATACAGGAGGTTCGGACACTTACGAAAAAAACGGACCCAAGGTAAGGGAAAATATCACAATCTCATTTTTATCCGAGATTGTTTATACTTTGGTATTTACTGGGGTGTATGTTATCATCCAAATCCATGTTTCCTCAAAATTTAATATTATTTCCATCCACCTACAATTTTTTAAATCCAATTTTACCCTTTGGTGAGTTTTTAGTAAAAGATATGAAAGGAATCTTTTGTCGTTTTTCGTACGAGGAACTTTTTGAATTTTCCGACAAAAGTACGAGAAGAATTTTTTTTTTAACTTCTATGGCATGAAAGGATTTTTTCAATTTTATAAAGCCATATTTTCATGAAGCTTACGCAAAAATATTTCATGACTATTTTCATGAAAATCCTTTTCTTTTAAAAATTCATGACATTTTGTGAAAAGAAAATTATTTTAAAGACGAAAGGATATTTTCCTCAAGAATTCATTTCAAGTGTTTTATCAAAACCATTTTCCATATAAAATTAAATTATTTCATATGTGTATGTTTTAAGTATAATGTCTCTTTTATTTACATGGTTTCACTTTTGTTATTATGAAATTATATCCATTACTTTTATATGGATTATGTTATGATGGGATGATTTTTATGAAACCCATTTTATTCGTTGGGTTATTATGAATGATGTATGTTTATTTTGTGGCACAAGTAAGAATGATTTCATTATGAGATGGGTGGGACCTATATCTCCCTCCAATGCATTGGGTAAAGATTTATATCTCATGAGATAGACATGGCGGGAACGGTAAGTTAATCTGGTTCAGTATTACAGGACTGGAACGAGGAGTGAACTCGATTCAGAAAGGGACTTTGTTCACTAAGATGGTCTTGGCAGCAATGCCTTGGCTACTATGGAAATCATTACATGTTCTTAATGGATTCCACAATTACAAGTTTTATTCCCATTCTATTTTATCATGATTTATGTTCCTTTATGATCTATGCCTTATCTACTTCCATGTTTTATGTCGTTGTTCAAGATTTTTAATGTTCATATTTTTTTTAAGTTCAAATGTATATGGTCTGTTTTATTTTATCCATGATTACCCTTACTGAGCATTTGAGCTCACTCTTTTTATGTTTTCTTTTCCCCCAGGATTAAAATAAAGATTTTAGGTAAGGAAACAAAAATGGGAAGATCTTTATGGGAGATGTTGAAGATCTTTCACCACGATTAGGAGATTACGTTCCAAGTTTCCAAAGACACTAAAATATTGTGGTCATGTGTGTCTGTTTTTGTTATGTACTCTGTATTCCGAAAAAGTAATGTAATGTCTATGTACGTCAAGCTTTGGGTCTCTACAAAAATCCCCCATGTGTTGGAAGCGCATGTCATCTCATTATCATAAAAAATCATGGGTCATTTGTTTTCTTGTGACCACACATAGATCATGAATCATAATTCTCTCATAAATATCTCATTGATACTAGGATCACATTCCCAAACCACCGAACATGCTCTTATATCATGTATTATTCGTCAAGACAAGGGCACCCTCAATGTATCCATTTATAAAACCAGGAAACCTACCATTCCAAAATTTAACCACATGATTTACCTCTAACCAACATATTTTAAAAAAACACATAACCATTCTCTCATAGTATACCAATGGGAACCTATAGTCAATAGGGTCAGGCACCCAACTTGCCTTTCCCTTTAAACCCCAACATCGATACCACAAACACTATAAGTCAATGTAATTTGTATAAATAAAATCAAGACAAATCATTCTCCCTTATTTGGACCTTTTTAAGGGTTTTAGCTATGTAGGGAAGATCTTTCTTGATTTGATAACATCCACCATTTGCTCCTTGCAAGAACTAACATCCTCAGGGTATTTCTTCCATGCCTAAGCCATAAAACTCAAAGAACTTACCATGGTCGAACATTAGATATAATAATTTTCTTAGTTTTTTCTACTTTTGAGTCTCTAATTGAACCAAATGACCCCCATCATGGGTTACCATCACATTCCATAAGGCATAAAATTAATAAACTAGAGTCACATCAAAGGGTCACTAGCCCGATTATACTATCTCATTGAGGTAATACCCTATGGGAAAGCATTCCATCCCCATTTCATTATCACATGTCATCCATCATTCCAAAACACCCATGTCTAGTGTTCTTGTACCAATATATAATGGTATCACCTACCATAAAAATAGCCTATAGGAATTTGGAAAACCCGACATATTGCATTTCATAAGATCGTAGACCAATAGGATGTCATGGGAGACAGAAAACTCTACTACCAGAGACACCCCACTTCAAGTGGTTTTCATGAACCAAGATCTCTCTCTAAACCCATCTATCCTTACCAAGGTCAAACCAATCACACAAGGGCTCTAAGTTACCTCAATAATTTAATGTTCTTCATTTTAAAAAAACATTCTTAAGATATCACAATTCAAAGGGTTCACATTTTCTAAGTCTTTAAATAATTTTTTAAGATTCAACATTTCATTCATTCATCGCTTATTAGGATATAAAATTATATGATTGGTTACATGGAATGTAATTCACAATTTATAAGGGAAACACTTTATAATTTTCTTACTATAACATTATTTATCCAAAACTATCATCTTATAATTCATTTATATATTCTTATTTAATAATAAGTGATGGATTCTTCGGTCTTTCTGGCCCCCCAAGTTCATATCATTACTCTTCCTCTAGTCTAGACCTTTGAAGGAATTCATGGATTTTGGAAAGCTCAATGCTTCTTCCGTTGAAGGTAAATCTGAGTAGCTGGCCTCTTCAAGGGATGTGGCGTTTTCTTCTAACATGTCGCTTCCTTTTGGTCCTCCCTCCATTAAAGATGTGGTGGGTGTAGAGTCTATGCCAGAGTTTCTACCAAGTATTTATGTTGGATATAAAACACATTAGTCCTTAGACAGTGCCAAAAATCCACTATTGTGATGGAGGTTTGATGTCTTCAATGAAGGCTACTTGGAAAATCGAGATTGGGTGGCACCTACTATGCAGACGTTTACTTATATCTATTTTTGGTTTGGGTTGGTGGGTGATTTTATTTCTCTAAATATTTATTTTTATGTATTTCAAGAGAGTATATGAGATTATAAATAAAACATATGTTCTTGTTACTATTAATTGTGTTCCCCTAAATTTATCACAATCACCTCCAGTGATAAGGTTCCACATGCATCAGGTGTTTGTAGCTTCCCTTGATCCTCCATCAGTTATATAAATGGGAGTTTGAAAGAATTTTGTGTCGACATATCAGTGATATCCTCATTTTCTTCTACTTCTACTATCAATAAACCACCTTCATGGGTATTATAGGTGGTTGAATTTGTTTCTATCGACCTGTAGTGGATGAAGATGGAGGTTGAAGCTGATATCTACAACCTGTAAATTGATGCAGTAGAGGAAGAAGAAAATAAACCATTTTCTTTCTTAAAGGAGTCTAAGCCTTGTTCTTTCCACTCTCCAAGTATCAAAGGAGGTGTAGAAGTATAAATAAGAAACAAAAAAGGCATCTCTGCCTTTTAACCATTTTTTTTCCACCACATTCCCTCTCTCATCTTACTCTCAACAACCCCACATCTAGTTTTTTTCAAGGAAAAAATATTATCTTCTCTCTTTTTTGATCCACCTTGTAATATTTCCTATTGCACACAAAAAAATAAAAATTCCCCTCTATTTTTATGAAAAAAAATATTGTGCAATTAAAAAAAATATGTCAATTTGTATTCTGAAAAAATTAGTTCATTGATCCAAAAAAACATTTTTTCAATTCCTTCTAAAATATTAGCATGCAATTCAGAAAAATAATAGGCACCAATTCTGAATATCTCCATCTATTTTCCATCAAAAATTTAGTTTATATCCATGGTGAATGTATTTGTACAAGTTGTGATCCTGAAGCTGATGAATGAAAAATATGATAATTGGTGCATCCAAATGAATGTAATACTCGGAACCCTAGATGTCATGGACATCGCTGGGGTTGGATACATGGAGTCGGAATCCAAAGCAGCGGAGGTTGCTCTGCCAGATGTTCAAAAAACCACTCTTCAGGCAGAATAAATGTGGTACTACAAGGAAAAATTCTAAATTTATGAAGGTATTTATGAAGAGACGTTTCAAATAATTTCTTCATCTAAATCATCAAAGGAGATCTCTGTTACTCTTTACAAATCATTCCACAGAATTGATAAAGGGAAGAGAATTTGACTTCAATCTCCATGAGGTGAGTTCGAGTCCCTATTCTTGAAATCTTCTGAAACTTTTGTAGAGTATCATACTCGTGTAATAGTTGTGGTGAAAAAACTGTGATGGAATGACAATATAATGATAACATGCAGGTATGTGAGAAAATTTTGTGATCCCTGAATCCCATATTTTATTACATAGTAATTTCCCTAAAAGATAAAAATGACCTGCTAACGATTTCTATTGAAGAACTTGTGGGGTCTCTATAATCCCACGAACTGAAGGTAAATCGCATGAGTGATATGAATGGTGTGGACCATTCCCTACAATAAAAGTTTTACCTCAAAAACTCTGAAAATGGGAAAGGATAGACATCTCAAAGAACCCAAGGCCAAGGATTCTATGGGCAACAATTTGATCCAAGAGAAGGAGGATGATGAGGACATAGTATAAGAATCCCAACTCGAGGAGGCTATGAATATAAAACCTATACTCTATGAGAACATATATGAGGAAGAAGGGGTGGATTCCAAAATTACCAACTAGACCAAATAAACATTCAATGCTATAATTATCAAAAATATGTGCATTATAGAAATGAATGTTGGTACAAGACATCCGTGTAGAATGACATTGAGGAGGCACATATCATCAAATTGGAAGATCCTTTTGACGAGTGCCATTGTTGATGGCACAAACATCAACACAAAATCAAGGTATGTGGTATCCTGGCATTGGAGCTAGCAACCACATGATAGGAAACAATCACTTGTTTATAAACCTAGATGAGAATGTTTGAGGAGAAATTTCATTTGGATATCTCTCAATAGTATTTGTCCATAGAAAAGAAGATATTATGATCATCCAAAAACATGGAAATCATGCTTTCATCTCTAACATCTACTATGAACCCAACATGAAGACCAACATCTTTAGTTTTTGGAAGTTGGTTGAAAAAGTCTTCCACATAAGCCTTAAAAATAAACAAATGGTTATTGTCGATGATAGAGGAATTTTGATCACAAAATTACCAATGGAGAAGAACCACATTTTTTTTTCTTATGATTCAACCCGACGTACCACGATGTTTAGTGATGGTAGGTGATGATAAAGACTAGCTATGGCATCTCAGGTTTGGGAATTTAAACATTGAAAGTTTAATATTATTAGGAAGACAGAATATGGTGAATGGGATACCAATTATTCGACACCGGAATCAAATTTGTGAAAGGTGTGTTCTAAGAAAATGAAAATGAAACAAATTTGCAATGAAGGCCAACTGGAAAGCTGTATCACCACTAGAGGTAGTTCACACCAACATGTGTGGTCCATTGAATACAAAATCAGATGGACAAAGGAGGTATTTTTTGAAATTTATCGATGATTATAGCATGAAAACATGGATATATTTCCTCAAAATGAAGTCTGAAGTGTTTGGTGTCTTAAAATAAGTTAAGGTGCTGGTTGAAAATCAGAGAAAGCATCACATACAAGCATTGTGATCTGATTGAGGTTGGGAGTACACCACTGATGTTTTTCCAGAGTACCTCATGTAGCATTGAATTCAGCATAACATAATGTCATATTACACACCCCAACTCAATGGAGTGGCTGAAAGGAATAATCACACCATTCTCAACATGTCAATAAGCATTTTGAAAGAAAAATTAGTTCCCATAACATTTTGGGCTAAAGAGGCATTGTGTGTAGTGTATCTTGTCAATACATTCCAAACAAAAAATTTAGAAACAAAGACACTACATGAAGCATAGAGTACTCACAATCCAATCATAAGTCAACTCAGATTTTTTGGTTCTATTACCTATGTCACGATCCCATAGGAAAAATGAACAGAACTCGACGACAAAGGAATGAAGAGTGTTTTTATGAGAAATAGAGGTGGAAAAATGTGATATTAGTTGTATTATCCCATCAAAAACAAGATTATATTCAGAAGAGATGTTATATTTGAAGAAAAGGAGACATAGAAGTGGAATCAAGATGTTGATTCTAGAGAGGTAAAAATCACTCTAGAAGATGAAGAAATCGTTAAAGATATAAGATTGCAGGAACAAATAACTGAAGAACCGTTGATGTCATTACCACAAACTCCTACATCATAAGACATCGAATGAAAAACTTCTTATATACATCCTCAGAACGTTCGAAGCCTTGCAGATATATATGAGAGAACAGAACCAATAGAGGAGTATGTAAATTGTTATTATCTCTCAACAAATTTTAGTTCAGTTAGCTTTGAGTAATATAAAATCAATGAAATGTGGAGATGAGTGATAGATGTAGAAATCTATCTCAGCGAGACAACCAAAGGATATAAGAAAATGGAAGTCTTTGACTATGGTCAATTCATTGTACTATTTGGTCAACCACCTAGACAGGATGCAAATTCCTAGGTTATAAGGATAACGAGTTTAAGTTGGGGTGTTGGATATTAAACTTGTTAGCCTTTGGATAGTTCCAAACATCCACTATTATGATGGAGGTTTACAGTCTTCAATGAAGGATAATTGAAAAATCATGATTCGGAGGCACCTACTCTGTAGAAGTTTAAATATATCTATTTTTTGTTTGGGTTGGTGTGTGATTTTATTTCTATAAATATGTATGTTTATGAATTGTAAGAGATTATAAGAGATTTTAAATACAACAGTGATCTCGCTGCTATGATTTTAGTTCCCCTAAATTTATCAAGATCACCTCAAGTGATATGCTTCCACGTGAATCTTGTGTTTTCCGCCGCCCTTGATCCACCATCAATTCCACCGATTTCGGTGACTATAAGGTGTGATAATCATGTAGAAGGTTTTCTTGTAGCTGATTTATCATCTAGGGAATTAAAGGAGGCATTGTCTTATCACTTCTGAACTTTGGTAGCTTCTTTTCAATGAAATAAGCCTCTGTTGGATTTTTTAGATCCTTTGTGGATTCCAGGGTTTTGATTAACAAGGCAGTGGTTTTGATCCTATTTGTATTTGTCTTTTTCATCCATATGCATTCTTAGGAGGAATTTTAGAAATCCTGGTCTATGGAGGGAAGGCGCTACAGTTCATGGAATTACTCACTTTCCTGTTGGTCTTTGGATGTGCATAGAGGAAATGATTCCAATATGGAAATGATTTTGGTGAGACTTATGGGGTTTCCTTTACCGATTCAGAACCCTTCCTTATGTTGGGAAAGACGGGAAGCAACGAACGCACAAACAATAGAAAAAGGTGAACGCGCAGCAGAAATAAAATCATTCTCCTTAAATAAAAGCGGATGTGTAGTGACAAAATTAATTGCAGAAAAAAAAAGTTGACACCGAAATTTTTTACATATAAAACCCAAAAGGGAAAATCCTTGGGGCTTAGTCTAGAAAGAGAGATCCACTAAAATCAAGAGGTGCACAGTAGAGACTCTCCAAAATGTAAGGGATCTCAAAATTAATACTCAAGAAAAAATGTGCGGATCAAAATATGGAGAGCAAGAAAATATGATCATCGAAGAAAGGTGTTCAAAAAATGGTATTTTATCTCATTGTTGTTACTTCCAGTGATGTTGAAATTCCTTGTCACTGCCTACTTATATAGGAAAAATAATCAGGGTCAAATAATGTCTTTGCGTTAAAAGCATTTCACCGCATGAATTAATTCACAGGGTCTTGGCCCGCATTAAAAACACATCATTAAAAGAGAAACAGCTTGGTGCTCCAATTGAGGAGGCATTATGCGGTGCACCAACTTGGAAGGAACCCAACAATGTCCCTATCTGACTCAAGTGGGGATCACCTACAACCCAGAAATCAGTCATCAATTATCAAATTTCCCTTTTGGTAAACACTTGGTCAACATGCCTGACCCATTGTCATTAGTGTGCATCTTCTCAAGATCTAACTATCTTGAATCAAGGACATTGCAGATCCAATGATATCGAACATCAATATGTTTTGACCTTCCCTGAAAGGTTGAATTCTTCCCCAAATAAATAGAACTCTGACTATCACAAAATAAATCAAACCTATCCTGATTTAATGTGAGCTCTCGAATAAACTTTTTCATCCGCAATAATTCTTTTCCTGCCTCAATAGATACAATAATCTCTGACTTTGGAGTAGATAAAGCAGCACTTCTCTACAATCTAGACTTCTAAGATACAAATCCCCAGGAAAAAGTGATCAAATATCCTGAAGTAGGCTTTCTCGAATCAATATCTCCTACCATATCTGAATCTATAATGCCAAAAATCATAGGTTCCCATTTTCTTAAATGCAATCATAGCTCAGAAGTACCAAAAAGATAATGAAAATTGTACTTTACTGCTCTCTGATGATCTCTACTTGGATTTTATAGAAAATGACATGCCACACCAACTGCATTTTCCATATTAGGTCTATTACATACCATTGCATACATCAAACATCCAATGGTAGATGCATAAGGTATGTGATTCATCTCTTCTCTCTATTCATCAGTAGAACGTAACTAACTGGTATTGAGCTTAAAATGTAAAGCAAGAGGAGTACTAACCACTTTAGCGCTATCCATGTAAAATCTCTGAAGAACCTTATCTATGTATCTCTCCTAAGATAACCACAATTTCTTGGACTTCCATTCACGGGAGATCATCCTGGTAAGAATCTGTCGTGTTGGCCCCAAGTATTTCATCACAAAACATCGACAAAGATCCTTCTTCAATATGTCAATTCTATAAGTATCATGGTAGACAATGAGCATATCATCAACATAATGAAACAATATAATAAAATCATCATTATAAAATCTCTGAACAAAAACACAATGATCAAAAGATGTCTTCCTGAAACCCTGATAAAAAATAACAGATTGAATCATCTTATACCACTCCTTCAAATATTTCTTCAAACCATACAAACTATTCTTAAAACTACAGACATGATTTTAATTACTTGGTTCAACAAAACCTTCTAGCTGCTCCATATAAATATTCTCCTCTAAATCAACATGGAGGAAATATGTCTTCACATCCATCTGCTCAATCTGCAGATCCAAACTAGCAGCTAAACCAAGAACAACATGAATGGAATACATTTTGACAACAACTGAGAAAATATCATCAAGATCAATACCTTTCTTATGATGTAATCCATTGACAACTAACATTTCCTTGTATCATGGAAGGGAACTGGATTATTCATTTTTAGTCCGATAAATCCACCAATTTTGCAAATCTCTCTTAGCTGTCAGTAACTTAACCAGCTCAGACGTGTTGTTGTCGTGCAATTATGTCATCTCATCATCCATATACACAACCCATAAGTCCTTTTTTTCACTCTCCATTGCCTCATAAAATGATTCTGGTTTTCCCCCTTCGACAAGGACCATATACCCATCAGGTAAATATTGAGTAGAAGCAGTGCGATGCTAAGATGACCTCCAGAGTGGAACAGTGGGTTCATTAATAACCCCTAGAACCGGATGATCAGATACAAAAGGGGAATCGAAAAAAAACGACAACCTGTTCACCTTGAGAATCATTCTGTATGTCAACGTGATCATCAGAGTCAACAATATGAGGTAAATGTGAATTAGAATCTAGATCAAGGATGAAAAAACCATCAGAAGTTGGAGAACCAGCTTTTTCTCCATTATCAATGTCTCCAATAGTCTGATCCTCCTTAAACACTGCATCTAGGATTCTGATAAGTTTTTTCAAAACAAGATAAGAGAACCTATACCCAAAATCATCCTATCCATATCCAATAAAAATACACTGGCGTGGCTTACCTTCCATCTTGGATCTCTCATCTTTAGGCACATGAACAAAATACTTCCATCAAAAAACACACACGTGATCATACCTGATCTCTCTTCCATACAAAACATTGTCCATATTGTCTCTCTACAAAGAAAATGTAGTTTATAAATTGACAACATAAGCAGTACTAAGTAAATCCTCACCCAAAATATGTCCAGGAAACTTATCTTCTGAAAGAAAACAATGAACTCTTTCCAACAATGTTCTGTTCATCCGCTCAGCTACACCATTCAAATGAGGTGTCTTGGGAGGCATCTTTTGATGCCGAATACCTTCCTACCTATAATACTGATAAAATGGACCACAATACTCTCCCCCATTGTTAGTGAGAATACATTTAAATTTGTTTCCTAATTCTCTCTCAACAGAAACATGAAATTGCTTAAAAACACTAAGCACCAAACTTTTGGCAATCAAAACATAAACCCAAAGATTTCATGATTAGTCATCAATAAATGTAACAAAATTAAGACTGACACTAAAGGAATTATATTTCAAAGGACCACAAACATCATAATGTACCATTTCAAGTACTTGTGATTCCCCGTGTGGATGATGACTGTTGAAACTCACTCAGCTCTATTTTCCAGCCATGAAATGATCACATGTGTCCAATTTGACACTCCTCAAATCTGGAAGAAGATTTATCTTATCCAAACAACCAAGGCATTTCTCACTAATGTTACTGAGCCTCTTATGCCACAATTTGGATGAAACACTACACTCTACAATGCAAGTAGTATCACAAGAAATGGAAGATACAGTCCAGTACAAACCTGATTTCTTATTCCATTGAGCCATAATAAAAGTTCCCCTAGAATGATCTTATTGGAAATCAAAAAAAACTACTGATAAACCCATCATCATCAAGAACACTGGTAGAAATAAGATTCAAAAAAACCTCAGGTTAATGACGGAAATTCTTCAAAATCAGCTTAATTACTTTACTAGTCTCTAAACAAACAGTCCTGATGCCTACAATGTCATCATGACCATCATTTCCCATCTTCAAAATCCAAAAATTACCTAGGATTTAAGATTTAAAGAAATAATTCTTTGATGTCACGTGAAAATGGGCACCACTATCAAAAACCCAATAAGAATCATCAGATGAAATGTTAATGGAGTCATAAACAATAACAAGATCACCCCTTGTAGCAACGTTGACATGATAATTTCCATCACCATTTTGCTTCTGTGGATTTTCCATACACATGTTCTATATTTTTAGCAAATAACAAAACTTCTTTACATTCCCCTTCTTTCCACAATGATGACATTCGAAATATCTCTACATCGGTTTGTATTTTCTTCTACCTTTGCTCTTACCTCAAATACTCTACCCTCGGTCCTAGCTTCTCCCCCTATTCTATGTGACTAAAAGCTCTGAAGTGGATTTCTACTGAATATGACTCCTAACATCTTCATTTAAAATAAAAGACATGAAAAAACTAAATTTCACAAAACCAATAAGAGCAGAACTGGTTAGAGTAACATGTAAATTCTCCAATGAATCAGGTAATGGGTTAGTCGACAAAAGAGCTAAAACCTCATCTTCAAAATTGATACCCATGTTAGAAAATTGATAAAAACATCCCTGATATTCATTTATGTAATCATAAATAGATGTAACTTCTTTGAACCTCAAATTTATCATTTGTTAAAGAAGAAACAATTTATTTTTTCCCATCTTGAAAGCTTAGGTAGTCTCAAGTTTCACCCACAAAGTTCTGGAATGAGAGATGTTGAAAATGGGGTTCGTCATGTTGTCTTCAACCCATTGGAGAATGAAACCAAAAAACATCTCATGCTCGAATGCTCATTCTTCGTATGACAACCTCTATGGATTCTGGAAACTAAACAATGGAAGATACATTCACTTGGAAAAAAGCAGATCCTACATTTTAAGTCATTGCATATGGTAGTTGGTACCATTCAGAGAAATCATCCAACTGTAATTGGCCTCCATAATAAATATGAAATAAAAAACCAAACTCTTTGATACCATATGTTGGGAAAGACGGGATGCGAAGAACATCCCACTATATAAAAAGGAAAACACACAGTGGAAATAAAATATTTCCCTCCAAATAAACGTTGATGCGTAGCGACAAAATTAAGTGCAGAAAAAAAAAGTTAACACCAGATATTTTTATGTGGAAAACACAAAAGGGAAAAACCACAGGACGCAGTCCAAAAAGAGATATCCACTAAAATCTAGAGGTACATGGTAGAGACTATCTAAAATGGAAGGGATATCAAAAGTAATACTCAAGAATAAAAGTGTGGATCAAAAGAAGAAGGGAAAGAAAAGACAATCTTTGAATAAAGGAAATCACCAAATGGGATTTTCTCTTGGTGTTTTTGTTGCCGGTGATGTTGAAATGCCTTTTCACTGCCTCTTTATATAAGAAAAAGAATCAGTGTAAAATAATGTCTTTGCATCAAAAGTGTTTCACTGTGTGATTTAATTCACGTGGTCTTGGCACACATTAAAAACACCTCATTAAAAGAGAAATAGCTTGGTGCTTCAATTGAGGAGGCATTACAAAGTGCACCAACCAGGAAGGCGCCCAAAAAACTCCCACTCCAACTCAAGTGGGGATCACCTCCAACCCTGTAATCATTCGGAAAGTCACAAATTTACCTCAAGGTAAACTCTTGGTCAACATGTCTAACCAGTTGTCATCAGTGTGGATCTTCTCACACACTAACTATATTAAATCAAGGACGTTGAAGATCTAATGATGTCGAACATCAATATGTTTTAAACTACCATGAAATGTGGAATGCTTTCCCAAAAAAAGTGAACTCTGACTATCACAAAATAAAACAAACCTACCCTGATTTAAACTGAGCTCTTGAATAAACATTTTCATCCACAATAATTCTTTTCATGGAATATAAGCTACAATAAACTCTAACTCTGTGGAAGATAAAGTGACACATATCTGAAATCTAGACTACCAAGATATAGCCCCCCAAACAAAAGTGATCAAATTGCCCGAAGTGGACTCCTAAAATCGATATCTCCTACCATATCTGAATCTGTAATTCCAAAATGCATAGGTTCCTCTATGACAAAACTCAATCATAGATCAGAAGTACCATGAAGATAAATAAAAATGTACTTCACTACTCTCCAATGCTCTCTACCAAGATTTGATTGAAAATGACTGACCACATCAATTGCATGAGATATATGAATTCTATTATATACCATTGCATACATCAAATATCCAATGATATATGAATAAGGTATGTGCTTTATCGCCTCTCTATATTCATCAGTAGAAGGTGACTGACTGGTACTGAGCTTAAAATGTAAAGCAAGAGGAGTACTAACCACTTTAGAGCTATCCATCGAAAATCACTGAAGAACGTTCTTAATGTATATCTCCTAAGATAACCACAATTTATTGGCCTTCCTGTCTTGGGAGATTATCATTCCATGAATTTTTTGTGCTATCCCCAAGTCTTTCATCAAAAAATACAGACAAAGATCCTTCTTCAATCTATCAATTTTAGAAGTATCATGGCCCACAATGAGTATATCATCAACACAAAACAACAGTAAAATAAAATAATCATAAGTAAATGTCTGAACAAAAACACAATGATCAGAAGATGTCTTTTTAAAACCATGATGAGAAATGATAGATTCAAACATCTTATAGCACTGCCTTAGAGCTTTCTTCAAACCATACAAACTCTTCTTCAACCAACAGACATTATTTTCATTACTTTATTCAACAAAACCTTCTGGTTACTCCATATAAATATCCTCCTTTAAATCTCCATTGAAGAATGTTGTCTTGACATCCATATGCTCAATCTGCAGATCCAAACTAGCAGAAAAACCCGAATGGAAATCATTTTGACAACAGCTGAAAAAATCTTATAAAAATCAATAACTTTCTTCTGACAGAAGCCATTGACAACTAACCTTTCCTTGTATCATGGAAGGGAATTGAATTATTCATTTTTAATTTGATAAATCTATCTCTTTTGAAAGTCTCTCTTAGCTGTTGGTAACTTCACTAGCTCAATGGTGTTGTGGTCATGCAATTATTTCATCTCATCATCCATTATTGCAACCCATATGTCCTTTTGTTCACTCTCTATTGCCTCAACAAACCATTCTAGTTCTCCCCCTTCAGTGAGGAGCACATATTCATCCGGTGAATATCAAGTAGAAGTGGTGTGATTCCAAGATGGACTCTGGAGTGTAACTATGGGTTCATTAATTACCCTTGGAACTGGATCATTAGAAATAAAAGGTGCATCAAAAACATAAAATCCAACTGCTTCACCTTGAGCATCATTTTGTATATCAACATGAACATTCTAATAAACAATATGAGTTAAATGTGAATAAGAACTTGGATCAAGACTGAAAAAACCATCATAAGTTGGTCAAGTAGCTTTTTAACCCTTATCATTGTCTGAAATAGTTTAATCCCCCTTAAACACTGCATCGTGGCTTCTGACAAGATCCTTTAAAATAGGATCATAGAGCTTGTACCCAAACTCGTCGTTTCCATAGAAAATAAAAATATGCTGGCGTGTCTTACCATCCAGCTTGGATCTCTTATCTCTAGGCACATTAACAAATGTCTTGCAACCAAAATCAAGTGATCGTACCTAATCTATTTTCCATACCAATATTTCTCAGGAGTGTCTATCTTCAAAGCAAATATAGGAGATGAATTGATAATATAAGCAGCAGTAAGTAAAGCCACGCCCCAAAAATTCCAGGCAACTATTTTTTTGAAAGAAAACATCGAACACATTCCAAAAAAGTCTTATTCATCCACTCAGCTACACACTTCGGCTGAGGTGTCATGGGTGGAGACTTCTGATTATGAATTCCTTACTACCTACAATAATGATCAAGTGGACCACAATACTCTCCCCTATTTCCTGTGTGAATACATTTCAATTTCATTCTTGATTCTCTCTCAGTAAAAACATGAAATTTCTTAAAAACACTAAGCACCTGACTTTTGGAATTCAAAACATAAACCCAGAGATTTTGTGAGTAGTAATTAATAAATGTAACAAAATGAAGACAACCACTAATGATCTTAGATTTCAAAGGACTAAAAATGTCAAAATGTACCAATTTAGGTACCCGTGACTTCCTGTGTGGAGGATGACTGCTGAAACTCACTCTGACTTGTTTCCCATCCATGCAATGATCACATCTGTCCAATTTGACTCTCTTCAGATCTGGAAGAAGATTTCTCTTGGCCAAACAACCAAGTCCTTTATCACTGATGTGACTAAGCGTCTTATGCCACAATTTGGATGAAACACTACCCTCAACAACGCAAGTAGTATCACAAGAAATAGAAGCTCTAGTCCAGTACATACCTGGTTGATTCTTCCCTTGATCCATAATAAAAGATCTATCAGAATGATTCAATTTGAAATCACCAAAATTTTTGATAAACACTTCATCATCAATAATTCTTGAAGAAATAATATTAAAACAAACCTCAGGTGCATGTCGAACATTCTTCAAAATCAGTATACTTCATGTACTGTTCTCTAAACTAACAGTCCTGATGCTTACAACATCATCATGGCCATCATTTCCCATCTACAAGATCCCAAAATTAACTGGGCTATAATATGCTAACAACTCCTTCTTCGATGTCACATGAAAAGAGGCACCACTATCAATAACCCAGCAAGAATCATTAGAAGCAATTTTAATGGAGTCATAAACAATAACAAGATCACCCCATGTAGTACTGGTCACTTGATCATCTCTATCGCCAATTTTCTTCTGTGGATTTTCCTTCTGTCTATTCTTCATTTTCACCTGATAACAAAACTTCTTAACCGGCCCCTTCTTAACATAATGATGACTTTCGAAATATCTCTACTCCATTATAGATTTTCTTCTACCTCATCTCTTACCTCAACTGCTCTACCCCCGGTCCTGGCTTCTCCCCTGTTCTCTATGACTAAATGCTTTGAAGAAGATTTCTCTTTAGTATGTCTCCAATCCTCTTCAATTAAAATAGCATACTTGACAAGACTAAATGTCACAACACCATTAGGAGTAGAACTTGTTAAAGTAACATGTAAATTCCCCTATGAATTGGTTAAAGGGTTAAGCAGCAAAAGAGCTAAAACTTTTTCTTCAAAATTGATACCCATGTCATAAAATGGATCAAAACATCCCTGATATTCACTTATGTAATCATAAATAGATGTACATTATTTTTACCTCAAATTCATCATTTTTTTGAGAAGAAACAATTTATTTTTTCCCGTATTGGAAGTGTAGGTAGTCTCATGTTTCTCCAAAAAAGTTCTAGCATGAGAGATGTTGACAATGTGGTTCATCACATTGTCTTAAACCCATTGGATAATGAATCCAAAAACCATCTCATGCTCAAATTCCCATTTTTCGTCTGACATCCTCTCTTTCTTCTAGGTACTAAACACTGAAATGTGCATTCACTTAACAAAAATCATATCCTTCATTTTAAGTCACCACATATGGTAGTAGGTACATTTCAAAAAATTCATTCGACAGTAATTGGCCTCTATAATAAATATGAAATAAAAAAACCAAACCATTTGATACTAGATGTACGGAAAGACGGGAAATGATGAGCATGCAAACAATCGAAAAAGGTGAACGCGTAGCGGAAATAAAATCATTACCTCCAAATAAATGCAGATGCGCATCGACAAAATTTACTATAGAAAAAAAACTGACACCGGAAAATTTTACATGATAAACCCAAAAGGGAAAAACCATGGGACCTAGTTTAGAAAGAGAGATCCACTAAAATGAAGAGGTACATGGAAAAGACTCTCCAAAAATTAAGGGATCTCAAAATTAATAATCAAGACAAAAAGTGTGGATCAAAAGAAAGACTGCAAGAAAAGGTGATCATCAAAGAACAGTGATCACCAAATGGGATTTTCTCTCAGTGTTGTTCCTATCGGTGATGTTGAAATGCCTTGCCGATACCTCCTTATATTAGAAAAGGAATCAGAATCTAATAATGTATCCGCATGAAAAGTCTGTCACCTGATTAATTAATTCATGAGGTCTTGGCCCGCATTAAAAACGACTCATTGAATGATAAATTACTTGGTTCTCTAATTGAGGAGGCATTACGCGGTGCGCCAACTAGGAAGGCACCCAACAAACTACCCCTCCAAATTAAGTGGGGATCATGACCAACCCTGAAATTAGTCAGCATGTCTCAAATTTCCCTTTGGGTAAACTCTTGGTCAACATGTATGACCCATTTTCATTAGTGGGGATCTTCTCAAGCTCTAACTACATTGAATCAAGGATTTTACAGATCCAATGATATCGAACACCGAAATGTTTTGACCTACCATGAAAAGTGAAATTCCTTCCCAAACAAATAGTACTCTGACTATCACAAAATAAAACAAACTTGTCCTAATTTAAATTTATCTCTCAAAGAAACATTTTCATCCAAAACAATTATTTTCACACCTTAGTAGATTCAATAAACTCTAACTCTATTGTAGATAAAGCAACACATCTCTGCAATCTGGACTGCCAAGATACAACTCCCCCTGCAAAAGTGATCAAATATCCTTATGTAGACTTCCTCAAATTGATATATATTACTATATCTGAATCTGTAAAGCCACAAAGCATAGATTCCCCTTTTCTAAAACAAATCTTAGATTAGAAGTACCATGAAGATAATTAAAAATGTAATTCACTGCTCTCTAATGCTCTCTACCTGGAGTTGATATAAAATGACAGACCACACCAATTGCGTGAGCTATATCAGGTCTATTACATACCATTGCATACATGAAATATCCAATGATAGATAAATATGGTATGTGCTTCTTCTCCTCTCACTATTCATCAGTAGAAGGTGACTGACTGGTAATGAGCTTAAAATTTAAAGCAAGAGGGGTACTAACCACTTTAGATCCATTCATAAAAAATATCAAAATAACCATCTCAATATATCTCTCCTAGGATAACTACAAATTCATGGCCTTCCTATCACGGGAGATCATCATGCCATGAATCTGTCGTGTTGGTCCCAAGTATTTCATCTCAAAAGACTCACAAAGATCCTTCTTCAATCTATCAATTCTAGAAGTATCATGACCATCAATGAGCATATCATCAACTTAAAGTAATAGTATAATAAAATAATCATCAATAAATCTCTAAAAAAACACAATGTTCAGAAGATGTCTTCCAGAAACCCTGATGAGAAATGAGATATTGAAACTTCTTATACCACATCCTCAGAGCTTTCATCAAACCATACAAACTCTTCTTCAACCTGCAGACATGATTTTCATTACTTGTTTCAACAAAACCTTCTAGTTGCTCCATATAAATCTCCTACTCTAAATCTCAATGTAGGAAAGTTGTCTTCACATCCATCTTCTCAATCTGTAGATCAAAACTAGAATCCAAACCAAGAACAACCTAAATGTAAGACATTTGGACAACATGTGAGAAAATCTCATCAAAATCAATACCTTTCTTCTGAAAGAAGCCTTTGAAAACTAACCTTGCCTTGTATCATGGAAGGGAATTGGATTCTTCATTTTTAAACTGATAAATCCACCGATTTTTCAAAGCTCTCTTACCTGTTTATAACTTCACCAGTTCAAATGTGTGGTTTTCATGAAATGATGTCATCTCATCATCCATTACCGCAACCCATTTACCCTTTTGTTCACTCTCCATTTCCTAATCATATGATTCTTGTTCTCCCCCTTTAGCGAGGAGCACATACTCATTAGGTGAATATAGAGTTGAAGCGGTGCGATGTCGAGATGACCTCTGGAGTGGAATTGTGGGTTCATTAATAACCCATAGAACTGGATCATCAGAAACAAAAGGTTCATCGGAAACATCAAATACAACATATTCACCTTGATAATCATTCTATACATCAACGTGACCATCAGAATAAACAATATGAGGTAAATGTGAATCATAACCTGGCGCAACACTGACAAAACCATCAGATGTTGGAGAAGCATCTTTTTCTCCCTTATCAATGTCTAAAATAGTGTGATCCTCCATAAACACTACATCACGTCTTTTGAAAAGTTTCTTCAAAACAGGATCATATAACCTGTGCCCAAACTGATCGTGTCCATATCCAATAAAAATATACTAGCATGTCTTGCCATCTTTATTGGATCTCTCATCTCTATGCACATAAACAAAAGCCTTGGAACCAAAAACACGCAAGTGATCATACCTGATCTATTTTCCATGCCAATATTTTTCAGGAGTGTCTATATACAAAGAAATGGAAGGTGATAAATTGATAATATAAGCAGTAGTAAGTAAATCTTCACCCCAAAAATTTCCAAGAAACATCGCTTCCAAAAGCAAACAACAAACTCTTTCCAATAAAGTCATGTTCATCCGCTCAGCTACACCATTCAGTTGAGGTGTCTTTGGTGGAGTCTTATGATGTCAAATACCTTCCTACCTGTAATAATGATCAAATAGACCACAATACTCTCTGCATTTTCAATGAGAATACATTTCAATTTCTTTCCTGACACTCTCTCAACAGAAGCATGAAATTACTTAAAAACATTGAGCACCTGACTTTTGGCATTAAAAACATAAACCCAGAGATTTCGTGAGTAGCCATCAATAAATGTAACAAAATAAAGACTACCACTAAAGGTATTAGATTTCAAAGGACCAAAAATAGCCGAATTTACCAATTCAAGTACCTGTGACATCCTGTGTGGAGGATGACTATTAAAACTCACTCTGATCTATTTCCCATCCATGAAATGATGTCACATCTCCAATTTTACGCTCTCCAAATATGGAAGAATATTTCTCTTGGACAAAAACCCAAGGCCTTTATCACTAATGTGATTGAGCCTCTTATGCCACAATTTGGATGAAACACTGCACTCAATAACGCAAGAAGTATCACAAGAAATAGAAGATCTAGTCCAGTACAAACCTGATTGCTTCTTCCATCAAGCCACAATCAATGATCCATTGAAAAGATTAATTGGAAATCCCAAAAAGTGATTATAAACCCTTAATCATCATGAACCCTGGTATAAATAAGATTCAAATGAACCTCAAGTTCCTTATGAACATTCTTAAAAGTCATCTTACTTCTTGTACTGGTCACTAAAAAAACAGTTCTGATTGCTACAATGTCAGCATGACCATCATTGCACATCTTCATAATCCCAAAATTACCTGAGATATAATATATAAACAACTCCTTATTCGATGTCATGTGAAAACAGGCACCACTTTCAACAAACCAACATGATTCATCAGAACCAATTTTAATTGAGTCAAAGACAAAAACAAGATCACCCCTTGTAGTAGTGGTGACATGATCATCCTCATCACCATTTTTCTTTTGTGGAATTTCCTTAAATATGTTCTCTCTATTCAATTGATAACAAAACTTTTTAACATTCCCCTTCTTACCAAAATGATTACATTCAAAATCTCTTTTTCTTTGGTGTGTATTTTCTTTAACCTCTGCTCTTACCTTGACTATTGTTCCCCTGGTCCTGGCTTCTCCCCCTATTCTCTATGACTAAAATCTCTAAAGAGTATTTATCCTGAGTAAATCTCTTAACATCTTAATTTAAAATGGAAAACATGACAAAACTAAATGTCACAACACCATTAAGAGCAGAACCAGTTAGAGTAAAATGTAAATTCTCCCATTAATCGGGTAAAGTGTTAAGCTGCAAATAGCTAAAACCACATCTTCAAAGTTGATACCCATGTCAGAAAACTAATCAAAACATCCCTGATATTCACTTAAGTAACCTGAAATATATGTACCTTATTTGTGCCTCAAATTCATCATTTTTTTGAGATGAAAAAATTTATTGATTCCCATCTTGGAAGCGTAGGTTGTCTCAAGTTTCTCCCCCAATGTTCTAGTGTGAGAGATGTTGACAATGTGGTTCATCACGTTGTCTTAAACCCATTGTAAAATGAATCCAAAAAACATATCATGCTCTAACACTCATTCTTCCTCTGATATTCCCTCTGGCTTCTGGGTACTAAACACTGGACGATGCATTCGCTTGAAAACAAGAAGATCCTTCATTTTAAGTTTCCAAATATGGTAGTTGCTACCATTTAGCAAAATCATCTGAATATAATTTTCCTCTATAATAAATATGAAGTAAAAAAAATCAAACCATTTGATACTAGATGTTGGGAAAGATAGGAAGCGACGAACATGCAAACAATAGAAAAAGGCAAAGGCAGAGTGGAAATAAAATCTTTCCCTCTAAATAAAAGTGGATGCACAATGACAGTATTAAGTGTAGAAAGAAAAAGTAAACACTAGAAATTTTTACCTGGAAAACCCAAAACGGAAAAACCACGAGACCTAGTCCAGAATGAGAGATCCACAAAAATAAAGAGGTACATGGTAGACACTCCACATAATTGAAGGGATCTCAAAATTAACACTCAACAATAAAAGTATGGATCAAAATACGGAGTGCAAGAAAAGATGATCATCAAAGAAAGGCGATCAGAAAATGGGATTTTCTCTTGGTGTTGTTGTTGTCGGTGATGTTGAAATGCCTTGACATTGCCTCATTATATAATAAAATGAAGCAACGTCCAATAATGTCTCCGCTTAAAAACTGTGTTTCCGCATGAATTAATTCACATGGTCTTGGCCCACAATAAAAATATCTCATTAAAAGATAAATATCTTTGTGCTCAAATTGAGGAGGCGTTACGTGGTGTGCTAACCCGGATGGCACCCAACACCTTCTTCCAATCGGTGGGTAATTCTATGAGATGATTTTTATGCCTTGATGGTGACACATACTGTTTAAAGGAAATGACTTCTCTAAGGTTTTGTGTTGAAATGTATTTGGATTTAGCTTTCCCATCTCATGTTCTAATTAATGTTGGTGAGGAATTTCTATAGTGGAAAAGTGTGCTATATCAGGATATGTCAAGGTTTTGTGTTAAGTGCTATTGCAAATGGAACTATTCAAATGTGTGCTGGAGGTTTCGGAATCTTGGGATGATGGTGGATGGTTTGAGGGTTCTTGGCTCATTTGTGGAAGGGATGTCCATGGGTGGACCCCATTGGTGTTACCGTTGAAGGGTTTGGCTTCCCAGGTTGTGAATGCTACTTCTCTACCTTCTTCTTCTCATCAATAATTGATGTTTTGTGTATAGGAAAGGGTAGTAGAGGAGGAAACACATGGTGGGATTCCAACCATTCATTGTTTTTCAAATATATGGGAATGTGCCTCATGTTCCAAGTTCGTTGTTGCAGATTTTCAAGGAGGTGTCATAGGTGGTCCAGTTTTTGGATCAAAATCATTAGCGAACTTAGTCCTCTATCCTATTTATCACCAAGATTCTATCATTGGGTGATTCGGAGTCAGATGTACTTTTTTTTGAGGTCCTTCTGCCTTCATCCAGATCGGTATATTCTAGTAGGGCTCTTGTATCTCCAAGTTCAAGGAAGAATATGTTTTTGTTAGATTAGAATAGTAGGTTTCTAGATTCCTCGAGTATAGTTACAAAGTCATTGGTTTTTGGATTGTCTTCAAATCTTACTAGAGCTATTTATTCTATGGATGTGGGTTTGAATAAGAATTCTAGAGAATATCTTGAACAGGCAGTGCTATCACAAAACAGGTTTGTTGTGTTGGATGTGTTGGTAATTCCGGGGAGGTTTGGGGGTTGATGGGCCTGAGAATGATGATTATATGCCTATCAGTTAGCTCTCTGTTTCTCACACTATATCATGATCATGTTATCATACTGATAGGGTGATGTCAGTTATCATTGATTTTAATTCGAGTTCTGGTTCAGGTATCAAGCCCACCTCCACATATCACCAATTATTTCATTATGGAATGAAACATGAGGGGTTTGGGTGTAAAGTCTAGAAGTGCGTACATTCAGAATGAAGATTGACATTTACATGTTTTTTTCTTGATCTTCTAGAACCTAAAAAATCATCTAATCATATCAAATTATTTTCTAAAATGATATTATAATCAGACTCATTGCATGCCAACCCTTGCAATCAACATATTTGGATTTTCTAAAAGAGTGGTATTGAGGTGAAATGGTCGGATGCCTCATCCCAAAACATTTTTGTTAATGTTAAAATGGGATAGTCATATTTTTTTATTTTTTAGTATTATAGCTATGGAGTTGTGGTACAATATGAACATTTTTTTCCTGTAAATTTATCTTGGTTTATTGTAAGGGATCTCAACACTATTGAGGAGGCTCGGGAGAAGAAAGTCGGTGTGGCATTTTCTAGTATCACCATAATGGATTTCAGTTCTTTCATATCTTCCAATTGTTTATTTGATATGGGGTACATATGCAGGCTATTTAATTAGTGTAACATCATGAAGGGAAGTATCCATATTTGTAGTAGAATGGATCATTTCCTTGGTAATATCTCGTGCTTAGACTCCTTCCCTCAGATAGAGATCATTCATCTCCCTCAAATGTTATCTAATCAATCACCTTTAGTGATCAATATTAATAGTGATGATATAACTTCAGAATGATTTTTATACTCAAGAGCATAGGTAAAGGGTGATGGCTTCATGAAAAAGATCAAACACTCTTGGTAGAAGTAGGTGGATGAAAACCCTTGGGATATATTAGTGAAGAGACTGAAACAGATGAGAAATGATATACTGGAATGGAATAGAGATAAGATTAGTAGTGAAAATTTGCTGGAATCACTTCAAGAGGATATTGAAAGGATTTAATGCAATCTAAAATAGGCCTAGGAGGATTGTGTGTCTGTTTCCTTCAGTGACAATCAATGCTTACACTGTGATAAATTGCATAATATTGAAAGGTTATATAGAGAGAAATCAAGGGTCATCTTGTTAAGGGAGGGTGATAGAAACACAACCTATTTTCAAGAATGCATTACGGAGAATTGGGTGTCTATGAAAGTTAATATCATACAATATGATGGGTACTTTTCTAATGATGTTGACATATCGTGGAATCTATATTTGGATTTCTTGAAGACTTTTTTGGTGGAGCCTACTACCAATTCTGAGTAGAGGCTTGGTAATGATGAGGATGATGAATGGTTTTCGTAGAGTTTTCCCTGGTTGATTGAGGACAAGGATAAAGAGATTTTGGAGAAATTTCCATCTGAGTAAGAAATCAAGGATTCTTTGTTCAGCATGAAAGAGTAGAGTTCTCCAAGTCTAGATGGTTTTCTGGGATTGTTTTTTGTGATTCCTTGGTGATCATTAGGGATCAGGTGAATGAATCAATGTGGGATTTCTTCAAACGGTGATCTCATCGAATGAAATCCTGCACCTATAGAGTCGTTCTAGTTCCTAAAGATAATCACTTAGAATGTATCAGCCAATTGTGACCTATTTTTCTATGTGATTTTTTGTATAAAATCTATTCCAATAATATCAACAGGAGGCTCAAAATATTCTTCCCGATGATTGTGTCTAAGGAATAACATGTATTCATTATTAGAATGGGCATTCAGTGTGAGGTGGTAATTCCTCAATATATGGTGGAAGAATAAAATAAAATGTGTTTGGGATAAACTTTCATTTTCAAGGTGTACATGGACATGGTGTATCATAGGATTGAGTGGGGTTACATTCTTAAAAACCTAAGGATCTTCAATTTCAGGTCTTGTTCTTGTAATCTGGTTTTTAGGAACCTTTATTTTCTAGGGTTGTGTATTTATTTCTTTAGGAAGAGATTTTATTTATTAAAAATGTCTCAAGTCTTATAGCAGGGTGATCCACTGTCACCTATCCTCTTTATCATTGCTCATGACACACTTTCTAGAAATATGAAACTCCATTTGGAGGAGGGATCCATTATAACTTTTAAGAACGTGGAATGTATTAGAATAATTTCTCATTTGATGTTTATTGATGACATTATTTTTTACTTAATGGAAGGAAGAGATCGATTAATGGTTAAAAGATAATGTTGGGAATTTATAGTAGTCAAAGTGGATAGTTAGTGACATCAATAAAGAGAAAAGTTTATTACTCAAACATGTTTGCTGCTTGATGCACCAAGGATATCCAGTATAAATTGTGTATGAATGAGAATCCACTCCCACTTATTTATCTAGGAGCTCCCATACCTAATGAAAAAATAAATAAGACACTATTTTATGGGATTTTGGGGAAAATTATTGGGCATATTTGCAACTGGAAATTCATTTTCTTATCCTTTGGTGGTCACATCATATTGATCAATATTGTCCTATCCTACACGATGATTCATATACTCTTAATATTTAATCCTCCAATAGTTACCATAAATCATATTTAAAAAATTATTTTGAAGTTTATTTGGGATTTTAACGGTACTATAAAATTTCATTGGGTAGGATGGAGAAGATCTACAATACCAGTGGAAAAAGGGGAGTCAATCTTCAGAATATTTTGGAGACTATAAAGTCCATGAAATAAAAGATAGCTTAGTAAATCATTGAAGGGAAGAATCATTTTGTGAGATTCATGAAACAGAAGTATGGGGTGAGATGGAATGAGTAGAGATCAGTCATCAAGAGGCCTTCAAATCTGGAAAGACTCTTGGTTAGGATTTAGGAAATTCTGGAGGACAATGTCCGCTATGTGGTAGGGCACGGCGATATAAGATACTGGAGAGACAATTGGAGAGGTAACGTGTTATTCTTTTCAAGTTTCCATGTTCTTAATTTAACCTTAAAAGAGGCCTCAAGATACCCTAACCTCACACAAACGATGCTCGACCCTCAAAAGTGGGAGGTCTATAATGGTATTATTTTTTCATTTGATCCAGATAGATGTGTTCTGACCTTTTCAAAATCAGGGTGTTTCAACAAAAATTATTTTCAGAAATACCTTCATATATGATATTGTACTAATGTTTGGGATTCAAACCTCTAGTGAAAATGGATCCCGAAGAAGTTGAACATCCTTGTTTTTCACTTGTGTAACAAGTCTCTACCGACAGAGGAGAATATTCATACAAAAGGGGTATTGCGGTAATCCATATACTGGTGTTGTGCCTCTCCAAGTCAATAATTTGGATGGAATTTATTTTTATGGATTGATATTGAGAATGGTATAAGGAATCATATAGAAAATTTCATCAGAGAATAAGGAGTTGGGGGTTCAATTGAGGAGTTTCTTTCCAACTGGTTCTGGGGGTCCGAAGCTTGTGTTGAGGAGACAAAGGTATCTAGCATAATGTTTTCTAAAATGTGTTGGGTAATATGGGAGACTTTCAATAAGTCAAGATATGGAATCACTTACTTTATGTCCATTATTCATGTGAAGACAAGGTATCTAGTAGATGAGCTAGGGGGTCTCCATTCTCAGTGGTACAATTATTCTTCTCTTAGGAAAATGATCCCTCATGTAGTTCTCTCAAAAGAAAATAATCATAAAACCAATAGGGTTTCATGGGTATGACCCCCCTAAATCAGGGTTGAACCTCAATGTAAATGGGTCTTGTGTTTCATGCTCCATGAGAGGTGGGGGTTGGTTAATGATGGCATAGGATCAGTTATTTTGGGTTTTAGTGCTTTCTATGGAACAAGTAACTCCCTTGGAGTGAAGGTGAGGGTGATGGTTAGTTGCCTCAAATTGTGAAAACTCTATAACATTGGTCTCAAAGAACTGGAATCTGATTCCAATGTTTTCATTACCACAATTCATGGAAGGTAACATATCCATGGGGGTTAACTTGTATGATTAGAAAGGGGAGGGGATTGTTGGATCATGGAGAAAAAGTCATGCACATGTAGAGGGAAGGAAACTTTGTGGCTAACTCTTTAACCAGTAAAGCTAGACCCTATGATACCCTCAGAATATTTTTTTTGTTTAGGTTACCTTCCAAAGTATTGTAATGATATTATTTAGGTTGATTCGCTGGACCTATACTATTTTTGGCTTCCCTAACTTGTTCCCTACTTTTTTATTTTAATAATAAAAATTCAAATTTTTAGTCATCAATAATAAGCCACTCAGGGAGTTGGTCAGGTAAAATTCCACCATAGAATTATATGGTGAAAACCAATATTAAACATTTCTAACACATTAAATAAACAAACCCCCAAATTATTTTAATTTTTAAGAAGATATAAATTACTAGCATAAATAAAATACAAGAAGTATGTTAGTCACAGGAAAATATAAAAAATAATAACCTATTAATCATAAAAAATATATATAAGGAAAATTGATCATATGTTTCTAAAAATATTTATGAATGCACTCACACTCTATTTCCATATTGTTCCATGAGTAAAAACCTATAAATCATAACATCATAAATCAAGTGCCTCAACTGAGGTGAAATATCAAAATCATGAGGAAAAAAATCCATGAACAACAAGATTCATCCTTATGAAAATTGGTTTCCCTATACATTGGTTGATTACTCCCATAAAGAATCTCATTACCATTCCATAACACATATTATACTATTTTATAGCATATTACCAAATAGTAAGAAAAAATATAACACCTTTGTTACCACTCTGTAATGTCGTTCCACCCTGGACCACTAATCGATGCTTGGGACATGGTTGACACATCACCTGAAGAGATCCTCCTCGTATGCCAAAGGTTTCTGACATAAAGCAGGGGTCTGTAAAGGTACTATGGGGATATAATACCCCCTTTAATTGATTATAAATAGAATTATAGGTAATATAAAATCTGTAAAATTGATTAAACAAACATCATCAACAAGGAAAGGAAAGTTCCAATGATAACTATAGTATCAAATGCTATAAAAATTCAGTATTCCATCCATGTAATGACTAATCCCTTGTATAAAGATCATATGCAAGGAAATAAAATTAAAAAAATAAAAATTAACTAAAATATCATCCCAACTAGTCATGATTCCTATAAAGTCATATTTTGTATACCAAAACCTTGAATGGAATGTCAACAACAAGCAATGGGTCACCCCTTGAACTTGCACATATAATGAAATAGTGATATTTTCTAAGGTACTCAGGTTCTATGGGGGCCTAAGTAGGTTATTAGTACAACTTAGTACGTCAATACTAACAGTATCCCAAAATAACTATTCTGATATAAAGTTAATGAAGATGTGAAAAAATAGCTAACAGTTAAATTTAAAATAGTATAAGTAATAAATAACAACCATTGATTCTTTGGGTTTGAGATGACACCCAAGGCTAGTCATTCTATTGTAGATCCTCATGCCTCAGAACCTAATAGAGCATACCTACTACAACAAGTTTTGGGGTGTCTCTGAAAACATCTCGAAGATTGTACTAACCAATATATTGGAACCAGGTCTCCCTAGTATAGATGATAAGGTAACATAAACCTCTAGTGTGGGATTTTTCTTATATATGGAATAATCAAATAAATAGCATATACCTTCCCTATGGAAATTTTATCAGCTGGTCCATAAGCTATTAAGTAGCACATACCTCCCCTACTGGAGTTTTCTTATCCAAGACATAACTAGAAATTTAAAATTTATCAAATATCTAATTTACATGTTTATTGGAAAAAATCACATTACATTACTCAACTATTTAAAACAAATAATCAATTCACATGTCCACAAAACCAATTTTCAAACTACAACTTCCATTAAGACATTTTCTTTATCTTTAAAACAAGTCATCCCCAAAAGGGGTGTTTTCATTCTTTTAAGCATCTCAAACACAAAATAACATTTCTAAAACATGTTCAAAAAAGATATTTAAGTTTCCAAAAATAAAATAAAAACATGAAATTATTTATTTCCAATTTTAATGAATATGAATTAAATTATTGTACGTCATATCATTATAAAATACTATTTTCATTTCACAATTCATTATTAAGACTTACCATTTTTTCAAATAACCAATTCATTTTAAAAAAAACACTACCTATTTACATTCATTGAGAAAATAACATTACATTTCATTAATTCCAATCCAAATCCCCAATCAACATCATTTTATAAAACCAATTTTAAAATTCCTTATTCCCAACTCAAGGTTGAATCCATTTCATACAAACTGATGATTGTGAAATTTCATTTCATAATCATCATTTCCAAAACATAAAGCCCATTTTAATGTAAATAAAAAATGACTTAACCATTTAATAAAATATAGCTAAAAATGGTTATCTTTAAAAATTAGGCATTTTAATTAAGTTGGGACCAAAGGTAATATAATCTAATAAATTCTAGGTCAACACTTTATAGTCGGTGTGACAACATAACCTATGCATTTGAACAAATAAGTTAGACTTTGGGTTAGTTTTAGGGACATCCTAACTCATTCTTAGAGATCTATACTCACCCAGTACTGATCTTTGGATTGAGGTGAATCGTGTTAAATTTAGAAATCGAAAAAAAAATCTGGAAATGGGGAATATTAGAATTAAATAGAGACACAACTTTAGATAGTGAAAAAATGGAGAAGGAAGGAAAAATGAATCTCAACCTTACCTATAATTCTTGATTTCACCTGAAGGCATGAAAAACAACCAAGGATCATAGGATAATGATCATAGAATAAGTGGAGGGGGGTCGTTTATAAGAGGTTATATATGCCAAAAAGGGGCCACAAATCAGGTTTAAAGTCCAAGGGGTTATAAGAGAAATTTCATAACATTTTATAATGGGTATATAGTATGGTTTTAGAATTGTAAAAACTATGGGACAACTGTGCTAACCTCAAAGAATGAGATATACCATTATATGAATTTTTTCACATGTTTTACCAAACCATACTCTAACAATGTGAAATGCCTCTATACATTTCTGAAATTATCACGTGGTCTCTTGAATCCCAAATCATGGATAAATAAATCATGCACCAATACATATCAGAACACACTATTGTGGTACATACTTAGCACTAATTGTGTGATAACCCTGAACCATTGGTTTTTATTCATAAAAAAATATTTCAAAACTCTAAACCCTCAGGATACGCCCTATAGCTCTGCAATATCTGAAACCAAACCAAACCAAGGTCCCACACATGGTTTAGAAAAATTTTAAATAGGTACAGGCCTCAAGGTCATGGTGGGATATTACAATATCCTCAGTCAACACTCCATATCTCACCTAAAAATATGAAAAGTTTATATCGTTCAAATGTGTAACAAATATTGTCATGACATAAGTATTTCTTTCAATGAATAACTTAAATCTTTACATAAACCCTTCTCCCTCTTCTACATGGCCATGACAGAACTCATCTCTCACACCATAGTAACTTCTTCAATATTTATTGTAAAACTAATATCCACATTGCTTATATGGTAATCACACAACTGATTCCTTATAAAACATGAGATTCTTCTCTATTACAACCAAAACCTATCCATGGAATAGCTAAACCCCACGAACTACATCCTTTTCATTGTCCACGTTTCTAATCATCATTGGGAAATTCCAAAATAGTTCTTGGTCCAAACCCCTTCATGCACTAACTACACCGCTCCATCCAAAAATCCACATGGTGAGAAAACATGGAAATAACATGAGTTTTAGATTGCAAAATCCTAAAAAAATATAGTATTTTATTCTACTCCAAGTAGTCCTATGAAGTTATTCCAAATATTCTTATGAAACAACTCCTTTGTGAGCTTCTTACATATAAACTTGATCATTTTTTTTGACATATTTATAAAGATATCATTGCCTTATATTTCCACTAAGGGTCATAGTGCAATCATCATCTTTCCACATATTTTTTATCCTTCAGTAAACAACCCTCATGTTCACCTAGAGGATTCGTGGAATGGATGAACCATACACAACACAAACCCTAGCATCATGTGACAAAGGTGACCCAAATGATGTCATATCATTATTTTTCATACATTTCATTTAACTTAAATGGTATAACTAATCCATTATCCCACATTAGACATTATCATAGTATAAAAACCATTTCATTTATATGGGAATTCAATATTGGCTCATTGAACTGCCATGGTACAACCCCACGATACAGCCATTGATCCCCACTAGGTGTCACCCATGCTATATTCTTCCTCTCTTCATAGTGCCAACTGAATCTATATATGATCTTGACATCAAGATAATTCCCAAGCAGACACTGCCATTAATCCCACCAGCTTACTCATAGTGACAAGCTACTCTGGTAATATAAACCTTTGGCCGGTGCCATTTTTTATTCTTTAATTAATTTTTCATCCATTTTCTTCAATAGTTTCATGAAAGCATATATCTATCATAAAATATATAAAACCACATAATCGGAGAAGAAATTGTATTTTATAATCAAAACCCAATGAATTTATTTACAAAATCCCATGAAAATATAGATATAAAATAGAGATATAACCCACCAAATTTTATTTTATTCTTCAATCATCTAAGTAGATAAATGGACTCATTTTTTCTCAAGAGTCTCAATAAATTCAAAATATATGATGTTGATATTAAATACACTATTTTTCCTCTTGAGGGTGTATATCACCCTAAAAAGTCAATGGATGGTGAAATTGAAAATACCTCACAACATAATTTGTAGTATTCTACCAATGAGGGGATATTTTACTATAAATTAGAGTAGTTAACCAATCCATTTCAGAATTTCTATCTTAACAGTAAGTATATCTTGAGGTTTGTGCTCATCAACATCATCCTGCATAGAAGGTGTGTGTATATTCCTTTCTTAGACCACCCAAACAGTTCTCGATTAAGGATTTCATAAGATGTAAAACATGACTCCCTATATTCCAAAGTTTTCTAAATAGAAGTGAGAACAAAAAATATTTGTGTGGAGACTATTCACCCTAAAATAAAAACTCAAACCCAAATATATTGAAATTTTGGCATGACCAATCCATATAAAGGGCATCCGAAATTTTTTAAACAAAAAAATAAGTTCCAAAAGGCCCCAACATTCCAAAATATGAAGAAATAAATACATCTACATGATGTATAAATACATAATAGAGTACCAGCAAATAAACATGTAATTAAACTTATAATATATAACAAATGGCACATTAGCCAGTACATTCTAAATAATAACTAAAAATAAACTTTCCACTGAACCAAATCAAATAATATTAATTTATGAATCCTCAACCTCCACACCCAACTAACTATAACATGAATATAATTCCAAGTGATACATATTCCCTAGTAGAAAACATATAAGTATCCCCACCTACATTGAAACCAATATAATGTACAAGGGAAGTGGATGAGTCCATGAACATGGTCGTAAATCCCTAATTCCATATGAATACAGTTTGATACTATGATCAAGTGGTTTTTTATGTCATACTTATATATGGTGTGTAGTTATGCCCATGTATCACAACCATTAGAAAATATAACACACAAGACACATCTAACCTACACATCATGTCATCAGGTATCAATCAAACCACCTCGAACCACAACCATTCTTACATCCACCAATGCCAGAGTCTGTTTAAACATTTAACCACCTAGGATAAGTATACCCAAACTCAAAACATGAGGAGGGACTTTGGGGACCATGTCCTGACCTAAAATCAGTAGTCAAACATCACAACTACTTTGGATAGTGCCAGAGTTTCAAAGAACATGTAACCATCCAATGGAAATTTACTCTTCCCAAGAACATAATTAACCACCATGGGAAATATTCCGAAAATCAGAACATATAATCCACCTTGGGGAAATATAATTATCCCAAGAACCATGTAAGTATACACCTGGGGGTTTTATCCCATACCCATAACCATGTATCAGTCCTCTATTACCCATAGAGCATATCGTGCCCCTGATGCCTGAACCCATATTTAGTTTTCCTCACATGAATCCATATATATATAAATATCATATAAATCACATGTTCCCAATTTAACATCATCCCTATAACCCCGCATCACATGTACCCAGGGGGTATCCCACACTAGAACCATATATATATAAACACACTCAAGAACAATATCATCTCTAAACATTTCATCACATACCACACAGTTTGACTATCCACTGAAACCTTATTAAATAAGTAATATAATACTCTTAATTATATGAACAACCTTCGTCAGTATATCCATATTAAGCTTAGATAAACAATTTAGGTTCTCATTTTACACTTATAATCACCAATACCCATATCCCACATCAACCCTCTATAAGGTTAACATGATATTGGTGTACCCATCGGGGTCCCCTGGGTCACATCATAGTGTGAACACCCTACACGGTTTCCTTGATCACATTTATATCTATCATCCCCAACCCATCATTTCATTAATAACTTCTCTCAAAATTCATAGAGTCTTTTAGAGCCATATATACCCTCTAAGGGGTCTTTATCATCCAAATTGATCAATAAAACACTTTTATTCCAGAACCAACCATAATCGAACAACATGCATAACATAAATTAATATACAATTGGAATCAACCAAAGGAAATAACAAAAAGGTGGAACATGAAAAATCACTCCTGATTTATAAAACTAGGAATACACCACAAGAGCTAAAACAGATCAAAACAACTCAATTAACCCCTTATGTATTTCTTTTAAATACCAATTCAAAACTACATTTATAATAAATTTTAAAAATTCACCACATGAAACATTTCTCACAACATTAAATTATCCAATTACCACCCAAAATTTTTTTAGGAACACCATTTTTATTTTGAAATAATATTTCAATACCTTCTCTTAGCTTGCATATTTTCCCTTTGAAATTACAGTCAAACTAAACTTTTATTGAAGAAAAAATTTTATAAAGTAAATCCATTTTACTTTGAAAATAAAATACATTCCACTAAGAAATCCATAAAGTTGACCACAAATACCCATTCGATAAGCGTACCACAATCAAACCATTTACCAAGATATGTGGTCCAAGTTAACTATTAGGTTAATGCAAACCAAATCCAACTTTATAGAAGAATAACCCAAAATATATATCATCGATAAAATAATACTCATGATGGAACACAAAAATATAATATACAACTAATCATGATGATTAGTGAAGCCAAGGCCACCTACCTCAACCAAAGTAGTTTCCTTTGAAAACCATGTTTCCCATCACTGTATAAACTCGTTCAAGATTCACCTCAACTCTCATGGACCTATATCATTCTGTTAAACAAATTAATTTTTTAAAACCCATTTTTAATTAATTAATCATTAATATATAGTGATTTCTAATTAATTTACTATTTGATCTAAAGAAGAATAACACCTAAAATATCAGTGGTCCTCAATTTACTCCAAATGTATAAGAAATGCGGTGTCTCCATTCCTAACACAATATCATTCCTAGTAATGAAATATAATTTAATTGACAATAAAAATAATAATTAATGAAATAATTCAATTCAAATAGTTATAAAGTCCTAGGAACATACCAACTGCCCTCGTTCCATCGAAATGATGACCAACTGCTTGTAAAAGGTCTATGGTGCACTTTTGAAACCATCTTAAGAAAAATCCCTCGGATGATACAAAAATTTAGTAGTCAATTAATTTAATTTAATCTTAAAATACTTAATTCATCTATATTTAAATGTACATCATGGGGAATGATGATTGGTTTCTTGTTTACATCCTCCTGATACCTCCTCTATAATCCCTACAAAAACACCAGAAAACATGATAGTTTCCACCATGATCTGGTGAAAATCATCAAAAAACTTAGATAGCTATAATCAAATATCATATACAAAAAAAGACTGGAATTTATGGATTTATAATAGTAAATCACTTGAAAATGAAATTGGATTTCACAAAGAATTCCATAAATCTGAGGGGAAATGTATGAGGTGATAGGAGGCTGGTTGGATAGGAATGAAACTAGGGATGACTAAATGGCTTATGGGGTTAAAATATTGAGGGAGTGGTGGAATCATATTTTTACACTTTTTAAATAGTCTCATTATTACCACATGATTTCCCAAAATGTTCACTAGTTGTGTGGTTGGAACTATCTCTATCCACAACCCCTCACATGGTTTGGCCAAACAGTTTTCCAAACCATGCAACCATTACTATCTGAAGCTACCCATATTACATGATTTGGTCACATGTTTTGTTAAACCATACACTAAATATAAAAAACCTCTTTATAACTAAATTATATGTTCTACACTATTTCTGTAGAACCATGCACTATACCTCACTAAAAAACAAGGATCATTGTTACCCCACAAGGTTTCCCCATATCATGTGGTAACCATGTGCAAGGGTAAACCTTTTAAAACGTTCCAAAATTAATATTGAAGGCTATGACACTCATAAAAGCACCCAAGGAACCTCCTGGTCGTCGATCTATATCAAAAATATTACATGGAGTAATCCAACACTCTAAATTCCAATCTGAATCTTGGTTCCTAAAACAATCCTTCATCAAAAAAATAAAAAATCTAATTTCACTTAAAATTCATAATTAATAATGTAGGGGAGCTTTACAGTCTCCCCACCATATAACCTCTTGTTCTCAAGAAGTCTTGATTGTATTTTAGCCATTAATCTCAACTTATTATGATTATCAATTCACAATTAACCAACTATGTTCTATCTCTAAATATCGAATGAAAATATTCAATGTAACTGCAAAAACATTGAAAATATACACTATATTTCCTATAAAAATCATAATTTAATCCTCAATCCACCTTGACCAAATATTTTAAATTCCCCTAATGTGGTCCACCTATGACTAGATTTTCCTTGTATCGAATATTGATGCCTCAATGTATTACTATGCCACCTAATCATGAATCCTTAACAATCAAATGTATCACTAAGCCATCCAAACACCCACACCAAAGCATGAACCCAACACTGAATTTACTTCCTCGGTTCGATACTCAATTGATCCATCCAAATTCCATTATCTACCCACAAGTTCCAACGAACCACCGATCCAACTCACACTCAGATTGAAATGACTCAATCCTGAGTCTGATACTGACACACTGACTCTATCCAACACTATACATGAATTCCCAATTCTGTTATATCATCTCACTAGAACCCCATTTCCATTTTAATCATCCAACAATAGGTTTCAACACACTCAAAACCCTTTTAACAAGAGGGTTTTACACCCACGACTAATGAGATTCTCAATTCCATAAAAGTATCCATGTCGATGCACCACTAAAATAACAACCATACTATATTAATCATGTGTTATTACTTTCTACATGAAATGACTAGATGTGACCACCCACTCCAACCCAAGTTCCTATGTAAAATCTCAATCACCAATCCCCAAGGTGGTACTTATACACATCCATCAATCCTTAAACAATGAAATGTATAAAAATGATTCATCAGGGGATTATGGTTCTCCCCACCATTAGATTAGACTAAATGAGGCTGGTTTTTTAATGGTACTCCCCATAATAGGAATCACATATATAAAACATTCTCTAAGTGGTCCAACCAACAAAATAATCAAAATGGACAACAAAGGATCCAATATCTGAACCCCCAACACTTATATGGATACTCAATAACAAAATAATATCCATTAATAACATGATCCTTTCACAAGTGTATCTCCCAAAATATATAAGAAATACCCAAAAAATAGAGATTCAAACACCCAGAGTGACTCTTGGTAGATCATGTACAATTCATCAAACCAACCTACATAGGAACTGACTTCCCTCTACAAACCACATAAACTGAATAAAACACACCCACCAAACTCACTTTTGATTCCATGAAAACAAGGGATACAATCTGAGCACACAAATATAGAATTTGGGTCACTCATGAATAAAACATAAATATCTAAGTGCTGGTTTACATTGTACCATTTTTTTCTTCTAAAAACCCGTTAAAATTATTTACACTCACCGGAACTCACCTCAGTATTATAAAAAACCCCTTTGAATTCAAGGGGTTTCACTAAAAAATCCAAAAAATCCCCATCCTAGTTGATCACATACCCAAAAACCAATTCGACTTACAAAATAATCTTCCAAATTTAATTCCATAATGCTCTTGAAATAAAATTCTCTCAAAAAAACTGTTTCTTAAGATATTCTCAAAACCTACAAATACCAATTATTTCAAAGTATTCATCTCCATGATCCATTTCAAGTAACATGATATTTTAAAATAATATCATTCACACCTCACACCACTACATTAGTTTTCCATTAAAATAAGGATTCTGTGAAAACCCCCTTTAACAAAAATTATTTCCATATAGTGGCCAAAAAGAAAAATCATGGTTAATAAAAAAAACCATGGAATCTATATTAATTAAATCATCACTTATAACATATTTTATATAACATTGATTATGTTATAAGTATTTTTAATTAATAATGGTTTGGGATGAGTCTATATTTCAAAAAACACCACTCATAGGGACATGTATCATACCCTAAACATGCCAATATAATGTTGTATGAACAACTAAATCTCTCTTGGATAACCCCACTTACTCTTCCTAAGTCTCATCCATCACACATTAGTATTCATATCCAAAAATAAAACCTTTATCATCCTAGAGTTCCTAGTACAATTAATGGACATCCACTGGTAACCTGTGTTTTAACTGAGGTCATGTTTTCTAGGCATGGTCTTGATCTTTCTCTTGAATCATAAAAACATATCTCTACCCTTAGGTAACACTTTCCCATTCCAAAACACACATTGATACGACATTGTAATTTCCCATCCTAGACAACCCGAATAACACTCAATAGGGGATTCCACATGACATTGAGTGTGCCTCTATATATTCCAAAGGATAGAAACTACTGATGAGGTCCTAACATAGTCATGGGTAGACTATTACCTCTAAAACAACAAATGAGGGTCATGACTGAATCTAAGAAATTATGGCATGATCCTTCTATAAAACGAGCATCCCAAATCCTATAGAAATAAAAATGGGTGCCAATAGGGACACACAGACAAAAATAAATCATTTTAAATCTACCTACATGATGCAGCAATACATAACAATGTAGAAACTGATAATCATGGAATAACAGAAACCATGTATAAAAAATGATGCACTAGACAATACAGATAGAATAACAACTAAAAGTAAACTAGCATTTGTCCAAACTAAAATAATCTTACCTAATGATTATTTGGCCTCCACGCACTGATAATTGGACCACATATCCTTCTATATGTTATATCTATTTTCTAATAAATAACATGAATGTCTTCCCACACACATAAAAACCCATGCAGTGTACATGGGTTGGGGTGAGTTTGATGGACTGGTAGAAAATCCTTAATATCACAAAAATACTATGTTCTATAATGATCATGGGAATGTGCATAAAATACATATATAATAGGTAAAATTGATCCTATGCGACACACCAATATAGAATCATAACATGGAAGATGCATAAAAATTACATGTATGGTCATCGATTGTTAACTAGACCACCTTAAACTCCAACTATACCAACATCATCCAATGCCAGAGTATCACTGAACATGTTACCACATAGTTGAAATATACCCATCCCCATAATTTGATGAACCACCCAAGGAAACCAATTCCTACCTTGAACTAGTTACTGACCATCATACATGATTTAGTTAGTGTTGGAGTGTATTTGGTTATGTAACAACCTGGGTTAAATATACCCATCCTTGGAACATAAGTAACAAACCTGGGGAAAAGATACCCATCCCTGGAAAATATAATCCACTCGGGGAATTATACTTATTCATATAACCATGTAATCATACAATCGGGGGTTGTATCCTTTACATGAAACTAGTTATCAGGACTCCACTACTCAGAAATCATTTCTTATCAATCATGCATAATCCCTCATTTACAAGGAATCACACAAACACACACACACACACACACATATTAAATTACATATATATGGGGAAACATACTCCCAAAAATCTTACATCGAACATACCCAGGGTATCCCACCCTAGAACCATGAATATATATATATATATATATATATATATATATATATATGATCCTAATAACTATATCCAACCAGAAAATTTCATCACATACCACATGGGTTAGATATCCACCCAACCCACTTAAATAATTGGGGGTATCCTCTCTAGTGCATGACTTATCATCATCATTGTATCCCTATCTAGCTAACCCATGTGATTTGTGTTCTAAGGTGACACCCATAATCTTCCCAACCAATATCCAACACCAAAACCCTCTAGGGTTAAAATGATACTCAAGATCCCATCAAGGTTCCAAAACTCGCATCAAAGGGTAAACACCCTACATGTGTTCCCAGTCACATTTCCATTAATCATCCCCAACCTGACATTCTAGTCATAATGTCTCTCAATATCCTTAGAGTCCTTCATAACTATTTCTATACTCTAAGGGGTTTACCACATCCATCTAAATCAACCCACCACTTAGATACAAAAATAAACTGTCATTATCCAACATTCGTAAATTGAAATAATAATCACACAAGGAAATCCCAAAAGGTGGGAACATACAAAAGTTCCCATGTTTTAGAAAATATGGAATGACCCAAATGAGGTCAAAAATATCAAAATTTCCCGATCAATACCTTCCAAATTTCCTTTAAAAAACTAGTCAAATATACCCTTACTGTATATTTTAAAAAGGTGTCACATTCTGATTTACTCACACTAGTCCCTTTACTAAATCCCTAAAAATAGTACTTTGAAACCTACATTTTTTCTTTGAAATACTATTTCAATGACTGTTCTCAACAAGCTATTTTTTCATTTGAAGCCGAACCTAAACAAAACCCCTTATTAAAATAACATTTTGAAAAGGAAATCCATTTTACTTTGAAACCCCAACACATGCCTCTATGAAATTCATAAATAGGTCCATTGACACTCATTAGACCAAAGTTCCACAATAAAACCATTAAGAAAGTTATGTGTTCCATATTAACTATTAAAATGATGTGATTTTGTCCCAACTCTATAATGGAATCTTAAATGTTTTTCTGTATGAAAAAAATTATAAAACTAATGGATCATGAACATAGAATAACGAACTAAAAAAGATACTTAGTAAATTCAAGGAAACCCACCTCAACCAAATCCATTTCATTTAAAACTTCACCAGACCATCACTTCCTTGGCTCATATAACTATCTCCTCAACTCATAGTCACATATCTTAAGCCATGAAATTCAAAAATTAATTATAAATAATTTAAAATTAATTATTATATTCATTTATAATATTTCATAATTAATTTACAATCTATTCTAAATAGGAATAACATCTAAAATCTCATCAAGCTTTAACATTCACCAAAACATCAAACAACAGGTTGTAGTCACTCCTAACATGAACTCATACCTAATAAATAAACCTAATTTAATTAACTAAAACAAATATAATAAATTAATAAATTCAATTCCAATATTTATAAATCCTTAATAACTAATTGAGAACTATTGTTACATTGAAATAGAGACCAACCACTCATAGAATGTCTTTGGAATACTCATGGAACAATATCTTGGAAAAAACTACCAAATGATGTTAATTAAATAATAAATTAATTTATTTCTCTCCAAAAACCATAAATAAATATGCAGTGAAATATACCCCATGAAAAATGATGATTTTGTCTTGTTTACATCCTCTAGGGATGATTTATACCATGGTTTCTTAGATATCATCTTAAACACTAGCTAGAGAAAACGTAAAATCATATACAATCAAATAAGAGGAAACTAATAGAGGATGAGGAGGAGGAGGAACTCACCTGAAATTAATTTTCAATCTGACAAAGAATGACTCAAATCTAAGAGGAAATGAAGGAAGAGATGGTAGGTTAGTCAACTAGGCGTGCGCATGAGAGAGGTAGGATAAGAGAGATATGGGGTAAAAATACTAAGTGCGAAAACTATAAAGTTATGATTTTATAATTTTTTTCATGGTTACTGCATGATTTTCAATATTTTAAACCAACCCTATAGTTTACATTATCCCATTCCCCAACCCCTTAGATGGTTTGGCCCGGTGTTATGTCGTACTATGCAACAACTGTACAACCTACATTATCATATACTGAATGCCTCAAATAGTGTTACAACATGGTTTACCAAACCATGAACCAAACATGAAAATAAAATTTGTTACTAAATTGTTGGTTTTTCAAGGTTTTTATACAATTTTATGCTAACTATGATCCATTCCCCTATACAATACCAAGACGCACATTCCCTACTAAATATGTGGTAAATGTTCACAAGGTTAAAACCCTTTACAAACTTCTAAAATTCAACCTGAAGCTCCTGATACTCAAATAATAAATGAAGATAAATATCATTCCTTGACCATATAAAAAAATTACTTGTAATTCTCACACCTTCAAAATTCCATTCCAAATATTGATTCTCAAAATTACCCCTACTCCAAAAACAAAAAATTAAAATTTCCCCTAAAAAATATATATCATAAAAGATAAAATTTTCCCAATGGTAGTCATCTAGGATGTATATTTTATATTAAAATATAAATCGTAACACCCGGAGCTTCCACGATATGCTTCTCTTTCAATAATGCAATAGCTTGCATTGTACGCATGTTTGAGATTCTAACACACCGCGACCAATCAAGATAGCCATTATGAATAGTAAAACCCACTTTTTGAAATTATATATATTTTATATTTCAAAATGGAATTCATTTTTGGATTAGGAATATCGAAATTATACTATGTTGAATTTTTGGTATTTTTCAGAGAACTTCCAATTTTTTATGAATAGTGAAAAATACTTAAAAACAACTTTTTTAATCAAAATAATTTATAGTGATAAATTATAATATTGAGTGGTTTTAAAGTATAATTATAATATATTTTGACCATTTAATACAATGGGGGTCATTATAATTAATTTCACTTTGAAATTAGACATAAACAATTGTCAATCTTTTGATATATATTGTTTCTTAAAAACACGCTATTTGTTGTGACAGCATGAATTAATTATAAAATTAATTAATGCAACATATATGTTTGTAATTTTTTAAAATAGACATCATTTTTGAATTTTTAATATCAATTATATCTTAGAGTGAAAGTTTGGCATTGTTCTGAAAAACATCAATTTTTGATGAATAGTGAAACCACTAAGTGGTAGTTAAAAAACCGATTTTTCGTTTAAATGAAACATTACCACTTATGTGATTTGATTGTAAATAATCTGAAATACATGTTTTTAATTAGGAAGTAAAATTTGGTTCAATTGGATTAAAATAATTTTTTTGTGAATAGTAACTTTTAAGTTTAATTAATCGCAATTAAAGGTAATTAGTGAAATTTAAAGTAAAAATGATATTATAAAAATATGAAAATACCCTTACACTTGTCCTACCATTATTGGATGAGTCATGGACGACCAGGAAAATCCATTGGTCAACTTGGGGACCCCATGGAGCAACTTGGGTAAGAAAATGACATTAATAACTTTTTATTTAAAGTAAAAATAAAATGGTCACAAACATGTGTAGTTTTACTAATAAAATTATTTAATGGGGTTATATAAGTTAACTTTTAGACTATAAATATTCATTGGAAAGATAAAAATATTTCCAACATCATGATATTTTTTTATTATTTTTTAGACATTAAATAAATTAAATATTTTATGACACCATGATGATGCAGCAATTACCTAATTAATTAACGATTTAAATAAAATGAAAAGATAATGTATAATCTAATACTTACACTTTTCAAAAACATATTGGATGAGTATATTTCGAACCCTTATCACCTTAACCTCTAAATATATAATTTTTGGACCTTTAAAATCCGAAACACATTATACAATAAAGTAAAATTTCATGACTTTCCAAGAGTTCCCTCCTCTCCTCTTATAAAAGGCCCCCACCACTACCACCTTATTCACACCTTCCAAGCCATTTGGATCATCCAAACTCTGCCCACATACTCTCTCAACTTCCCTATATTACTCCTAGAAGCCTCACATTGGGCAGAAGTCTTCCCAAGGAAGCCTTTGGCTCAAATCAAAAAGAATTACCTGATTTTAAGGTAATGTCTTCTCTTATGTTCTGTTGTTTTATTTTTCTTCTCCAAACCCTTAAAATATTTATATTACTTTATTTTGTAACAAAAATAGTATCTAAAATATACTATGATGTTTATATGATAATTATTTAATTTACACTTACACACACCTTCGTCTAATGGTCAAAGAACATACTGTTTCTGTGGGTGGCGAAATATTGCCTCACGAAACGATGATTGTTCAATATTCTTTTAACACCTCTAATGGTGTACATTTTGATGAAACTATTTTCATATATGATATATATATTATTTTTATGTTTTCCTTATGCTTCTGTATTTCTCATTTATGGAATACCTTTATGATTTATATTACGGGTAAACGCGATAATTTCATTTTTGGAAGTGCGGACTACCGCCCCCTCAAAGTGATTTGAATCGTTAATGCCATATGTGGTATGTATAAATGATGGAGTAAATGATATTATATATTATATTATACGGGAATTATAATATACCTTTATATAATTATGATTTCATTCCATTAAATATGAAATAGAAATGAAAGTAGTGTTCATGTGTACGTACGGCTTACCATCTCCATGAACGATGCATTTCATTTCATACCTCTAAATGTTATGTAATATTATAAATGAATGTATATACTGGATATGTATGATATATATGATATCTAAATAATGATTATAATTCTTTATATAATTTATATTTTACAACATGAACAACTTGTAATTATAAGAAATTTATTTTTGACCCAAGTACCAAAGATCGACAAAACGACCGTTATTAACTTAAATAATTACATAATTTTCCTAACATGGAAATAAGTGATATAAATGGACTAATGAAATTGAAAAAGGTTCTTAAGAAAGTATAAATTAACTCTAGTTTATTATTCATGAGGTTAAAAAATGATCGAGTCAAGTCGGACACGAGGTAAGGGAACTTCTTATCCCAATTTCCGTTCTTTGGGTTAATCTCCTACTTTCAAATTATGTCATGATATTATTATGTCCTATCTTGTATTTGTACTTTATTTATGTTTACATATAGTGGATACACATAATAGATATATTTTATTTAAAAAATGATCTTTGTAAGGAATTTTTCTCAATATCCTTTCATTGAGGCATATTTTGTTTTATACACAACTTTCTTTTATACTGTGTATAAACCCGATTGACTTTTACGTTTATTCAAAATGAATATTTTTATACGAAGCATTTTAATAAATGAAAAAAAGGAATGTTTTTTTGTCATACGTATGAGGCGACAATGACTTCTCCACCTCCATAACAATCATTTTAGTTTCGGATTCCTCTACAAGCCATGACTTTTTTTAGATGAAAAATAATTACCATGTTTTACTTTTCTTTTATTTTGGTATTGAAATGGTTTTGATAATTTTTCTATTATATAAATGTGTTGTATTGATATCTTGTGATTGAAATGTGGAAATGTTATGTTTCCTTTATGCATGTTTTATGTCATACGATTATGTTATGGTTTATGATATGTTTAAACCTGTTCATATGAGGAATGCATTGGACTTAATAAGTGACGGGTGGATCCCGCTATAGCTCCTCGATGCATCGGTAGCTCTCATGAGACAAACTAGTGACTTGGCATGAGACCATGACAAAATCTTATTTTTATTCTTGGCATGAGGCCTTGGCTACGTGGTTATGATAGTCAGGCATTATGCATTCCATCACTATGAAAGTGGTTATTAATATTTCATGTGATTATTCTACCAGTATAATATCCATGTGAATAAGTAAATGGAATTATCTCATTTTAAAGTTTCCATATTATGTTGGAGTTTATGTTTAAAAGGCTTTTTTTAGTTATACATCGCCTTAAATTTTTTTTTATTTATGAAAGCTTTCGCTATATTGTAATCCTTATTGAGAATCTAAGCTCACCCCTTCCAATGTTTTAATTTTTCCAGGATGTGAAGAAGTATATTATGAATGGCCTGCAGAGATAGTATGAAGGGATATGAAGACAAGATTTTGTTTTAGTTTTGTTTTACTTTATTATGTAATGTAAGACTAATGAATGTGTCTAGTGTTTCCAAGGCTACTAAACTAATCGGTCTTTCGAGACTTGATCTTTTGCGATCATGCCAATGTTACGCAATAATGCACCGACTCTGGGTAACTGGGGTCGGGGAATTATAGTTGGTATCAGAGGCAGTTTAGTACTAACCCTGGAGGCTAGATTTGGATAAACTCTGATTATATCACATAACCCTAAGATAGACTTTGAGGATTAGTATTGAAGAACTTCCTAGAATTTTGGTATTATAGAGATTTTGGGAGTTTTCCGAGCAATACATCCCTGTCTGGATACACGCAGGTAGAGGCGGCTCTGGCACAGATGTACCTAGGGGTAGAACCCGAAAAAACTGCTTTCAGCTAGACTCGAACGGGAACTGGTGCACAACAACGGGCCTTGCTCCACTCTTGGTTACGACACTCCCGAGGGATATGCTTAGGATAATTCTCATTTTTTTTACAAACCATTATGAAGGGATTATGAGTATATACTTCCTCCCAGAAAACATTTTTTATGATTATGGATTATATCCATAAACCGTTCAATTTACATTACATATTTTACAAGTTTGGAATTATTCATTGCAATTCATAAACTAACCTAGTTTATGCCATTATATAGAAATAGCGCCCAGTAGAAGGAATGTGAACTTCATCAATAAATATGATCCAAAGAGTAAGAAGGATCATATCTTTCACGGTATTAAGCCAACATTTAGAAGGGAAATAGTCTCCCATGTGTTCTCAACATATGAAGAAATAGTATCATGTGTTAATAAGATAAGTAAATAATTCTCTGAGTCTTATGGATTTTAAGGGAAGGAAGAGAAGAAAATGATGGAAGAGAGAATGATGGATAAAGGGATGAGGGAAAAGAAGAATTTTCCAATATGTGATAACTGTGGGAAGAAACACCTTGGAACTTTCTTGAAGGGAATGGGATTTTGTTATAAGTGTGGAGAAAAAGGACACCAAGTGTGTGACTGAAAGGGTAAGAAAAAGGTTTCAAATGTACAATGATTCATCTGCAAGGAGTGGGGACACTACGCAAACCAATGTTCAAATCATCAGAGTATGCCCCAAATGATGTTATTTGATAATAATCAAGTTATGATACTACCACAGATGAGGATGAATGATTAGAGTTCTTGTGTTGTTAATAAAGAATTTTTTCATTTGAGTGTTGTATCAATGATGTACTGGTTAGAATAATTATGGAGTATATAAGGATTGTACTGCAGTACTATTTCATCAAGTACTTGAGATTGTGTGGAACCAAGAAAGTGACTCCACAGCAGGTTAAATTTTTGGAAAATATATGGTTGAGAGAATGATAAATCATAACATGGACCTGATACCGAGATAGTGATTTTGGAATAATACATGATTTATTTGGATAAATTTTATTAGATATTATTATCTTCCTTGAAACTGATTAATGATTTGTATACATTTTTGGATAGAAGGAGTATATATAGTATTATATTAGGAATAATGGATCATGAATGTAATCAATAAGGATTTATGGTAATTCAGGATGTTTCAGTGTTTTAAAAGAATACATGATGAAGGTGTTCCCAAGTTGTTACGTGGAAAAAAGGATCTTCATTATGTTTACCTTCCTTATAAAATTTGGGTTGTGAGTTGGACAGAAGTATTTTGGATATCTATAAAGGATGGAATGGATTAAGTTTAACCTTGGATAGTATTTTTAAGGTTAAATCATTTATTATAATACTATAGTTTTGGGAAAAGGACAACCTGCAGGTTGGGGGATAACTCGTCGCGTCGGACAAGGTTGTGGGAATCGAACCCACAACCATAGTGTGACAGGCCTTTATTACCTACCACTAGCTTACAGGAAGTCCCTGGTTATTATGAAATAGTTTTCCTAATCTAAATGGTAAGTGGTAATATTTGGAACCTTATAAAATTAGGATAAGGAGAATATTTTTGAGTTATGTGACCATTTGGAGTGAAAGATGGGTTTGTAGTAATAATTTATTAAAGAATGAAAGTCTACATGAAAAGTAAGTATATTTCCTTAGGTTCTTAGTAAATCTCTTAAATAAATTCCGCAACTTTATGAAAGGTAACATAAAACAAAAACGTTGTCGGTTAACTTTTCCAACAGGGGATTCAATGACCGTTTAACCAATCACATGCTTGTGATTTGCTTATAGTTAACTTTCTCCTAATACTGTTTTATACAACTCTCCATCAGAACCTGATGGTTTGTTTTTCTTCCATATCCATATTTTCCTAGAATCCTAGTATGGGCTATCTCGGGTGACCTTTGTACTTCTCTTTCTTTATTTTAAAGTTATATTTTTATTAACCCTATTTCTGATGTGGGTTTTCCACAAAGGTATTGTCTATTTTCGACCTTTTATTTTCAAAGAAAATTTTCAAATTGCAAGGACGAAATTTATTGAAGGAGGGGAGAATGTAACAACATGATCATCCACGATACGCTTCTCTTTCAATAATGCAATAGCTTACATTGTACGCAAGTTCGGGAATCTAACACACCGTGACCAATCAAGATAGCCATTATGAATAGTAATACCCACTTTTTTAAATTATATATATTTTATATTTCAAAATGGAATTCATTTTTTGATTCGGAATATCGAAATTAGCCTATGTTGAATTTTTGGTATTTTTCTGAGAACATCCAATTTTTTATGAATAATGAAAAATACTTAAAAACAACTTTTTTAATCAAAATAATTCATGGTGATAAATTATACTATAAAGTGGTTTTAAAGTATAATTATAATATATTTTGACCATTTAATACAATGGTGGTCATTATAATTAATTTCACTTTGAAATTGGACATAAACAATTGTCAATCTTTTGATATATATTGTTTCTTAAAAACACACTATTTGTTGTGACAATGGGAATTAATTATAAAATTAATTAATGAAACTTATATGTTTCGAATTTTTTAAAATAAAAATCATTTGTGAATTCGGAATATCAATTATATCTTAGGGTGAAATTTTGGCATTGTTCTGAAAAACTTCAATTTTGATGAATAGTGAAACCACTAAGTGGTAGTTAAAATACCGATTTTTCGTTTAAATGAAACATTACCACTTCTTTGATTTGATTTTTAAAAATCTGACTTACATGGTTTTCATTAGGAAGTAAAATGTGGTTCAATGGGATTAAAATAATTTGTTGGTGAATAGTAACTTTTAAGATTAATTGATCGCAATTAAAGGTAATTAGTGAAATTTGAGGTAAAAATGATATTATAAAAATATGAAAATACCCATACACTTGTCCTACACTTATTTGATGAGTCATGGCCGACCCAGAAAATCCATGGGTCAACCTGGGGACCCCATGGAGCCACTTGGGTAAGAAAATGACATTAAAAACATTTTATTTAAAGTAAAAATAAAATTGTCACAAACATGTGTTGTTTTACTAATAAAATTCTTACACGGGGTTATATAAGTTACCTTTTCGACTATAAATTTTCATTGGAAATCTAAAAATATTTCCTACATCATTATATTTTTTTTATGATTTTTTATACATTAAACAAATTCAATTTTTTATGACACCATGATGATGCAGCGATTACCTCATTAATTAACGATTTAAATAAAATGAAAAGATAATGTAAAATCTAAGACTTACACTTGTTAAAAACCTATTGGATGGGTATATTTAGAACCCTTATCACTTTATCCTCGAAATATATAAGTGTGGGACCTTTAAAATCCTAAACTAATTATACAATAAAGTAACATTTCATGACTTTCCAAGAGTGCCCTCCTCTCCTCTTATAAAAGGCCCCCACCACTACCACCTTATTCACACCTTCCAAGCCATTTGGCTCGGCCAACCTCTGCCAAAATACTCTATAAACTTCCCTCTCTTACTCCTAGAAGCCTCAATTTGGGCAGAAGTCTTCCCAAGGAAGCCTTTGGCTCAAATCAAAAAGAATTACCAGATTTTTAGGTAAAGTCTTCTCTTAGGTTCTTTTGTTTTATTTTGCTTCTACAACCCCTTAAAATCTTTTTATTACATTATTTTGTAACAACACCAGTATCTAAAATATACTGGGATGTTTTTATGATAAGTATTTGATTTAAACTTACACACACCTTCATCTAATGTTTAAAGAACATACTGTTTCTGGGGGTGGCAAAATACTGCCTCATGAAACGATGATTGTTCAATATTCTTTTAAGACCTCTAATGGTGGCCATTTTTATGACACTATTTTCATATGTGATATATATATTATATTTATGCTTTCTTTATGATTTTTTATTTCTCATTGATGGTATACCTTTATGATTTCTATTATGGGTAAACGCGATAATTTAATTTTAGGAAGTGCGGACATTCGCCCCCTCAAAGTGATTTGAATAGTTAATGCCATATGTGGGATGAATAAAGGATGGAGTAAATGATATTATATATTATATTATACTGGAATTATAATATACCTTTATATCATTATGATTTCATTCCATTAAATATGAAATAGAAATGAAAGTAGCGTTCATGCGTACGTATGGCTTACTGTCTCCATAAACGGTGCATTTCATTTCATACCTCTAAATGTTATGTAATATTATAAATGAATTTATATACTGGATATGTATGATATATATGATATCTACATCATGAATATAATTCTGTATATAATGGATATTTTACAACATGAACAACTTGTAATTATAAGAAGTTTATGTTTTACTCTAGTACCAAAGATCGACAAGATGACCGTTATTAACTTAAATAATTAAATAATCTTCATAACATGGTAATAAGTGAATTAAAAGGACTAATGAACTTGAAAAAGGTTCTTAAGAACATATAAATTAACTCTAGTTTATTATTCAGGAGGTTAAAGAATGATCGAGTCAAGTCGGACACGAGGTAAGGGAACTTTTTAACCTAATTTCCGTTCCTTGGGTTAATCTCCTACATTCAAATTATGTCATGATATTATTATGTCCTATCTTTTATTTGTACTATATTTATGTGTACATATATTGGATACACATAATAGATCTATTTTATTTAAAAAAAATGATCTTTGTAAGGACTTCGTCTCAATATCCTTTCATTGAGGCATATTTTTTTTATACACAACTTTCTTTTATACTATGTATAAACCCCATTGACATTTACGTTTATTCAAAATGAATATTTTAATACGAAGAATTTTACTAAATGAAAAAAAGGAATGTTTTATTTCGTACGTATGCAGCGACAATGACTTCTCCGCCGCCATGACCATCATTAGAGATTCGGCTTCCTCTGCAAGCCATGACATTTTTTTAGATGAAAAATAAATACCATGTTTTACTTTTCTTTTATTTTGGTATTGAAAATGGTTTTGATAATATTTTTATTATACCAATGTGTTGTATTGATATCTTGTGATTGAAATGTGGAAATGTTATGTTTCCTTTATGCATGTTTTATGTGATACGATTATGTTATGGTTTATGATATGTTTAAACCTGTTCATGTGAAGAATGCATTGGACTTAATAAGTGACAGGTGGAGCCCGCTATAGCTCCTTGATGCATCGGTGGGTCTCATGAGACAAACTAGTGTCTTGGCACGAGGCCTTGGCAAAATCTTATTTGTAGTCTTGGCACGAGAGCTTGGGTACGTGGTTATGATAGTCTTGCATTATTCATTCCATCATTATGAAAGTGGTTATTGATATTGCATGTGATTATTCGAGCATTAGGATATCCATGTGAATAAGTAAATCGCATTATCTCATTTTATTTTTTCCATATTATGTTGAATTTTAAGTTTAAAAGGCTTTTGTTTTAGTTATACATTGCCAAAAATGTTTTTGTTTATTTATAAAAGCTTCTGCTATATTGTTATCCTTTCTGAGCATCTGAGGTCACCCCTTCCAATGTTTTAATTTTTCCAGCATGTGAAGAAGTATATTATGAATGACCTGCAGGGATAGTATGAGGGGATATGAAGATAAGATGTTGTTGTAGTTTTGTTTTACTTTATGATGTAATGTAAGACTTATGAATGTATCTAGTGTTTCTAAGGCTACTATACTAATCGGTCTTTCGATACATGATCTTTTGTGATCATGCCAATGTTACATAATAATGCACCGACTCTTGGTAACTGGGGACGGGGCGTTACATAAATCCATATAATTTTATTCTTTTAAGAATTGGAAATTATGAATTCTTCATTAAAACATTAGTGGTTCGGTATAATCCTATCCCCTTTTATTCTCCTTTTTGTTTATAAAATTTTTTCAAAAATTGAAGAATTATTTGAAAACATTTGAAAACATTTGAAATCATGATTCAAATATATAGAAGTATAATTTTTTTACTATCAATGGTAAAAATAATATTTTTCCAATTGATTGAATCAATTATTGATTCATATTAACCTCGTCATCACTAATAAATATTTATGAAAAAAACATTTATTTATAATGAATGTTTTTATTATTGTGAATCCCTAATATATTTTAGTAATAATGTAAATAATCAAAATAAAGAATAGATCATGTCATACTAACCTAAATGTTCCAACCAATAGATTCCTACACAAGATTCATGAGACTCAAGAAGATAAAACTTTCTCAATAAGAAATTTATAAAACCCCAGAATAACCCTAGTATCTCCATATTTAAAGATAATTATGACTGGTGGGTATATTTATAGGTTACATCTCATGTCCCAAAATCATTTCTTTTTCATAAACTTAATTAAAGTATCCCTTATAGTAATTGATACTATTATATAATAACTATGTCCTAGATACCTAAATGGTAACCAAATTATTCCACTGTAACACCTCATGTTCATCTCTTGATTTCTAGGAGATTTCATAATTATTAATGGATGAAGGATAATAATGTTGGATATTATTTTCCTTATTTTAAATTTGGGGAAAAATTTTGATTATTAAAGCTAAAAATTAGTATGATCTTTTCATATATAGGAAAAAAGAAACATAATAACCTATCCATTGATAATGGTATCAATGTGTTGAGTATATTTTCTTACCTAGTGAATTTTATAATTTGTTAGTATATAATAATTATTCTTTATAAGACCATGGTTATAAAAAGGTCCAAATAATCCTAACTATCATGTATAAAAAAATTAATAAACCTTAACAAATTTATTCCAAAACTGGGTAATATAAATATCTTCTAATGTGAGTAAGGAGGGGTCTCATGTTAAAGATATATCCTTTGGAATATATATGGATAAACCATGTTATCACATGTAGGATTTTCTATTAAAAATTATAAAAACATCTCACCTGATTCTATACTCCTAGTGCTATGAAATACCATGTGTTGTTCTATGGGATTGATGCTACTACACTGAGATAGTGTGAAATGGTAGCATACTATTTTTTAATTTAAAAACTTTCATTTACCTATACACTTGTTATATTGAATGGACCTCATGCTCTCTTTTCCCTACTAGACTATATGCATAAAATAATAACAAATAAATGTAAAAAACAAAAGACACATATTTCTATAAGGTTCACTCACAATGTGTGAGCTTATCTTTGGTGTATGGGGGTTGTTATCACATACACACTTGAATAAACTATTATTTTATAATTCATTAAATTGAAATGGGATTTTTTTGTAGCCTTTTATCTAGAACCGACTAGATTTCATGAAAGAATCAAATTGCTAATATTTTTAGGTACTAGAACCAACTATCATTTCCCATTAAAATATTTTATTTTGTTGGATCATCAAAAAGTGTGATCAGTAGTGTTGACACATTCACTTTTGGATAAACTATTTTTTATCTCCTTCCTCATTTATGCTGTAATCATAAATTATTCCTCTAATATTGCAATCTAAAATGGTTGTCCCATTATTCTTATAACCTTTTGATGTATAAGAATCATAGGTCGGTCTTCTTTATGTACTAATAAATAATGAATAATTATAATATAAGTTTCATCCTCTCTTTGTTTTCTTCTTCTTTTTAAACTATCAAGGATGTTATTGTCACAGTATTATTGGAATCTTACTTTTATTTATCTTTCCCTTTGAAGATAATCAATATTCAGTAGTGGTGTCGTTAGTATCTCTCTACCTCTCCACCACTTTTCTTCTTCTTCTTATCCTTGTAGTATTGGAATAATCACTTGTATATCATTTATATATTTCTAATATTAAAAAATCATTCAATATCAGCAATATTATCCTCTCATTAAAACCTTCTGGATATTCAAAATTTTATTCTCAAATTATCCGCCAAAAAATATCATTATTAAATATAATTAAGAATATATTTTTTATTCATAAAAAACTACTATTATTTTCCTTATTATAATCCACACATCTTCCAATATCATTCCCTAAAATCCACATTTTTTTTATTATATTTGTGAATTTTTACATGCAGTCACCAATATTATGGTGTAAATATCTATATATATACTAAAGCAAGCTTTTTTTCCTAACACGTTTCACTCTCACAGCTCTCCACTCCACTCAACCACTCCAAACCTAATTCAACCCGCCTAATTAGCCTTCCAGAGTCATGAATTCCCTCCCTTGCGCTTTACCTCCACCAATCAGCCTTCTAGAAAACCCTCGACAGCCTCCTTCTTCATCGGACGATTCCTCCATAACTTACATGTCCACTGAAGAAAACATCTTCCAGATCATGCTGCTCATGCTTCCATCGGATATTTTACTCGATGCTGGTTTCCCCCCCCCCCCCTCGCATTCTAGGGTTTCTCTTCGGCTTCAACCTAGGGTGAGGAGGCTCACGAATGCGTTGAGCTCTGGTGAAGCCTCCCCCTTTGATCTACCCTTGTTCTTTTTTTTTCTCTCACAGGTTGGCGCTTGATGGTCTTTACGACGCTGGTGAACCGTATTTATGCTTTGAGGTTGGAAGCTCGAGAGGTGTTTTTGATGCTTCTCCTTCCAGTGGTTGGCGCCATTTAGATTATGGAATTGACCATTCTGCGGTTTAGATCCGATGAGATCCATGATCAGAGCGGCGGTTCTTGGTCACATCCGCTCGGATCTCCTCTCCGGCGATTCAACCTCTGCACGGGGTTGGGCCTCCCAGTCCTAGGTGACAGTGCTTCCACTATGTGATCGTTGGTATGCTTTCCTCATCGGGTTTCTGTTTCATCTATGATGTTGGAGGATGTCTCATGGTGGTGGCGGGGTTCTACGACTTTGGTTCCTGTGGCCGGGCTTTTGAAGGTATGACACTGCTTCGCTATTTGTGTTTGTTTTTGTTTACTAAATGATGAATGTGAAATAATGTTTGTTGCTGACGTTTGATGATGTGTATGAGATGCAGAAGGCGGAGGAGTGGCTATGTTCTGTTCTATGGCTTGGTGATGGAGGATATGGTCCTGTGAAGGTTTTATGTTTGATGATTGATGAATGTTTTTTTCTGTGGAATGATGTTTGTGGAATTATCTGCATTGTGGGTCGGTAGTTTACGTTTAACAAAATTTGCAGCCAGTTCAACTACAATGGGTGATACAGAGGAGTTTCAGAGCAGCATGATTTCACTTGGTCATTGATATTCGGTTTTGTATGTTTTATGGTCTATTATGATAGGTAGGGTCCTTGCTTTATAGTTTTGAAGGAGTTGTTTTTTGGGTTGATCTAATTGTGGGGACTTGGTTTTTGTTTAAGTCATTGATGTCAGGTTAGGTTCCCCTTCATTCCTGCTGGGTTTCATCTCATCCCTTAAAAAGGGTTTATAATAAAAAATTAACTTTTCAGTCATGCTTCCATCAAAGAAATTATGTAACCCCACCTCCATAAACACTACAAGATACTCTTAGAAACCCTCAATGCATCCTCCAATTTTCACCCGGTTTGATTTATTTATTTCAATTTATTTTCTAAAATTTGATTTGTTGATTCAGACAAGGGTTTTTCTAAAATCCACTTTGAAATCAATAAAATGCTACATTGCATTCAGATCCAAGCTCAAGTGGACTTTCATACGCAAGCAGCCCATCTTCATCGAGTAGGTTTTTTGTTGCTTGAATTAGATCTGGTTGAATGAAAATTATTTTTTTGGATCCAGGTTCTTAGGTTTAAATTTCAATTTTGGTTTCTACTACAGTGTGGGAAGATCGTCTTCAAACTGTATGCTCACATCCAGTTTCCATTTGAGTGTGAAGTCTATTCATTTTTTTCATAATGTGAAATCTTATTAATTTTTTAATGTTATGTATATATTTCTTATTCTTTTAATGTTTTCTGTATATTTATTATTTGTAGCACATTCTTCCTAATGCAATTTTATTAATGACTTGTACATTGAATCTACATTCCATTATCATTATAATTTTGCCCAATGATCTTACATTTCTTCTTTTATTCAGGTTGCTATATCAGCATCTCCGGTTATTCAATGCAATATTCACAATGATTCATGGTAGTTTTTCATTTGGTATTGCTTCTACATTGCATTATCATTATTAATGTCCACTGTGCATAATATGGTTACATTGCACACATTTACTGTTAAATATAAAGAAAACCATTACAAACATGCAGTTCCCATCAACCTCTAAAGATGCAAGGTTTCAGATGAAATTACTAATGAAAGAATGCCAAAAAAATTGTGAGTCATCTATTATTTTCACTTTAAAATTATGTAATTAGGATATTTATTTTAATATATATATACATTACAACTAACACAATAACAGTTTCGATATCTATTTGGGATTATTCAGTTACATCTATTCATCTCTCTTGTACTCCAATAAGTGGACCACTTCCAACAAATGGCATCACACATGGAGACACACAAATGCCATTTACACCATTACCTATCAATGGTTAGTTCTATCTGATTTCCCTATCTAAAGCTATATACTTATAACTACATTACATACTAACACAAATTATTCATATCGAACATCTTATATGTCGACAGTGCCTCCAGAATCGGCAGCCAAGATAACAATCTCTACAGGATCAAACAATAAAAAGAAATGACAACATGCCTATGGAGAATCTCCACTTCCATTATGTAAGTATGATGTCAATGTAATTTTAAATTACTTGTATATTTTAGTTGAATTTCCATTTTTTGAATAACTTGTAGATTTGAAGCTCATATCTGTGTTTTCATTTTCACTCTCAGATCGATTGCAGATTGCAATTGTTCTTAACTATTTTGTTTATGCATTTCCTGTTTAAAAGGTATGGGCAATTGTAGATACTAAACACCAAGGATTCCTCAAGTTTAATGTGTTTGTTATATCAATGCAGGTTGCACTATAGTTCCTTCATTCAATGTTTTATTCATCACTAATGTCAATTTATCCATCTGTTTGCTGATTCATAGATGATGGTGGTCATTCGCATTATGATATGTTCTCCTCGGGAAATTTAAGTAATATTTAATTGACATATTTGAGCATTAATGAAATGCTTTTTTTTTCATAATTCTATAAATTTATTGATGTGTTAGGAATCTATTCACCATTTTAACGCCACTCTGGTCAGATTTCATGCATGATTATCTTAAAGGCTTTCCTGGTCATATAATGGCACATGGCAGTACTTATGGTATATAATAACATAGTTGTTCTTGAATACCATGACTTTCATAGTTATTGAGTTATTCTAACCTTAACTAGAACTGAATTTTATATTATATTATACTTCCATTTATATTGCATATTATATTTTACTTTATATTGCAGTCTATATTAGTAAATGTTGTACCAAAATTGCAGTTTACATTCCTGTTTTCATAGCTGTTTCATTATAACATAATATTGTAGTTTATATTGAAGTTTATTTTGTGTTATCACGTACTAATATTACATTTACCTTGTAGATTATATTATCATTCATGTTGTTTTCTTGTTCAGAATACAATTTCCTTCCGCAGGCATGCATTATCATGCATGTTCATAGTGAGATTGGCTCGTACCCTTGATTTATGTATTTACAGTGATTACTATTGTTTCTTACATATATATAGTTGCTTCCATTGGTTTTATTTTTCTATGCACACAATATATTTGTTACCATCTCACACCATTCTCCCTTGCATTCACTCAATTTCATCACATAGACCACAAAAAAAGATTCATCGATATCTGTTTCTACATTACTTTATTGCATTGTAATTAATCCTGAAATAAAATTTTCTAACTATATTGTTTGAGGATACTAGATGTTATTATGTATATAAAGTCATATTTCATCCCAGTTTGTTGTTTATTCTTTTAACTTCAGATTGGTTTCCACGGTTCTTTCTCAATATTCTAAAACCGGTTGTTCATATCATAATACAAATCCATTTCTACATTTTGAAGATTGCCTTTGTTTTCTCAAATTTTTGAAAAGTTCAAAGATGCAGAACATCAGTTCAATGACCAATCTGGACAAATCTTCAACCACTCCAAGAAATAAAAGGGGTGCCACAAAACCAAGTTGTACTCATTGTGTCACCTGCCCAAATATGTCTATTGAAGTTCCGAAGAACCCAAGAACATAGTAGAAACATAGGATAGGGTATTCATTTAATGTTTACCCCATTGTCTATAATTTTATATCTTCATATTAAATTTTATATTATGTATTTAGCACTTTCAGGATCCTGGGTATACTACTACTCTAATTGCAATATTCAAACAATCTGTTTATTCAATACATCCTCTCCAAGTGAGTGGAACCAAAGGTACTTGCCTACTTTCCTCATTATATTTTTTTCATTCAACCTGCTTATTATATTATTTATGACCAGAATTTATGTTCAAAAATTGTATACAATTTTCATTCAACTGGTAATTATACTATTTATGTATACAATTTTCTTATACAATTTGTACACAATTTTCCTTCTAACTTCTTATAATAACTGCTTATTATAGTTTACTATATTTTAAGGCATTAACTATATACTAATACAGTAACTGAATCATTGTATTCTCAATTTTTCATTAATGGTTTAGGATATCATACATTTATGTCACAAAGATATGTAAAGCTTTAAGTTTTTGTAGTTAATATCACTAAATTTTTAATACTTACAGTCAATTTCTTTATTCCTACCATTATTTTAACATTTTCATTTTATAATATATAGTCTACTGTATTTTCAGGTATTTTTGGACCATTGTTGCATGCCTCATAATTGGTATGTTTGAGATCTTCTCCTATAGTCATCATGAATTGAATGAATCTTTTATTTAGGGGGGATTCAAGTTAACAAAACAGGTTAGTGTCCCAAAAAATGTTATTCTATTTATTGTTGGCTATGAGTTTTATACATCTAATTATCAATACTTCCTCAGTATGTGTTCCTTGTAGGTTAATTTTCTATATGTATTCATATATTCATATTTTATTCTATTGATTTTATTTTTATTTCATTTAGTATACCTAATTCCCATTTACTAAAAGCACTGAAACTATAATTTGATGAATTTTTATTCTGTTCGACTTTCATTAAGAATTAAGGGATCAAATAGTTTTTTATAAATGGTTTACATAACAGGTTTTGATTGAATTATTTTTTTAGTTGACTTTAATTGGGAGTAATATCATGGGATTGATTTTTTCACCCACAACCCATTTCTTAGTTTCATTACTGTTTGGACATCATTTGAGTTATATCCAAAAAGGCACTCATAATTCTTGATCGAGACAATGTTTGGATCAACAACATGCACCATGAGGGAGAATAATTTAGTTCATATAGGTTATCATATGGTTGTGAAAAACTGAAGTCATCTGGCCATTCTACTCTATTTTTTCATGTTTTGTTTATGATGTTTCTATTGGTTCATTTATGGTTGTTGTGTGTCAAGAATAAAATATATGCAACTAAATTTGGAAAAAAAATCCATCTGTTTGGACAGGTGAAGTGGTTCTTGAGAAAATTAATTTTCAAGGAGGGAAGTGAAGGGCATAATCCTGTAGATGAAATGCTGAGTCCTGTAAATAGAAATCTCGAGAAGAAAAAAAATGGGGATAATCAACCCTCAAATATTATTCATATATTTCACATGGAAGATACTATTTTTCACCTTACCGTGTTTCTATTTTTATGACCATTTTCCCATTGTCTTTGTAAAATATTTGAATGCATCATATTGAATACATAATGCTTCAATTTCTTCTATCTTGAACAAATTTCTTCATTGTGGACTTTAATACTGCCTAAAACATGTATTCTTTTCTCTCATTGCAGTATTTGTGTATTTTGAATTAATGATCCCAATAACTATTTTCAATTGTCGATTTGAATGTTCTTTCCATTCATGTATTTTGATTCTCCATGATGAAAATAATTATTTATTTCTTATATATTCTCTTAGATGTTTTCAAATGTATTTATCCAAATTGTTATCTACTATCGTAATGATGTCTCTATATTTTGTCCAATTGTATTCCAATATTAAGTATCACTATATATTGATTTCAATATATTTAATATTAATGTTATTTATAAAAATTGAAATATATTTGTGTCCCCTTTAAAAAAAGCATTGAACCATATTGTCGTGCGAATGCACGGGTGAGTACTAGTTATTCTAATGGAATGATCCACTTATAACTCTTTTCCAGGTGGTCATGGTTGTGAAATAGAACCTCCTATTGTGTTATTATTCCTTTATTAATTTTAGTCTCTTGGTATACCCATATTTAATTAAATAGTACACAAACATGATGTCTTCCCCCAACTCTTACTTAACCTCAACCTCATATCCATCATGGAATCATATTCTTCTTCATAGTGAAAGACAATCTATATCTTCATTTTGGTAATATTTCTTGATTTTTCATTATAGTGTAGTCCATATATCATGGTGAAACATTATTTTCCTTATTAAATATTCATCACTAATCCATTTGGATTAAATCATTCCTTACTCACAATAACATATTGATATTTAAGCTTTGAAAAATATTTCAGAATCTTTTGATTTAATGTCTTAAAATTCTCTTGAGAAACACATTTTAATCGCATCTAAAATTAATAGTAATCTTATGTATCCTATAATATAATTCATTAAATTACGTATAATTTTTAGGATAATATTATATAAACTCATAATAATTTTACATAGACTTCATACCCTTTAATTTACTCTTACACATCATTCAGGTTACACTGAAGTAACAATGTAATTCTTTTACTTAATCTAACGTTTCTCCTACTTTAATCTTCCATAGCCTAGTTTTATTTTGACATAACATATATTATTATCCCATATCACTAATATAGATTTTAATCTCTTTCTAATGGAATATAAGTTACATCTCATCTTCCAAACATCACAAAATGAAATATTAGGGTGTAATATAGCTACCAAACTCATCATAGTGTAGCCTTACAATAAAACACTACTACCATTCTCCCATATGAAATATTGTGATATACCAAATTATAATATATTGGAACATTGAAATATTTCTTGATAATATATTAATTTTATTATCTAGAATTAAGTTAATTTTTTATCTAAATAATATCTTAGTCTTATTCCAGATTCAAAATGTTAGGTTCTGAAACACCATCTAAGTTAACACAAGATTAGTCTTTCAAAGGATTAGTTTTATCATATATATCTAGATACTACAAATTTATTCTTATTATGTACAAATATTATTCTAATTTACAATTTATTACCCATACTTAACTTGATTCCCATGGAATTACTCTTAAATAGAATCATGTTATTCACATGTAGAATGGTTTCCACACCATCTACTCATATGCAGCTTCAGAAATAATTTAATATTATTAATATATGATCCCTTTTGAGTCTTTTTAATCCTATATAATGACTATAATTTATAATTTACTAATTTAAGACTTTATAATTTTATATTTATTCTAAAATATGAATTCAATCATTCTCAAATGCCCTCAAATAAACATATAACCATTGGAAAACATCTTTAACTTCTCTAATTCATCTCAAAACAATTTATATAATTCCATATTATTATTTTAAATTATCTCAGCCATATCCAAATCAGTATATTCATTGAAATATCATCTATGTGTAAAGTTAATATAAATTGTAATATTTATGAATAATAATCAAAAGTATGATTCCTCAGCATCTTCCTTATCATGTACATATAATAAGATTTTCTACAAGTAAATTGATCTCCAATAACATATCCATTATAATCTAATCATTTCATATTTTCCAATTAATTAATAATATTTATTTAGTATGATATATTATTAACTAAAACATAAATCTAAGATAATGTCCAATCTCAAAAGTGTTCTTTAATATTAACTCAACATTCACAACACAACATATATTGAAAACTTGCTTGGGGAATTCAATATTCACTAAATATTCTATTTTCGACAATAATTTAATCAATTATATTTGACAAAAAATACAACACCAAAATCAACCCAGAGAAAAAAACATGTTATGGTTTCTTACCCTTGCTTGTTTCATCAATAAAAAGCTCTATAAGAATTTAAGGAAGACACATACAGGGTGTGAGTATTTCATACCCAGTGGTTGGTCACCAAAAAACCCCTACCAACCTATTATAAATCCATGTTCATATAGTAGAAATATACAGAATATGGTTAAGTTTACAGTTCAAATAATAATAATCTTATATAATATTTAGAATGAGTAATGAACATCAATATTAACTCCCTAAACTACGAGGATAAAAACATGTGTTTACCAACATTGATCCTAGCCCCGAATCTGAGGAGTTTGAAGGAAACTAAGTCATGGTGAAGTACTCATCTCATAGGGATAGGTGGTTTCATAAACCAAGTCTAATAAATATTTTATCCCGTAATAGGTAATGGGGAAACGATAATACCAAGTTAATACATCCAGAACCCATCCCAAATAATAAAACCCTTACATCAATACCAGTATAAATAATCATGAAATATATAAAAAATATCTTTTGAAATATTATCATGATTAATTTTCAATGTACATGAATATATAGTCAACCATATACATGTGTCAACATATCTTAACTCACTAACCAATGCTTGTTTGAATATGTTATAAACAAAATAATCAATAAAATAATTTATGTAAAGTATATAAGTATATATAATATTAAAAATATATAAAATATTAAACATAGATAATAATTAAAACACTTTTAATTGACTAATCATATATAGTGAGTCATATAAACTAACAAAGGCTTGTTTTAGTGAAAACAAGAATTTTTAACTCAAAAAATTCATTAATTAATAATTGAAACAAAATATTTATTAGTGAAGAACACCTTATTTAATCCATTATAACATATTTTAATGTCATTTCAAACCTAATAACTATAAAATTATCGAATGGAGGATAGGTCACTTACTTAAAATTATATTGAACCAAATTCATATGTTCAATGGAGCATATTATTCCACATCTTGGTTTACTTGACAATTTTAGGATTACGTAAAATCAATGATCTATCTGATACGCTAACAGAATAGAAGAAATAAAAATGAGAAATAATTATAATCTAAAATAATATAAGCAAGGATCCTCCACTAAATGGAAAAATAATAATCATTTATGAAGTGAAAAATAACAGCATGGAATAAAAGAAGATTTATAGATTTCATCTAACAAAAAAAGATAAAAAAAATAAGTATTATGATTACCTTGACTATAATTTGATAAAGGAACGATAATTTAAAACCTAGGCATTAAATTCAAATAAATATCATGTCTTGATATCAACTTAGAAATTATGAAAGAAGACAATAACTCCCAAGGAATATTATGGTAAAATTCCAGGAAGCAAATCCTAAGAATTCAGTCTATTTTTAAGTTATTTATGTTTTAATAACAAAATAACCATTTTAAATCTTTTAAAAATAAATCAAAATCCCACCCAAATTATTTAGGGTTACCACCAACCTTTTGGTGGCTTCACAAATTCCACTGGACACTTGGTAGTAAGCAAAAAATTCATGTGCCTTAACTACGCCAAGCCCACTTCTTCCTTCTATGTAATGACCGTAATTTTATGGGTGGATAATTTCCCTTTATTAATGGTTTTTTAAGTGTTGAATTAATTCACATTTAATACTGAGAAGAAAAGGTGTTTTTCTAGTGTATTTAAAGATATTATTTTACTTTATTCTCTATTTAAATATAACTCTTTAAATTTTTAATAGAATGGATTTTGTGTTTGAGGTGATTTAGAGGTATTTGAAGGGGAATTAAAAGATGAAGTTGAAAATAGAGAGGTGTAGTAGATGCATTGGGTAGCTAGTTGACATAGACTAGGTACTCAATGTGGTACTGGTAGAATAAATTGTTTTAGTTAAATCCACTAGGTACCTGGTGGCCTTATACTATCCAGTGGCCTTATATTGGGTACATGGTGTCCTTATACCAAGTACTCGATAAACACCTTAGTATAATTCCCGAAAATAATGGTAATTTATCCATTTTAACTCTATAAAATTAATCAGAAATCCCCTTTTCTTGAAATTAAATCTCATTTCATCTATTCCATCCTCCCTTATGTTATCTGAAGATCATTCTTTCCCTCTTAAAAAACACTTTCAATCCTGGTACATGTCATATCCAAGTAATTAAGGGAGCTCATCCTTGGACATTTGTGTCTTCATGGTTCTTTCAATATCCCCTTTTAATTTATTTATGGTCATTAACTAAATACCTAGATTATATGTTATAGGTTTTTTAAATCCATTGTTATTTTATGGAATTTTTCAACTTATTGATTACATGAGTAAACCTTAATTAATGAAAAGGTATCAATTTTGTTTTTATATAGTCTCTTATTTTTTGTTAGTTGTTATGTGACCTTTTCCTTCAAATAATTATGACTTTTTATGAAAATTTGCATAGGTTTCTGTCACAACCCAACCCGGGTCAACCCTCAATCGGTCACCCGAGCCGGCCCAGGCATGTCCCGAGGGGAATTCCCAATCCTCCTGGTATAGCAACCAGTTTCAGGCATCAATGTATACATGGGGGATTATTTAATCCCAAAATATAAAACCGGGACCATAAAAATATATAGAACAAATAGAGCATGCAGGAAAATGGAAACTAAATCTTAAATAAACAAAGAACTGATCCATAGGAAAAGTATCACTAAAAAGAAAAAAACTGGAGACAAGACCCCACTACAATGATCTCTATGTGACCCATTTGTAACCTCCAACCAAAAGCCCAAAGCTTCTCCCACATGAGTATCCACAGAGAAAAATCATGAACCACAGCTGAACCTGCATCTGAAATGGTAAAGGATAGGCGTGAGAAAAAAAATGCTCAGTAGGGATGCCAAAAGTAAACCACTGAATTCAATTTTTTCCTTACCCAAAGTTGTTTGATGATACAAGATTGGAAATACAGTTATAAAAATAATGTTTTCTCATTTAAACAAAATAACATATCTTTTCCACAATGAGAACTAACAGATGCCATATATTATTTCAAAAAAATTTTACCATTTTATAAATAAAACTAAACAAGTGATATCATGGCTGTGAAAAAGGGAGACAAGGTAAATAATATAAGCTAAAAATAAACCAGTGTATAAGAAAATAAACAAAAAATTAAAGTAGAAAATAAACCAGTGTACCAGAAAATAATCAAAAAATACAATTTTTAACCATGGGTGATCCCGAACATCCCTAGAAAACCCCTGGATGCACTTGGTTCAGAACCACCTATCGGTGTATGGTGAATCCATATAGACTATAACCCACTGATCACCCTTGCAAAAAAAATTAGTATAAAATCCCACATGGCCTCTATATTTACCAGGGGAACCCACCCGTCTAATCAGTGATGGTGAGAAAATATCACTCGATAATCTATTAGATGCCCAGGCACCCAATGTGGTTATAGTAATACTTTGTAAGTATGAGGCCCTCACACGTGTGACCCATCTCACCACACTTTCCTACCCCAAACACAGACACCAATTTATGATAACCCCTAAGAGATATCCCTCCTACAAAGGTCACCCATATTTATATACATAAATTCTATATTACACAAAGGTGCCAATTGGATGCTATAACAAATAAAATTTAAAACATTTTGGAAAACGTTTAATGTTTCCAACCAGGAACACACATTTATTAAAAATATTTTTCAAACACCAATCTTACATTTACAAAGCTAAGTAATCCCTTAAGTTCTAAACACACATTCAAACACTCCACTATTATCAAACATGCTTTTACGCTTTTCCAACCCACACCAAAACATGTTTCAAACTGAATTCTGAAACCTTAATGAACACATTACAAACCATGATTTCCAAAACAATTAATGAAAAACCAAAACCACAATTTAATTACTTTTTAGAAATCCTTCAATGGGACTAACATTATTTGAAATCTAAAGTACATTTAGAAAACTAAAATTCCAAGAAAACAACAATTTCCTTAAAACCATAACAAGAAACCAACTTTTTTTATATAACATTATACAATCCAAAAAAACATTAAAACCTTTCCAACACATTTTAACATGTTTATCATGCTATACCAACATAAAACCATATGGACTCGAAATCCTCTTTTGAAATCAAATGAACACCAAGGAAACATTTTAAATCCTTGCCCATAAAATCCCCACTTACCCACATTATTTTAAAGTAACAACAACTAAAAACCTTGAATCCATTAAACCCTCACAAAAGTGTTTTAACATAATAACCAAGACAGAACACAACAAAACCATGTTCATTAATAAGAAATGTAATTTCAACATAATAATGGAGATACATTTCATAAGGGCCCAATTCCTTCTTAATGAAACCTAATCATTTCAAATAAGCTTTCTAGGTATCATAAAACTATGCAATTTACACAAAACCTCATTTAAAACCAATTTTTAACAAATCAAATAAATTCAAAATTGATATAATAATTTCAACAAGGGTGTCATAGAGATGAGAAACTAGTTTATAAATTTATTTAAAATGAAAAGCATCAAAGGAAAGTATTTAGAAAAGAAAAAATTTGAAACAACTACTGAAACCTCATGCGATTGGAATAAAACTTAAATGGGAGGAAGAATGATTCCATGTGGACAAATGCACACCCTAAATCCAAAGGAGACCCAAGATACATATTAACCCTAACATTTAGAGTTTACACAACAAGAAATCCCACATTAAAACCCTAGAATTACATGAGGAGAGGATAATATAGAAAATATAACTCACCAGAAGGAACTGCTAGATGGAGGAGCAGCCGCCAAAAGAAGAGTCAGATGAGAGGAGGCATGATTGATGGGGGTAACAGGAAGATATGGGGTAAGGGGAATGCGGGGGGGAGCATCGGAGATAAAAAATAATAGAAATAATTGAGTGAGAGGGTATGGGTGAGGGGATAAAAAAGTGATGAAAATGGGGAGAGAGGGGTTAGCACATAAGATAAAGTGATAGGGTGATTGGAGGGAAAAGTAAATAAAAAAAAATAAATTAGTGGGAAAAGAGGGGTGATGAGTGGGGAATAAATAGAGAGAGGGGTGAGTGGAGAGAGGTAGTGCGTGATTGGTAAAATTAAGAGGGGGAGTTATTGGAGAGATGGAATAAAAAAGAAATGAATTAATGGAGGAAATATGGGTGAGTGGAGAGAGGGAGTTCATGAGACAAAAAAAATAGTGAGGAGGCGTGAGAGAAGGGGATTGGGGTGTGAGTGGGGGTTAATGGGGAGAGCAGTGTGAGTGTGATGCATAAAAAAGGGTGATGATTAAACCCCTATAAAATTAATAACAATAAAAAAAGAAGTTAATAATAATAATAATGACAATAATAATTATAATAGTGATAATAATTATAAAAATCTAAACAACAATAATAATAACAAAATTTTAATGACAATATTTACAATAATTTTAAAAATTATATAATCATAACACTGCCATTAATTTTCTTAATGATATTAATAATAATAACAATAAAAATAATCATAATGATTTTCATAAATTTATTCATTTTCATATAAATAATAACAAAATTAATAACAAAAAAATAATAATTATATTTATAACCATTTTAATGATATTAATATCATTAAAAAATTGAATTAAAAAAATTATCTTCACAAATATGTTATTATTATTATATCATAAACATTTAATTTATTTCATTCTGATAATGTTTTATTATTTTAAGATATGGGTAACTATAGGGGCATCCGGGCTGACCGCATGGTTACAACTAACCATGTGGTGCCCATGCACCATTCTAAAACCCACCCAAAATATCAATTGTCCAACAATTTAAACACACACTCAACCCGCACCTTGACAAGACTAACTGAAACCAATAAATAATAAAATTAAATAATTTAAAAGGTTGGGGAGTGAAAATTCTCCCCACCACAAAACTTTAGGCCCCAAAAAAGTCACCCAATTGAAAGACAACTAAAACTCATGTCAGTGCCTAACCAAAACCTGTGGGGAGAAAAATAAGCTTCGAGCTGTCTATTCACTCTACAAGTTACACCCGACTGAATCAAAAAGAAACCATAGAACAAAAAAAGGGAGACCACGAGAGGTTTCTACCAACCATAATAATTCCCATAACATAATAAATTAAAGTCATACACACCACCCCGGGGGGTCAGACCTTGAAGCACCCAACCAAACATATCGATTTATCCATATGAGTTGAACTGAACTGTTGAGACTTAATCAAAAAACCACTACAAGACCACCAGACATACCAGAACACCAGAATAAGGAACTCCATATAACAATAACACCAGAACTAAGACTTCCCCATACTGATCTAAAAATCCCCAACACCTCACATCTCCAAACAGTCACTAATAAAACAAGGTCTAACACACACAAGGTCCAAAAACACTTAATAAAAATTAATGATTTTAGAGGTCACATTCAGAAGAACACGACTACCATGATCACCAATGGATAAGTTCATAACACTATCACCCCAAAATATAAACATAAAATAGTAGGAAAATGAGAACAAGGGAACCCTAAAGGTGTCTATTCCAAGATGAATGATAAAGAACCAAGAAAAGGTCTCACATTCCTCAAACACACTGACTGTGCATGAGCTTCACCCTGAGACCTGAGGCTGGGCATTTGATGGCTGAAGCATCTTATTCCTCACAGTCAGACACTAGAATCCCCTAATCTGAACTCCTTCCTTGATTGACACTTCCCACATAACTTCCCCCGCTGACCTGAACGACCACAATGATGATAGGACTTAGGAGGGATGCAACCTTAAGACTTGAAATGCCTGAACCAGCCATGCTGAGGGAATGCCTGAAGGCATCATGATGAACTAGGTGCCAGGATCAATGAAGATAACCTCTTAGGGAATGTTCATCATGCACACACTCTTCTCCATATAGGTAACCTTAACAAAAACCAATTATCACCAACTACTCCCCAAACTCCAATGACGATAAGATAACCAACCTCCACTAGTCCTAAACAGAACCTTAAACAAACTTGAAACAACGTTAACCTTGAAAAACTAGGGAGTTCCTAACCACCAAAATACACAATCCACTTACCTCAAGTCATTACACAACCTCTAACATACCTCTAACACATCAAATGGTGATGAAACATAAATTAACTAAAACCTAGGCATGAATCATCAGAAAGAATAGATACTTTTCTAGGTGGAATACTCCGAAGAACACAAGAAACACAAAATCAAAAAATGCCTCAAGCCAAAACACAATCGAAAGGAAAACCCCAAGATAAGAAAACAGGCCTGAAATCCAATCAAATATAAACACAATCAAACCCCTCTTTTCAAAAATCACCATTTTCATTTAAATTTCAAAATTGCCTTATCCCAAGGTGATTTTTAAAATACCAAAACCACTTTTCACAAGCCAAAAAAATCCACTCCCCAAGGAAAAACCAATTTCCAAAACCTTAATACTTTAAAATTCACCCAATAAATCATACAGATCATTACATGTTTGTCCACCCATTTCGATCCACATCACCCATAAACAAATTCCCCTACACACTTACCATACACACCCACACACATGTGGTCCTCTATAAATATTACCAAGGGCCACATCCTTTTCTCATTGAAACCCAATCATTTACTAAAATTATTCCAATTTTAAAACTCCCTTTACCAATTTAAAATTATTTTAGAGAAAACATTTTCATTTAAAAAAACTTCCATTTCCAAAAGAATGTTTTCACCAACTGAAGCCAAATGGACTACAACTTACAAAGAACCACCAGAATGAGGAACTAGAAGTTACACTTAACCCAACAATATGGTAGTGAGAAATGACCCAAGTAAGCATCAACAACTTGGAAGAACTTAAGTCGTGCACTCATACTCCACATGGTTTACTACTCCATGATAGGTCATGACGTGACACCGGCATTCCTCTGTTGTCATCCCTCAATCCAAAACAAAGACACAAGAATAAAATATTGAAATACCCCTAGAAACTCATGGTTTGGAATGAGCAAAAGGTTCATGATACCCTTCCCGTAGCTACCCCTAAAGTCTTGAAAATCCTAATCTCCATCTACCAAACACCCCAAATAACAAGGGCCTCCTCTAATATTGTTTTCTCACAAACCATTTTTGGTAAACCCTGAACCAGTTAACCAAGCCAGTCTGTGACATGTCCTGAGGGGTTTTCCCGATCCGCTCGGGATAGAAACCAGTGTCAAGCATCAAAGTATACACAAGGTAATGATTTAAGCCCATGAGATAAAACCAAGACCAGAGAAATAAATAGAACATATAGAGCATGTGGAAAAATGAAAACTGAAACTTAAATAAACAAAGAACCAATCCAGATGCAAAGTATCACTAAAAATAAAAAAACTGGAAACAAGACCCCACTACAATGATCTTCTTGTGACCCATAGGTCATCTCCAACCAAAATCCCAAAATTTCTCCCACATGAGCATCCACTAAGAAAAATCATGAACAACAGCTGAACATGCAACTAAAATGGTAAAGGATGGGCGTGAGCACCAAAATTCATATGAGGGATGCCAAAAGTAAACCACTGAATCCATGTGTCCCCCTACCCAAAGTTGTCTGATGGAACATGTTTGGAAATACAATTATAAAAATAAGGTTTTCCCGTTTAAACAAAATAACACATCATTCCCACTATGAGAACCAAATCACACCATATATTCTTTCAAAAATGGTTTACCATTTTATAACTAAAACCAAACAAGTGATATCAGGGATGTAAAAATGGGATACAGGTAAATAATACAAGCTGAAAATAAACCAGTATAGAAGAAAATAAGCAATCAATACAAGCTGAAAATAAACCATTGTACCAGAAAATAATCAAGAAATCCATGTGGTTACCATGGGCGATCCTGAACATCCTTAACAACCCCTGGACGCACTCGGTACATAACTACTTTCCTGCGTATGGTGAAGCCCTATAGTCTATAACCCACTTGTCTCCCCCAAACCCAGACACCAATATACTATAAACCCTAAGGGATATCCCTCCTATAAAGGTGTCACATATGTATATAAATACATTCCATATCACATGAAGGTGTCAACCGGTTGCTATAACATATAAACATTAAAACTTTTCCGAAAACGTTTATGGTTTCCAATCGGACAAACACATTTATTCAAAATATCTTGCAAACACCACTCTTACATTTACAAAGACAAATAGGTCATTAAGTTCTAAATACACATTCAAACATTCCACAATTATCAAACATGCTTTGACCCTTTTCTAACCCACACCAAAAGATATTTCAAACCAAATGCCCAAACCTTATGAACACATTATAAACCATGATTTTCAAAACACTTAAAGAAACATCAAAACTACACTTAAAATACTTTTTCGAAATCACTCAAGGGGACCAACTTTTTTTGAAAACTAAAATCCATTTAGAAAACTATACTTCCAAGAAAACAACATTTACCTTAAAACCGTAATGGGCAACCGATATTATTTATAGAACATAAAACAATAAAAAAAGTTTTAAACCCTTTCTAACATATTTTAATACGTTTTTCATGCTATACCAACATCAAACCAAAAAAACCCAAAATAAACTTTTGAAATCAAACGCACACTAGGAAAACATTTTAAAGCCTTGACCCTAAAATCACCAATTACCCACATTATTTTAAACGAACACCAACTAAAAACATTTAATCCATTAAACCCTTACAAAAGAGTTTTAACACAATAACCAGGACAAAACACAACGAAACCATGTTAATTAATAATCAATGTCGTTGCAACATAATAACGATGATACATTTAATAAGGTCCCAATTCCTTCTTAAAGAAACATGATAAATTCAAACAAGCTTTATAGGTATCATAAAACTATGCAATTTATATGAAAACTCCTTTAAAACCTATTTTTAACAAATCAAATTAATTCCAAATTGCTGTAATAATTTAAAAAACGGTGTCTTAGAGCTGAGAAATTAGTTTATAAAATTATTTAAAATGGATAGTGTCAAATGAAATTCGTTAGAAAATAAAAAACATGGAAACAACTACCAAAAACTCATGTGATTGGAATGAAACTTAAACAGGAAAAATAATGATCCCATGTAGACAAAACACACACCCTAAATCCAAAGGAAACCTGAGATACATATTAACCCTAACATTTAGCGTTCACCCAAGAAGAAAACCACCTTTGAAAACCCTAGAAATTGCATGAGGAGAGGAAAATAGAGGAAAGAGAACTCACTGGAAGGAACCGACAGAGGGAGGAGCAGCTACCAGATGAAGAGACGAATGGGAGGAGGCATCATTAAGGGGGGTAAGGGGAAGAGAGGGGGTAAGGGGAATGTGGGGGGAGCATAAGAGATAAAAAAATTATGGAAATAATGGGGAGAGAGGGTATGGTTGAGGGGTTAAAAAATCAATGAAAAATGGGGAAAGAGGGGGTGAGGAAATAAGATAAAGTTATGGGGTGATTGGACGGATAAAATAAATAAAAAAGAAATAAATTAATGGGAAAATATGGGTGATGTGTGGGGAATAAATAAGGAGAGGGGTGAGTGGAGAGAGGTGGTGTTAGATTGGTAAAATAAAGTGGGGGAGTGATTGGAGAGAGGGAATAAAATAGCAATGAATTAATGGTGGAAAGAGGGGTGAGTGGAGAGAGGGAGTGCATGAGATAAAAAAATATAGGGGAGGTGTCAGAGAAGGTGATTGGGGTGTGCGTGGGGGTGGGGGTTAATGGGGAGAGTGGTTTGATTGTGATGGATAAAAAAGGGTGATAATTAACCCCATAAAATTTTAATAACAATAACAATAAAAGATTTTAATAATAATGAGGATAATAATTATAATTATTATTATAATAATTTAAATAACAATAATAATAACACAATTTTAATGAAAATATTTATAATAATTTTAAAAATTATATAATCATAACAATGCCATTAATTTTCGTAATGATAATAATAAAAATAAAAATAAAAATAATCATAATTTTATTTATTTTCATTTAAATAAAAACAAAATTAATTCCAACCAAAAAATAATTATACTTATAACAATTTTAATGATAATAATATCATTAAAAATTTTAATTAAAAAAACATTTTTATCTACACAACAATGCTATTTTTATTATATCTTAAACATTTAATTTATTTCATTCTGATAAAGTTTTATTATTTTAAGTAATGGGTAATGTCAGGGGCATCCAGGCCGACTGCACGGTTACCATGAACCGTACAGTTCCCGCGCACCGATCTAAAACCCACCAAAAATATCAAATGTCAATCAATTTAAACATGCACTCTACCCACACCTTGATGGGACTTACTAAAACCAATAATTAATAAAATAAAAAAAATGAAAAGGTAGGGTGTGAAAGTTTCCCCATCTACCTCCCATAATTATAAATAATTTTTCTAGAATTGGTTTGTGGATAAGTAATATTTATTAAAAATATGTATTTATAACTAATAAATATTTTCTTAAATAATTTAACGAATATTCATCATGATTTTAATTGATCTAAATTATATTTTTTACATTTTAATTATTTAGATATTTACATAATTGAAATAATAGTTTGTTTTTTATTTGGAATGACTTATATATCAAAAAGGATAAATGGAATATTTTTTTTATTTATAATTATTATTGTTTTATTATTATCTATATGTTAATATTTTTTAGCATGATATAAGTGATAGACTAAAACAATATGTTGAAATATAAAATATATTTTTATTCCTAAAACATAAATGTTTTATATTATATGTTGGTTGTTATTTAAAATTTTAGATAGGGTATATCGATATTGTATCAAGCATGAGAAAATATACCTCATGTCAATGGAAAGGTTGATTGTATAGAATAGGATAACAACACCTCAAAATAATGATGGAGATAATATTTTCATCATTTTTCAGATGTGTTTCAATGATTTAACCCCTTACAATTAATCAATTTGAGCTTATTTGTATCATTTTAGTGTTTTGGTGAATTATGGGATTAATTGTGGAAATTGGATAATTCTAAAAATTTAACAGTTTTGTGGAGCTTCTGTAATTCAGGCATAGATTTTACATTTTTTATCCAAATTGTGTGATTCCTTTTTTTAGGCTTTATGTACTTGTGGGATTAATATTTGTCTTCTGGACCAAGGTCCAATTAGGAAAAAATGGCCCTTAAAAATTCATCAAATGGTAAAAGTTTGTTGGCCGACATAATGGACCCCACCATAAATAATGAGGCATATCTCGGACTACATGTGTCCAAAAGATGTGATTATAGCTGGAAAATAAATAGGACTCTACGAGTCACATTCAAATTAAATTTCATGAGTAAATTAAGTCATTAAATTCCCCATTTCATGTGTCCAAAAAGAAGAAGTTGGAGCTACACCTCGGGCAGAAAAATAATTCATTAGTAATTCGATAATAACATTTGGTACACTTGGGAAAATTTACTGATATTTTGTAGAAAAATGAAAAAGACATATAGGAACAAAATTTATGAAGACACATTTTTGAGATTCAGTTATTTAATATGATAAAATGACTCTAAATTTCGATGAAGTAATTTTAGAGGGAAATTTTCTACTCTACAAGCCAATAAATAAGAGTTTTCACTTAAATTCAAAGTGGTTGAAGAAAGTTCAAGAGGGAATATGCAGGAGTATTGAGTTCTTGAAGTTATTTCTATTTTTATTTTCTCTTTTATTTGTTTCATCATGCTCTCTTCTTCACCTTTCAACTCTATTACTCTTCACATGGAAGGGTAAAACTTTTGAGAGATCGGGGAAGCAGAAGTTTAACTTTTGTAATGTTGGGGTTTTGTGCTTAAATGTAAAACCCTCATTTTCATTTGAATGAATTATATTATTATTATTTCCCAATTCTCATAATGTGATCATGTTTTGGGTTTGGTGTATTCATTTTTAATATCTTTGGTTAAATAATTTTAATCTCCCTCTGCCTAGTGAAATTGGTCTCGATTGAGCATATTGTGTTAGGTGGTGAGTGTCTAGAGATCATTGCAACATGTGTGGAATTAGTGGAAGTTTTATAGAGTTATAAGAAGAAAACATTCCTGATTGATACTTTCCATAGTTGTTTAGGAATTTTTTATGAACTTCAATGCACATAAGAGTGAGTTCCATTCCTTTTTTCAACCAAAGGTGATTGATAACTCGATCGATGAGCCTTTGATTTGACATTCAATAGGGAGAGAGGGAAGATAATATTTATGACTATGATGAAATTGAAAAATGTGATCCTACCCTGACCCCATCACTCTCTTCATCCATTAGATTTCAACCTTTCTTTTTTACTTCTTGCTTTATTTTTCAACCCAAACAATTTCAAAAACAACCTTTTCTACTTTCTTAAATTTAATGGACTAACATAATTGTTGTGCACTCCCATTTGGATACATCCTAGGTTGGCCACATTACTACATTTTAACATAGGTTATATTTTTTTTGTCACACCCCATGATAGGAACGTGTTAAAACTCGGCACCGTTGCCATTATGGTTGTGCCAACAATCCATTTGTAAATATTTGACTCTTTTCAAATTAAAAAAAATAAAAAAATATTTTTCCATGATGTTCTCAGATGCTTTTTTCTTTAATTCATGGAACAATTATCCACAAGTGAAAGAACCAATTATTGACTCACCTTGGTCTGTAGATGATAGAGTTTCTCTATTTGCTAAATAGATCAGGGGAGCTCGAATCCAAATCACCATGGAGGATGAATTCAACGATCTCATCTTAGACCATAAAGAAAACCTTGAATACATAGTATTCGAGGGATTGGCCAGAGAATTAGTTGAATTCCATGATTATTTTCCAGAATTTTGTCATGAAATGTTCTAGGTGTAATAATAAGAGGACCTAGAGAAAATAATGGAATTTCTAATTGAACAAACTTTCAATTGTAAGGACTTCAAGTAGAAATATAGGACCTAGAGAGAAAGATGGAATGGCTAATTGAATATGTTTACACATCCCATGAGAAACACGAACCTAAAATTCACCGATTAGTGGAAGTGGATTCCCCGGTCTTACTTGGTGTTGAAGAACCTAGGGAGGCCATGATGAAATTAAAAGAATATCCATTTGTCCCTTCTCAACCATTTTTGAGGAAGATTAATGAAGAATATTTTCCTTTTAAAATACATACGGAATATCAACAATATCTGGATGACTTCTGGAACTAGTGTGAGGAACTAATTAATCATAGAGTTCCACATAATATATAAGATCCTGAATCATTGAAGGAATACACCAACAATGTGGTGGAATATGAAGAGAATGTTGGGGATCCTGACTACCCTCCTCTATCTACTACAACTCTACTTCAAGAGGCACTTCCGATTGAAGATTATTTGAAGACAAGAAAAATTAGGGAGATGATCTTTTCATGAACTCATTTTCTTCTAATTTTATTAAAACTGAATTGAGTATCAACTTTCCTTACTTTTAATTTTCATATTCAGAATGTATTGTCTTGGAGGATGAGGAAGAAATGTAAGATGCACTTAAATGGGAATAGTTGGATCTCCCCAAACATGTTGACCATTTATTTGAGGGAGTACATGACATGATTCAAGTGGCATTTCCTGAGGAAAAAGAGATACAAGATTATTACTTTGAAAGGGATGAATTTGATATGGATACTTCATGTTTTATCTTTATACAAATAGAATTATACTCTGACATTCCCTTCGATTTTTCCAATGATGCAGCATACCTTCAGCAACCACTGAAGAATAAATAGGAGGCTATGAAATTTGAAGCCATGAAAGTGGAGGACTCATTCATTGTCCTACCCCCACCCAGAAAGTTGTATCTTATTTTCCTATGGGTGGGTTTAGTGTACTATACTCATGGTATCCTCAAAAAAAAAGAATGGTGTGCCTGATTTAAAGAAGAAGTTTTGTTGGTTCATGAGAAAGAAACTCCACCCACAATCAAATTGGGGATAAACAACTGGAACTGCCCATCTGGAGGCAGTCGAAACCCAGGGCCCACATGGGGGATTAAACCAAGATCTATTCTTCTTCTCTCATCTTATTTCTTTTTTTGTTTCTTTCAATAAATTTATTATGTTATATTTTATTATTTTTCTTGTAGGTTTTTAGTGTGAAACACTTATGATCTTAACTCAATATTGTACTACCAATAATTAAGGTTGTACCTATCCTTTACACTTTATTGTTGTTGTGATTCATTTTAAAATTTTCTTACAAGTTAAATCAACTTGAATGAATTGAGGAAATTTCCCAATTTATTTTTGGGGGAGGGAACCTTTTTAGTTTTATTTGTTGTTTGTTTTTTAAAATAAAAAAATTGTGTGTTTTCAAATTTTTGTCTGTTTATTTTTATATTTTTGGCATGTATTTACAAATTTTGAGATAAAATGATTATCATTGAAATTTTTAAATCCATGTCATTGAGTGAACCAATTTATTCCATGAAACTAAGTGTAAATGAATGCTGAAAATTATTTTGTTTCAACTTCAATTATTTGGTAATTTCATAAAAAGTACTCAAAATTTTTAATCTCATGCCACATCTCACTACATTATATTTGAAATCACTTTCTTGTGAGGCTTCTGAACAATTATTTTTCTATTTTTTTATTCACCAAACTTCTTTAGAGAACCAAACCATGCTTCTTTTAACCTGAATTTTATTTATTCCTTTCCAAACTTGAGGTTTTGGGGTACATGTGTTTTTAATGATTGATAAATTTCTTTGGTTTAAAATCCACCTTCTCAAGATAATTAATTTCATTCTGGACTACCTTGTAAATTTAATCCTTTTAAACCTTAGAATCCATGAACATCCTATTAGGATAGCCACATTACAATCCAATTTTCCCTATCCAACCTACTCTTGAAGTAAAATAGCATGATCTTGTTGAACTTAAGTGTGGGGGAAGCTGTCTTGTGTTGTGATAACACATTTGGTAAAACATCGAGTGGAAATTAAAATTCTGAATGGATGTGTGTGATGATGAAAAATTAATCTATTGAAAGCTGGGCCTTTTCTATAGCATTCATGATAAGAGAAGCTGTGTCTTTCTAGAGCTTCTAATGGAGTAAGAAATTTGTGCCTTCTTTGTATCTTTCAAGAAAAATCATGTTCGAGAAGATTGAAATTTTTTCCAATGAAATGATAAGATGTTTGATAATTTCTTGATATTTAATTATTATAGAGCTGAATTTCTACTATTGGGAGTGAATAGGATAACAAACTTGAGTGAAAATTAGAATTGTTCAATTTTGCTTCAAAAAGATCTAAGCCCATCTCATTTGGCCACAGAACTTTTCACTTAAAAACCCTTCCAAATGAAAGCCATAGAACAACCCTAAAATGTCCTCATGAAAAAAAAACATTGAATCACAAAAGTTGGAGAAGATTGAGTTTCTCAAACCTATGGTGACCCTTGCATTGGTTTGGATGAGAAAAACATTATTGAAGATTGATATTTGTGAGGTGAGAGAAAATTCATGTGAGGTAGGTGTCTTGTGTGTATGGGAGGAGAAAGGAATAAGAAAAATATTTAATGATCTAATTCTAGAACTTTGAATAATGTTTATTGATGAGGCATTATATCTTTTATTTCTTGGTGTTGAATTAGTGAATCTCAATGGCATGTGTTTTGCATTTTCTTTGATTTGATTTTGATTTTGACTTGTTCGGGAGTCCAAGTGAAAAGTGTGGGGGAATCGATAGAGATAATATTTTAATTATTTTTCATATGTTTTTTAATGATTTAACCCCTTGTAATTAATCAATTTGAGCTTATTTGTATCATTTTACTATTTTGGTAAATTATGGGCTTAATTGTGAAAATTGGTTAATTTTGAAAATTTAATAGTTTTTTCGAGTATCTGTAATTCGGGCATAGCATTTACATTTTTGATCCAAATTGAGTGATTCCTTTTTTAAGACTTTACATGATCGTGGGATTCAACTTTGCCTTCTAGAACAAGATCCAATTTGACACACAATGGCCTAGACAGATTCATCAAATGGAAAAAGTTTGATGGCCGACAGAATGGAACCAACCATAATTAATGAGTCATATCTCGGACTACATATGTATAAATTATGTTATTTCAGCTTTAAATGAAATATTACTCCACACATCACGTCCATAATAAATTTTATGAAGAAATTCGGTCATTGAAGCACCCATTTCAAGCGGCCAAAAAGAGGACTTTGAAGAGTAACCTCGGGATGAAAAAGTTGTCTTTAGTAATTTGAGGATAAATTTTTGTTACACTTGGGAAAATTCGCTGAGATTTTCTAGAAACATGAACAATAAATATAGGAAGAACATTAATGAAGACACCTTCCCATGATTTGTCCATTTAATATGATAACTGGACTCTAGCTTTCGGTGGAGTAATCTTGGATGGAAATTTTCTACTCTACAAGCCTATAATTAAGAGTGTTCAATTACATTAGAAGATGTTGAATAAGGTGGAAGAGGGGTTATACTGGAGGATTTCATTCTTTAATTTATTTATATTTTCTCTTTTCTCTTTTCTTTGTTTCATCATACTCTCTTCTTCCCCTTTCAACTCTATTACCCTTCACATGGAGGGGTAAAACCTTTGAGTGATCGAGGAAGGGGGAGTTTCACTTTTGTAATGTTGGAGTTTTCTGATTAAATATACACCCCTAATTTTATTTTTAATGACTTATATTATGATTTTTTATCAATTATTTTAATGTGGTCATGTTTTGGGTTTGGTTTTTTCATTTTTAATTGCTTTGGTTATTGACTTTTAATCTCCCACCGCCTAGTGAAATTTGTCTCGATCGAGCATATTGTGTTAGATGGTGAGTGTCCAGCAATCGTTGGAATGTGTATGGAACTAGTAGACTTTTTCTAGAGTTATAATGAGCAAAAATTCCCGATCGAGACTTTCCTTAGTTGTTTATGAATTGTTTATGAACTTCCATGAACGTAGGAGTTAGTTCCATTGTTTCTTCAACCAAATGTGATTGATAACTTAATCGAGGAGTCTTGCATTTGTCATTAAATAGGAAGAGAGGGAAGATAATATTTATGACTATGATGACATTGAAAAAGGTGATCCTACTCTGACCCCATCACCCTCTTCATCCATTAAAGTTCAACCCTTGTTTTTATTTCTTTCTTTATTTTTCAACTCAAACAATTTCGAAAACAACCTTTTCTACTTTATTAAATTTATGTGACAAACATAATTTTTGTGCTCTCCACATTGGAGAAAACCTAGGTTGTCCACTTTAATGAATTTTAACTTATGTTATATTTGTTTTTGTCACACACCATGATAGACACATGTCACATAATATAACCTTTCCACTATTCTTGGGGCTATAATATTTCCCATACTATGTATACATGATACCCTTTACCCACAATGGGATGGTTATTTCACCCTTAGTTATATTTATTTCTATAAAATTCTAGTCTGGACCTAAAATAATTAACATAGGTGTGGATAATACTTCTATTTGGGTCTAAATAATTTGACTTAAATAATTCCATTATTGTTTTTACATGTAATGTTGTTTAGTTGGTTATTTTTTTCACTTTCATTGCATTATTGTTTTATATACATTAGTATATAACATAGAGGTGGGGATGGGTGGTGACCACCTAATCTGTATGTTATACTCACATACTAAACATTCCACTATTGAGTTGTGTGATGATATTTTGTGTATGGTCCCAAGAGTGGAAAATCATGCGTCCATAGGGTTTTGTAGTTGTGATGATGATATTGTAGTTTTAATATTTTTATAGCATTGGGTAGTTGATCCAAGATAATTCATCATGGTTTATCCACATGTACACACTGATGGTTAATCTACTTGTGTAACCCCACCCGCTTCTTCTTAATTAGAGTCTAATTGGTTTATTTGACATTGTTTCGTGACCCAATTATATTTTTATGTATTTTTTTCTATTCTATGATGTTTTTGGATGATATAATTTGGTCGATAAATGTTCATATTGACTCTACATTATTAGAATTGTTTTGTATTCCGATTTTTTTATTGGCAAATAGATTTTTCACCTTTTAAACTTTAATCTTGAAAAAGTACTTCCAAATATGGGATTTAAACATATTTATTATTAAAAGGGGGAAAATATCACTCACTTTTATATAATTCATTCCCTATAATTTATGCTACTCTCTAGAGATTTTGAGGCGTGTATGCGATGTTTTGGTGACCAGATTCAGTATCATTTGGGTACCAATTTCATAGTCATTTCAAAAAGGAATCAAAGCACACTAAGGGTTCTTAAAAATTTTATTTTAGATTATTTAAGAGGTATGATGATCTGGGATCAAAAAATAGTCCATCAATATACCTATCCTACATAATTATAGTAAAATAATGAGCTACAAGGGGTGTTCTATGATATATATTTATTTCTTCATTCCGAGTTAAAACTACTTCTTTAGTATCATCAATCATGGATAGGAATTTATAATTATAAATTATTAAGAGATCATGAAATATTTTATTCTTTTTTTATGATTTTTGTACTAATTGAAACATCAATAGTATATAATTAGTGTCTTCATACAAATTTATTATTGATAAAAAGTTAATATGAATCAATAATTAATTCCTTTGATGGAACAAACTCTCTTTATTTTAATTCAAATATAGTCTTTTTATTCTTATATTTATGTAATATCTTTATAATTTTAAATTATATTCCAAATAATGTTTCAAAGGCATCAAAATTTTGTTATGAACTATTAAATCCAAGATCATCAGTAAGTGAACACCCCAATATAACCTCTACTAGGCTAGGGAGTGGAAACCATCAATAAAGTTTCTAAAAATCATGTGAAAATTTGTATATAAATGTTACATTTACCTACTACAATACAGCACCATACACCATACATGTATGAAATGTAAACATAACTATAAAAAACATTATTATAAAAATATAACATAAATATGATACAATGTGTCTAATATAATAGAAACCTCCTAATCATAATGTGAACTAATAAAGTGAAAATCATGAAAACAGAAAACATTGGGTACAACTACCACATATAAAGAAGGTGAAATATCAAATATTGGTGATCTGAGGGTGATCTACATAATGATATCCACTCTTCTATATATCCAATTCTATTTCCATCTATAATTTCAATGATCATCTATCCACTATATCAGCTGGTATATATAGACTCAATTTGAACAATTTCTAAGGGTACATATAGGAGTGGGTGATAGAGCCAATATTTTCATATATTTAATTGTTCATTTCCTAGTTCCAAACCCATAATTGTATCATTTATTGGGTTATTATAACATGTTTCAATTATCAGGGTGATTTTGGGATTTATGAAGAAAATAGTTTATATCTTGATTTTTTTTTATTTAATATTTGGGAATTTCTTGAATAAAACATACATTTAATATTTTTAGTTTTGATAAAAATTTCATGTGGCTAGATTTAATTCTAAATAATTCTTGGTGATTCTATGATTAAATGGAGATTCTGTAATGGGTGAAGTTTCTCAAATTTTCTGGAATTCACAGTCACTTACATGTTATTCAATCAATATATTTACCATAAAAAGAAATTGTATGTAAGTCATTAAACCTACCATACAAGTCTATCAGATAAATATTGATTCAAATTACCAAAATTAAATCAACCTACAATGTGAATATTGAAATAATTAATAAAAATACTCAATAGTGATTTTATGGATCAATAATAACTATAAATTCTACAAAGTCCCTAATCGACTACATCACCATCCAATCAACCACAAGTTGAATCTACCACATGGTTACTTACATACTATTTGGTTACATGTATTTCATGTGTTCACTTAAACCTCATGAAATATGCATCTATTTGAACCTCATAATTGATCCATGGATTTTCAAAAATTAACTTATGAAGATCAAGTGCATAACTAGGAGTATACTTCGGGGGAATCATCAAAATATCGAACAAAATATCTAGGTTATCATATAAATATTTATGTGATAAATATGACTCATTCAAAAGGATCTAAACACAAAAAAATTATTGTTCAACACCAAATAAGGAAGGTTGTGGATTTCCAAGAAGACCAAATTGTGTTGGATATTTAAAGATGAAAAAATTTAATGAATTTAAATATTTTAAAAGGATAAAATATCTTGGGTTTGACTGGCCAAAATGGAAGGAGAACAAAACTCTATAATAGAAAAGGGGGTTCATTATATAGGGAGTTGGTGGACCTTTTCATACACATCTTCTAGAATATTTTCTGTTTCTGCTTATCTTTTCTAGTTTTAATTATTTTTTGAGATTTGAAATGTCTTATTCTTCTCCTCTCATATTAATTTACACTCTCATGGATGGGTAAAATAATAGTTAACAAGGAAGTTAAGGATAAACATATTTATGATACTTGACTTTTTGTTCATCATGAAATATATTACTTCACTCTTCTATTGAAAAGGATTCAGTATTCCCTTAAAAGTTTTATTATTATGTTTGGTTGTTTTGGTTTTGGAATTATACATATAGATAATTTCCTTGGTCGGTTATCTTAATATTCTCCTACCTGGTTTCAGTTTTTTGATAATGTAATAGTTTAGATATTAGTGTTAAATTTCTCCGTCATTATTTGTATGTGTGTAATTGGTAATGAGATGTCTTAGATATTTAAGAATAATAAGACCCCATTGGGATTCACCTAATTTTACAAGGACATCGCACTAAAATACTCTCACACATATGAAGGGGAACTAGGGGAAAAAATAACATTACTAACAGTTTTTTTACCATTCATCATCATTTTATAACAAATTTTAATACAATAAATTTTGAAAGTGGAAAATTCCACATCATTTTTATAAAATAAAATTGAAAAATCTTCCATAAAGTTAATTATAGATGGCTTCCCATGTCACTTTTATAGAAAATCAATGTGGAAATAATTCTGGAAGGGCTTTCAACGTTGGTTTTTTATAAAATGAATTTCAAAATAATACCCACAACTAAGTTCTTATAATATGTATTTCAAAATATTTTTTATAAAAAACTAATGATTAAATCCCTCCTATAATTATTTCTACATTGGATAATAGTAAAAACGACATAGAATGTATATCGAGAAGGCTTTCTACTTCAATTTTTTACAAAATAAATTTTAAAGTTCAATAAAAAATACTACAAAATTACTTAATCCAACAAATGAAAACCAAAATATTGAACCAATATAGGAAAAATAGAATAATATTAATGAAACTCATTGAGATATTTTATAAAAAAAATTATAACTATATATCTAAATTAAACTAAACACCCAAATTAGTCAAACACAGAAAATAAAGTGAAAAATAAATTCTGAAGTTGTTTCAAGTCATTGAATGTATATGAAGAAACATTATAAAAACTAAAATATAAAGTATTGTGAATTTATAAAATATCATATTTTTTTAAATTATAAAGGTTATAATAAAAATAATCTTTTCAAAATATGTTTTTTTCTATTCATGATTATCTTATAAATGAATCATAAAACATAATATCCACATTAAAAATTTCCATGAACATGATGACAGATCATTTGTGAAAAAATATTTTAAAAATAAAAATCGTAGATATGGAATAAAAACTAATCATTCACTGATATAAAACTTATCTACCTAAACGTCCACATAATAAATTTTTTCCACGATTAAATAGAGAGACTTGTTGAACTCAATCCATGACCTATTTTAATTTCAGATATTAATTATCAAAACCTAATTTAAATGAAAAAATTAAGATTAAATAATTAAAATCAAGGAATAAAACTTATATCCTAAAAAACATGAAAAATATAATTCAAACACTACCCAATAAAGATCCTGAACAATATGCTTTCCATTCATTTGGGAAAAAATGTATAATATCAAATTCCATCTAAAAATTTAAATATTCAATATCAATAATATTATAATGATTATTTTTTAATAATTATATTTTTTCTTACCAATCAATGAATGGTTAAAACCAACATGTGATTTCTGTGTTTTTTTAATATTTTATATATATATTCAACTTTAGCTTCTTGGTTCAAATATTTCACCTCTGTTTAAATGTATTTTAGGTAAATAAAACTTAATCAGTGTTGAAATTGTATTATATGAAAAGACATTGGAGATACTTGATTAGAAAAGTAATTAATTAAGTCAATATAAAATATTCTTACATAATTAAAATAAATTAATAATAAAAATTTACTTACATTGAAAACAACTACAACATAGGTACCATAAGTTAATAACCTTTTATAGTATCCATGAATTTGGTCTTAAATGTATTTAATGTATAATATCTTTCACATATATCATATCTTGTAAAAAATATAATGATTATCTAATATAGGAAAAACATGTGATAACATTATTTCCAAATAAACTTTATGAGGAAAGTATGCAGGTATTAGAACTCTAAATTTTCATTTCCACTGTATTGATTCCTTATATTTTATATTATTCAATTTATGTTAGGTGTACGAAAATATTATATTTAATTATAAATTTAATGATAAATTAATAATGGAAGGAAAATCACACAACATATGTTATTTAACAATAAATATTAGTTCGCCAAAGTAAAAAAAATAACCAATACTCTTTCCAAATATGGACACCTACTTTGTAGACAGTGGAATTGGAGTAGTTGGGTCAATGATATCATGTACTTATACACTTACATAACATGAAATCCTAAGATGATGATTTCAAAAATCCCCTAGATGGTGTACAATTTTGTATTCCACAATACCTACATTGGGATACCAAGCAAGAAACTCACAGTGCACTGTTGGGTCTGGATGAGAAGGTGGAAGATCTGGGTAAGAATCTTATGCAAGTGACTTCTATCTCATCTATTTTTCAATAATATCTAATAAATATTCTTTAATTATATCCTATATTTACTCATTCATGTGTCGCATATTAGACTTTAAAGATACTGTTTCCTTATATTCATCCCTCATCGATGTCGCACTAGGGGAACAACATTTTTTTTAAATATGATACCCCTTTTATACCCTCTAATGTGGCCAGGGTGTTCTAGAATTCCTGAAATGGTATTAAAAATATCCTTCGTACCCTATGGGAGAAATATCCCTTATGTCATTTTCACATTAAGGGTGTCCTAAATTAAGATTTTAAATGTAATATTACTGAGATAAATGTACTAAATAGTAATATTGATGAAAATTAGAAATTAATTACTTATAATATTACAAGTAAATTACTTTTTGAATTAGTAATATACATTCCTTTTTTTATTCTCACCCTATTCTATTTTTTTGATGTCTTTGAGGAGATTTAGTGTCTAGAAAAACCTCTTCAGAGTCACTAATTTACTGGGATCTTAATTCACTAAAATTTTCAACAATTATTTATTCCTATAATAATGGATACCCTCTATATAAAAATTTATGAGGGTATAAATTTTGAAACAGTATCTCTAGGTGATTATTCTTGGAGTCTTATTATATAAGAAAAAATAAATGATTTATAAAGTAATGAAAATTCATTAAATAGATAGATTTTAAAAAATAAACATACCATAGAAGATTCCTCCTACCAACTGGAGACAGACTACCTCCATATATCCTTTTCTATAAATTAAATATTATGTTATGAATCTTCATCCTTTTTACTCAAAAAATATTAATTTAATTCAACATTGTCTTAAAATCTCCACATTTTTTTTAAAAGAATAGACACTTTTCATAATTCCTATTGTCTCTAGAAAGTTAAATGTAATCTATAATTGAATAAATATGAAAATCCCATGTCATTGGTTGATGAGAATGATTGTATTTATTGTAAATATAGAATAAGGAATCCAAATTAAATGTACGATAAAGTTATATATGATAATTGATCAACCATATAAAAAGATTGATGGAAAGAGTTTGAGAAATATTCAAAAAGTCTAGTGATAATTGATTTATAATTGTTATGGATTCATTGGATCTCATTCACTATGAAAATTCTCCATGCATAAAGTGATGATTCTTGAATAACTGTTATGGACTCATTATTTTTAATTTCATATTAAAATTATCCACGATTGGTGATGAATTTTTGAATTATTATGTATTCCTTAGATCTCACTCACTAAGAAAATTCTCCATGATTGATGTGAGGATTCATAGAGAATTGTTATAGACTAACTGGTTGTTATTTCAGACGATAAATCTCCATGATTTGTGGTTATTCTTAGATACTTTTTATGAAATAATTTAATTTAATTTTATATCATACATGAGCAATTCTCCTTGTTTTAATTGTGATGATTTTTTATCCTGATCGTAAGTTCAAAGACATATGTCAATTACAATAAGAGAGTGCATAGTGTGAGGATTCATAATTTAAAAGAAGGAAGAATACCATGAAAATAAGTATTTCCATGAGGAATTTGAAGATCATGATAAACAACATATTTCATGATGATGACATTGGTGAGATGATATTTGTATTGTATAAATATAAAGTGGAGGTATTTAACATTGATGGGATTTGGAATTTATAATTTCATTCCAAAATTTATGAAAAATTATTTTTTATGAAGATAATGAAAATGGTTTTTTATGATACAAGGAAGTAGAATTATGATAGTCATGCAAATTGTTTTCATGTAGATGATTTGAAGAAGATTGCGTGATTTGGTTTGGCATTTGATGGGATAAGTTTTTTTATAATATTTTGGATGGGACTTTACATAAAATTATGGATAGCCCTAATTTCCCCCAAGGAATAACCCTCAACCACTCATAGGGGGGACCTAAGGATCAACCCCCATGGGAGATACTAAGGAGGAAACATGGTGGTAAAGGTGGTCTTGTGTATAAGGCATGCAGGAGAGTGAACATGGAGTCACGCTTGTTCCGTGTATAGGATCTTAGAGGTGAGTGGGTGAATGGAACACACTAATAGGGGATATTTGGGTCATCCCATTCCATTTAAAGTGTGTGAAAGGTGTGTGGAGGTTATAATACCATGAAACTACCTTGAATGGATATCAAAATCGATTTGTTAATAAAGTAGAGTAAAGATGTATGGTATTTTTGATGTAAGACGACCAAAGATTCAGGTACTATTCACCTACTTAGAGGATATAGACATATCCATGTCCTCCCAATCCAGTGAATCTCTACCATCTTATCTCCTACATTTTTTATATTCAATTATGTTCATCATATTCATCCTCATCTATTCATCCATGTATTCCATCCTGTTAGAACTCAGGACGAACCTCCTTCGATCACTCGTGATCCTGGTATGATCACTTTGAGATCAAGTTTCTGATTATATGAGGCCATGAGCCTCTATGCATACAATATCCAACTTTCATGCGTGATAAAATTTCAAGATGTTTCAATTACCGGTTGAAAAATAAAGTTACATTCATCATTTCAAGCATCTTTTATTGATGGATTCATTTGAGATTCAAAGAGAGTATATGCATGAAATTATTATAGAATGAATGTGAGTAATGAAATATGACCTCACATAATTTATGACTCTGTGATTTTTGGAATAATTTTTTATGATAGAGATAGAAAAATTTAGTGTATTTAAATATCATGACATAGAATTATTTATGGATGTTTGAAGGAACACTTGATGTGACACAAATTTGTATTACCATGTTATGATAATACATGTATATTAAAACAAGGAAAATCCCACATAAAAAATGAAAACCCAATCCTTTGGGTATTTAAGATGAGTTCTACTATTTTTTATACCAGCTGAAGAAAAAAGTAACATGTAATAATCCAAAATTTTATCCATGTAAATTCCCTTCTAATAATTATGTCATATAGTATAAATCACTTAAAATCACATATAGAACATAATAAAAACATTATAAATGAATAATTAATGGTATAAGAGGTATTTAAAGAAGTTAAGAAACATATCATAATGGAATGGTTACTTTACCTCTAGAATAGTAATATGATTCTTATGAATAGAAAATCATCCAATTGAATAGTATCATCACCCATGAATGTGTTGGTAAAATTTAATCATCTTATAAATTGTAATATTATATAATTATATCAAAGTATAACTGAATAAATGTATTATAATTTATTAATCAAATACTAATATTTTTGTAAATCATAAATATATAATTATAATTTTATAATTAATATAATTATTTAAAATCAAAAATTCAAGAAATTTATCTATAAATTAATATTTTATTGAATAATTATTATAAGATAATTTATGAGACCTTAATTAATTTTTCAAAGTGTTATAAAATCATTTATAATTTTAAAATCTCTATTTTCTGAATAAATTGTGATTTTATTTAAAAATTAAATTTATCATACTTAAAAAGTTATTTTCAAAAAATTTAGTTCATTTTTTAATTCTGCACATCAAAATATGTTTTAGGTATTTTTTTGGGAATTTTTTAAAATACTTTGATTTTGTGAATAGTAAAATACGATAACTTACAATATATATACATTATTAGTCAAATAAACTATTACCTAAGTCTTCATTGATGTAAGAACAAAAATATCAAAATACCCTAAATTAGATTAATATATTTAGTGATAATTCTCAAACTATTTTTATTCTTGATCCAAAATAATAAACTAATGAATATAATAATGAGAAAATTCACATCCCCTCCCCTATAAATACCTCCCCTCACCACATATCCTCCTCACACCTTCTAATATTTTAGCCTTGTCCAAATTCTAACCAATAATATTCTCAATCCCCTCCGCCATATATCTGAGATATTGGTATCATCAAAAGGCCAAACCCCTTTCCCTAAGAATTTTCTCAAGGAGACGGATTTAAGAGGTAAAATCATCTTTATTTTCTTTTAATCTTTTTTCATGTTCATTTATTTTCTTATTCTCTACTCACCTCCACTCTCCCAAATGGAATTATAAATATATTAACATACATATAATCGAATTTTATTATTATAATTTAATAATCCACCATCAAACCCCTTCTCCTCTCACTATTGTTCTTAAAATGAAAGTATCATCTATGGGGTGTTGATTTATAGCCTTCAAGATGACATGTTTTTGTTTTTCTTTGCCAAATTTAAGGCTGGCCATGAAACCATTTTAATAGTTAAAATAGAATTTAATAGCTACTTTATAATCCTTATTTTGTTTTTTTAAGTAACTTAATTAAATAATATTAAATTATAAAACAAAACAAGTTCACTGCGATAAAAAAACCACCATAATAATCTAAATGATTATCACTAACATCTTATTTAATTATTCATTCTCACACAATATAACCAAAAGATATATATAACCATTTAAAATTTATTTATTATCCTTAATAACCTATAATCTCAATTCTCTATAATTATTCTAATTGTACATGAATTTCCAACCTATATACATGTGAATCAATCATGAAATTGAAGAAAACAAACACTCTCAAACGATGAAATTTAACTCTATAACTCATCAAAAATACCATAAATGAAATAAATAAAACTATAATAAATCAAATTAATGTATAAAATTTGATTTATTTTAAAATTAAATAACATAATTTGATTATCCAGGATACTAAATATAAGAAAGCATTTAGACATAAGGTAAGGAGAATTCTCAAACCCAACTCTCTCCCTTTAGGGTTTCTCTCTTTTACTCTATTTTCAATATGGATGTTCTATTATTTTTCTATAAATATCATTTTTTTCCTTTCATTTTCTTTTATGGTATATACATGTTTTAATATAGTTTTATGAAAAATTCGTGGATTTTTTCAAAATAAATCTACTTTAAAAAAACACACATCTTTTAATTCCCATGAGATTGTTTCTTCTTTAATAAAAATTGATACCACGCATCTTATTACCTTTTTATCTTGGGAAATATAATGATAATAAATGTATTCTTTATGAAATGAAACAAATCCCTTTCTATGAGTTATTTTATGTCCAATATTTATATATGTTCTATGGTTCATGCATGATAATGTTGATGTTATGATGTGATGGGTGCGCCCAGATTATATAGAACATGTATATTTTAGGATGTGATGGGTGTGCCCAGAATTACATATAACTCCAATGAATTGGTTAATGTGAGGAATATCATGACATAAATTGAAATATTCATGAACATGATGCTATCATTTTTCACAACATTGTGTGGTATTTGAGCACTAAGTCATGATGCTTCATTTTTATGAATTTCCACATACAATTCCTTTATCTAGTGTTTCTTCTAATGATTATGGTAATGAGAGTTTTATTATATTATGATGGGGATTATCATGATCACCCATGTTTCATGTCTCTTATTCATCCTCTTATTAGTCTTTTATCCCACCCCTTCTTTTCATGTATATCCTCAAGTGAATACTTATACTTTGGAGAACATGAGGGTCAATAAGAATCTCTAGAATAAATAAATAAATAAATATTTGTTTTTATTATGTAAAAGTTATGTATGTTTTTAATATTCCCTAGACTCTAAACCTTTGGATCCAGGTTTTGTAATACACTTATTTTTTATCGTCAAAAAGATGTGATATTTTTTTATGAAAAAATAGGATCTCTATAGTTGGCATCATATCACAGATTTGTTAATTTTGGAATTAGGATTATAGAACCTTAGTAAAAACCCTTAGTATGAGACTTATTATAAGTAAGAAACTCAGAATATTTTTTTTATAAAAATTCTAAAAATAGGGATCCCACAAGATATTTCTTTAGACTTAATTTCATAAATGAATAAATTATTTATTCATCACTTATTGACTTGTGGTTTTTTCAAAAAAATTCAATTTTAGAAATTTGTTGGAACTAGGAGAAACTAGGACAACAACCCATGACAGGGACAATGTAGTAATTATCCAACTGACATCCCCAATGTTATGGGATGTGTAGTTCAAAATTTCTTAGCGATGCTTACCTGGTTGTCTCAGGAAATTTACAATAAACTAAATAATGTGGAACATCCTACTTCAACAAAGATGGAGAAATTGGATATTATGTCTTTTATAAGATAATGTACACATAATTTTATTGGATCTTATGATCCACTAATCATGGGATAGTGGTTCTACTTGATGGATAATATCTTTTATATACTTCACTATTCTAAGATGGAGAAGGTGAATTTAGCCATTTATCATCTTGATGGATAGGCCAACCAATGGTTGGAGTTGAATAAGAACACCAAGTCAATGGATGAAATTGAAGTGATGGAGTGGGAAGACTTTATGATAATGTTTCTTAACAAGTATGTCCCTCAAAATATTCATATAAATATATATATAGAGAGAGTATATAAAGATAAAGAAAATGGAAGGAGAATCATTCATGACCTACAAATCAAGTTTCACAGGGTTTTCAAATTATGCTTTAGGTTTTATTATCAATAGTGATAGAAACATTGAGAGATTCTTTAGTGGTTTAAAACTAAATAATTAAAGTATCTTGAAATTTGAGTCATTGGGAGTTATGAAGAAGTTTTTCTGTGTTTTTTAAAAGTAGAAAAAGAATTTGTGGAATTTTTCCACGGCTATGGTGATAATAAAATAAATTTGGAGTTCCAAGATGGATGATATAATGATAAAGGTGGAAAAAACCTCAACCACCCACATGTCAAAAATGTGGTAATAAGCATCATGTTCATTGCATCGAAGGGACGAGGAAATTCTATAAATGTGGGAGATAAGGCCACCAATATCATGAATGTCGAAGAGACACGAGGAATCATGAAAATGTGGTTGAGGAATGTAGAGCATCAACTATGGTTCAATGATTCAACTATTGGGATCAAAGTAACTATGAAAGCTAGTGAACTAAACCCTGAGTCCTCAAGGGTAATCAACCAAAAATTCCAAAGGATAAGGGGAAGGATTATTCCATCACTACTGTTGAAGTGGACCCTGAAAATGATGTGTTAATAGTTACACTAGTTATTTATTCAAGAATAAAAAGCCTGCTATTTGATTTTTGTTATAGGAATTATTTTATATATTGTAATTTTAGTAGAACTATTCAAACACACCCTCAAAATATGGAGATTGAGTTATCTATGAGTGTTGCAAATGGGAAAATTATTACATCCAATCTATATATCTACTCCCTGGTTAATGATTGTGGGCTGGTCCTCCCAGATAATCTTGTCATCCTTCCTTTAGAGGAGTTTTATGCTATTTTGGGCATGTATTGGATATCTTTATACAAAGCTAACATAAAATATTGAGAAAGGGATATCACTCTTCACATACTGATGTTTCCTTAAATTTTGTACAAGTGTAAGTAGGATGATGAATCCCCTTAAGAATCATTATCTCAAGTGTGGATATTACTTCCTTATGATAAAGCATATCTACCTCAAATAATTGAGACAAATGAGATGGTCATGGTCACAGATATGACAACTCTGAGGTGCTACAATAATGTGTTCCCCAAATAATTACTTGATCTTTCACTTGAACTATAGGTTGAGTTCTCAATTTAAATTATTCTTGGATCTCTTCCAATATTAAATAAACCTTATATAATTTCCCCCATTGAGTTGGAAGAACCTAAGAAGCAGTCACACGATAATTTGGACAAGGGTTGTATATGCTCGAGACTTCACCATGGGGTGAACCAATCCTCTTCAACCAGAATAAGGATGGATCAATGTGTGACCGCTTTGATTACCATAATCTCAAAAAAATCATGATAAAGAACAAGTATCCCCTTACATGGATTTATTAATTGTTTGATCTATTTTTTTTCAATTATTTATCTAAGGTGGACCTTCAGTCGGGATATCACCAATTATAGGTAAGGAAGGAATATATTCCCATTACTTCCTTTTGAATGAGGTATGGAAACTATGAGTTCACAGTGATTCCATTTTCACTCACCAATTATCCATAAATATTAATTGACTTAAGTAATAGAGTCTTCATATATTACCTCCACAAATTTATGGTATTATTTATTAATGATATTTTGATATACTCCAAGAGAAAGGAGGAAAATGAGGATAATTTGAATACTATGTTAAATACATTGTGAGGGGAAATATTTTATGAAAATTATAGTATATGTGAGTACTAGATGGATGAAGTATCATTCTTGGAGAAATTTTATCAACATGAAAGGAATATTTGTGGACCCTTCTAAGACAATGGTAATAGAGGAGTGGACCATGTAAACATATTTATTAGAGATCCATAGTTTCCTTGGTATATCATGGAATTACTAGTGATTTGTGAAGAACTCCTCATGATTTTAAAATTCACTAACCCAGCTGAATCAGAAGGGATAAATGTTTTTCAAGGCTAGGGAATTTGAATACTACTTCAAAGAGTTAAAAAAGGAGGCTTATCATTATTCCATTACTCACACATCCGACAAGTAGGTAAATATTTATCATATATAGTGATGCTTTAAAAAATTGATTAGGATGTGTACTGATGAAAAATGATAAAGTGATAGATAAATCTTCAAGGAAGTTGAAAATTCATGAGCAAAAACTATACTAAATATGATTTTGAGTTGGAAGCTTTAAAAATTGTGTTGAAAATCTAGTGGAATTATCTCTATGGGGAGAAATGTGAAATATATACTAATAATAAGATTCTGAAATGTATATTCACACAAAAGGAGATTAATATACACTAGTTAAGATGTTTAGATATCATAAAGGATTATAAATTCTCAATCCACTACCTTCCTGGTAAGGAAAATAAGGGGAAGATGCTATAATTAGAAATGATTTTGTATCTTTATCAACGATCATAATTAAAAAAGATATAGTCTTCTAATATTTTCAAAGGATGAGCATTGGAATCATTAAGGAAGGAACATCATAAATCCTTGCTCAAATTATTTCTCAATCATCCATTATGTAGAAAATAAATGGTGATCAATGAAATGTTGTCTAAATATAGAAGAATGTGGATTCTATGTAAAATGGGATATCCAAATAGTTTAAAATTGATGAGGGAGACATTATAAGATTTAGGGAATGATTATGTGTACTATTAGATCCATAGATAAAGAAGGATATTTAGAATTATTCATGTATCTCAACCTTTTCTATTCACCTAAGGAGAAAAAACATGTATTGAGATATCTAAGAGAACTATTGGAATTAAAATTTGAGGAAGGAGATCACTGAATATACATAAATTTTCCTGGTATGTCAGCAAGTGAAGGCTGAAAGACAAAATTTTAAGAGATGATGCCATCATTACCCATACCAATATTCAAATGGTAAAACATCACTATAGACTTTGTCACTAGACTTCAACAAAAATCCAAAGGAAACAATACTATATGGGTTATTGTGGATTGTCTTATAAAGATAGATCACTATATCACAATTCCAGAGGAATTATCACTAGATCCACTTGTAGGGATATACATCAGGGAAGTGGTAAAGCCGCATGGAGTACTACTATCGATTGTATCCAATCAAGATCTACTATTTTGTTCCAAGTTCTAGAAAAATCTCCAACATTCTCTAAACACTAATATGATAATCTGTATGGATTATCATCCTCAACCTAATCTCCAATCTAAACAAACTATTCAAACACTGGAATATATGTTGAGGGAGTGTTCTATAGACTTCAATGGAGGATGGGACCAAAATATATCTTTGGTTGAGTTCTCCTACAATAATAGTTTCGACTAAAGCCTACAAAGGGATCCATGTGAAAACCTTTATGGGAAAAAGTGTTTAATACCAACATATTGGGATGAAGTTAGTGAACATAAGATATTATAACCAAAAATGGTTGAAGAAATGGAAGAGAATGTGAAAACCATTCAGCAACACATCAAGGCATCCCAAATTTGGAAAAAGAGATATACAGATAATCATTGATGAGACCTTAATTTTAATGTTAAAGACAAGGTATTCCTCCACATGTCTCTATAGGTGAGGATTGTGAGATTTTGGAAGAAGATAAAGTTGTGTCCCGGGTACATTGGCCCCTCGATATTCTTGATCGAGTTGGAGCTCTGGTCTATCAATTGCCACTTATACAAACCATATCTCAACTAAATAATTAATTCCTTGTATCCCTCTTGAAATAGTACATACAAGATCCCTCACATGTATTGAATCCAGAGGTGGTACAGTCGGAAGATGATCTCTCTTATGATGAGAATCTAGTGAAGATTGTGGACCATATAGATAAAGTTCTATGCATCAATACTACTCATCGGTTCAAAGTACTATGGAAGAACCATAAGTATGAAGAAACATCATGGGAACCAGTGTAAGCGAGGAAGGATGAGTATCCTCACTTTTGTTCACCATAGTATGTGAAATAAAATTTCGAGGGAAAAATTTCATAAGGGGGTAAGACTGTAATAGACCAAAATTTTATCAATGGAAATTCCCTTATAATAATTATTTCATATAGTATAAATCACATAACATCACTTAGAGTACATAATCAAAACCTTATAAATGAATAATTAATGGTATAATAGGTATTTCTAGATGTTAAAGAACCTAGACCAATAGAATAGTAAATTGGCCTTTGGAATATTAATGTAACCCTTATTAATATTAAAATGACAAAAAGAATAGTATCCTCAACCATGATAGTATAAATAAAATTTAAGAATCGTATAAATGGTAATATGATATAATCAGATCATAGTATTAGAAAATAAATGTATTAGAAATTATTAATTAAGTGTAAATATTTTTATAAGTCATAAATATTTAATTACAAATTTAGATTTAATATAATAATTTAAAAGAAAATTTATTTTCATAAAATTTATTTATAACTTTTTCTCTTATGATTATAAGATAATTTTATGAGACCTTAATTAATTTTTCAAAGAGTTATAAAATCAGTTATAATTTCAAAATTTGTATTTTTTGAATAAATGATGATTTTAGTTAAAAATTAAATTTCTCAAACTTATAAAGTTATTTTCATAAAATGGAGCACATTTTTTATGTCTTGAAATTGAAAAATTGTCAGGGTTTTTTTTTGAATTTTTCTAAAAATACATGAATTTTTTTGAATAGTAAAATATCGTAATTTACAGTGTATATAAATTATAAGTTAAATACATTATTCCTTAAGTAATCACTGATGTAAGAACCATAATATCTAACTCTCATTAATTATTTTAATATATTTAGTGATAATTCTCAAACTAGTCATAGTCTTGAGGGAAATTATAAACTAATGAATAAAATAATGAGAAAACACCCTTATCCTCCCCTATAAATACCACCCTAACCACTTATTCTCCCCACATGTTCTAATCTTTGTCCATTGTAAAATTTCTACCCAATTCTCTTATCAATCCCCTCCCACACATCTAGTAGCTCTTGGTCTCATCAAAATACCAAACCCTTTTCCATAAGGAGGTTTTCAAGGAGAAGGATTCAAGAGGTAAAATCATCTTTTTTCATTTAATTTATTTTTAAGTTATTTTATTTTCTTATTATCTCCTCATATACCCTCATACAAATAGAAAATAACTATATTAACTTAAATATAATAAACTTTTGTTATGTTGATGTAATAATCCATCATCAAACCCCTTATCCTCTCCCTTTTGTTCATAAAATGAAAGAATTGTCTGTGAGGTGTTGATTTATCACCTTCAAGGACGACATGTTTTCATTTTACCTTAACTCCTTCAAGGTTTTTCCTGAAACCATTTCAATGGTCAAAAATATTGGAAATTTTATGTTATAACCCTTATTATGTTCTGGAAGTAGCATATTTACATAATACTAAATGATAAAAAATGATTTCGTTGTCATAAAAAATCACAATAATAATCTAAATGATTATCACCAATATATTATCTAATGATTCGTGATCATACCATATATAAAAATGATATATATAACCATTTAACATATTTTATGATCCTTAATAAACTATAACTTCAATTCTGGATTATTATTCCAGTTGAACCTGAATTTCCAAACATATATACAAGCAAACCGATCATGAAAACCATGAAAACGAACACTCCTAAATGATTAAATTGAAATCTATAACTCATAAAAAATCTCATAAATGAACTTAATAAAACTATAATTAATAAAATTCATCTATAAAAATTTATTTATTTATAAATTAATGAATTTATGAATTTATTTTTTTTCTAGGATATTATAGTGAATAAATAATTTGGACATAAGGTAAGTGGAATTATCGAACCCAACTCTCTTCTTTTGGATTTTATCTCTTTCTCTTCATTTTTTGGTATATATATTCCTTTGTTTTTTTCTATAAATATCATTGATTTTTACTTACCTTTATTTTGGGGTAAACATGATTCCAATCTTGTTTTAGGGAAAGTGAAAATATTTTTCTAAAAGAACTCCCCTTTCAGAAATACACATCTTGTACTTCTCATGAGACTATTTCTTCTTCAATTAAGATTTATATCAAGAATCTTGTTCCATTTTTATTTTGATAACTCAAAAGTTTGTGAATTTATCCTTTATGAAATGTAACTCAATCCTTCCTATGGGTTATTTTATGTCCATGATTGATATACATTCTATGTGGCATGGGTGTTAATGTAAATGTTAAGATGTGATGGGTGTGACTAGAATTATATAGCACATGTAAATATAAGGATGTGACGGGTGTGCCCAAAATTATATATAACTCTAATGCATTGGGTAATGTGATGAATCTAATGTGATACAATTAAATATGTGGGAACATGATTCTAGATTTGTTCACAAAAATGTGTAGTATTTTCCCACCAGGACATGATGTTTCATTTTTATGAATTTCCACATTCCATGCCTTTATCTAGTGTTTCCTCTAATGATTATGGTTGTGATATGTTCATTATATTATTATAATGATGATTATTCTCACCCATGTTTCATGTCTCTTATCCATCATATTAAAGGGATTTTAGGTCACCCCTTTTTGACATATATCCTCAGGTGAATACTTGTATGAAGGAGAACATGATGGGAAATAAGAAGCTGGAGAAGAAAGAATTAAATAAATGTTTCTATTTTATTATGTAAAATTTATATGTGATCCTAATTACATCAATACACTAAAATTTTGGATCTTGGTTTTGTAACTTTGTTATGTGTTTTATATTTAAAATTATGTAATAGTTTTATAAGAAAAATCATGTTTTCTATATAACATGATCCTTTGGGTATTTTAATTAGTTCTCAACCTACATGACAGTAGTGAAACCTATATCATATAAATCGTGTGAAGAAGGTATGGTTATCTATTAATTAAGAGGTCACTCGTAGAATAACTTTTATCATGTGAAGATTATATGTGAAGGAGAATACATCACATACACAATGTAACATATAGACATATAGTGCATTAACCGAAGTAGAAGAAGGAAGCATGTATATTTGGGAAAGAAAGAATGGTGCACACACACCATTTCTGGTTTGTACAAGGAAGTTAGTTGGATTCACATAGAATTCATTTCATGGATACATACATTCGTATTATTATCAAAGATATGATCACTTGAGGAATAGTGTGTAATATTGGAAGTTACATCTTCCACTTATTGAAGAGAACTAGGATAATAAGAATAGAATATTGTTGAATAATTGGGAATGGAGTACCTTAATTGAGGAATAAGATAATAAAATTGAAGAAAAGGCATCCAGTGTGATAGAGATATCTTGTTCATAAGATCATTGAATATCATTGATGAATAGGGGGTGCCAGTATAAACAACACCACTGTAGAATGGTGGTACCAATATAATGAATTAAATTCACTCATAATGATTAATCAATTACTATATAAATATTGTTCCCAAATTCTATACATTTGTAATCATTTAAATTTATATTGACAAGAAAATACATGAAAAAATTATAGTTTGATCATGGAAAGGGGTAAGTCTTAATTCTAAAGCTTGTAAAAATATTTTTATTTTGTTGTTTTGTTTATTATCTGCATTTCATGTTTATATTGTTTTTGGGAGCACACAATATATTCATTACCCTTAACTAGGGAAGAGGTTCAAGGGTAGGATGGGATAATTGAAAAGAAATTAAAACTCGGTATAAGTATGTATACAGATCCCCCCCCCCCACTCAGTGTCCCTGCATGATCTATTTGACATATAATAGTGGTGTCATGGGGTAGGTCTGCCTCTTATTGGATCGAAGTTTATATACCTATTTTATATTACAATGTGTATATGAAGTAAATATTTTAATTTTATTTTGTAGTACCTCATGTGGAATACAAGGTCTCTACTCTTGTCGAAGGGGACATAAAAGTATCTTCCAATACTAGGAAAAACAGTTACAAGAGGGAAGCAAAGAGATTGAGAAAAATATTAATGAAATAAGAGAAGGATCAATACTAAGTTTTCATATCACTTTAAAATGATAATTATAAAGAAAGTAGCTCAATATGTGGAGAGTATGAGGAAGATGTATCTATTAACTTTTTTAGAACTTATAATCTCAACATAAAAGATATATGAATAATTTCCCTAAAGAAGTGATGTCATATATTTTTTCTTCGTTGAAAGAAAATGTTTTATGATAGAGTGCGTCTTAAAGAGGGAATCAATAAACATGTGGATGTACTTGGTAAAAAATCCAAATGTTAAAGTGTTCTCACATACCTCATTGAAGTAAAGGAAGAGTTGTTGACTCTTTATAAAAAAATATTTTGATTTTTGGAGAATAATTTCAATGGAATTATTATGAAATAACTGTGAGTGAACATGTATTTTATAAATTAATTCATTCACATAAAAAATTAAATGTTTCCATGAATGTAAGATATTCTCATCTTGATGAAAAAACATGTAACGTCAAGATTCATGAGTGTTAATGGAAGAAAATACCAAGATGTATGAATATTATATTTATAAGATCAATTCTCTAGAATAAATACATAAAGCTACCATCAGTGTGAAGGAAGCTCAATTGGAAGTCAAGGATAGAAGAATCAAAGACCTTGAAAACTATTTGAATAAAGGTAGAAAACAACACAATGATCAGATTAATAAAATGAAAATTGAATGGAAATATAGGCTAATATAATTTTCAAATTAGAAGTTTTACTTTAGAATAAAATTTCTAGAACTAGTGATCAACTTCAGAGATTTGAAGGAGACACATGCTAGAACTTCCGAAGTTTATAAAAAGAGGAACTCTTCCACCCAAACATATGAATAATGTCGAACATAAAAAGGTGATGGTTTAATAAAATCTATTAATGAGATTCATGTCACTAAATTGACTCATATTAGTGGAAATAAAAAATTAAAATAATCCATTGATCAGCCCTCTACTAGATTAAAGAAGAGGGTAACTCATAACCTAGTCAATTTAGTTTTTAGTAATGTTGTCCCATCTATAAGTGGAGGTTCAAAGAAAAACTTTGGGATGATATGGGTTGATAAAAAGTTTAATAAATCCAAAAAACCCCAAGGGTGGATATACTAAATAGAATCAAAAATAAATCTCAAAATTTTCCTGTAAATAAGGAAATAAAAATCAAAAACTTTATTAAATCTTTCCCAACTTGTATTGGATAGAAAAAAGGATATTTTTTTTGTGACTGTTGGTGCTGCTAGTATATTGTACATCGGGATGCTAAATGTTGGAAATGCATGAGAATGTTTGATAATGATAGAAGTAACAAATTCAGGGCGATTAGAGGTGAACAACTGAAGAGACCTTATAAATTACATCATATTTCATAGAAGAAAATGATTGTTTACCCTAAAAATAGATTGAATTTTCCTGATGTTTTCTTTTAGAAATGCATCGCATGTGGTCACGTGGATGAAGATTTTTGGTATTAACCATCTAGGTAAAGCACATATACTTATGGGAATAGAATACAACAACCTAAGAAGAAGCAAAAAATCAAAAATATAATGTAATTAGCTACCTCATGAGATAAAAAAGTGATGAAAAATGATTAGTATATGAAGGTTCCTAAACAAACCACTCCAAGAAATTTTAAGAATATTTTAGCCAATAATGTAATATTAACCATGGAAAAATATTACTACTATGGAATGATATGTCATACCATGGACCACTATAAATAAGCCATCGAAATGAATGGAAGCAAGCTAATGTCAAGAGGGGAATCAATCCATGAGAGAAACCAGAAGAAATGTCTGATTGAAGATATTCATGAAGAAGATTTTGATATGTTACCTAAGAAATGTAACTCAAAAACATTTAAGAAGACATGTTAAAGCTCAAAAATGTAATATGTTAAGAATTAATGTTTAATAATTTTTCTTGAACAATTGAAGGATTCTAGAAAGATAAAAAAAGATAAAGGTAATGAACTATCAAGAGAAAAAGAAAATGGAAAATAGATTATTCCATATGAATAATAATTTGAATTTATTTAGGCCATTTAAAAATATCACAACTCTAGTGTCCTATAAAAATTGTGTGGAAGTTGCAAGGAAACTATTCATATTGTAATAAACTGTATGATAGTTATACCTACTCAAAAGAAGATGATAATGATATAAAAATGTATCAAGCGAAGTAATTTCATTAATGAAATATGAAAAGATAAATAATCCCCACAAGATAATAGTGAATGTAAGTAAAGAGTCCGTTCTATCATTGAAATATTAGAACATTAAATTTATATAATAAATAAACATGAATAGTACAAAACACTTTTAAGTAATAAGAAAATGAGTCTCAGTTTTAAGAGAAACTTATCTTCCCGGTTCCACTTATTATTAATCTCATAAGTGTTCTACCTTATTCCCATACTTCTTAGCTATTTTTTCTGTTTACATTTTAGGTATTTTAAGTTAAGTATCATTGAAAAGTTGAGAAATGTATGACAAAAGTGGACGATAACAGTTTGGAAGGGTTATTCTATATATAATAAAAACATTTATTGTTCCACAACAGTGGATCATCAATTTGAACATGTTTAATACCATCTAATGAAACTATCCACTAGCTATAATGAAGATAATTCAACCCTTTATGGGGATATAACATAAAGGATATACCGTCAATGCTTGTTCAATGAGTATCTGAAAGGCCAGATAATCTCTATAGAAGTTTAAAATAGAGGTAACCCAATTACACTTCTTTCCCTTTTCTTGATTATATCAATTATTTGAATCAATGGGGAGTGTTGGTGGATGACTAAGCTCATATAAAGGGGAGAAAAATATTCATATACTTTTAATTTTTTATTTTATTTAAGTGTATTGGAGATTATGTTTCATGATGAATTTGTTTTATATAACCCCCATTTGGGGAAATAAGGAATTTTTTAGCATTATATCAAATGTATGGTTGTGAATAGATAGAATAAACAACCTAGTTCATATCTCAATTTTTTTCTAAATAATTTTATCCCACATATACTCATAATAGACCAACTAAAATCTCATTTTTAATAAGACCATGTGGTTCCATCCTTGTTTCAAAAAATTGAGAAGTGATATCCATTTACCTTGAAAATCATAACAATGATAAATATCTCTAAATTAATCCTTTTAATTTATTTTCAATATGGTGGAAAAGATACATTGACTTTATTTAGTAAATTAGTATTTCTAACTAAGCTAAAGGGGATATTTAAATGCCCATGTGGATAGTTTAATAGTATGGTTGTTTTTGTTATAAATATATAAGAGGGAATCAAAAATTGATGTATAATGAATTCCTAAATGATTATTGATCAATCATGGAAAGATAATGATGTAAATAGTTTGAGGAATATTCAAGAAGGTTGGTTAGGAAGCTTAGATAATTTTTATGGATTCCTTGGATCTCATTCACTAAGAAAATACTAAATTTTTTATATTATGATTCTTAGAGAATTGTTATGGCACATTTTTTTTCATTTGGTAAGGTAATTATCCATGATTTTTTATGATTCTTTGATAATTATTATGGAATCCATGGATATCATTCACTAAAAAGATTCTCTATACTTGATGTGATTATTCTTGGATAATTTTAATTGACTCATTTGTTGTAATTTGGTATGATAATTATCTGTGATTGGTGATGATGCTTGGAGAATTTTTATGGATTAATTTAATGGAATTTGATTTCATGATTGATAAATTCTCTATGTTTTAATTATGATGATTTTTATTCTATCATTAGTTCAAATACATCTGTAAATTTCAAAAGTATATTTTATATTTTCTTCATCATTTAAAATAATGAATAAGAAAATGAAAATAAATATTTTCATGAGGAATTTTAATGTTATGCAAAATATCATCCTTTATGATGAAGAAATTGGTGAAATGAGATTTGGAATTCACAAAAAGAAATTGGATCCTATTTAATCTTGACGATATTTGAATTTATAAATTCATTCCAAAATAATACAAATATGGGTTTTTATGAAGACCATGTTAATGATTATTTTTATGAATTAAAGAAGAGGAATTATGAAAGCCACGTAAAAAATATATTTTTTCCATACATAATATTTGAAGAATATTGGGTGATTTGGTTTGTAATTTTATGAGATAAGATTTTATTATAATATTTGTGTTGGTCATTAACCAAGAAAATTATAGTCAACCCTGATTCCCCCAAGGGATAACCCTCAGCTACTCATAAGGGGGTTGAGGGTCAACCCCCATGGGAGAACCTACCGAAGGAAGTGGCAAAAATGTAAAGGTATGAATTTGTATAAGTTATGCATAACTACATGCCTAGAGGCTCACATGGGCTGTGTATTGGCACAAAAAGGTGAGTGGGCACACGGAACATGCCCACAGGAGATAAATGGGACATCCCATACTATTTATAGTGTGTGAATGGTGTGTGTAGATGCTGATCCCCCATGGATAGCTCAAATGGATAGCAAGATCAATTGATTAATAAAGTGGAGTAAAGCCACATGGGATTTTAAATATAAGACAGCGGAAGTTTTTAATACTATTTAACCACTTAAAGGAAATATACATAACCATAGTTGCATGATCTAGTGAATATTCATTGTCTGATATCTCATTCTATGTATATTCAATTATTCTGATCATCTTCATCATTTTCCCTTCATCCGAGTACTCCAGTTCATGGAGACTCAATCCCAACATCTTTCGTTCAAGACTCAGCCTACTATGATAATTGTGAAATCAATTTTTTGATGATATGAGGCCCTGAACTTTCATACATACAGCCTCCATCTTTCATGCATGTGGATGTTCTAAGAAGTTTCTATTGATGGATGAAAAATGGATTTGTAGTAGGTAGTTAAATAATCATCTAGTAATGGATGCATTCAAGCTTCAAAGAGAAGATATGCATGCTATTATTATCTCATGAACATAAGGAATGAAACAAAATCTCACGTAATTGTGACTCCATGGTTTTTGGTTTAATTTTACATGATAAATATGAAATCCTTAATTATATTTAAATTTTATGAAACAACATTAATTGTGGAGATTTAAATTCACACTTTATGAGGTAAAAATTTATATATACCGTGTGAGGATAATAAATAGATATTAAAATGCGGAAAATGAAATTTAAATAATGATGAAAATATCCTTGGGGTATTTAAGATGATTTGAGGTATTTTTATACCGCATGAAGATACAGTTAACCTGATCCTTTAGGTATTTTAATGATTCCTCAACATGCATGAAAGATAGTGAAACATGACCTATATAAATAGAGGAAATATTGAGGAAAAATATATATAGATATGTCGATTATAAATGGTGGTTCTAATTTCCCTTCGAATAAAACACCACAAAACACCGGTTTCATGAAAAATAAGATAACCAGCACAACTGTTTTACTTACATGAAGAAGAAGAAGAAGAGGAAACCCTTATTAGACAAACACTATTATATGATAGAGAATAAGGTAGAATTATTTGATAACAGAGATAAACCATGGGAAACTTTTGGACACGTGAAGATTATAGGTGAAGTAGAATACCTTGCTTACATTGTTTATAATACTAACATACAGTGCATATTTGGGAAATGAAGAGAAGTATAATCACACCTATTATGTTTTGTACATAGTAGATAGTGGGATTCATGTGGAAGGCCATTCATAGTTGAATCCATGAACATGATTATTAAACACATGATCATCTGAATAATAGTGAGTTAAAGTGGTAGTTACATCTTCCACTTATTGAAGATCACTAGGTTGACATGCAAAGAATATTATTGATTCATTGGAAGTTGAAGAACTAATTTTAGGAATAATATTATCCATTTTATGAAAATGAATCAATTATAGTAGAGATATTTATTTAGAATATCATTTAATATCATTGAATAACTAGTGGATCCAATATAAACAATGCCATTGTAAACTGGTGGTACTACTATAAATAATTCCATTTACTCAAGAAGATTAATCAGTTCATGTATAAACAACTATTCCAAATAATTTATGTTTTTAATCATTGAAATTTAAATTGATAATAGAATCCATGAAACAACCATTGTTTTATCTTGGTATGAATTAGGTATTAGTATAGAACATTGTAAAAAACTTTTTTTCTATTTTTTCTTTATTATCTACATTCAATGTGTATGTAATCATTGAGATCACACAACATATCCCTTCCTCCTTACTAGGGAATGGTTTTTAGGGTATGATAGGATAAATAAAAATAATATAAAACTCGATAAAATTTGTGTAAACTGATTCACCCCTAGTGTCCATGCGTGGTCCATCTGGGATATACGAAACAAAATATTAAGAAATGTATAATATTTAAACCATTAGAAAAATAAATAAATCAGCTTTAAATTTTTATTTTTATGGGTTCCCATAATAGATCGTTCACCAATTGGTAGATTCACCTATAATTAGGGTATAAAATAATTATACTAAAATAACTCTATACAGTCAGGTAATATGGAAAAGATGAGTCCCCACACTCCAGGAGAACTCTCCAAATCTCATTTCAGCTCAGATTCCTCCTCCTCCTCATATGGTTCCTCCACGGTAGTGTTGCGATCTCTCTAGGTCCTCTCCTTATTTTTCATTGTTTCTTGGTTTTCATTTCTACGCTTTATGTATCTCATCCCGGCTCTCCTTACTTTGCCCTGGCCTCGAATCCCACTGCTCCAATCCTGGTCGGATCTTCAGTGGAGGGTGCACCAAGGATTTGGGATTTTGGATTAGCAATTGAGGTTCCTCTTGGCATCTCTTGTCTTATTCTTTTATAGATTCATCCCCCTATTATCTCTAGGGTTATATCTCTCCACCTCTCTTTTACCTTTAAGGATTTTTCTCTACTTCCTTTTACGGTTCCAATATCTCTATTTATTTCTTGATATCAGTGATTTGGGGTTGTTTTTCTGTTTGGGTTTTCGCCTTTATATTGTTGGTTCAATGTTGGATTTTTGGAAGTCTGGTGTCGACATAGGGTCGTTTTGTGGTGTACCATGGATGGAAGCGGTGTAGGTGAGCATTAACTGAGGGGAGTCTGGACAGTTTCCTCCCTCACTTTGGCTTCTTTGGTGGCTCCAGTTTTTGGACTTCGTTTACTGGTTATCGTGCTCTATAGTTCATGGTATCGAACGGTGATGTTCTTTCCACTATTTTGTCCTACAAAGCCCATTTTTTCTCTGCTTTGGATCCAGTCTTCCACCTTTATCTATGAGGTGGAGCTACACAGTGGTCTCCAAGGTTCTTCGGGAAGTGAGGTTGAGCGGGAAGCTTTGGGAGGTATGCGGTGAAGACGATCGATCAGAGACAACGAGGTATGGTACCATTCCAGTGATGATGATGATGGGTTTGGTAATGAGGGTTGCAGTCAAGGAACTATGTATTATTATGGATTGATAAAATTACGGTTTTTTGATGACGATGTGGGTGTGTGGTGGTAGGAGGTGCTCTGGTGGTTTGTTCCCGCCAGCGAGGTGGTGACTCAAGAGATTACTGATCGACGTTTGGCAGGGATGACTGTGGTATGATGATGACTACTGGTTGTGGTGATAGTGATGTCAGTGTACTCATTGATGGTGCATGATTTGTGTTATTTGGTTTTCACAGAGGTCGAATTCAGTTTTAATTTTGATTTGGGCCCATTTTGAATTTTGAATACGTATGGTGTAATCGGACTAGCTCGGTTCCCACTTTTTCCATAAAGTGGCCTTATATGAGAATAAAAAAATTGATTCAGCTATACTGTTAGGTAAATCATAAAATATCTGGTATTTGGGTTAGTTGGGAGGCCTTTCTCATTAAGGTGAATTATCACCCCATTATCTCCGTGTGTGAGTGAATGTTTTTGTAAATGTGAAATACGAGGAATACCATATTTAGTTGTTGTTCTATCTAGATAATAATAATAGATAAAAATAATTTTGGAAAATATAAGTTTAATTTCAAAAAATAATTTAATTACTATAGATATATATTTAAATGAAATAAATTAACACACCTTAGTTCCCATGCCTTAGTGTTTGTCATTTTGAAAGATACATGTTACCTAAAAACAATTATATGTACCTTTATTTGATAAAAATTAAATAACAATAATAAATAAAAAATTGATTTTTTTAATAGAAAATAAAACACTGACTATTTGATTTTTCAACCAAAAAAATTTGAAACAAAACAAGGGTTTATTAAAATTAGAAACAAATAAATGATATAAATTATTATAATCTAAAATTATAAAATTTTGTGTAACTATATTTTTTAGAAATAAATAAACATTATAAGTTAATAAGTAATTATTCAAACTACGAAGAAAACTATAATTATTTTATTGAATAAAATAGTATACCTAAAAATGAATAATATAAAGAAAATTGTCACAAAAAAATAATGGAGGAATGATTTTTCAAACAATAAATAGATATCTAAATTTATGGAAGATAAAAAATATTAAAAAAGGTTAGAATTCTATATATCAATATATTTAAATATCAAAGTTAAGAAATAATTTTTTTTAACTTTGTTAATTTAAAAAAATAGGTTAACTGATTGATTAGGATAGTAATTTATTTTTTCCCACATCCATTCAATGTGATCATTTCTTATTGTATAGAAATTTTCCAAATTATATTCACTATTTTAATCAGTTAATCATGAGATGGATTAATAAGTCATAGATAAGTCATTAATATCATAATTTTTGGCATCACCCAAATTATTTTTTTCCCTATAAGAACAATGGACCATTAATCATTTGATGGGTCAAAAACATAAATTATTTTTTTTCATGTGTCTCCAAGACAAATGATCCCTCCATTAAACCAAATCTTTTCTAATCAACAAGTGTAAATCCATACTCATCATGTTTTACACCACTACTACTATCAACCAAGTTACACTTAAGTACTAATGCATGAAATATAGTTTAATAAATATTCTATACATCCTCAAAAACTCAAAATAAAATTTTGATACAAAAAATGGGTTTTTATATTTGGAACTAATAAAATGAAGTGCTTTAGTGACAACCATTACACCACTACTTTGAATAGTACTTTGATCATCATGGTTTTTTATGAAAACTGTGTAAAAATTAATATCAAAGATGGAATATAATCACATATACACTTGGTCCCCCTACAATCCTTTTCATTAAATCTGATAGAGATGAATCAATATTGATTTTATCCTTAAACAAAAAAAAATGTGTTTATCTTCATTCATCAACCACTTTTAATTTATTCTCAAATCTATTACCTTCAATCTAGTAATATGTGATGATATATATGGTTTAACATCCCCAATGTTGTTCAAAATATATAAATTTCTATGCATTACTTCACAAAATTGAATTAAATTTAGCTTTAAGTCATGAATCCCTTTAACTTCACTATCAACAATAACATTTTGAAATATATAGGGACCAACGTACTCCACTTCAGAAAAATAATCAGTATAGAACTCAATTACCACTTCTGATGTTTATTTTTGAATAATATAGTCCTCTTTTTGATATGTATTCTTATCATATCCCTTCAAAAAAATTATATACGTTTCAAAAAAGAGACATCCAATATTAATAAATAGGCCCACATATTCTTATCTCCTATACTAAATGAATCAGAAAATGAACTATTATATCAAAAAATGACGGTGAAAAATAGATTTCTAGTTGGAAAAGTATGAGGAGAACATTATTATCCAACACATATAACAAATATAGATCTATGAATTTCTTAAAAGTTTAATTAAAAAAGTAATACAACCTTATTATATAATTTCTAGCAGGTATCAACAATATCGAATGCAATTAAACTGGTGGTAACTGCTACAAAAATACATGAAAGTCAAGATATTTCATACCTATTAACTTTAAATCCTTTAATGACACCAACTTATTCACATTATAATAAAACTATAAAGGTATATTAATTTTATTCAAGTAGTGAAAAAAATTTATATTCTCACTCTTTCTTAATTCGTGACAAGCTGAGGGAAATTATTTTATATTACCTTTCATTGTTAGATCTAACTAAAAATGTATTCCCATGGTTATAAAGTCAAATATTATTTACAATCCATATTTTTTCTTTCCTTTTAATTATAACGATGTTCCAATTAGACTATCATAAATTTGTTTCACAATATAAATAATATCAATTTAATGTTTTACATCCAAAAATTTGCAATAAGGTATGTCGAATAAGGTGGATGATTTATTCCATGTATTTGGATGAAGACAAAAACATTCATTCTTTAAAAATGTGGCATTCATAGTTTCCACCTTGTTTTAATATTTTTTGCTGATAATGGTTGTGGGGGAAATAATACTCTTTTAAACCATTAAATTCCATTTTTAATATTCGATTAGGATAATCCATTCACAGAAATATCTAATGTACCATATTCACTATTTTTCATTGATTCTATAATTCATGATATTATGTCCCCTCTTCACAAATTGAACAAGACATATATCCTATAAAACTATATCCTGATAAGTTTTTGTATATTGGAAATTATTTTATAGTGAACATTACCATATAATATAAAATGAAATAGTCTTTCTTGTATATAGAAAATACTATAACACCAGTCTTTCATAGAAACTTCAAATAATCAATCATTGGTTTTAGAAAAACATTAATATCATTTTCAAGATATTTCTATCTAGAAATCTTGAAGATAATCGTCTCATATTTCCTCTTCATACATATCTATGGGAGAAATTTGTCAAAACAAAAAGATCGTAAACTATGTTTTCTACTGAGACGCCGATATGGATTTCTTCCATCTATGAACAAACTCACTCTAATATCTATAAATTTATTTCCAAAATTAGGATCTTTTTTACCAAAACAATTCTATTATTTTGAATTTGTATAATATGGTAGGTTTCTATCAGAGATGAACTCACCTATATATCATCTTATCCTCATTGCATAATTTTAATTAGAAAATATATACTTCACCCAAATAGATTAAAGAACATATTTTTATTTATTTTTGATTATCCTCATTTCAAGGGTTGAGGTTGAACCCTTACATGGATCATAGGAATAGTGTATAACATGAACTAAAGGTCATATAATAATTCATCCTATACATGACTACTTGGAAATTCCCCTCCCAATAGTCTAGATCTTGAAATTAGCATCCCACATTAATATTTCTTATTCAACTAGAAATACCTGTACAGAGGTGCATAGGCATGGTCTTGATGGAAATTTATATACCCTCTAAATCGTCTAAATTTGAATATCTTTGTTCTGGTGAAATATCCTACTCCGAGTCCTCATCTAGAGCTAATTCCTTTTGTAAATTTTCTTGTTGTATCTGCACTTCAGGATCTGGATGAGGTGGCCAAAAGTACTTGAGGTGGAACAAAGGCCTCGAGGTGTCTTGAAGGACTTGGGTAGCCCAACGGCCTTATGGAAACTAGGCACAAACCACCATCCTAATGGTGAAAAGTTCCGAAAGCTACATTACCAAACAGTACCTCCTACAGTACTGCTACAGTACCCCATAAATATTCCTCCGCCCAGATTTAAACTTCGGTCTTGTGGATTCAGTTAAATATTCATCAAAAAACAAGTTGAGCCTCTTGGATGCACTTTAGATGATGAATTAATAGAATATACCATATTACTTTATTGGTATGTTTGTGCCTTTTCTTGAGAATGAATCATGGATATATTTTTCATCTATTTTATATGGTGTTGTCACAAATTTAGAATATTTTTATAAAATTTCACATTATTTCCTATATAGAAATTTTCATTAGGGAAATCATGTATCTTTTTATACCCTAATCCCATTGGACATAATATTTTTTTGTCATAATTGGAATCTATAATCCCATTTATTTTTGGAAGCATCTCTTTTAAAATTTCAAGAAATTCCGTGAAACTCTTATCACTCCTACCATTTATTACTTTCAAGTTAACTAATCATAGAACTAATGATAAAACTAAAAATTTAGTGAAATAATAGAATATTGGTTTCCCAGTATCTAGGTATATTTTTTCATCACTTTTCTTAATATTTCTAATCCCTACATCATGAATTAGTTCTTTAAGATGATCATCTTCTAATGTGGAACACATTTATCATCATTATATCCTAACATTTTTTATTTCACCATGATATATCTAGTGTGTATAATTATGAATAAAACCATAGAAAATCCGATGTTCACTGATTTATCTATATTTCAATGTATTCATATTCAAACATTTCATGCATGGATAGAAAATAACATCTCTTTTTACGATTTCATTTGGAAAATTCCAAGACCCTATCAAACCGTTTCTCATCTTCTTTAATATTCCTTCATGCATTTATCCAGTTATGATCCATTAATTACCTAATAAATAAAAATATAATTTATTGATGTATTAATAAATATAAAAATTTAAACATATATATAAATAAATAAAATTAAAACATATAATCATATATATAAAAATAATTTAAAAATTAATAAATTTTTAAAAATTAATTTACATTTTAAAAACAATTAAAAAATAAAAAAAAATTTGACAAACAAAAATTATCAAAAGTAATTATAAAGAAAAAACCACTTGTAAAATAAAAAAAAAGAAAAAAATTATTTCAACCCGGAAAATATTATAATGATAAAAAATATTCAAATAGAAGTAATTTTAAACAAAAATAGTTATAGTCAAAAATATTTTTGAATCACAAATAATTTATAATAAAAAATATATCATAATATTTAATAAAATTTAATAAAAGATAAAAAAATTAATACAAGGAAATGGTTGGATGGATCCAATTTATAACTAATGGATAATTAATTTACCTGAAAATATAAAGATAAAAAAAATTGGATGTTAGTAGATTTTGAATTTTATTAACTCACTCAAAGATGGTGGAAACAACGCGAACACTAAATGATTAAAAAGGAAAATATAACTATATATAAAAATAATAATTTATACATTTATACATTTTTATCAAATAATTTATTTTTAAAAAAAATTAAAAATAAATAACATGTTACAATAAAAATTAATACTCAAAATTAATTATAATGATAAAAATATCTTATAAATGAATATAAAATTGAAGAAAAAAATAATTTCAACCACAAAAAAATTATATTGATTAAAAAATGATAAGTAAAAAAAATTAATACAAATAGTTACAACCAAAAACAAATTACAATGTAAAACAATTTATAATCATAAAAAATTTACATTAAACAAATTTTAACAAAAAAATTATAATTGATAGTAAAATACATGAAAATAAATCAATATGTAACTCTAATTTATAGGGTTTCTATGGACTAAACATGTTATAGATCATGAAATAAATATGAAAGATGGAATATTTATGATAAATAGTGTGGAAAATGATGAAAATTGACTAAAAGTTAATGTCGATGGTCATTGGGTGCCTTCATAGTTCGAAAGAATAATGGTTTTGAAAATTTCAATACAAATAAATATGGGGTTTTGATGCATATGTATTTTTTTGAAACACATGTACTATTGTTTTTATATAAAATTGATATTAGAAGTTTATTTATTAACATTAATGTTGGTTTTATAGAATACTCACATTAAAAATAATTCTAAATATATTTTAAGATCAGTTTCCTAGAAAACTGACTTTAAAAGGTTCTTAAATAAGTTTTAATGTTAGTTTCTAAAAATACAATGATAATGAATTGATGTGGAAGCTTCTTTTTCTAATAGTGAATTTATACTAATATAAGATATCAATTAGTTTTATTCTCACCATAACCATTTCTTCAATGGAAAGAATGAAGTGATTATGAATTCTCTCTTTTTCCATTTTAGTAGGAGATGAGTGAATAAACTTAATATTAGGATAGTATTTCAATAGTTTATTTGACCCTAAACTAGTCACCACTTCTTCATTAGTTTTTATAAAAATCAATATTTTATTTCCTTATTTAATTTTAAAAATAAAAAACCATTTTAGAAACAAACCACCTTTTTTAGAATAGCAACCGATAATAGATTTTAGAGCACTCTTTTCTAGAATGAATCTCTTGGTTACCACTAATAATGTATTTTCAAAATATTAATTATAGATTATTCCACACCTTGTGATAAGTTCAAGTTTCAAAACATGGAATCATTTGGAGGGAGTATGTTCCAAAAATCTTACCCATAATATACATTACGATAACATCTAATAAAAACCTTGACCCCCTAGACCATGAAATTTAATTATCCTTACAGAATATACCTGGGAAACATAATTTTCTCAATAATTTTGAAGAAATAATTCTTACAAACTCAATTAAAACATAAATATTTCACTTTGTTCTTTATACTATTTCTAATAACCCCAACCAGACCCTTATCCTTGTACAATACAATTTATTAACCAAAATAATAAATTGCTATGATATTATTTTAGACTGATTTTATTATAAAAATTGAACTAATTTAGCTCCTTAAAAAATTCCATGTCTTAGTAGGATAAGATATAATTAAATATATCTATGGATTAAACCATGTCAACTCAACCATTAATCTGAGGGGAATATCTAAGAATGTGGTCTAATTGAGTGAATTCCCCTTTATATTTTAAGAAGCAGGAAAGGCATGATTATGTATATTATAACTAGGATAAATATAACACTAGGATAACCCAAATATATGTTTCCATGTGAGATTATTCATAGACTCTATAAGTATAATAATAATAAAAGAGTTTTATTCCATAATTCATTTTTCAAGAGGAACTCTTTAGGAGTACTAGAAAATATTTAAAAATATATGTTCTAGATACCTACATAAAGTGATAGGGGAGAATTAAATCCTTTTTTTATTTAATAAAGAAATTCATAATAATGATATAAATATTTTTCGATGAAAAATATTGAGAATACTTGATAGATTAGCCACCAATAAAATCCAGTGGATTGATTGAGATGATTTCACATATCTCACAGTAGTTTGGCACAAGTGGTACTAGTACAAGAGTTATCCATGAGGTAAGAAATTATGACACACCACCCTTATCAAAGACTAAATTGGAAGAAATATCTAGTTTTGTGAAATATATGGCTCTAAAAATCAATGACAACAAGAACAAAAAAGTTATATAGTCTATTTTCATCACATGACCATTTCATTGACTAGTGTGCTCAAGTTCAGGGCATGAAAAGTTATAAAGAATAATTTTAGAATATGAAATTTAAAAAAAAAACAAGGATGGAGATATCTCTCAAGTCTAAAATGGATTTTGTATTTTTTAAAAACTGATCGATACTCCCCTTATAAAATTGATACCCAAACTATCCCCCTTACCAAAAAAAGAAAAAAAAATTCAGCACCCACCAGCCTTTCAACAATCATACAACACTACTGGAATTTTACCCCGTACCAATGGTTCCAAACCATTGGTAATGGCTGGGAAACTGTTGGTATATTTTATACCAATTATTTCCCAAACCATGGCCATGTAATCCAGGGGTATACGCTTATACCAACGGTTCTGTGTAATCCGTTGGTATATGTGTTAAAGTAAGAGATATACCAACGGTTTCACAAATCATTGGTATATGTTACCCTTATACCTACGGTTTAGAACTGTTGGTATATAGTGTACAATATACATCCAAATCATATACCAATAGTTTTGAAAACCATTGGTATAATTTTATATGGACGGTTATAACAAAACCATTGGTATAATATACATCAAAAGGTTATACCAATGTTTTTGAAAACCATTGGTATACATATTGTAACACACCCAGATTTTATGAGAAATATTTTTTTAATTACATTCTTGTCTTGTGTTGTACGCTACCCCAAGATTAACTTTCACTATATGTAACACCATATTAGCTTCAAACACTATTCTTGGCTTGTGTTTCACGCAAGAGTGACCTTCCTCAATAGCGTGTGTTTTACGCAATACCGGGTTTTACTAAACAATTATATATTATGAACTATCAGTTATGAATATTATTAACCACATTTTGAATTTTATAACAATATCATTCATATTACACATATTCTATAACATGGTATGAGAAAAAATAAATTTTTCAGGTAAAATAAGTATTTTTCAAAACATGCAGTTTTTCCACCTTTTGATGGAACATCCAATTTAAATCTTGTTTATGACACATTTATAATTTCAATTTGATGAAATAATTTTTTTTATTTCAATAAGGATATAAAAATTATCTTTGGATAATTTTTTAATATTTTTCTGTTAACTTTCATATTTTGATGAATAGTAAAAATATGCTAATTTTTAATTAAAAACAGATTTTTTAATCAAGAAAATTTATATGGTTAAATTATAATATTGAATGTTTTTAAATTATAAATTGAATATATTGTAAAATTTAAAATTATTTTGGTCATTATCATTAATTTTACATTGAATTCATAGGTAAAAACATTTCAATCTTTTGCAATGTTTTAACTTTTAGAAAATGTTTTCTCAATAGAGGGAATAATTTTAAATTAAATACTGAAACTTCTGTATTTTTAATTTGTAAAAATGGATACAATATTTGGAATAAGTTGGTCCAAATTATTTTAATAGGAAACGTTTTTTAGGCATTATGAATAGTAACTACGGTAAATTTTATTTACCATAGTTAAAGATAATTGGGTAATTAAGGGTGAATATAATAATATACAATTACCTTAACACTTGTCTTAATATAATTGGATGATTATATTTTTCCCTAAAGCATAATTGGGTCGAAATGGAATATATTGGAACCCCTTGGAAGTGATTAAGACCTTTAATTTATTTTATTTAAAGAAAGTGAAATATTTCTTAATCAAACTTTAATAATTAAAGTATTTTTAATATGAGGTTATACAAAATATAAATTCGATTATAAATACTAATTTGAAAGATAAAATGTTTTTCTTTGTTATGGTAATTTATATGTAATTTTTAAAAAATATTTAATTACCTTAATAGCATTTACATTAATGATGCAGAAATTATTTATTCAGTGAAAAATAAATGATATATTTTTTATTAAAATAATAATACCAATCAAAATGACCTTAAACTTGACCAAACCATATTTTTCGATCATATCTATACCATAAATATCCAAGGGTCGAATTTTGGACTTTTTGGATCCTTATAAAAGTGATTATGACACTTATATTATTTTATTTTAAAAAATGTCAAAGTTGTCACCTTCATAATTTAATAAATATAAAAAATTAAATGTTGTGATTTTAAGATGATAAATTCTAGTAAAAGTATTATTATAAAATATATTAGATTTATCTTTATCATAGTATTTTACTTTTTATTTTTATGCAACAAATAAGTATATTAAATAATTATACATAAATATTGTAATAATTATTTTATTAGGAGAAATATCAAATAAATAGTTTTAAAGACATTAAAATAAATATTATATGAACAAATAATGTTTCTCCACGAATTTTATAGATTATTTTTACTTTCTATGAATCTATTAAATATTTTTCTTTGAATATATCTTCTGTGTGGATTTTATTTAAAATTAAAATAAATAAATATTGTCAAAATTGACACCATTGATATTTTATAATAATAACATATTATTAAATTTTTTAAAAATCACAAAAATAATTAAAAATTAAAAATTAATATTTATATGGTCTAAAATGTCATAAATTATCCAATTATGTACAATTTACATCACATTGGTAAGTATTTATAACCATTTAAAATTTATAACATTATTTCCACAAATAAAATTAAATAGGTTAAATAAAAATAAATAAAAATGATAAGGTTGAAAATAAACTTAAAACATGTCTAAATGTAATTGGTGGATGATATTACAACCCTATCTCATCGCATCTTCGAATTTGAGTCATTTTTGATGTTTTTATGTGAGGTTTGATTTTAATATTAATTAATATTTTTGAGGTTTCAAAAAGTGCCCCTCTCCTCTCTTATAAAAGGGAACCTCCTCCCTCTCCTCTTCAAAACATTTTGAGCCTTCAATCTCAGCCAAACCCAACCAATTACTCTTCTAAACCTGTATAGTTACATTATAGAGGTTCTGGTATTCTCAGAAGACCAACTCTAGTGCCCTAAGAAGAAGTTTAAGGGAGGCACATCGTGGAAGAGGTAATCTCTTATACCGATTTTTCAATTTTATTTATTCTTCTACTTCCTCTTCATTAGTTTTTTCAATATAATGTAATGAAATTAGTTTAACTAATATAATTATATGTTATTACAAATATTAAACAACCTTATTTTACCTTCTATCCATCCTAGGAAAAACGAAATCACCGTGCGTGCGTACGTACGGGTTACCGTCTCCGCGCCGTGGTGTAATCTGTTTTTCCACCACCACCTTACATGGATAGGTATAATGGTGGAAATAATAACTATATATGATTATTATAACATAATAATAATTATATGATATTATATCATCCACTCTAATTCCATTCAATAATTATGGTAATGATATCATCGCTCGTGCGTACGTACGGATTACCGTCTCAATGATGGGATGAGATTCATTCTCCATGTTTACCATTCATGAATGATTATAAAGAATATATAATGAATAATACTAAGATATATGACATAATAGATATACTGTATTTATGTATATATATATTTCATCTATTTACATCCATTCAAGTTATTAAGGAAAGGAAAACAACGTTCATGCGTACGTACGGCCTACCGTCTCCATGAACAATGTATTTCGTTTCCTTTATCTATCTATTATATATATACACTAAATATATATATATGATATATAAATCTTTTTTTACATTATGGAAGTAATTAAATCATGATATAAGCAGTAATATCATGAACAAAAGTCCAAACATGTACGATAAATGAAACGATTATTACCCAAAACGTCGCTTCAACATGGAATTGACAAATGAGCGGGTTATATAAAGTCGTAAGTGAATCATGTATGATATCATAAAAGTGACTATGATTCTTGAATGAGTAAATGAAATTATTAAATTCATTATACAAGAGTTTCGGACATGTACGAAAGAAATTGGACCTAAGGTAAGGTATAATTATTCAAATCTCATTCTTATCCGAGATTGTTTATTCGTAAGTACTTACAGGGGTTATGTTTATAATCCATGTCAATGTTTTCTCAAAGTGTTTTCATAAAATATTTACTATTATTAAATGTATGTTTAAAGTCGTTTTTACCCTTTTATTACATTAACCACAAGGTATGGAAGGGATCTTTTTTTTTCTTCTCCATACGAGGTACTTTTTGACTTTTCCGGAAAAAGTACAAGAAGAATTTTTTTTTAACTTATACAGAATGAACAGATTTTTACGGTTTAAAACCTTATTTTCATGAAGCTTCCTCTACAATATTTAATAATTATTTTCAAAAAAATCATTTTCTTTTAAAATTGCGTGGCATTTTTTGAAAAAAAAATGATTTTGAAGAAGAGAGGATATTTTTCTCAAGAATTCATTTCAAGTGTTTTATCAAAAATATTTTCCATCTAAGATGACATTATTTAGTATGTTTATGTTTCAAGTATAATGTATCTATTATTTAAATGGTTTTATTTTTCTTATGATGAAATGATACCCTTTTTTTATATAGATTATGTTATGATGGGATGATGTTTATGAAACCCATTTTATTCTTTGGGTTATGATGAATGATTTATGTTTATTTTGTGGCACCTGAAAGAATGATTTCATTATGAGACGGGTGGGACCTATATCTCCCTTCAATTCATTGGGTAAAGATTTTTATCTCATGAGATAGACATGGCTGGAAAGGTATGTAAATCTGGTTTAGGATTAGAGGGATGGAACGAGAAGTGAACTCAGTTCAGTAAAGGTCTTTGTCCACTGTGATGGTCTTGGAAAAAATGCCTTGGCTAATATGGAAGTCATATCATGTGCTTAATGGTTTTACACAATTACATGTTTTATTCCCATGCTATTTTATCATGATTGATGTACCTTTATGATCTATTCCTTACGTATTGCCAAGATTTATTTCACAACTCAAGATTTTGATGTTTAAACTTTATGTTCATGTTTTTAAGATCAAATGTATATGGTTTGTTTCATTTTCTCCATGATTAACCTTACTTAGCATTTGAGTAAACCCTTTTTATGTTTTCTTTTTCCCAGGATAAAAATAAAGGTTTTACGTAAGAAAACAAAAGGGTAATATCTTCATGGGAGATATTGAAGCTCTTTCACCATGATTAGAAGATTATGTTCCGTGTTTCAAAAGACATAAGCTATTTCGGTCCTTTGGTGTCTATTTTTTTATGTATTAAGTTTTCTGCAAAATTAATGTAACATCCATGTATGTAAAGCTTTGGGTCTCTATAGTAGGTATCAGAGGAAAGGTTTAGTCAACCTTTGGAAACTAGGATGTGAAAACTTTAGTGAAATACCTAGAGATATTTCTAAGGTATGTCTAGGGATGTCCCTATGGTTATGTATAAGTATTGGTTACGGTCCTAGAATTTCAATAAAGATCATTAATAACCTAGGATTAAACCTATGATGTTAGATATTGAAATTACTCCCCTTGATTATGTTGTTTTCCTAATATGATTTTTCCTCTCACGCTATTCTTTTTGGGTTTTTTATAGTGGCTGGAACCCGAATGAACCGTGTTAATGATCAATGCACTGGGAAATGCAATGATTATCCTCATGAACAACCAAATGTTATAAGAAATGGAGTGAAAAATATTATTGCTATAATTACACAAGCTATGAATTGTTATGGACTTCCAAATGAGTAGAGAAGGGAACAATATTCTATTGAGTCCTTCATGAGGCAACGTCCACCTTATTTTAGTGGGTCTTCAGATCCACATGTTGCTGAACAATGGATCAATACCATTGAAAAGATATTTTCCATACTTTTTTGTTTAGAACCTGAAAAATTCATTTTGGATTTTTACCATTTAGAAGGTGAATCAGACTAATGGTGGACTCTAATTAAGAATACAAGGTCCCAAGATGAAATTGAGTCCATGGAATGGGATGGGTTCAAGAACTTTTTTTTCAATAAGTATATCCCTCGTATTCTTCAAACAAAGATGGAAAAGGAGTTCCTTGAGCTTAAGAAAAAGGATGGTGAATCTGTTGGTATATACGAGGCATATGTTACAAGGCTTGCAGTGTATGAATCTGGCATTATCATCCAACCAGAAAGTAAAGTTGATTTATTTTTTAGTGGCATAAAACCAAGTATTCGAAAGGAATTAGCTATAATAGACTTTAGTAGGTTTGAATATATTGTGTGTTGTGAATTCAAAGTGGAACTGGAAGTTGTTGTTACATATACATCTCAGGGTTTTGATAAGAAACAAAATATGGAGTTCAAAGAAAAATCTCAAAACTATGCTGAAAAGAGGACAACTTTTTCGTAATTCTCAAAGTGTGGAAAGAAGAATGGTGGAGATTGTCTTAAATGGACTTGAAAATGTTTTAAGTGTGGAAAAGAAGGTCATCAAGCAGCTGAGTGCTGATGTAATGGGAAAAAGGTAGCTAATGATGTGAATATAGAAAAGACTATAGAGAACACACCACCAACACTTCAATGCTACAAGTGCAAGGAAATGGGGCAATATGCTAACTAATGCCCCAATCCAAGGGTTAATGATGATCGAAATCAAAAACCTCTTAAGGAAAAGGACAAAGGGAAGTCATATGTGATGACTATTGGTGATGTTGAGTATGACAACGATGTGGTGGAATGATTAAGTGTTTATGTAATGGGATTCAAAAATAATGTTGTGGAATCTCAATTATAGTATCGTGGAATATTGGAATATCTATGTATTGGTTTATTGTGGTTTTCAATAATTTTATGGTATCGATAACCATGAAAAGTGATTGAAATATTTTTGGAAAGAAGATGATATGCGCATAATGAAGGGATAAGGAGAAAATAATATGTTTGATAGTATTAATGAGCTCATGACTGATATAAGGACAAAGTGACGCCATGGTTTGATTATATAAAAATTTTGGGATTTTGGTATGTGGAAAGAGATGATTTTTGATAGCAATCATGTTTTTACTAAGGTTCTATGGTAATTTATGTTTCAAGAGAATACATTATTAAGGTATTCACATGTTTTTGATGTGACCAACAAGATATATGTTATGACATATTCGGGATAAATGATGGTATTGACATGCTTGTTATATGACCTTTCTAGTAATCATTTTATTTATACTATGAGATTGGACATAAGTATTTTGGATAAGCCTAAAGATTGGAATAGATTAAGATGGATATCAGATAGTATTTTTTATGGATAGAACTTTTTGATATTATGAAATTATAGTTTTAGAAAACGGAAAACCTATAGGACGGGTGACAACCCGTCACATCGGACAAGGATGTGGGAATCGAACCCACAATTGAAGTGTGATAGGACTTTATCACCTACCACTGGCCTACAGGAAGTCCCTAGTTAGTATAAATTAGTTTTATTTTATTAATTGTTATGATAGTTGAATTATAAGTCCATTTTTGGAATCATATATGGTTAATTACACCATATATGGACTTTTGTATATTTAATAACTTTTGCTAACTTTTTGTTTGAGACAGATGGAATAACTTATCATTCTATAGCATGATCTCCTAACATTTAAAGGACAAATTCAACTTCATTTATTTAAATAAGATATGAAGTGTAAATTTTTCATGGAATGACAAATGATGATATTACAATGCAATCAACTAAGTATTTGTCCTTATGAAAAAATTCACCAACTTTAGAGAAATGATCTTGAAAACCAAAAATGTTGTCCTAGTACCCTCATATCCGATAAATCAGATGGTACCATATATCATAAAAATTTTATGTCTTTGTGACTGTTGGATTTTTCATAGCCATGTTCTCTACCACTCCCCATCAGAACCTGATGGTTAGATTTCTCTTCCATATCCATATTTGCACCTGAGTTCACCTATGTGGAAACCCAGTGATGAGTTAATTTTGGTAACTAATATGTTTCATTCTATAGTTTTTAAAATTAAGTTTTAGTATTCCTTTTTATGATATGGGTTTCTATGAAAGAAACTTTCAAGTAGTAAACCATTTATAACCCCGTAGAATTTCGAGGGCAAAATTCAATTTAAGGGGGGTAGAATGTAACACCCCAAGATTTGATGAGAAATATTATTTTTAATTACATTGATATCTTGTGTTGTATTCAACACCAAGATTATCTTATGCTATACAAAACTCTATATTAGCTTCAAACACTATTATTGGCTTGTGTTGCACGCAAGTGTGACCTTCCTCAATAGCTTGTGTTGTACGCAATACTGAGTCTCACTAAACAACGATATATTATGAACTAGCCGTTATGAATAGTATTATCCACATTTTGAATTTTATAACAATATCATTCATCTTACACATATTCTAGAACATGGTATTGGAACAAAATAAATTTTTTGGATAAATTAAGTATTTTTTAAAAAATGCATTTTTGCCGCCTTTTGATGGCACACCCACTTTAAATATAGTATTTTGACACGCTTATAAGTTCAATTACACGAAATAAACTTATTTATTTCTATAAATATATAAAAATTAACTTTGGATAATTCTTTAATATTTTTTTGTTAACTTTCATATTTTGATGAATAGTAAAAATACGCTAAATTTTAATTACAAACATCTTTTTTCATCAAGATAATTTATATGGTTAAATTATAATATTGAATGGTTTTAAAGTATAAATAGAATATATTTCTACCATTTAATATTATATATGTAATTATCATTAATTTTACATTGAATTCATAGGTAAAAATATTTTAATCTTTTGCAATGTTTTAACTTTTAGAACTCATTTTCTCAACATCAGGATTAATATTAAATTAAATACTGCAACTTTTGTGTTTTGAATTTGGAAAAATGGATTCCATATTTGGAATAAGTAGGCCCAAATTATGTTAATAGGATTCATTTTTATTTTTAGGCATTATGAATAGTAACTATGGTAAATTTTATTTACCATAGTTAAAGGTAAATTGGGCAATTAAGGGTAAATATAATATTATAAAATTACCCTAACACTAGTAATAATATAACTGGATGATTATATTTTTCACTAAAGAAAACTTTCGTCGAAATGGAATCTATTGGAACCCAATTGGATGTGATTAATACTTTTAATTTATTTTATTTAAAGAAAGTGAAATATGTCTGACTCAAACTTTAATAATTAATGTATTTTTAATATAAGGTTATACAAAATATAAATTCAATTATAAATACTCATTTTGAAGATAAATGTTTTTTCTTTGTTATGGTAATTTATTTGTAATATTTAAGAAATATTTAATTACCTTAATAGCTTATACATTAATGATACAGAAATTATTTATTTAGTGAAAAATCAATGATATATTTTTTATGAAAAAACTAATACCCATCAAAAGGACTAGAAACTTGACCAAACATTATTGGTAGATTATATAGATACCATAAACATACTTGGGTCTAATTTTTGACAGTTTGGAGCCCTATAAAAATGATTATGACACTTATATTATATTATTTTAAAAGATGTCAAAGTTGTCACCTTCCTAATTTAATAAATATAACAAATTAAATGTTGTGATTTTAAGATGATAAATTCATGTAAAATTATTATTATGAAAGATATTAAATTTATCTTGATTATACTATTTTAATTTTAATTTTTATGCAATAGATAAGTATATTAAATAATTATACATAAATATTGTAATAATTTTTTATTAAGAGAAATATCAAATAAATGGTTTTAAAAACAATAAAATAAATATTATATAACAAATTATTGTTATCCACTAATTTTTTAGACTAATATGACTTGTTAGTAATCTACTAAATATTTTTCTTCAAATATATCTTCTGTTTGGATTTTATTTAAATTCCAATAAATGAATAGTGTCAAAATTGGCGCTATTGATATTTTATAAAAATAACATATTATTAAATTTCAAAAAAATCACAAAAAAAATTACAAATTAAAAATTAAAATTTATATAGTATAACCTGTCATAAAGTATCCAATTATGTAAAATTAAAAACACATAAGTAATTATTTATAACAATTTAAAATTTATAACATTATTACAATAAATAAAATTAAATATGGATAAATCAAAATGATAAGGTTTAAAATAAACGTAATACATGTCTAAATTTTATTGGATGATGAGATTACAACCATATCTAATATCATCTTCTAATTGGAGTCAATTTGGATGTTTTTAAGTGGGGTTTGATTTTATTATTAAATAATATTTTTGAGGTTTCTAAAAGTGCCACTCTCCTCTCTTATAAAAGTGCACCTCCTCCCTCACCACTTCACAACATTTTGAACCTTAATGCTCAGCCAACACCTGCCAATTCCTCTTATAAACCTCTATAGTTACATTATAGAGGTTCTTTACTTTTCAAAAGACCATCTCTAGTTCCCTAAGGGGAAGTTTAAGGGAGGCACTTCGAGGAAGAGGTAATCTCTTCTACTGATTTCTCAAGTTTCTTTATTCTTATACTCCCTCTTCTTTACTTTTCTCATTATAAAGTAATAAAATAAGTATAACTAATATAATCATATTTTATTATAAATATGAAACAAACCTATTTCATCTTCTATACATCCTATGAAAAATGAAATCACCGCGCGTGCGTGCGTACGGCTTACCGTCTCCACGTCGTGGTGTAGTCTGTTTTTCCACCACCACCTTACATGGATGGGTATAATGGTGGAAATAATAACTATATATGATTATTATTACATAATATTATTTCTTCAATATTATATCATCCACTCCAATTCCATTCAATAATTATGGGAACGATATCATCGCTCGTGCATACGTACGGATTATTGTCTCCACGATGAGATGACATTCATTCCCCATGATAACAATTCAAGAACGATTATAAAGAATATATAATGAATAATACTGAGATATATGACATAATAATACTTCGAAAATTATTTATATATATTTCATCTACTTACTTCCATTCAAGTCAATAAGGAAAGGAAAACAACATTCATCCATACGTACAGCCTAACGTCCTCAGGAACAATGTATTCCATTTCCTGTATCTATCTATTATATATATACACAATGAATATATATATGATATGTAAATCATTTTTTACATTCTGGAAGTAATTAAATCATTATATAGTTAATAATATCATGAACAAAAAGTCCAAAAACTTACAATAAATGAAACGATTATTACCCAGAACTTTTCTTCAACATGGAATTGACAAATGAATGAGTAATATAAAGTTATAAGTGAATCATATATGATATCATAAAAATTAATATGATTCTTGAATAAGTAAATGACATTATTTAAATCATTATACAGGATTTTTAGGCACGTATGGAAGAAATTGGACCTAAGGTAAGGGATAATGATTCCAATCTCATTCTTATCCGAGATTGTTTATTCGTAAATAATTACCAGGGTTATGTTTATCATCCATGTCCATGTTTTCTAAAAATGTTTTTATAAAATGTTTAATATTCTTACATGTATGTTTAAATACATTTTTACCCTTTTATGACTTTTACCATAAGGTATGGAAGGGATCTTTCTTTTGTTGACCATACGAGGTACTTCTTGACTTTTCTGAAAAAAGTACAAGAAGAACGTTTTTTAAATTATACGGAATGAACGGATTTTTACGGTTTCATAATGCCTTATTTTCATTAATATTCCTCTATAATATTTCATAATTATTTTAAAAAAATCCTTTCTATTAAAATTTCATGGAATTTTGTGAAAATAAAATTATTTTGAAGAATAGCGGATATTTTCCTCAAGAAATCATTTCATGTGTTTTATCAAAACTATTTTCCATATAAGATGACATTATTTTTTATGTTTATGTTTCAATTATAATGTCTCTATAATTTAAATGGTTTTATTTTTCTTATGATGAAATGGTATCCATTTGTTTTATATGGATTATGTTATAATGGGATGATTTTTATGAAACCCATTTTATTATTTGGGTTATGATGAATGATTTTTGTTTATTTGGTGGCACATGAAAGAATGATTTCATTATGAGATAGGTGGGACCTATATCTCCCTCCAATGCATTGGGTAATGATTCATATCTCATGAGATAAACATATCTGGAATGGAAAGTAAATCTGGTTTAGTATTACAATGCTGGAATGAGGGGTGAACTCGGTTTAGTAAGGACTTTGTCCACTATGGTGGTCTTGGCAGTAATGCATTGGCTACTATGGAAATCATATCATGTGCTTAATGGTTTAACACAATTAAATGTTTTATTCCCATTCTATATTATCATGATTGATGTTCCTTTTTGATCTATTCCTTCTCTACTGCCAAGATTTATTTCACAACTCACTATTTTGATGTTTAAACTTTATGTTTGTGTTTTTAAGTTCAAATGTATATGGTTTGTTTTATTTTCTCCATTATTATCCTTACTGAGCATTTGATCTCACCCTTCTTATGTTTTATTTTCCCCATGATATAAATAATGGTTTTATGTAAGAAAAAAAGTGAAAATCTTTCTGGGAGATAATGAAGATCTTTCACCGTGATTAGAATATTGTGTTTGAAGTTTCCAAAGGTACTAAAATATTATGGTCTTTGGGTGTATGTTTTTGTTATGTATGAAGTATTCTACAAAAGTAATGTAACATCCATTTGTCTCAAGCATTGGGTCTCTATACATAAGCTGCAGCTCCATAGTAGCTATTAGCCACCTCTAACCTGCAACTCTCCATGGCCTTCAAGAACACATACCGCCAGAATCCAAAAGCCTACATGGGATGTTTAAAATTCATCCAGAATTCAGAAATTCAGAAATTTAAAATTCATTCCTCACTCAAACCACAACACAAGAAAAAAAATCCAAAATCCAATACATCCACAATCTAATACATATAGAATTGAAATTAAATAACACCCATAACATCTATACAAAATTAAAATCTAATACATCCAGAATCCAATACACATAACAGTATTCAAAATTTTGAATTCATTACCAATACAGCAAGAATCCAATACATCCAAAATTAAAAAATTTATAATTGAAAAGAAATAACACCCATAATAGTATTCAAAATTTATAATTCACTCCCCACTCAAACCACAACACCAATACACATGAGAGGAAAATCCTACTTAATATAAGAAGCACATGGGATGTTTACTCATGGTCTTGGGTTGACTATCTTAAAACCAACATAAGAACTTGGGTATAGTGGACAAGAATAATGATACTCATAAGATATACAATGGTAGTGTTCATGTGAATAAACCTAATATGAGTTATAGGAAGCACATGGGATGTTTTTATTCCTCTAATGACTATGTATCCATGTATAAATGGTTCCAGATGTGTTAGTAGGAAACATTGGCCAATCTCGACATATGAGATGGGTTACCAGAATAGCCTACATGTTTTTTATAGGCTATTCAATTGGAATAAGGGGGTATGTGGCTAATTGTAATTTTTTCCCCTGGGTGTGATGTGAGATGAATCCCCATTTTTGGTAGTGGGTATGAATATTCAATTATGTCTTTGGTATTGGGTTCCCAAAGGGACTTTGGTTTGGTCCTAGAACCCACTATTTGAGGATGGGATTGGAATATTAAATGTCATGTGTTTTAGAATAAATGTAGGATTTCCTCACATGAGAAGTGGATTGAGTGAGGTTGGACCATGGATCCTTGTGCTAAATTATCAACACAATCCGAATATGTTTGGTCAATTTTTCATATGCAAGTTGTTGTTTTCACTTAAAATCATGTCCATTTCAAATAACAGTGAGGTAGTTTGGATGATACCGGCCACACCATGACTCTGATTGAGGCATGGTTGACTCTTACACGTCAAAAATGACCCATGGATCGTTTTCATATATTTTCAACAGAATCTAAATGTGTTATGTCAATTTTCCATATGCCAGTTGTTGTTTTCACTTAAAATGTTGTCCATTTCAAATAAAAGTGAGACACTTTGAGTGGTACCATCCACACCTTGCCTCGTATTGAGACGGTTTTGACTCATACACGTCACAAATTATCCATATATCCTTTTGATAAAGTATCAACACAATCAGAATAAGTTTGGTCGGTTTTTCGAATGTATGTTGTTTTTACTTAAAATAGTGTCCATTCTAAACAAAAGAGAGACACTTTGAGTGATATAGGCCACACAGTGCCTTTTATTGAGGTGCGGTTGACTCTTAAATGTCAAAAATTACCCAGGGAACATTTTACTTAAGTATCAATATAATCTAAGATCATTTGGTTGGTTTTCCGTATGCAAGTTTTTGTTTTCAATTAAAATCCTATCCATTTAAAATAAATGTGAGCAAATTTGAGTGGTATCAGCCACACTATGCCTCAAATTGAGGTGTAGTTGACTTTTACACATCACAAATGACCTATGGATAATTTTACTAAAGTATAAACATAATCTGAATGCATTTGGTTGGTTTTACGTATGCAGGTTTTTGTTTTCACTTAAAATATTGTGCATTTCAAATAAAAGTGAGACAATTTGAGTGGTACCGGCCACACCGTGCCTTTTATTGAGGCAGGGTTTATTCTTACACATCAAAAATGACCCATAGATCGTTTTCCAAAAGTATCAAAAGAATAAAAAGGCATTTGGTTAGTTTTCTGTATTCTAGTTGTTGTTTTCACTTAAAATGTTATCCGATTAAAATAAAAGTGAGACACTTTGAGTGGTAATGGCCACACCGTGCCTTGTAATGAAGTGTGGTTGACTCATACACATAAAAAATGAACCATGGATGCTTTTTATAAAGTATTAACACAATCCAAATACGATTAGTCATTTTTCATTATGCCAGTTGTTTTTACTTAAAGGGTGTCCATTTTAAACAAAATAAAGACACTTCGAGTGATATCGGCCACACTGTGTCTCGGATTGAGGAGAGTTTGACTTTTATATGTCACATATGACCGATTGATCATTTTACTATAGTATCAACAGAATCCAAATGAATTTTGTTGGTTTTCTGTATGCCATTTTTTGTTTTCACTTAAAATTTTGTCCATTTCAAATAAAGGTGAGACACTTTGAGTGGTATCGGCCACACTGTGCCTCTGATTGAGACAGTGTTGACTCGTACATGTCAAAAATGACCCATGGATTTTTTTGATAATGTATCAACATAATCAAAATACTTTTGGTTAGTTTTAAGTATGTCTGTTGTTTTTACTTAAAATAATGTCCATTTTAAGTAAACATTAAAAATGCACATAACGGTTAAATTGGGGGCTGTCTATGGGCTGTTCGGGGGGCTGTTTGGGGGGATTTTGAGAGTGCCATCTAAGGGCTGGTTCTAATAAACATTTAAAATGCACATAATGGTCAAATAGGATACAACATATTTTTTATCAATATTAAATCAATTTGAATAGTACCAACCATAACAACCCAATTCGAGGTAAAACAATAGAATTTAGAACACAGATGGATGATTCTATATATTTCCCCCATAACATCAGGTTCACAATCCACACTAACAATTGATCTATTAGAGTCATCAAAAAAATAAATGGATTGGTTCCAATGGAAGTAGGTACAGTGTCATTTCCATCATCACCATCATCAAAAATATGTCCTGGAATTACTTCAACTATGTCACCAAATTCAGGTCGAAGTTCATCTTTTACATAAAAAACTTGTTTATCCATTGATTCCAATACATATGGTTCTTCGATAGAAAGATTGAAAGTCATATTAATTACTCGAAATCCATAATCATCAAAAAAAATTACCATGTGTCAACATCGAATCAAACCAATGACATTTCATCATCGTGACACGTCTATGAGAGTAATAATCCAATATTATTATTTTTTCAACGACTCCATAATAACCCGAATTTCCAAATAATGGTCTACTATATGAGGTGATGGCATAACAATATATTGGGGCAGTAACCAGAACACAATCATGTTGTGTTCTTATGTTCTTTTCTCGTTCGGTGACAATAAATTTATACCCATCGATAACAATTGATTTACAGTCACAAACCACGGTATTGAGACCAAAATCCAAAGCTCTTATTTCCACAGAGGCAGAGTCAGCTGCAAAAATCAATACCTACAATATAAATGAATGTTAAACTTAATTAAATATTGATTTAATTATTTTAAACAGTAATATATTTACCTTCAATTTTAACCAAGCAGAAAACTCTTTTCTTTGAAAAGTCTCCCACCTGATCAAAGATAAAGAACGATGCTTTCTATTTATCATTGTTTTATCTTCCCTGTAGATAAAAAATATGAACATATTAACATATATGTATATGTAAGATATACATATTCAATTTAGTTACCTGATGTAGTCATCGAACAAATCATAGTTGAACAAAATTGTTCGTTGTCCCATCTCCAACTCTTCATGGCTTAATGTCTTCAATTTATATGATCTAGGAATTCCTTCAGTTTGAGGAAGTGATGAAAAACTGGGTTCAATTTTCTCATACTATTCTTCTTCATTTCTCATTGGTCGGTACATTCTTGTAGTAAGATCAGACAAATATATTGAGCAGAAATCCATAAATTCTTGATCCAAGTAACCATTCATGATAGAACCTTATGGGTGATTCATGTTTCAATATAAGACTATAATTTGAACATATTTATTTCATTTGGATACATCCAACGAAAACAAACAGGTACTCCAAGAAGTATTTTAGTGGGAATATGGATATTCAGATGCATCATGCATGTGAAGAATATTGGAGGAAAAGTTTTCTTCAACTCACACAAAATTAATGGGGAATTTGTCAAAAAACATTGCAAGAAATACTTGGACAAATTCTTAGCACAAAGACCTCTAAAAAATGGAACAACCGAATAAAAGTCACCCTTACATTATTTGATGAAAGATGACAGATTTCTATTCGAATTAACTCAAGCAGAAGAACGTGATAATCATGAGTCTTCAAAGATTTTAACTTCAACTCTCTTCTGTTGACCCATTTAGATATGTTTCTTGAATAGCCATAAGGAACTCTAATAGTCTCTAACACTTCTAGAAATTTTTTATTTTCCTAGGTTCCATCACATAATAAGCACATGGAACTTTCCATTTATTTTCACTGATACGCACATGATGTAATTCTGGTCTGATGCCCCAATCCACCAAGTCACGCCAAGACTGTAAATCAACTTTTATATTTCCCATAACATTTAGATGTATGGAAAGAAACATTTCACAAATATGTTTTTCAATGTGCATTAAATCTAAGAAATGATGTAAAAAATTGGTTGAGGTATAAAGAAAAATAAAAAAAAGATACTCCTCTTCCTTCAATTGTAACACGTTTTAGTAGAAAAATTCTTCCTCTTTCCATATTTCATTTGACTCTTCCTGAATGAAAAATTGAAATCTTTCAATTCATTAAGCACATCATTTCCAGACATACGCTGAGGTGGATCATCAGTCTCTATGGTGTTATCCAATCTTCAACAATTATTTCTATATGGATGGTCCATTGCTAAGAATCATCTATGTCCCATAAAAATAAAACATCAATGATGTTTCAGTCTTCTGGATCGTGTATTCTTCATACAAACAAGACATGACTATTTTCCATTCATGCTCCATCCAGACATCATTACATAATCCGGAAAATCATTGATCATCCACATAAGTGCAACACACATCTGAAAAATTTCTTTAGAATATGCCTCATATGTGCGCACACCCAAATCCTAAAGAAGTTTCAACTCTTTTATTAAAGGTTTCATGTATATGTCAATATAAATGATTGGATAAGAAGGGAAAAATATTAGTATACTCCCGATTGTGGAATTATTTTTCATACACAACCATGGGGGAAGATTATAAATGTGTATAAAACCTGTCCATGTGCTCTACGAAGTAAGCATCTTCCCAAACAGATTAAAACCACCACATAAAAGACCCAGCCTCACAATACATATGTCAGTTGAAAAATCATGATATAGAGCATCAAATCTCTGCCATGAAAATCCATTTGTAGGTGAACCAACTCATCATTAGTTTTTTTTCTCTTGGTATCATTAGATCTCATTTTTTTTATATTTCATCATACATAAAAAGATTCTGGAGTCTGGGGATAAATGGAATGTGTCACATTACATTCTTTAGCATGTGGGATGTTATTCCATCAGATTTTTACTTTTATCAAGATGTGCCAAATTTTATACAATCATTTCATTTAGCGGTTTCCTCCTAGAATAAAAGCTCTACATTTTTTAGACATTTTCTTGATATCCGATCAGTTTAATACATCCAACTTCTATACATTCTGTAAAAAAATTGTTATAAGTCATTTCATCATAAGAAATTCAATAAGATTGAAGTTTAACAGAAAACATATTTAAGGAATAATGGAAGGGATATTTGTATATAGTGAAATAAATGGAGAAATATTTAAAATAGAAGGATATCCTTATTACTAGCTTTGGGGGTGGGGGTTACCCAAGGGGGTGGGGTGGTGTCCAAGACGGCTGTCCATGGGGGATGGGAGGGCTGTCCAGGGGGTGGGGTGGTGTCCAGGGGAGATGTCCATGGGGTGGGGGTGTCCAGTGGGTGGGGAGGTGTCTAGGGGGTTGTCCATGGGGGTGGGGCTGTCCGGGGTGTGTCCTGGGGGTTGGGGTGTCTAGGGGCTGTCTAGGGGGGTGGAAGGGCTTTACAGGGGGTGGGGTGGTGCCCAAGGGGGTTGTCCAGGGGGTGGGGGAAGTCCAGGGGTGTGGTGGTGTGGTGTTCAAGGGGTCGATCTAGGGGGTGGGGGTTATCCAATGGGGTGGGGTGTCCACGGGGGTGGGGATGTCTAGGGCTGGGGTGTTGTCCAGTGGGGTTGTCTAAGGGGGTGGGGGTGGAAAACTCCCCTCCCTCCCGGCACATCCCACACCCCCTCCTAAGTGAAATTTGTTTAAGAAAATCATCATCAATTTTCTTATCCCATCCGACCATACCATACCACCCAAGGAATACCCTATAACTCAGAAATATCTTAATGTTATGCACAATCCCATATGACATAATCGATATATGGCCAATCTCATCTGTCACCCTCATCCATATCCCAGCATAACACCCCTATAGGTTGTAACCATAACCCATTGGCCACAAGGAACTCACATAACAATTTCCAACTTACCAAACGCACTCAATAATATATCCCCAAAGAGTCACTCAAACCATTATCCCTTTCAAGCACATTCCATGTACTACATAAATAAAAAAACTAAGGATGCCACCATATATCTTATTATGAAGAAATGTCACTGCAAAAGCCTACCAAATCAAAACCACGATAAGACAACATTTTACATTTATCAATAGTGACCGCAAGATAAATAATACAAATCAATGATACAAGTTATCAAATTATACATTAAATCAATGAATAATATTTCTACTGCACTATACACGAAATCCTCTATAAAACTAGATTGATTATACAACCAATACCTCTCATAATTTAGATAACATAACCCACAAAAAATAGAACCACAGTTATTCAACACCTCAAATGGGTTTTCACTATCCACATGGCCCACTAGAATGCCTTACTATAAAAATGGAAAGGATTACCACTAGAAGGAACTTCTACCCAAGGCCCTCATCACATTAAATAATATAAAACCTTACTCTCATGATCAGCTCTTGTAAAAGGGTCTTGTGGAAAGGGAACATGATAGGAGAAATAGAAATATAGGATGAATCAAACCACATGGATCTCGTTTAGGCGAAATCAAAATAGATAACAAACAAAAATAGATAAATTACATTCCACTTACAAATTTTAAGTGTAGAAGTCAATAATTACCTAATTGATTGTAGTGAGAGATTTGAGAGATATCTTGGGGTGAAGAGAGAGTGTTGAGAGAGCGTTGGGAATGATTAAATTTATGGATGCAATCGCGCGGAGGGATTCTGGATGTGCAGCTATTTAAGGGAAACTTTCCCAACGGTTTGTTAAAACTATTCGGAAAGAGTGTATTTACAAACCATTTTTAAAAACCGTTGGTATATATATAACATTTCCCAATAGTTTGAGTAAACCACTGGGAAAAGCTTGTTCTAATCCCATTATCCCAACAGTTTAAAGAAACTGTTGGGAAAAATTATGTATACCAATGGTTTATTCAAACCATTAGTATATAAGTGTTGGGAAAAAACAATTTTCCAATCGTGTAATCAGTCTTATAACCAACCACCTTTCCAAACACCCAATTTCTTGTAAAATAGACCTTATTTATATCCATTCACCAATGTACATATAATGACCCAACATTTTCATACATGGATATTACATATTTTTTAGATGAATATTCAATAAATTACAAAGTCTCATTCCCAAGGACAATAATGGTTTAGTGCCTTTGGAAACTAAGAATGAAAGCTTCTAGTTTGGGGAAAGGTATTCAAACTTTCCCCCAAAGATCTTCCCATTTAGTGATCCTACTTAAAATGTTTCTTCATAACCTGGAAGAAAAAAGGAAACTCAATAAATGGTGATCTCAGATTCTCCGTAATGGTAAATAAATGAGATACATAACATGAACATAAGGGTTTGAGAATGTGATAATAACATATAATTATTATATTCTACATATCAAAGATCATAATCATGATCCATGGAATAAATATTTGATGTTCATAAGACATGAATAAAAAAAATAAAAGAACAATATTTGTGAGAATATAACATTTCAAAATATAAATAATTGTGTCATATTCATTATCTTATAACATTGTGAACATGTGTAAACAGAGATAGGTTCACTCGTTAAGTTATGGACATGAAATAAGGACCTTACATAAACAAATGGACGATAAAACTTGTCCACTCATAACATTTTGAACATGTAATTTGGTTCAAGAATAACATTGTAAATGTTCAATCTGGATCATTCATAACATTATAAACATGGGATCAGGTTCACACATAACATTGTAAACATGTAATAAAGTTCATGTATAACATATATACTCCTGATTTATCCATTTTTACAAAATAATTTTAAGGTATATAAATTTTCTACCCATCACAAAATATAATCATACATATATGTTACAGAAGATCAAATATCATTCATCACATCAAAAATCATGAAAATAAATGGTTTTTATAAAAACTTCATCATAGAATACCTCATTGAAAATAAATGTGATTCCTAAATATCATTCCATAAAAACATAAAACATTCAATGAAATAACACTAATGTTACCCTTGGATCATATCCCCAATAAGGCATGAGCAACACCAATGGATTACATCTAAGAAGGAAAAGAATTTTGATTGTACTTTTTAAATATTTCATGAGGAAAAAATCTTTTCAACTATGAAAAAATATTTTTAAATCATTAAACATTTAGCAAAAATCATTTAAAATAACCTTTATAATTTATAAAGGAATATTTTAAAACCATCTTAAATATCTCCAAAATCAGTTTCCTTGAAAATTCTTAAAGGATCATTTTTTTAAAAAAATTGAAAACCTGGTTTTTAAATAATTTTTTTGAAAGAAGATATAATAGCATTACATGAAACATATAATATCATTAAAATATTTATATTAATGATATAACATTTCCAATTTCTTGTAAAATAATATAGGTTCATAATATAACATATGTCTCAAAGAAGGTAAATTGAGAGAAAATTACCTTCCCAATTTAGAAACATTTGAACCATAAACCTCATGAAATAGAGATCGTAAAATATACATTAAAATAACCATAAATTTAAGTATAATTATAATATATTACATTCATGGGTATCATATACACCACAAAAAATGAGTGGTTAATATGGAATAAGTCTCAGATAAATAAAAGTGAGACTAGAAATCTCCTTTACCTTAAGTCTTGACTTTTTTCCTACATGTTAAAACCATCTATATAATTAATATAAGTTTATTATAAATAATATATATATAATAACATATATTATTTACTTTCTTCTTTATATTACTCATTTATTAACAATTCCATGTTAATGTTATGGTTCAGGTAATAACTGTGTTGTTTCCCATTCAAGTTTTGAATTTTTATTCCTAGTCCACTTAATTAGATCATTATATAATAATATAAATAATTATAATCATGATATAAATATAATATATATTCTGTATGTACATATATGGTTATTCATAAAAGTTATAGGTGGAAAATTAAATACATCGTTCATGGAGATGGTATATCATTCGCACAAATGAATGCTATTTTGTTCTTCTTGACGGATTAAAAGAAAGAAAATTATATGATAAATTATCATTATAGAAAAATTTTAATTTTAAATATATCACATATTTTTATTAAAACAGTCCTTATTACATTAAATTTAGAGTTTTAACGAATCACATCACTTTATGAGGCGGTTGTTTGCTGTACACACGAACAACGTTATTGTCTTCCGATAAAATGGAAAGCATGAAGGTATTTGTGATATAATAATTACTAAATCAGAATAAAATTATAAAAATAATATATATAATATATTTACGATAAATCCATCATTATTTAAAACCAATAAAGGTGGTAATGGAATAAAAAATAACATGGGTCTGCGAGGCAGTAGTCCACCGTACACATGAACGATGATTACGTATCTGATTTTATGGAAGTGTGTGAACGTGTATATAATACCCTTAACATAAAAACATATCATTATATTAAATATAATTATTATATTATATAAATATGATATAAAAATATTTTAATGGTTTGACGGATGAAATAAAACAAAAAATGCATGTTTATGAACGCTATCTCTTCTTCCAATATATCCTTTTCTTTTGATCCAAAGGACTTCCATGGTTAGATTTATACAAGAAGGAAGGATACCATGATGAATGGAGTGATTTTTGGAGGATTTTTAGATCGGTTTTTTCAGAACGAAATAGTTTCTATAGAGTTAATAAAATAGAAAAAGTTTTTCCCTTTTAAAATTGAGGTGAGGGGCACTTTTGGAATTCTCAAAAGATTAATTTATAAAAATTTCAATCTCAATAAAAATACATCTAAAATAAAATTTATTCTAAGATAAGATATTTTAATATTTTAATCTCATAAACCAATATATTTTATCCAAGTATTAGTGTTATCTTAAACCTTATCATTTTAATTAACCCTTATTTAACTGATTTTAATTTTAATTATGGTAAAAAAAATTCAATATAAAGATGATGTAATTTTTACTTAAAAGTTTTAATTGTAACATAAATGAAAAATTTTCATACATTTTAGAGAATATATCTTCTTTTTTTCACTTATTTAATATTTTCATGATTTTTTTAAATAATTTAATAAAATATAATTTTTATAAAATATCATTAATGTCAATTTTGACACTATTTGTTACATTGAAATTAATAAAATAAGACACAATATATATTTGAAAATCATTAATATACTTATAATATGTCATAATTATATATAGAATCATTTTATCACCTTATTTAATTCAAATTAAATTTATTTTAATATTTTTAATATCATTTATTTGATATTTTTATTAATTTAATAATTATGGAATTAGTGTTGTGCAATCCATTAAGATAATTAGTTATTCCATAAAAATTAAAATAAATTAAATTATTATTTAGAATGTCTTATATTTCCTATTAATAATTTCAATTTAACATATACCCTATATAAATCTATCTTAAAAATAGTATACTTGTTAAAAAAAGAGTATGGCAAGTTTTACTCATCTTTGAATAAAATATTATAAAGGTTATAATATCATCCAAATGGTAGTAAATGATCACATCAAAAATCTTTTAATAATAATGGATGAAAAATACTAATCTAATAATGTTGGGGAAATTTTTAGGGTCATTATATAATATTTATATTATTTTTTACTCTTAATTACCTGATTTACCCTTAACCGTGGTAATAAAATTACTAATATTACTATTCAAATTATCAAAAAATAAAACGAATATATTTAATAATTTTTTAAATTATGAATTTTAATATTAAAAACTTTTTAAAAATTCAAATCACATAAGCAGTTAAATTATTTAAAAATTAATCTCGTAGTCGGGGAGAGAAACGGGTTTTTAAAGTGATAATGTTTAGAAGTTCACAAAATATTTATATCTATATTTTACATTAAATTGATTCCAGTTACCTAAATTATATTAACTAATGTATAATTGAAAAATTATGTATATAAAACTAATTTAATGTTTAATTTAACATTATAAATTATTTAGATGAAAATACCATTTTCAAATTAAATTTAGTTTTTTTACTATTCATCAAAAGATGAATCTTTTCAGAAAAAAAAACAAAAATTTTAAACAAGATACTTTTGAAATTATTATTTCAAATTATAAGATTATTTTTTAATTAAATTTTATTAAATTTTTAAAATAATTCTCCCTTTAATGGTTGGAAAAACTTCTTTATAGAAAAATACATCTTTTTTATGCTTCAAATTGAATTTTTTATTATTTTAGGCATATAAAACATATTGTATGAATTAAAAAACATTAAATTAAATATATAAAATATAAATTTCATTAATATCATTAACTAGTAGTGTTTAATTTAATTTATTAATATAAAATTCCTTTCGGGTAATAAATATAGTTTATTGTAAAAACACATCCTTTATTTTGAATTGGTTTTTCCCTCATTTCTAATTAATTAGTCACCAAATAATTCATTTTATAAATATGTTCAAACCATATTTTCAAACTTAAGTTAATCCTAAGCATTCCCATAATTCCAAAAACAAGGTGATAACTATCTTATTAAATAATGATAGATTATTATTTTTCGGTAAAACTCGGTTCGATGTGTAACACAAGCTATCGAAGGAACTTATTTTTACATGTAAAAAAAGAAAAAAATACTGTGTGTACCATAGGAATAATACAATGTTGTGTGTAATCAAATATTTAGAATAAATAAATCTTTACTTGGTGTATCATGAAACACAATGCATCAAATAATTTATATTTATTTTAAAATAATAATTCCTAAAAACTCAAGATGTTACACTATACCCACATTAAATTCCACTCAACCAATAAAATTTTTCTAGTTCATCAGAATTTTAATACATTAAATTTATATTAAAAAAACACAAATTACAAAAATTAATATTAAAACTAACCTTAAAAATATATGGAAGGAATCAAAATGGTTATCCAAATTAACTCATGACAAGGTTTCCACATATCAGAACATAGGTGGAAAGTGAAAACATAGACATAAAAGAGAAAACTAAACATCATGTTTCGAAATAAATTAATAGAGTTCATAGTAATTATAAATTTAATCATCACAAAACCATAAATTTGTGACAATCTAAGGGACCATTTGATTCAACAAAAATGAAGGTCCTAGTATAACATTTTTGTTTCAAGATAATTTTCCTAAAGTTGAAGGATTTTCACAATAAGATATACTTATTTGATTTTGTTTCCATTTTTTATACAAAATCTCATCCATCGTTTTTTCCTTGATCAATTTCTACATAATCTCTTACTCTCTAAAACATTGTTGAAATTATAATGCCTGAATAACTAGTAGACCATAAGATCTATAATCGGATAACAAGTTATTCCTTATTCCTCTACTTGTCATCATAAGAAATTATTTAATAGAAGTTATCCAATTCACATAAATATTCATATGGTGAATTAATACATTAATCTGTAAAACCTAATATAGTTCAACTTAAACAATTTCATAAATGTGTACTATTATGAACCTTCTAAAAGATTAAAATACAAAACTTTATAAAGAAGGTAACTACATTTCCAAAATAAAATTTTAATTAATCCCCTAAACAACATTATTTAGCTCTTAATTGTCACATACTAAACATGTGGATACATCATCATGTATTCTCTTGAAACATGGTAATGACCTGAAAACACATATTTAATACACACATTATTTTTCATTCCTTATATAATCACTGTTTTATACTAAAAAAATTTAACTAGGAGCTTGGGTTCATCCTTGTACTAGTATAATATGTGATTCCATTATTATAGAATACATGTAGATAATCACATGAAATTTCACTAATGGATAAATAATAATATTTTCATAGGGAATATTCATTAAAAATGAAAGGAGAGGAAGAAAAGTATTCCATAACTATCATGGTTCAATTCATCCAAAGTGGTATAATAATCTATCACTTTACCCTTTTTCCTCAGTGATTTTTGTGGCTTACCATCCGCATTAGTCCTTAGATTGGGGAGCTTGTTAGCATACTACACAAACTCCTTGTAATAAAAATAATTGAATAGTGTGTGGGGGGGAACTCTTTATAGATTTCCCGTTATTACCATTAGTTTTGAATTCATCTAGTTAATGAAATTTCTTTAAATACCAAAAATATTTAGGAATTCCCCTAAGATAATTTCCTCCATGTTTCCTTCCACACCTTGAGTATAAATTAAATCTAATATTCTATTCTCCATAGTTTTTAGATTTTCCTTTTAATTTTCTTCTTCTTTTCTAATCATAACCTTGAGAATGATGGGTATCTTCAATCTCTATTTTTGTAAGAATAATATAAGGAAGCCACTTGCTGAAATTTACGTTATTGAACTCTTCCCAATCAATGGGGTAAATTTTTTCTTATTCCCTTATATTTTTGATAAATTTCCACTACTTATTCACCTCACCCTCTAAGTGATAAGTTCACAACATAACTTTTTCCCATTCTAGATGATAAAGAATGGAAAATATCATTTCATTGTAAGAGATCCATTTACCAGTAACTATTGGATCAATCATTACAATAAAAGAAGGTGGAATTTTCCTTAATAAGGATTAAATAAAAAATTGCCTCCTTTATTAATTTGAATGCTCAACATGATTCATGTCTGGAAAATTCTATGTGATCATAGAAATGAAAAAATTTATTCCAACTTCTATAAAATTTGGATCTTCAAGAGGATCATAATTTCACATTCCAATTCATTCCCCTATCACACAATTATTTTGGGTTCTAGTCATTGACTAAAACCATAAAGTATATAATTAGAAACACTTATCATAAAGTAAAACTACATAATCATTAAAAATACCTTATAAGATGTCAAAATCATGAAACATAATTCATTAATATAGGATACCTTAGATTTATATGTGGTTATTTATACTCATATTCTTTTTAAATATTTCATGATTGTTTATAAATAGTTTGTTAATTACCAAATAATATCCCATGGGAGTGTCAAAAAAGGTGTGTTGTAGGGCCCATTATTGTGCACTAGATGCAAATCGATTATATCTCAATATGATGTATTCAAGGTTGTTACCCCTAGGTATATCTGTTGTAGATCTGCATCCAAATTTAGTATACAGATAGGGATGCGTTTCTAGAAAAATGTTAGCTCTATACATTTCAAAATTCTAGGACATTTTTATATACTTCAACTCATACTTAAACTTATCCTGAGATATATCCCAAGACATATCCTTTGAAATATCATTAGGTATATCACTAAATTTTTCTCATCCTATTTTCTAAATATTGACTAAACCTTTTCTATGATACCAACTATAAAGACTCATGATTTTAATACATGGATATTATATCTTTTTTAGATAAATATTCATTAAATTATATATTCGCATACCTAAGAACCAAAATAGTTTATTGACATTGGAAAATTAGAATAAACACTTCTAGTCCGGTGATCTATCTTCAAAGTTTCCCACAATGATCTTCCCATTTATTGATCCTACTTAAAACCGTTCTTCATAACCTATGAAAAGGATACATGATAAATGGTTATCTCAAATGCTCAGGAAGTGTAAATAAAGAAGATACATAACATGAATATAAGGGTATGATAACAAGATCATAACATTTGAATATCATACCCTTTATATCAAAGATCATAGTCACGAGTCCTGGCATAAAGATTGCAAGTTCATAAGACATGAATCATATGGAAATAAAATAACCTTATTTGTAAAAAAATAATGTTGGAATAAGACATGGACTTGTATAATACGCATCAGCTTATAACATTGTGAACATGTGTTAACTGTGATAGGTTCACACATTAAGTTAAGGACAAGAAATTAGGACCTCACATAAACCTATGGACACCCAACCAGGTCCACAAATAATATTGTGAACATGTAATCAAGTTCTTGTATAACATTGTGAACATGTAATCATGTTCTTGTATAATATTTCAAACATGTAATCAGGTTCACACATAACATATATAATCATGATTTTTCCATGGTAACCCAATGCATTGAAAGGATATATATATCCCACACTTCACATAATTAAATCATACAAATATATTCCACAAGATTATAAACCATTCAACAAATCATTAATCATCAAAATAAATGGTTTTCATAAACATATCATCATAGAATATCTCATTAAAAAGTAACATGATTCATAAACATAAATCTATAAAACATAAATCATTAATAGAAATAATTTAAATGGTACCCTTGAATCATATCACCAGTAAGGCATGAGTGACACCAAAGAATTTCATCTTAGATGGAAAATAATTTTGAAAGGTTTTTTTAAACATTTATTGAGGAAAATATCCTTTCAGATTTGAATTTTTTTAAACCGTAATACATTTTAAAACATTTTTCAGTGAAAATAACCTTAAAAACATATAATTTAATATTTTAAATATAATTTAAACGTTTTGGAAATCCATTTCAATGGAAATTATTAAAAGATAATTTTCTAAAACATTTTTAAAAAAATGATTTTTGAATAAATTTTTTTTCTGAAATAAGAGATATTCACATTAAATGAAACATATAATATCATTAAAATAAATATATTCATGATATAACACTTCAAATGTCATTATATATACCTTGTAAAAAAATATAAGTTCACAACATAATATGTGTCTCAAACAAGGAAAATTGAGATAAAATTACCTTAATAATTTGGTAACTTTTGAACTGTAAACCCCATGAAATAGATATCATAAATTAGATATCAAAGTAGTTGTATATTTAAGTATAAGTATAATATATTATAATAATGTGTATTATATACACCATACAAAATAAAGGAGTATTTAATATGGTATAAGTCTTGCAGAAATAAAAGTGAGACTAGAAATCCATTTACCTTAAGTCATAACTTCCTTCGTACATGTTCAAACATATAAGGTAATAAATATAATTTTATTATAAATATAACAAATATATATATATAATACCATATATTATTTACTTTTGACTTTATATTACTCTTTTATTAATAATTCATTGTTAAATTTATGTTTTGGGTAATAACTACTTTGTTTTTTGTACATATTTTGACGTGTTATTATTGGTCCTTTTACTTAGATCATGATTTAATAATATATATAATTATATTTATGATATAAATATCATATTTATTCATTATATATATTTATGGAGAATCATAATAATTATAGGTAGAAAATAAAATGCATCATTCATTGAGATGGTAGGTTGTACGTACATATGAATGTTGTTTTCATTTAATTGTCAGATTAAAAGAAAAAAATTTATATGATATGTTATCATTAAATAATAATTTTTATGTTATGTATACCATATATTTTTATTTCAACTATTTATAATACATTCCATGTGTAACGCCCCGACCCCAGCTACCCAGAGTCGGTGCATTACTTCGTAACATTGGCATGATCACAAGAAAGATCAAATCCCGAAAGACCGATTGGTTTAGTAGCCTTGGAAACACTAGATATATTCATAAGTTTTACATTACATCATTAAACGAAAAAATACTACAACAACAAATTGTCTCCATAATCCACACTATAAACCCCTCATAATATCCCTGCAAGTCAATCATAATTTACTTCTTCACTACCTGGGAAAAATAAAACATAGAAAAGGGGTGAGCTCAAATGCCCAGTAAGGATAACAATATAGCGGAACATTCAAAATAAGCATAAACATTTAAGGAAATGAATTACTAAAACAAAAGCCTTTTAAAATTGAACTTCAACATAGTATGGCAAAAGTAAAATGAAATAATGCCATTTACTTGTTCACATGGATATTCTACTAATCGAATAATCACATGCAAAAATCAATAACCACTTTCATAATGTTGGAATGCATAATGCCAGACTATCATAACCACATAGCCAAGGCCTCGTGCCAAGACTACAAATAAGATTTTGTCAAGGCCTTGTGCCAAGACACTAGTTTGTCTCATGAGACCTACCGATGCATCGAGGAGCTATAGCGGGCTCCACCCGTCACTTATTAAGTCCAATGCATTCCCATATGAAAAGGTTTAAACATAACATAAACATTCGTATTAAAACTAGCATACGAAATGTCAATACTTTCACAATAAACTATGAATGGTATAAAAATAGCACATCCACAGTCAAACATATCACAAAACCTTCAATACAATATAGAAGTTTTGTATCATAATAAATCAACTTCAAATAATCTTAAAATCCATCAAAGGATGTTGACATAGATGAAATCAAAATTCTTTTAAAAGAAATATCTCCTTTTATTTTGAAATCATTTAAGATCCATATAAAATAAAACATTTTCTTTGAAAATATTCTTATAAGCTTGTATGGGAAGCTTCGACGATTTTATAACGGCGGAAAATAACCGCACCCGCCGTATAAGTTAAAAAAAAAATTCTTACCTCAATTCTGTCGAAAAGGTTAAAAAGGACCTTGTTTTGAAAACGACGGAAAGATTCCTTTATAAACCTCTTATAAAAAGTCAAACAAGGGTATAAATGACTTTAACCCATATTCTTGTAAATAGTAAAAATGTTTTGAAATACATTTCGAAGAAACATGGATGTGGATGATAAAGAGATCCCAGTAGATTATTACGTATAATACAACCTCGGATAATGAAGAGATTGTGAAATAACCCTTACCTTGTACTTTTCCTTGGTTGGGGTAGGTTAACCTCCTGTATAATGGTGAAATAGTTGTTATTAAATTATACAAGAATCATATATATTAATATGATATCATATATGATCTTTTAACATTGATTTGTTAATAATATCTTAGAATTATCGTCGTTTCGGGAGTTAACTTACTCATTTTCTTTTATATGTTTTGTTACATAAGCCATGGTTGTTGTATCTTATTCATATCCAGAATGATATACAGTCCTTAAACATCATTTTTAAATCATCAAATGATAATTATACTTGAATGGATACGATGGAGAATGAATCTCATCGCGTTCGTGGAGACGGTAGTCCGTACGTACGCACGAGCGACAATATCATTCTTTTGATATTAAAATAATATATAAATGGATGGTATATCATATATACAGAATCATTAACATGTTATATTTATTATTTACATGAGTTACACATCATTATTATACCCATCCAAATAATATTATATTGAATAACAATTACACCACGACGTGGAGATGGTAAGCCGTACGTACGCACGTATGGTGACATGTTATTCAAAGGGTGGATAAAATACTGAATATGATTGTACCATATTTATAATAACATCACAGTATATGTGAGATACTGGAGTTATTATTTCAGAATGGTAAGAACAAAGGAAGAAGAAGTGGAAGAAGAAATGAACTTAGAAAAGGGTGGTGAAATCATTACCTCTTCTTCGGGTTCTTCCTTTTGATTTGATCAAAAGGGCTCCTTAGGTTGGCTTTCTGATCAAACTAAGGCCTCTAGGTTGTATTGAGGGATGTTGGGAGAGTATTTGGGCAGAGTTTGGCCGAACCAAAAGGCTTTGAAGGTGTGAAGAAATGAGAAGGAGGAGTGCCCTTTTATAAGAGGGGTGAGGGGCACCTTTGGAAAAGTTAGAAATATTAATTTATAATAAATTCATATTCGGTTTACAAAGGCTCCAAAGTTGACTATTCAAAGGATGAGGTGTGGATAGGTCGAAAACAACTCATCCAATAGAATTTAGACAGGTTTGGGTACTTATATTAACCTTATCTTTAAGTATTAACTCTAAGTTAATTAGTTTCACTTTTACAATGTCTCTTTGTATTTTTATATAATATGATTAATAAACTTACTATATACATCCAAGCGACCCCCAGGTGGTCCATTAATGAGGAACCTATCATAATATAAGTCTCTTGGCCGAACCTTAGATTTTTAGGAATTTAATATCAATTAATAATATAATATTTGTTTTAAGAACTCTTTTATGTCAATTTTGACACTATTCAATAGTTGATTTTTGTGAAACTCCTAACAGATTGATTACTTCGAACAAAGTCAATTAAATCAATCCTAGTATATCATATTATCATAGAAAATTAGTTTAATTCATTAAAAGTTTCATATTATAATTATTTGGGTATTTATAAGATCAATTATTTTTATTTTTCACTATTTTAGTAATTACTGCATCATCATTGTGTCATAAATAAAATAAATTATATAATGTCTAAAAATTATAAATAAAATATCTTTATGTAGGAAATCTTTTTAGATTTCTAATGAATATTTATAATCGAAAATCCAACATGTATAACCCTATGTAAAAATTGTTCTTCTAAAAGATGTAAGCTTATGCTATTTTTATTTTTATTTTAACTTTATTAATATAAAGTGTCCCTACCACATACAAGTGGCTCCAAGGGGTCCCCAAATTGACCAAAGGATGCCCATGGTCGGGTATGTGTCCACCAATAAGGTTAGGACACGTTTTAGGGTAATTTTTTATTATTATAATATTATTTTTTTAACCCTTATTTACCGGATTTACCCTTTAACCATGGTAAATAAAATATTTACCACAGTAACTATTCAAAATGTCTAAAAATAAAAGTCACCTATTTACACAATTTGAACATCCTGATTCCAAATATGGAATCCATTTTCCTAAATTCAAAACACAGAAGTGGCAGAAATTAATTTAAAATTAATTCCCGCTGTCAAAACAAAAAGCGTGTTTTTAAGAGATAATAACTATCAAAAGATTGACACTTGTTTATGTTCGGTTTAATTGTAAAATTATGTCCAATGACCAACATTATATTAAATAGTAAAACTATATTCTAAATATACTTTAAAACCACTCAAATTCATAATTTATCACTATTAATTATTTTGATTAAAAAAGTTGTTTTTAATTAAAATTTAGAAATTTTCACTATTCATCAAAATATGAAAGTTATCCGAAATGTACCAAAATTTCACCTTAGGCTAAATTTGATATTCCGAATCCAAAAATTAAGTCCATTTTAAAATATAAAATATATATAATTTCAAAAATTAGGTATTACTATTCATAACAGCTAGTTTGATTGGTTACGGTGTGTTAGAACTCGAAGTTGCGTACAACACACGCTACTGTTTTATTCAAAGGAAAGCGTACCGTGGAAGCTTGGGATGTTTCATTTTAAATTTTTTTGATGTCTCCATTTAGTCAAAAAGTTTAAAATATTGTATTTAAAAAGGTTTCACTATCAAAAGTTGATAAAAGTGCAATACTGAAAATGAATCTGTTCTTGCATTATGACTAAGAAACTCATAATATGGATTCTAAAATTATAAGGATTATATAAAGTTTAAAATTTAGTTAATACTATTCATGACCTCTTTTAATGGCTTTTTTTTTTGGCAAGTCATGGTGCAATTGAACTCAGTGTTGCGTGTAGTGCAAGTTATTGAATTATTTTGAAGAAATAACACACTATGAAATCTTGGGGTGTTACATTCTCCCCTCCTTCAATAAATTGCGTCCTCGCAATTTGAAATTGTTCTTCAAAAATAAAAGGTTGAAAGTAGAAAATATATTTGTGGGAAACCCCACATCGGAAATTGGGTTACTAAAATTTAGTATTAATATGAGGAAAAGAGAAATCAAAGGGTCACCACCAAATTATGATCTCGATTAAGAGAACATTGGTGGAAATTAGAGACATATAATCGGAGGAAAAACGTAAATATTTATAGGTAGTGATTGAGGTCACCAATCACAAACAAGTGTATAATTGAGGTCCTTAAATTCATCAATCTATGATGATTTGAAATACCATCGGTTCAACAAAACATAGGGTATTAGGATAACACATTTTTGACGTTTCAAAATATCTTAGTTGAAATCCCACATCGAAAAATGAATTAATGAGGCCTCTATTTAAAATAAAGAGTCGAAAGTATGAAGATTACCGAAAATAACACATACTAGGGTTCCATGTAGGAAAATATGGATATGGAAGAAAAATATAACCATCAATTATCTGATGGAGAGTGGTAGAGAACATGGCTATAAAAAGGCCAACAATCCCAAAGCCATAAATTAGTGATGATTTAAGGTACCATCTAGGAAAACATTTTTGTTCAAAGTTGCTTTTCTTAATATTGAGGAATTTATTTATGAGATTGGCTAAGATCATAAGGAGATATACTTACTTTATAATTAGAGTTTTATCCATTAATAAATTTCTACCACAAACTCATCTTTCACTCTAAAAGATAATAGAATGTAAAAAAATTCTATTTACACTATTCGTATAGGGTTCCAAAATAAACGAATTTATAATTCATCTACATGATCTTTTAAAAAAAACTACATTATTTAATCCAGGACATCTCATGGTCCAGTGGTAGGTGATACACCCTTGTCGCCCTTCGGTTGCGGGTTCAAGTCTCGCAGCCTTGCCGGACGCGACGGGTTGCCGCCCGACCTCCGGGTTGTCCTTTTATGGCAATCCAAAATAATCCAAACTAGAACTATCCAAAATACTTCTGTCCAAACTCACAGTCTAACATTTATAAGGAAGGTAAACATAATATAAATCCTTTTTACCCCGTAATAGCATATGAATACCTTCATCATGTATTACCATATTCCTTATTGATTACATTCATGCTCCCTTATTCCATATAGAATACTGGATATACTTCATCAATCCAAAAATGTTTTAAACCCAAAAAATGATGGAATATACAAATCATTAATCAGTTCCAAGGTAGTCAAGAATATCCAATATATTTTTTTCCAAAATAATCATGTATTATTCGAAAATCACTACCTCGGTATCAGAACTATATTATGGTTTATCATTCTCTCAACCATATATTTTCCAAAAATCTATCCTGCTAATGAGTCACTTTTCTTTGTTCCACACAATCTCAAGTCCTTAATGAAATAGTACTGCAGTACAATCCTTATATACTCCATAATTATTATAACAAGTACATTGTTGATACAACACTCAATTGACATAATCAACATAAGAACTCTAATCATTCCTCTTCATCTGTGGTAGTATCATAACTTGATTATTATCCAATAGCATCATTTGCGTCATAGTCTGATGACTGGGATATAGGTTCGCGTAGTGTCCAAACTCCTTGCAAATGAAGCATTGTACATTTGAAACCATTTTCTTACCCTTGCAGTCATGTACTTTGTGCCCTTTTTCTCCACACTTATAACAAACTCCCATTCCTTTCAGGCAAGTTCCAGGGTGTTTCTTTCCACAGTTACCACATATGGGAAAATTCTTCTTTTCCCTCTTCCCTTTATCCATCTTTCTCTCTTCTATCCTTTTCTTCTCTTGCTTCCCTTCAAAGCCATAGGACTTAGTAATCTCTTTACTTATCTTATCAATACATGATATTATTTCTTCATATGATGATAATACATGGGATACTATTTCTCTTATAATTTCTAGCTTAATACCATGAAAGATATGATCCTTCCTTCTCTTTGTATCATGTGCATTTCTGGAGTTCTCATTCCTTCTACTGGGCGCCATTTCTAAACAATGGCATAAACTAGATCAGTTTATGAATCAAAATACATAATCCCATACTTATAAAACACTTAACATAAATTGAACTATTTATGGATATAATCCATAATCATAAAAATGTTTTCTTTGAGGAAGTATATACTCATAAACCCTTCATAATGATTTGTAAAGATAATGAGAGTTATCCTAAGCATATCCCCCGGGAGTGTCGTAACCAAGAGTGCAGCAAGGCCCGTTGTCGTGCACCAGTTCCCGTTCGAGTCTAGCTCAAAGCGGTGTTTTCGGGTTTTACCCCTAGGTACATCTGTTCCAGAGCCGCCTCTACCTGCTCGTATCCAGACAGGGATGTATTGCTCGGAAAACTCACAAAATCTCTACAATACCAAAATTCTAGGAAGTTCTTCTATACTAATCCTCAAAGTTCATCTTAGGTCTACGTGCTCTAATCAGAGTTTATCTAAATCTAGTTTCCAAGGTTTGTACTAAACTTCCTCTGATACCAACTGTAACGCCCCGACCCCAGCTACCCAGAGTCGGTGCATTACTTCGTAACATTGGCATGATCACAAGAAAGATCAAATCCCGAAAGACCGATTGGTTTAGTAGCCTTGGAAACACTAGATATATTCATAAGTTTTACATTACATCATTAAACGAAAAACTACTACAACAACAAATTGTCTCCATAATCCACACTATAAACCCCCTCATAATATCCCTGCAAGTCAATCATAATTTACTTCTTCACTACCTGGGAAAAATAAAACATAGAAAAGGGGTGAGCTCAAATGCCCAGTAAGGATAACAATATAGCGGAACATTCAAAATAAGCATAAACATTTAAGGCAATGAATTACTAAAACAAAAGCCTTTTAAAATTGAACTTCAACATAGTATGGCAAAAGTAAAATGAAATAATGCCATTTACTTGTTCACATGGATATTCTACTAATCGAATAATCACATGCAAAAATCAATAACCACTTTCATAATGTTGGAATGCATAATTCCAGACTATCATAACCACATAGCCAAGGCCTCGTGCCAAGACTACAAATAAGATTTTGTCAAGGCCTTGTGCCAAGACACTAGTTTGTCTCATGAGACCTACCGATGCATCGAGGAGCTATAGCGGGCTCCACCCGTCACTTATTAAGTCCAATGCATTCCCATATGAAAAGGTTTAAACATAACATAAACATTCGTATTAAAACTAGCATACGAAATGTCAATACTTTCACAATAAACTATGAATGGTATAAAAATAGCACATCCACAGTCAAACATATCACAAAACCTTCAATACAATATAGAAGTTTTGTATCATAATAAATCAACTTCAAATAATCTTAAAATCCATCAAAGGATGTTGACATAGATGAAATCAAAATTCTTTTAAAAGAAATATCTCCTTTTATTTTGAAATCATTTAAGATCCATATAAAATAAAACATTTTCTTTGAAAATATTCTTATAAGCTTATATGGGAAGCTTCGACGATTTTATAACGGCGGAAAATAACCGCACCCGCCGTATAAGTTAAAAAAAACATTCTTACCTCAATTCTGTCGAAAAGGTTAAAAAGGACCTTGTTTTGAAAACGACGGAAAGATTCCTTTATAAACCTCTTATAAAAAGTCAAACAAGGGTATAAATGACTTTAACCCATATTCTTGTAAATAGTAAAAATGTTTTGAAATACATTTCGAAGAAACATGGATGTGGATGATAAAGAGATCCCAGTAGATTATTACGTATAATACAACCTCGGATAATGAAGAGATTGTGAAATAACCCTTACCTTGTACTTTTTCTTGGTTGGGGTAGGTTAAACTCCTGTATAATGGTGAAATAGTTGTTATTAAATTATACAAGAATCATATATATTAATATGATATCATATATGATCTTTTAACATTGATTTGTTAATAATATCTTAGAATTATCGTCGTTTCGGGAGTTAACTTACTCATTTTCTTTTATATGTTTTGTTACATAAGCCATGGTTGTTGTATCTTATTCATATCCATAATGATATACAGTCCTTAAACATCATTTTTAAATCATCAAATGATAATTATACTTGAATGGATACGATGGAGAATGAATCTCATCGCGTTCGTGGAGACGGTAGTCCGTACGTACGCACGAGCGACAATATCATTCTTTTGATATTAAAATAATATATAAATGGATGGTATATCATATATACAGAATAATTAACATGTTATATTTATTATTTACATGAGTTACACATCATTATTATACCCATCCAAATAATATTATATTGAATAACAATTACACCACGACGTGGAGATGGTAAGCCGTACGTACGCACGTATGGTGACATGTTATTCAAAGGGTGGATAAAATACTGAATATGATTGTACCATATTTATAATAACATCACAGTATATGTGAGATACTGGAGTTATTATTTCAGAATGGTAAGAACAAAGGAAGAAGAAGTGGAAGAAGAAATGAACTTAGAAAAGGGTGGTGAAATCATTACCTCTTCTTCGGGTTCTTCCTTTTGATTTGATCAAAAGGGCTCCTTAGTTTGGCTTTCTGATCAAACTAAGGCCTCTAGGTTGTATTGAGGGATGTTGGGAGAGTATTTGGGCAGAGTTTGGCCGAACCAAAAGGCTTTGAAGGTGTGAAGAAATGAGAAGGAGGAGTGCCCTTTTATAAGAGGGGTGAGGGGCACCTTTGGAAAAGTTAGAAATATTAATTTATAATAAATTCATATTCGGTTTACAAAGGCTCCAAAGTTGACTATTCAAAGGATGAGGTGTGGATAGGTCGAAAACAACTCATCCAATAGAATTTAGACAGGTTTGGGTACTTATATTAACCTTATCTTTAAGTATTAACTCTAAGTTAATTAGTTTCACTTTTACAATGTCTCTTTGTATTTTTATATAATATGATTAATAAACTTACTATATACATCCAACCGACCCCCAAGTGGTCCATTAATGAGGAACCTATCATAATATAAGTCTCTTGGCCGAACCTTAGATTTTTAGGAATTTAATATCAATTAATAATATAATATTTGTTTTAAGAACTCTTTTATGTCAATTTTGACACTATTCAATAGTTGATTTTTGTGAAACTCCTAACAGATTGATTACTTCGAACAAAGTCAATTAAATCAATCCTAATATATCATATTATCATAGAAAATTAGTTTAATTCATTAAAAGTTTCATATTATAATTATTTGGGTATTTATAAGATCAATTATTTTTATTTTTCACTATTTTAGTAATTACTGCATCATCATTGTGTCATAAATAAAATAAATTATATAATGTCTAAAAATTATAAATAAAATATCATTATGTAGGAAATAATTTTAGCTTTCTAATGAATATTTATAATCGAAAATCCAACATGTATAACCCTATGTAAAAATTGTTCTTCTAAAAGATGTAAGCTTATGCTATTTTTATTTTTATTTTAACTTTATTAATATAAAGTGTCCCTACCACATACAATTGGCTCCAAGGGGTCCCCAAATTGACCAAAGGATGCCCATGGTCGGGTATGTGTCCACCAATAAGGTTAGGACACGTTTTAGGGTAATTTTTTATTATTATAATATTATTTTTTTAACCCTTATTTACCGGATTTACCCTTTAACCATGGTAAATAAAATATTTACCACAGTAACTATTCAAAATGTCTAAAAATAAAAGTCACCTATTTACACAATTTGAACATCCTGATTCCAAATATGGAATCCATTTTCCTAAATTCAAAACACAGAAGTGGCAGAAATTAATTTAAAATTAATTCCCGCTGTCAAAACAAAAAGCGTGTTTTTAAGAGATAATAACTATCAAAAGATTGACACTTGTTTATGTTCGGTTTAATTGTAAAATTATGTCCAATGACCAACATTATATTAAATAGTAAAACTATATTCTGAATATACTTTAAAACCACTCAAATTCATAATTTATCACTATTAATTATTTTGATTAAAAAAGTTGTTTTTAATTAAAATTTAGAAATTTTCACTATTCATCAAAATATGAAAGTTATCCGAAATGTACCAAAATTTCACCTTAGGCTAAATTTGATATTCCGAATCCAAAAATTAAGTCCATTTTAAAATATAAAATATATATAATTTCAAAAAGTAGGTATTACTATTCATAACAGCTAGTTTGATTGGTTACGGTGTGTTAGAACTCGAAGTTGCGTACAACACACGCTACTGTTTTATTCAAAGGAAAGCGTACCGTGGAAGCTTGGGATGTTTCATTTTAAATTTTTTTGATGTCTCCATTTAGTCAAAAAGTATAAAATATTGTATTTAAAAAGGTTTCACTATCAAAAGTTGATAAAAGTGCAATACTGAAAATGAATCTGTTCTTGCATTATGACTAAGAAACTCATAATATGGATTCTAAAATTATAAGGATTATATAAAGTTTAAAATTTAGTTAATACTATTCATGACCTCTTTTAATGGCTTTTTTTTTTGGCAAGTCATGGTGCAATTGAACTCAGTGTTGCGTGTAGTGCAAGTTATTGAATTATTTTGAAGAAATAACACACTATGAAATCTTGGGGTGTTACACCATGTAGAGTGTGAATGAATCACATCGCTTTGTGAGGCAGTAGTCCACCGTACACACGAACAATGTTATCGTATTCCCAAAAAATGGAAATCATGAAGGTATGTGTGATATAAAAAATATAAAATAAGAATAAAATTATAAATATAATATATATAATTTATAAACTATAAATACATCATTATTATCAACCTTTAATGGTATTAATGGAAGATCTAACAACATCAGTTCATGAGGCGGTAGTACGTCGTACACATGAATGGTTATTGCATATCCCATTTGATGGAAGTGGATGAAGGCATAGTTAGTGACCATAAAATGAAAAAATCTAAGTATATTTAATATTATTATGTTATTATATAAACATTATATAAAAAATTTAAGGGTTTTATGGAATAAATAAATCAAAAAATGTTTATTGATGAAAGTTAACTCTTCTTTGAGTATCACCTTTTGGTTTGCACCAAAGAAATACTTTTTCTAGATTTCAGCCCAAATTAATAAATATATAATGAAGTTATTTAATTTTTGAGGAGACTTTTTTAGGGTTTTTTTTGGAAGAAATAGGATCTAAATAGTGATGAAAATAGAATAAGAGGTTCCCTTTTATAATTGAGGTAAGGGGCACATTTAGAATTTCTCAAAATATTAATTTATAATAATTCCAATATCAATCCAAATACCATAAAACAATTAATCAAATATAATATATTATAAGGCTTTAATCTCAAAAAAAATATATTTTATCTAATTTTTTGTCTTATTTTAAACCTTATCATTTTGATTAACCCTTAGTTATACCATTTTAATTTTAATTATGGTAACCAATTTTCCAATAATGATAGGATCTAATTTTTACTTAAAGGTGTAAATTAGGACATAAATGAAAAATTAATTATATTTTCAACCATATATCATACCCATTTTCCTTATTTAATATTTTTATTATTTTTAAATAATTTCATCAAATATGTTTTTCAAAAAATATCATTTGTGTCTATTTTGACATAATTCATTACTTTAGCTTTAGGAAAATAACTAAGAAAATATTAAAACAAAAACCTTCAATACACTAATAATATGTCATAATAATCTATTAAATTATTTTTTATCCTTAATTAATTCAAATTATATTGATTTTGGTGTTTTTAATATCACGAAGTTGATAGTTTCTTTAATTGAACAATTACTGCATCATCATTTCACAAGCATTAAAAATAATTATTTATTTCCCAAAAAATAAAAATAAAGTTACATGTTTAAAAATGTATGTTTTAGATACAAAATGAATATTTTTCGTTTAAAATATATTATACATAAGCCCATATTAAAAATATTTCACTTGTTAAGAACAAGAGTATGATAACATTGACTTTTCATTGATTAAAATTTTATAAAGGTTATAATCTCAAAACAATGGCTATAAATGGTCACATAATTGATCCTTTAACTATTATGGACTAAAAATACTCATCCCTTAAAAAGTTTCCAAGTTTTAGAGTCGTTTTTTAATTTTTATATTATTATTTTTACCCTTAGTTACTCGATTTACCCTTAACTTTGGCAACATAAATTACTAAGTATACTATTATTATTGTCCAAATAAAATTAATACATTTAGGAATTTTTTAATTTATTATAAAAAAAATTAATCCTTTTTTAAAATTCAAAATACATAATTGGATAGAATTAATTAAAAAATAATCCCCTAGACAAGAGAAAAAGATGGAATTTAAAGTAAAAATGTTCAAAAGTTCAATAATCTTTTTGTATAAATTAAATATATTAATTATTCAAATAAACTAAAATAGATTAATGGATGCATAATTGTAATATTTTAACACTCAAAAAAATTTAAAATATTATTTAAAATTATAAATTCTTAAGATGAAAAGTTCTTCTCAATTATAATTCAATATTTTCACTATTCAAAACAAGATGAAACTTTTTTTAAAAACCCAAAAATTTACTCTAAGATAACTTTGACATTATTAGTTCAAAAAATTAGTTTTTTTGTCAGATTAAATTTATTAAAGTGTCAAAATTTATTATTTAAACAATTCTTCCATTAAAAGGCGACAAAACTTCTTTTAAGAAAATTACATATTTTTTAATTCAAGATTGGATTTTTTTCTTATTTTATTCCTATAAACATATTGTAAGTAATAAAAAACATTTAATTTAATATATAAAGAAATATCATTAATATAATTCAGTAATGGTGAATAATTTAATTTATTAAGATAAAATTCCTTTATGGGAACCAAAATATCTTTTCATAAAAACACATCCTTTTTTCGATTGGTTTTTATCTTCATTTCTAATTAATTGGTCTCTAAATAAATAATTTTAAAAACATTCGTAACCAATATTTTAATAATTTAGTTAATCTTTTTTATTTCCACTATTCCAATAGCTAGTTGAAACTATCATATTAAATATTAGTTGTATATTGTCATTCGGTGAAACATGATCTTGTGTGCCACAAAAGAATTCATAGGTACTCATTGTTGTGTGTTACAAAAGAAAAAATTATCCTAGTGTGTATCATAATCCAAACCATTTTATTTTTGTATCATAATATTTTTTATAAATAAATAATTACTTTTTTTATCATGAAATTCAATCCATCAATGAATTTTTAATTTATTTGAAAATAATAATTTATAAAAACTCATGGTGTTATTGTACAACCTACTGTGAGGAAAAAAAAGTTTAAGATATGAATGATCATAGGAATTAATTAAAATAGTTTAGGATAATTATTAAAATATTTACTAAAAATCTAGGAAAATTTTCAACCCAAATAGTGCATACCCCAATAAGAATATCAGAATGATAATAATCATAATTTGAAGAGGACTCCAAGAACTAGACACACGTGAACCTAAACCAAGTAAACCATAACTATCATATAATGAGGTAGAGAAGTTCTAAAAATTATGGGAAAATTCTTAAAAACATCCAATAGAATAATAAGATAAATATAAATATTATATTGATGGAAAAATTGAAAAATAGATAGCAAGCACTACTCCAATGGTATAAAAAGGATATGAAATATTTTCCTCCACCATTCCCAAAAATAATAATACAATCAAACAAGATTCAACAAGATAAAAAACAAAAATAAATTCTATAATCTTCCAATAAATTGGATATTAACAATCTCATTCTATAGTATCTCAAAAAAATTCTCATCAATGCCAAATTGTTCATTGGTATTTACATAATGAAAATGATTTCTGAAGGTAATGAAAGGGTGTACTTAGTAAGAAGTGTCTCATCATTGATCAAAATCTAGTTACCCACAAAATGTAAAGTTACAAATAAATATTATATTCCTTACACCATTATAATTTAAAAAAAATTATATTATTTTTTTATTTAGGTTCTTCTATTAGTTTATTTCCTCACTCGTAATTTACTTCTCTTTAGATAGGAGATTTGAATCCCCTAAGTGTGGTGGAAAATCATTTAAATATATTCATTTCATTACCAAAATTAGTATTAGAATATGTTTTACACTTAGTTCACGGCATGATATTTCTGTCATATTTCTAAATACTCCATATAGAGGAGGATAAATCATCAGGAAAATCCCCCATAATTTTTGGGAGATTTTCCTTGAAGACATCCAATACCATCATCAATTTCTATAAAATAATACTTACCATGGAGTTATAATATAAAAATGTGCACTTTATTATTTTTGACACCATAAGGAACCCTTCAAATGACAACTCACTTTTTATAACATCCCATACTGAAGAGGATAACCAATTTTAAGATTTATGTATGTTATATGAATTTTTACCCTTAGAAAAACATTAATTTATTGAAAAGTATATGGAATATAAAGTTTGAAAAATTATGTAAATTATATTTTCATTTTATAGGAAGAGGTTACTTATGAATATTATGACCAATTTTGGTGTTTTATTTTATAAATAAAAAAGCTAAAATGTTCTATGTGTATAATAATATCCTTTTTTAGGGGTTGGGAACCTAATTTTAATTTGTCTCTTGACCAACCCCTAAATCTATAATTAAATCCACTTCCAACTAATTTAAAATATTTGTATATCATGGAAGAAAAAAATTCCTAGAAATAATTGGTAATAATAAATGTTCAAAACAATAACAAATATAGATTATACTTTTAAAAAATAATTTATAATAAATATGATGAATCTTAGGTCCTATACCAGGGATAAATATAAAAATATACTCGTATATAATTATGCATGAGGAATATTCCAATCATATTAGGAATTCCTAAAGAAGCCTAACTCCAAAATTTATAGAGGTATTAAGGAAGTAAATAGATAATCTCTTAGAATAAGGGTCCATCTATCCCATTTTAAATATGCAATGCTTCTGCCTCATCCATGTAGTTCCCAAGAAAATTTGTCTAACCATTCTAGGGAATGAAAATAATGAAATAATCCATGTGATAATTCATAAATGTTGGATAGTGTGTATATAATATAGGAAGATCTGTCGGGTTGCTTAGAAATATCATTTCTATATACCTCTTATTAATAGAAGATAGATATACTGGAGGAGAGAAATCATTATTAGTTCTTGGAGGGATTTTTAGGTTATTTCTAGGAGCCCATTTCTTGGTAGGACCAAAAAAATTTAAATTTGCATGTCCCTTTAGCTCTATTTTTTATAAGAGGGTTCCATTTGGACTATGTAATGTTTCATGTACATTTCATAGGTTCATGGTACGTATATGTTTCATCACATAGAAGATTTTTTGGACATATTCAATGATGATTTCAAAAAAAATTGGAAATTCTTTTGACCATTGTTTAAAAATATAGAAATAGTATTTATGATTTACATTGAAAAAAATATCATTTTAAAATATAAAAAATATAATTTCATGGTGGAGAGAGGAATTTTCTTTTATCATAGCAATTCAAAAAATTTAATTCAACTACATGAATCAAAAAATAATGTGTTAAATTTATTTATTTACCCAATTTGTGTGGAACATGTTATATCATTTTTTAGACATGCACGGTTCTACATGATTTTTATCGAGGATTCCATTCAGATTTATCTCCCTCTCTCTAGATTAATTTTGAAAGACATAAATTTTAATTTTAATACCAAGTACATGGAATCCTTTTATGAGTCAAATACTAGATTGATAACCCCACTACTAATGTATCCACAATATTTGGACCATCCAATGCATCTTCTTTATGGTGCTTATAAAAAAGTAGATGGAGGAGTCTTTTCATAATGAATTAAGGGATGATCATAATCCATTGCTTGTTCCCCAAGAACCATAGATTATTCACAATTCAACTACATGGTTAAAAAATAATTTTTTCCAATTTTCATTACTTTGATGATATTCATATAAGGTTTTTTTGGAGTTAGTTTTTTTAAAAAAAATTAACCATGATACCCTTTAACTTTTGATGAAAAAGGAAGATTCCTAGACCAGGAATGTGATATGGGTGTGACTAATTTAGGTGTTCAATATGAAAATAAAAGATAAAAAGTGTTTATAAACTACTAATTGATCACCTAATAAGACTACCCAATATATCCAAAGTGGATATTTCATCCCCTAAACCAGAATCATGCCTCATTTAAAGGGACCAGCTCCACTAGGTTAAAGAACTGTCAAGATCTATGTATATCATAAAATATTGGTAAATTATAAAGTCCCAATCCATTTAAACACTAGTAAATTAAAAAACTAAAATCTAAATGAAAATTTTACATTTGGAAAGATCTATGTTTTGGGAAATTTGTATTGATCAAGTAATGAGATGATTGTTTCCTAAAAGAGAAATTGAATCTGTATTTTATTTTTTCAAAATTTATCTTATAGGTACCACTTTTTATCATAAAGGAAAAAAATAAAGGCGTAATACTATTTAATTTATTTCCCCTCCTTGTTTAATGATGAATATGAATTTATAATTTTTTTTTAAAATATTTTTTTTTCAGAAATATTTCAGAAACCATATAAATTACTCAAAGAACTATTATATTTTATTAAATATTTGAATTTTTTGGAATATATTTAATGGGAAATTTCCTAATTTTTTTTTTAAATTTTTATATATTTCTTGAAATGGAATATATTTTGGAATGGTTGGATGAAACATCCACCAAAACTGATGATGATCTTGTTATGTTTGATTTTTTTTATGATAAATTTTATATATTTGGAGTTCCTAGATCTATCATCAATGATCATAATATTCATTTTTATAATAGGATAGGGGGTATATTATTGTGAAAAGTTTAATTTAATCACAAAACATCAACCCCCTAACATCCCTAAACCAAAGGAAAAAATGAATTGTCTAATGGGGAGATAAAGTGGATTTTAGAGAAGATTGTAAAACCAAACAAAAAATATTGGAACCAAAGGATGGAAGACACATTATGGGATTATAGTAAATCCAATAATACCCCTAGATGAATGATCCAATACAATATAATTAATGGAAAAAACTATCTTATACTCGTATAATTTGAACACAAATCCTATTGGGATATGAGATAGATGGATTTAAACATATACAGAGATAGAAAGTAAACAAGATTAAAGTTACAAGATCTATAAAAAATATAATATATGCTTTCAAATATTACAATATTTAGAAATAAATTCCAAGAGTCTAATATTAAAATCTAATAAAATTTAATGACTTCCATCCTGGAGAAATTGTGCCATTATATAACTCCAGACTCAAGTGGATGCTATGTAAACATCATTCTAGATGGGAAGGTCTATTTATGGTAACTCATGCTTATATTTTTAGTATTTTTTATATTATTAAGGAAGTAGAGTATGAACCATTATATTTTAATGGACACAGGATGAATAAATTATATTTAAATATCCCACAACAGCTACTAGAGGAAATCACACTCTGCTAATGTATTTATCACTGAGGAACAAAAGTTTTTACCTTTCATGAACACTTATATGTTTTTACGATGCTATATAAAATATATGTACATTATAGATATATTTCAATTTATTGAGAGAGCTACATAATTTAATTTCGAGGTAGGAAACCTCTTATTTTAGGACTTTTTTAGAAATTGTTAATGTTTTTTTTTCTTTTGTTTTTAAATTTTTTTTATCTTTTTTTAAAAAAATTGTTTTTTCTCGATTTAAGTAAATTTTGGAAAGATGTGAGGTTAACTAGAATACCTTTGAAATTTTTTAATCTAGTACAATATTGAGAAAAAAAATTTCACGTCAAATAACCTTATATGAATACTAAATAAAAAAACAAACAAAACTCTAAATGAAGAAGTTTCAGGAATATGCCACTGATTTCTAAAACCCATTATATGAAATATTTTCCAATAAATTTTATTACATGCCTCTGAGGATTCTAAACCAACTTTAAAATTTTATTTTCTATAACCACTTTTTTGAGAGAAATAATAAATGATTATATAATAATAACTTTCTGAGTAATCTAGTGAGAACATTAGATCATTCAAGGACATTATTCTATAATTAATTAAGTAATTTTTTATTTGAAGCCTATTTTTTAAATGAATACTATTTCCAAGACTATATTGAAAATTAATCCCTTTTTACCTTGGAATCCATGAATGAATTTTTTTTAGGTATTCATGATATAATACAAATATCACTATGTAAATTTCTCAAGAAGAAGATGCATGATCTATGTTAAATTCATGTTTTGGGGATGGATGTTAGTGAGTTGGGTAAAAATATCTTTCATAATTTTCTGAGGCTAAAATAAGAATTTGATGGAACTTTTTTGTTACTACTTTGAGAGAAAAACCCTGATAATAAGAATATAATAATATTTTCTTTTTTTCGACCAAGGATGAACATGAAATTCCCCCACTATTTTGAAGATATAAAGTATCTATATTTCCATCAAAAATATTATTCTTAAGATAAATTATAGATTATTAAAATTTAAAAATTATTCTAATAAATTAATAAATAGGGAATAAGTTGATTATGACATCAGTTTTTTAAAGGGGTGAAATGAATTTCAAGCTAACGATATTAATTATTGAAGGTCGGTTTGAGCTGAAATATTCTCGAAAGGGGTTATAGTATTTGAAGATTGTTATACATAAGTTGTTTGACGGGAATTTTTTTGTCTCTATCTGAATAAGTGCCCCTAGAATACATCTAATGAAATAAAAATACTTCCCACACAACAATAAGAAATATCTCATCCCTACTAAAGAAGTAAATACAAATTCCTTATCTACATTTATGAGAAAAAACTAAAAAAGAATTATTAATCCTAGTGAAGGAAATAGAGAATTGAGTTATTTTAACTACTGAATTGATAAAAGGATTTGGTTGTTCATGTATAATTAAAATAATTTAAGTATATTTAGTAGAAGGGTAATTTAAGAGAGAATCCATTCTTAGATTAAAATTAAAATCATGCATTGATCTTTAACATAGAGTTATGCATCCTTATTCTTCCTCTAAAATTTAAAATTTAAATCCTTACAACCATTAGAACACTAAAAATTCCTAAAAAATCCCTCATGATACTCACAAATATTTTATTCCTTTGGGGGATATAAATAAATTAATCAATACTATGGTGAAACTTGAATGGACATGGAAGAAAATCCATTCTTGAAAATCATACATGGTTATGGAGTGAAATATTCTAGTAAGGTAGGTATAAGTGTGTTTTAGGGGATGGAGGAAGTGAAAATTCATTTAATTTAATTATTTAAGATAATTAAATTGATATCATTAAGTGGGAATGATAAGAATAAGGACCCTATCATTGAAAAACAAACTCACTTTGGCAAGGTATTTGAATTTTTATTTGGTAATCTTTCTGAAATTTACTTTTCCAGAGTCCAAGGATATGGTGTGGGGAAATTGGTTGATCTAATACATTAATATATTTCTTTGATTATTTTCATGGTTTTAAACCCAAAATTTTATAATTTACAAGGTAATTATAAAATGTTTTTCTTATAGAATTAATTTTGGGATTTAGTGATAAATGAATTAAAGAAAAATTTATTAATTATTTATCTTATTTTTTTTAATTTCTATAATAAATCATATATTTAATATTTGGTGTTTGGAGAAATATTTTATGTTTATTATGTTTATTCTAAATAAATCATGGGTATTATATGATTAAATAATATTCTAGAATGGATGTAGGTTCTCATGGTCGCTTGACATCATGATCACTTGTCTTCTATGTGGTTGATAGATCAATTATAAAGAGAAATATGAGTCCAGGAATCCATCCTACCATTACTAATTATAGACTACATGTTGATCCAACTGAGCATAAGGTATTCAAATGATCCTATAAAGATTGACCATAAGAATAATAGTGATAAACTATGACTTTCAATATCTCTTGTGACTGGATATTCTATAATGTCCTAGATTGAACACATAACCATATGACCATTCAAACATGTGATAAATATACTACACAGTTAATTTCCTATCATATAGAAACTTTTCAATCATGTATTCATTTGAACCTAATGTTTGATCTAATAAGTAAAACCAAATGGTCGATTCAAGATATTTCTAAAAATCAACTTATGAATATTTGACACAAAATTCAAGTTAAACTTCAGGGGACTCATCCAAACATCAAAAAAAATCTTTACGAATACCATGTTTTCATGAATAATATCAATAAAAGGTTCCCACATGGATATAAACATGAAAAATATTTTATTAAACATCTAATAATAAAGTAAGGTTATAGATTTACAAGAAGACCAAATCATGTTGGATATTTAAAAATTAAAAAATTAAAGATTTTAAAATGATAAGATCTCATAGGTTTGACTAGATATTGGGGAATGAGTAAATGAATATATAAGAAAATAATGGGATGTTATAAATAATGGATCCCTAGACTTTCACATGAATTATTGTTATAGGTCTTTTTGTATACATTTTTTCTTTCACATTTTAATTTATGTTTGAGATTTTCAATAACTTCTCCTTATCCTGTCGTATTGGTTACTCTTCATGTTGAGGGGTAAAATATTAGAGAACATGAAAGGGAAGGATAAACCTATCTATGATTATTGAGTTCATGTGCTTCATAAATAAAATCTTTCTTTAATCTATCAAAAGGGTTTCAATATTTGATTATAATTGTTTATTATCAAGTGTGGTCATAATTGGTTTAGAATTATTTCGATTTATAATTTCCTTATTCACTGATATTATCCTCCCTCTATATATTTTTGGACTTTATATAATATAACATGATAAATATAGTTCATTGTGTTCTTGGTTATTTTCAGTGCATGTGGAATTTATAGTGGGAACTCTTAATTGTTTTGGAATAATAATAACAAATTGTTAATTCCCTAAGTCAAATTAGAGGCTCCACTGCAAAAAAATCACACATATAAAGGAGGGTATACCAGGATGATATCTCATTGACGATTATTCTCACCATCATTGTTCAGTCAAAGGTTAGAGATGAATAAATTGTGGTTTCTCTCTATTACTATCTTACCATAAGAAGATTTAATAACATTAGGATTATGATAAAATTTCAATAGGTTAAACAAACATGACCTCTCCACCATTTCATCATTTTCTATATTTCAAATCACATTTTCCATTCCTTTATTATTTAAAAAACAATTCAAAAACAGACCCCCATTTTTTGATCAACAAGTAATAATATATTTTAGAGAATACTCTATAGAAGATAGCCTAGGGTTAACACTAATACTACATTTTATCCTAGGAATTATAGATTTTACCACACCTTATGATAGTTTTTTGTGTTAATGAGTATAATAATACTCAGTATGGTTTCCCAAATATGTGATTTAACCCCATATATATCTTCTTCCTAGGTATAAACATGAATTAAATTATCGAAATAATAAAATCACCTAACGTCAACATCATAATCACCAACCATGATCTTCCCTAATTAATATACCCACAGTTCACTTTTAATGATCTCCCCAAATAATAATTCATCTAAATAATAAAAAACATTTCTCATTAACCATCATATAATTTCCATTTTATAATTCACCCTTGAGGCATTGAACATGATATGATAGAGAAGATACACCTCTTCACCTATCACCGAATCACTCGAGGAAATACAAGTCTCCTACTATCAATAAATTACTAGAGGAAATACACATATCCATAGTCAGTTGAGAATATATGTCCATATACTATAGGAAATAAACATATCTGCGTATAAAGTTGTATAATATAATACTATAGGAAATATATATCTCTAAGGATATTGTAGTATATAGGTCCCCCCTAAATCCTAAAGCTATAATAGTGAAAAGATATAGTTTTTGGTGTGTCAACATCCACCCAAACCACTATTATGGGAGATAAAGGGTTTCCCCACTTAGGCGAATTACCATCCATCACACTCTCAAATCAGGGATTCTAGAAGAAATGACCATCTCTAGCTATCCCAAAATTTGTATACTCATACTAAGGACACTAAAAGATTTACCAATATCCATCTATATCTAACTAATGTCATTGGAGGATTTAGTCATCTTCCGCTATCTTCTAGAATTATATATCTTATTTCATCCCATAATAGTTTTGAGTAAAAGTATATACACATGAAATAAATTATTTATATCTACTAATAATGATTGGTGAGAGAAGGAATGATCATTTTTATATCACTCTGAACTTCCTCACCATAGATATCAAACCATAATAAATTTCATCACATAATAGAGTAGATGAGTATATAAAATAAATCATCATAACATAAAAAAGGCCCCCTATAAATCTCACAAGACACTCTATATAGAAATATAGAACTTTTATATCATTCTCATCAGATTCCCATTGATCTATCTCAAATAAATATTATGATAATTTAATAACCCATCAAATTTTGCTATTGAAGTATCATCCAATAAAAATAATTGAAAAACAATTATTACTTTCCACTCATGTGTCACCATATTCCTAATAACCCCCACAAAGATTCAATGTTCACCACTCATCAAATTCTAGTGGTGGAAATTAAATAACATTGATATTGTTTTTAAAATATTTTGCTAGACCCATCAAGTTAACACAACATCCTTAAATTAGGATTCATTCAAGTTATCTAAAGTAAATAGAGTTGTAATTTCAATTTAACCAACCATTATTATAAGACACCTAAAAATTTATATGAAATATTCTACTACCTAATTCCATAAGGTTCAAGACACCATCACTTATCATTACCACATACAATCGTTAAGTTTTTCTATTTTGATCACATCAGATTGTTTGAGGCAACAACCATCCATAGTGATATGAAACTATTCCAACCTGATTATTAGCTTACAAAATCTTTCACAAAATATCCCATTATGTTTTATTCTCTTTCCCACATGTATCACCCCTATAAATTTCATTTCATGAATTTATGTAACTAGTTAAATTTACATCATCATGTTAACACTATAAAGTTTTATATTTAACTTCAAATTTATAATTTACCATTTCTCTAAGTTCTGATTTATTATATAATTAATTATATTGAATCTACCTATTTCATTTGAAATATATATAAACTTCACTTAACTTTGTAATTGCAAATAATCCTTTTTTTTTGCATCATTACTTTATTCATGATAATTCAAATCACATATGATCATAATCGAAAATTAATTATTTCATAATGAATTTATATTCTGAATAAATGTTTTCAACATATTTAAGGGAAATTTTCATTAATTTAAACAATTATACTTCCTTTAAATAACCTTTTATCACAATTATTGGGTTCTAAATAAGGACCATTCACCATCTCCCTTGGTTGATAAATCTAACTAGGTGATAAATTTTAACTCCTAATTAAATCCTCATTGATAATACATACTATTATTATAATTAATCTATAATAATAATGTTAAGATTATAACTCATTCATCAATGACATAATAGTTAGTTAATTCATGTTCTTATGAGTATGTTCCACTTGTTAGTTTATACTTAATGATCTAAAGTGTCAAATTGAAAAAAAAAACTATGTTTAGAAAAATTTTATTATTATTATTGTTTTTTATTTATTTTTACCTTAATTAATTCTTATCAATATTACTATATTTAACAAACATCCTCAAAATTTCCCAAACAAGGTCCCTTTTGTTCTGGGATTTAGAGAGGATTCTTACATAACTTTTTTCATCAAGGGAGATTCCCACACATGAATTCACACACCTATTGAAGATAGGTCCAATACTGGGGTACCATATGGAACCCCCACACACCTAAAAATATGCCACCAACTCATCTGAGTCAGACCTTTATCCTAGATTTTTCAGTATTGATGTATCTTCAATCAAATGGTAGTGGTGGGATGTCTTCACTAATCCATGTCATGGTGCCAATGTGGTGAAATGTTCCTGAAGGTTTCCACATGATATGATGGGTTAGAAAAATATAAGGATCAAACATCACCTACTAGTTTTTACTAATGTGGAACAAATACACACATCTGGATCATTATATCATATGATCGAGAACGATCTTGTTCTTATTCCCTTATTCCATATGTGTCGGAACTCTTAGTACCGAGGTGGCATCATCTTAACATCATATCCTTGGATAATATGATCTAAAAACCAACCATTATTACTCATCACTAGTTTTGGTTTGAATGAGTTTACTGTTATATTGACTCAATCCATAAAAACATATCATTTCTTAAATTTCAACATAGATTACAATAAACACAATATGAGGTTATGTGGTATTGTTCCTTTGGAGGATTATACACATAAATACAACATATAAAAGCATGAAATTATTTTCTTTATTTAATATTATTAGAGTGTTCATAACTCCCATAGGCCCTCTTATATTTTTATAGGAAAAACTATATGTTATTTATAAGGAAAAGGGTGATCTGTAAATCCTATTAAATAAATAAACATGAAAAATGATCATAACATGGGAGGTATAATATAATATAATAAAAAATGATCACATGCATCGAATCACTGAATAAAGAAATGATAACATAAGAGACAAATTAAACAAGATAATATCATAAGTACATAACATAATAAGAATGTGGAAAGATGATAAATATGAAATTATAATTATATCTCAAGGATCCCAATCTCATTAACATAACATAGTTGGATAAGCTAACTACCCATGCATGGTAGTTGACTAGGATCACTACCCATTCACCTTGATATCTCTTAATTTGGAAGATTTACCCAATGCATTGGAGTGAAATATGTCTCTAGTCTCATCTAATACATAATTACGATCATACATCTTTTTGAAACAAGAGCAGCAAAAACTATACATAAGTTGTAAACATGATAAAAACCCATGATAAAGAACTAGGATTCAGGATCTTGTCTCAAAGAATATATGAAAGCTATAGAAAAAGGATTCCCAGGAGAATATGGAAATAAATTTATTTAGAAATTCATATTTTCAAGGAACATGAGTCTTTCTCATGGATCCCCCTGTTAGAAAAATCCATGATAATTTTTAGATAAGTAAGCATAAAAACAAAACACTTTGGTAATGATTTTCAAAATAAGAAATACATATTTTTGAGAAAAAGAAACATAATTTTCCATTAAAATAAAAATAGATCCAAGTATATTATATAAAAAATAATAATTTTAAAAACATTTCGTGGTTTTAAAAAAAATTATTGTGTGATTGTAGATGTGAACATTGAATTTGAAATTCCCCTTAAATCGAGTTTACATAAAAGTGGGTATTTAGAAAGAACGTAAAAACAAATAACCCTAGAAATGGAATGGGTATTAAATTAGGAATATAATTAATGGAAATATATAAAAAATAGAATAATTTCACGTGAATAATTTTCAATATAAGGGAGAAAATAATGAGAAAGTGTATCTAGTAAGTTATAAAGGGAGTAAGGAAGATCCCTTAGATTTATATTCGAAAGTATCATGAACTTGTACTTCACTACTTGTATAATTAATTTAAGACCATTAAAATAATTAATAATAACCTTATTCATATATAATTATATGCCTAGGGTTTATATATTTTTATAGGTTTTTTATTTATTAAATATTTTCCACTCTTGTATGTTAATCGAGGAGGTTCGGTCAATTTTTCAATGATTTCATGAAATTTTGACCATGGTTATGTTTATTTTTAAATAATATTCAAAACATAAATAATATAAATAGTTTTGTGAATTTTATTTTTATACATAATAAAATTCAAACCCATCCATGATTTTTGGTAATGGAAAATAAAATGTGTTGCTACATGGAGGTGGTAATCTGCACGTATAGACCGTCAACAGTTTTATTTTCCATAAATCAGGAGGGAGGTAAATCTCATAATTATTTTTTAAATACAATATTTATTCATAAAAAAATTAATTTTCCATGAAACATGGTTAAGAAAAATTGGACACGCCGTGCATGGAGGCAATAATCCCCACATATGCATGATGACATTTTTATTTTTTGAATCATTTTGGAGGAAGACATAAAATAGATGTTTTGTTAGTATAATAAAATAAAATAATGCAATTAATAATTATTTTATCCATCTCTTATATATATAATATATTATATTTTTAGAAGAATTAAAAAAACAATGAAAGGTTAGTAAATACGTGATACCTTATTCGAGAAATAGAACTTTCTCTTCAAATTCATGTTGAAAATGGAGGGATTAGTCTATATTATGGTCACTAGGGGATTGACGTAGGGTAATGGGAATATATTAGTGGTAATTAATACATACGTTTTTTATTAATCTAATTTTATGTTAATTATGGTATGGGTGGTGAATAGATTGAAGTACTTCTATTTCATGGTCTCTTTGTGTTACCATATTGCATTAATCACTCAAGACATCTCCCTTCTCTCATGATAGCCAAACCAACCAATTCATTATATTACTACTAGAATCTCTCATTCTCTCTTGAGAAGGGATGCATTGAATAGGATCAAGTGGATCTATATCTGGTGTGTTGGTCGATTCTATATGGAATCCATAGCTCAAAATAGAGTCCTCACAGTGGGAAAATGAACAACAGGGTTGATCGAGTCCAATGTAGATTATGTTACCACTTCAAACATATGATTTCTCTAAAGTACTATAACAAGGTGAGTTGTCTTGTTTCACAGAACTTTTTCTATATGGTTCAAGATCAACAATGTCCACTCCTCATAAGATATGTCGTCCTCTAGTTGCACACACATATAGATTCATCACATGTGTGGTGTCTGTTATGACTTCTTTGTGAGGGATGTGCGGACCACATCATGTAATTTTTTCAAGTTCAAATGGAGTTCATGTAAATATTAAATAGCTCTAATATGATCAAGGATCTCATAAGGGATAATATATCAAGGAATTATCTTCCCTTTCTTTCCAAACCTCATGAATCTCTTCCATAGAGATATTTGGAGAAAAATTTATCACCAACCATGAAATCTAGGTCTCTTCATGGTAATAATAATATCTCTTGTATCGACTCTACATTTATTTTATGTGTTGTTGAATGGTATTGAACTTTTCTCCCATTTCTTCAACCACCTTAAGTCCTAATAGCTTTCTTTCGGACACTAAATTCTAACATGTTGGTGTCCTTGATCTCTACCCATATAAGGATACATATACTGCCATTTGGATACTCAAGTGAAAAATGTTGTTGTAATAGAACAAAACTAGAAGAATATTTTTGTCCAAGAATATTTTTAATTCTATAATGTAGGATCTCAACATTCCTCAAGTTTTTGGATAGTCTATTCATATTGGACATCAGTATGGTAATGATAGGCCATATTGAAGTTAAAAATTATTTTTAGATCATACTGAAGAATCTTCCAGAACATTGAGGGGAACCAAGGATCTTGATTAGATAAAATTGATAGTGGTGTCCCATGAAACCTCACCACTTATATAATATATATCATTTCAAGTTTTTTGAGTGAGAAGTCCTCTCAAATAAAAATAAAGTGGAGTGAATTTATTTGGCAGTCCACTAAAACCCATATATCGTTGTGACCTTTTAATATCTTTGAAATTCTCATGAAAAAATATATAGTGATGTTATCCAATTTACATATATGTATTGAAAATTTTTTATCTTGCCTTTGGACTTTTTCATCTCAACCTTCACTTGTTGACACACAAAACATGTTGAGGTATATTTTGAAATATCCTTCTTTATATTTTGGACCAATAGTGTTCATAGAGATCATTATACATTTTTTTGTTTCCAATATAGATATAGAAAGTTGATCTATGATCATTATTCAATATCACTTTATTTAATTATTTTTTCTAGGGTACACATAGACATTTCCCAAATCACACAATGCCCTCAACATCAACAATAATCTCATAGGTTTTTCCCTTCCTCACAGCATCCACAATATTATGTATCTTTAAATTGTCCTTTTGATGTTTCTTAATCTTCTAAGGTAGTGATGCTAGAGAAATAATTCAAGAAAGGAAAGATGATGTTCCTTTTTCATGATCACATGTCCATCCTTTGTATATCTAAGAAGATCAAATCCTTCTCAATTCTCATCATAGATAGTGTTGTAGTATATTTTATACTTATATAATCAACCACATTTTTCACCTTATTAATAAGGTAGTGTATTGAGAAATAATTATATTTGATAAATTATAACTATCCTCACTGAGTAATATCTAGATCCTTCTATGTGAACATGTATTTCTTTCTATTGTGGTATGTATATATATCACAATTATCTACACAAAGATAATATATATAATTATTCAAAGAGAATATTATTATAGATAAATCCATGTCAAGTGTTGGATAGTTCTTCTCATTAACCGTTAACTATCTTAAGGAATAGTATATTACATTGTCATTCTGTATGAGTAAAAATTCAAAGACCTTCTTTAAAGAACCACTATAAATCACAAATCCATCCCCACTTGTGGGTATGTTGAGTAAAAGTGTTATGGCTATATTATTCTTCAATACCTTGAATATCTTTTTAGATTCATTTATCTATAAATAATAAATTATCTTCTAAGTAATCTTGGTTAGAGGGTTTTATAATCGTGATAATTTTCTCACAAATCACCGATAATACCCAGATAATCTCAAAAATTATGGATCTCTATTACATATGAAATTCTAGGTCATTCCTCAATCACCTTAGTCTTTGAGGGATCTATAAATATACCCATACATGTGATAACATAACACAATAATGCCACTGACTCCATCGAAAACTCACTTTTACTATACTTTTCATGTAGAATCTCATTATTTATTGTCTTAATAATGGTACTCAATTTCTCTACATTTTCGTTCATTATTTTGAAGTATATAATAGTATAAACTATAAAAACTACTAACAATTTGTTAAGGTAAAATCTAAATACACAACTCATTGATTACATGAAAATGTTTTTATAGTTATTGGTTTTAAATAGCATAACTATGAACTCATGGTGTATGTACCTTTTATGAAATTCGGTCTTATGAATATCCTCTTTCTTCAACTTTAATTAATGATATCCTAATTAAAGTTCCACTATATAAAAGTTTTTGGATTTATGAAACTTTTTGAATAATTCATCAATCGTTGGAAAAGTATGTTTATTCATTATACTGTTATTATTGAGTTCACAATAATTATTATAGAGATGCATCAAACAATCCTTATTCTTAACATAGAGAACTAGTGAACACCATAGTGAAGCACTTAGGAATTTGAAACCCATGTATATATATTCTTGTAATTGCTTATTTAATTATTATATTTTAATTGGGGACATTCTATATGCATTATTTTATATTGGAATAGATCCATGTATAAGTCTAACTGAGAAACAACCCTCTCAATCAAGAGGAATATTAAGAAACTCTTCAAAGAAAATTTATCAACAAACTACCTTAAAATGAGCATAAATTCAATGGAATTATTATCCTTTGATTCAATAATTTTGGATAGATAATCATGTTCCTAAGGAAAAAATATACATGCCTATAGAGAGGATTTTGGAGAATATTCTTCCTAATCCTTACACTTTTATGTAATCAGAGGATAATTTATGTTATGAAATGTGATTTCCTTTCCCTAGAAGTTGGTGTGAGCTCTATAAAATGACTACTATCCCATTCCTAGTAAAACATTAAATTTCACTAAAGTAATTATGAAATGTTATGTTGGTAGATTTTTCCAATAGAAAATATTTTTGGAATAGGTATGTTCTTGAGAAAAAATAATATCTCCATTATTGGTTTTCACAGATAACTCAACCTCCATGTTTTATGGTGATGTTTTACTAGTTCATCTAAACATGCTTTATAGGAAATAATGCATAGAACCAAAATCAAAGAGTATTTTTTTATTCTTTAATTAATAACTATCATTCCTTCCACTGCATAATTTTCCTGATCAACCTTTATAGTAGTGATAACAAAATCCCACACTTTCTCTTTGGGATCTGGAGGTTTTCATCATTGGTGAGCATCAAAAACCCTTATCATAGTGAATTTATTTGTGTAATTTTTGTGTTCATTTCTATTGAAACATAAAAATGTGGGATGAATATTGTTTTGAACATTTTCTACTTTCATAAAATTAGTGGGATTTTTCCTCTAACTTTGAAATGTGTTGGCTTCATTCCACTTCTTTACACACTTGAAGAACTTATTATTCCACATAAGATAGTTTCCAAGTTATTTATTCTAACACCTTTAACAGGTAAGATCTTGGACCTTCAAACTATCATGGGTTTCATAAAATAATTCCCCTGGTTTAGTCCAAATTGTTATTTTCTTATCTCCACCCCTAAGAATCTTCCATTTTCATGTCCACTTTAATGGTACATCAAACACATTATTCATAACTGTCAAAGTCCCAAATCTCTAATTCTTGTCAAAGTCTATGATGTAACCCATCAGATAAATGGTCAATCTTGTTTCCATGTCTCATTAAAAGGTTGTAAGAATAAAATGTAAGTTAATTGATGTTTTTCTCATAATACCTACAAGATTCATATTCCTTTTTCATGATTTCAAGAAACTACCTCTCTATTTTAAGATAGATATTGTATGGGAAATACTTATTGATAGACATCCTATTAAATTCAAATTACACCATGGATTCTATGAATTATTTGTTATTTGTATTCTTAATTAGTTACCACCATTGATTAGATTCTCGGTCAAAGAGATAAACAACCAATATAACATTCTCTTATTCATTGTATTGAAGGAAAGATAATATCTTTTTTACAGAGTTAATATGATGTTTAGTGGTTATGGGATTAGTTGATCTACTAAATGTTTGAGGTATATTCCACATAAAGGAATCATTTGTAGGTTCCCCTTGTAGAGTTCATTCCATGTTATTATTATTATTATTCATAACATAATTCATACTTTCTAGTATATCCATATAGTTCTTAGCCCCCATTCCCATATTTTTAGGCATTTTATTAGCACATTAATCACATTGTCATTTTCACATATAGTTAACACAATTCCTTCTACAAACATAAATTTTCTAACATGAAGTAAATATAGGTATTAATGAGATATACTCAGATAATTCTTTTTGGGGTTATTACCCCTAGATGAATTTATGCCAAAATCACATCCACTTTCCAATATCAAGAGATCTATTTAATTAATAGTAAAGCCAAAAAATCTCTATATTATTAATATTTAAGGATATTATCCTATAGCTTGGATTATCCATAGGATTTTCCTTACATTACTTTATTCTAATATTCCATGATAACTAGACATTCAATTGATACCAACTCTCCTGGCCCAAAACTTAAACACATATTATTTCATACCTTTTAACATAGTTAATAACAATCAAAATTCTAGGATCTAAAGTCTAGTGTCTTTGTATTATTATAAACATAAATAAAAATCATAAAATATGACCTCATAATACCTATTTAATATCCTCAGAGTGATCCTAACATTCATATTTACTCCTAAATCTATATAGGATAACCTAGGGAAATACATAAGGAAAAGGGTGATATAGAAATCCCAATAAGTGAATAAACCTGATAAAGAATCATAACACGGGAGAGACAACATGATATAATAAATATAATAATCATAAGAAAGGAATCATGACATAAATAAATGATAACATAAGTACACAAAGTAAACGTGATCATGTTATAAGAACATGGCATCACAGTAATGTGGAAACACTATAAAAATGACTTCCTAAGTATAATTAATGGCTCTCTACCTCATTAACGTAACATAGTTAGTTAGGAAAACTACCCACACACAATAGTTGGCTAGAATCACTACCCATGAACTGTGATATCTCCTGATATGAAATTATTACCCAATAAATTGGAAGGATATATAATTTTTTTCCCACTAGTCACATAATGATGATCATACAAAAATGATCCATAAGAGTAAAATAAACTATAAATTGGTTAAAAACATGGTAAAATTAAATGAGAAATAAATAGACTTAATGCTCTTGTCTCAATGAACATATGAAAGTTATAACATAAAGATTTCTATCAGAATATATAATTAAAATTCTTTGGACAATCATATCAGAAAGGAACATAAGTCTTGATCATGGATTCCCATGGTATAAAAATACATGATAAGTTTATGAGAAATGAGAATATGATTAGAACACATTAGTCTTCTCATAAAATAATAAATGGATATTTTAGAGAAAAGGGATCATGATTGATTTTTATATTTTATGTATATATTTTTGAAAAATTAATACATTACTTTTGGGATTTAATTGATATTATTGCCTAGAAATGTATTGTATTGTTTATTTTATGATATGATATAGTTTAATTCAATTCATAAAGGAAAAAAATTATTGAATTATGAAAATAAATAATCTTAATGCTGTGAAATATCATTCCTTGGAATGACACCTGGAATATTAAAGCTATAATGAAGATTATTAGAACTATAGAATCTGGGAAGAGATGAATTCACATTTCAAAAATAATTCTCATTATGAACAGGTTGAGGCAGACTTACTCTAAAAAAATGTTTCCCATTCATGATGTGAGTATAATAAATTCAAACCTTATATATTCTTAATATAATAGATTTATTTGTTGATTTCTACTCATATCATGAGTTGATCGAGAAAAAGAAGTTTTCAAAGTCAAGTATAAATGATTCATGATGTGAATTCAATTCATGTCATGAACACACCTTCAATATCAAATTTTAATAAATTATCATTGGGGATTTTATATAGATACATATATATTTAGAGACTTAGTATGGATATCAAATAGGGATATAGTTCATGAACACTCGGCCTATCTTATAATCAAATACTAGATCCCTACTACTACTACCTTTTATTCTCTTCTAGTAATTATGTATCTATTCCCCATCATTATTATAATGATGGGGTAATTACTTTGTTTTGGGTGATGTGATCATAGGGGGAGTGTTTATTAGGGATATTTTTTATTTCAATTCATGTTTGGGTTGTTGTACTCTTATTTTCAATTCTAAATCACTTCCATTTTTCATTACATGACAATTATTTTTCAATTTGAGGAGTAACTTTTAAATAATCCACTAACCACTCTAGGTTGTTTATAAACATTATGCAGTCTAGAGTTTTTATGTTTAAATACGGTTTTTGGTCACCTAGTTTAATAATCAATCCAAGTAATTGACCGTATTAAATGGTGGATTATTGAATTATTGAAAGGGTACCTAGACTAAGGATCCTTTTAGACCTAATACCAACAAAAAAATATGAATTAACAAATAATTATTTTCATCCTTAGAACAAAAAAAATGAATATCATATTACATGGAATTCCATCATAAAAAGATTTCATAATTTTTTTCTTATTTTAATTTAGTTCCTAAACTCAAATAAAGATCCTTTAATCGTCTTTATGAGTTCAATTCTTGTACTTTATATTTACTGCATTTTTTGTAGTTTGGTTATTCAAGTTTTATAAATTTTTAAATTTTTATAGCCTCATAACAAATTAATGATGCACTTCAGTCTATAAATAATTTTCTTTCCAAATAAAAAATAACCTAGAGGTTTATATGTAATATAAATTCTAATTTTAAAATTTTTTCATGGTTTAAAAACATTTTATGGGGTTGTGGTTGATCTAAAATAATAATTTTATAATTCACTTAAATCTAGTTTCATTAAAAGTGGATATTTTGAAGGAAATTAAAACATGTATAAACCCAAAAAAGTAAGGGATATTAAACTAGGTATATATTTAAAATATATATATATATATAATAAAATAATTTTGTGATAATAATTTTTTATAGAAGGGAGAAAATAAATAAAAAGAATAATCGATAATTTATGAGGGGAGTATAGAAGATCCCTTACCTCTATGTCTGAATGTGTTCAGCACTTGTACTTATCTTTCTATATAATAAAATTAAGTTCATTACAAACCTTAATAATAAAATTATTAATCTATCATTAGTTTAATATGGTCTATTTATTATTATAAATTATTCATTTATTAAGTATTCTCAACTCTTATCGGTTAATCGAGGAGGTTCGGTCAATTTTTTCATGAATCTCATATCTTATTTTACATGGTTAGGTTCATTTAAAAAATAGATTCAAAATCTCAAAAATATCAATAATTTTATAAATATAATTTTTACACTTCAAGATAATTTTTTAATTCATCCATTATTATCAGTAAAGGAAAACAAAACATGTCGCTGTGTGGAGGCATTAATTTGCATGTACACAAGGTCGACATTTCTGTTTTTTCATAAAATGAGAGGGAGGTAGAAGGTAAAATTATTTATAATTTTAGAAACATAATCATGTTATAAATAAAATATGTATTCAAAAAAATATTTTGAAACATTCATACAATGATTTTAAGAGAAATATGACATGTCATTCATGGAGATAGTAGTCTGCAAATATACATGACAACGTTTTTATTTTTTGAATGGTTTAGAAGGAAGACATATAAAAGAGATTATATTAGAAAAATAACATAAGAGTGTATTATTAATAGTTATGTTATAATAACTATATTGATAGAATATATTATAGGTGGTGGAAGAAATAAATAATGACAAATACAGGATAATAATGTTCTGATACCTTCATCAAGACTTTGAACTTTCTCTTTAAATTCTTATGGAAAAGAGTGTTAGGTTATCTTATGGTGACCAGGGGATTTAGGTACATTTAGGGACTTCTAATAATGGTAATTAATACAGATTTTAAGGATTTATTATATTGTTAGGTAAATTATGGAAGGGGTCGATGTAGACTTCTTTTATAAGTGAAGAAAAGTGTGTTTTCAATGGAAAATAAAGTTTCATAAGGGGTAATAATATAAGTTCATTAAATTAAGGTGAGTTGGGTGTGGTATGGTTGTTGATAAACCTGGGTATGGCTTTACAACCAAACATATGGTTTATAGATGTTCTAAAGGTTAAGTAAAATAAGGAAAATTCTAGCCACATTAGATTAGTCATTTAAACACTAATTACTCTTAATAAAATATTACTCATGGTAATTAATTTATAACTAAAAATATAAGAGGACCCATAATAAAAAATTTATGAATCCAAATTTATACTATTTTTAGTCTAATTAAATTTATAAATAATATAAAATTTACTTTTAAATTTAAACATTTAATATAACAAAAGTAACTTTTATAAAAAATATTACTTATGTTCAAAAAAGTAAATCATGGGTTTGGGAACATGATATATTAAATATAAATATTTAATTTTAGATAAAAAATATTTCATAAATATTTAATTAATTATTATGTTATGATAATATAGTATTTATTGGTAAAATTATCCAAAAAAATATACTTTTATTATTCTCTTAAATACAAACTACTTCATTTAAGTCTGAAAATTTCATACTAAGCTAATTTTAGTTTTATAAATTCAAAAAAATGTAAATATTATATAATTATATTTGTAAGAAGTATATATTTTATATTTAATAGAAAATAAAAAAAAATATAATGATAAATTGCTATTATTGGAAAAAATATCAACTTAAACATTAATTGATTCTATCAAACCAATTTTCTAATTTAATTTTTTTAATATTTTATATCATAAAGACATAATTTATCAAGAACATAATTTTAGTTCATGTGAATAAAGTTATAAAACATAAAATTATTTAAATTAAACATATATACAGGAATTTTGGGTTAATAAAACTACCTTTATTCTACACCAAAATTTAAACTTAGGTAGATTTTGTCCTCTAAATCTTGATCAAAGCTCAGTTTATGAAAATTTAATCTCTAAATAGATAAAATTATAGTGATAATTCAATGAAAATTCTCTCTAATTTTTCTTTAAAACTATAAATCTTATCATAGTTACTCTAAATATAATGGATTCACCTCATTGAGGCCATTATAATGATATGTAATGATTCTCATAAATAAATCATATAAAAGAGTTATTCCTAGATTATAAAAATTAATCCCTATACTTATCACTAATTTTTCTTGAAATTTGTGTATTATATTTCAATAATTGTAAAGGAAATGCAATCTATCCATGATGTAGATTATTTTTTAAGGAGAGTTTGGACTAATCACAATATAGAAGTTTTCAAATTGGAGACAGAGGTTTTCCTCTCTAAAATATACATATTTGATTTCATAGAATCCATGCATAATTTTTATAATTTTCAAAGGGAAATATTTTTTATAAATCAATGGGGAAAACATAATCCAATTTTAATTACATATTAAAAGTACAATGTTTAAAATAGTAAGAGATAATTTATATGCATAAATAAGGGTAAAATCAAAGAATCGCACCTCATTTTCATAGATTTGTCATCTTTTATCCAAGATCTAAATTATGTAGTGATATTTCTATTTATGTTTCCTCATTCAAGAACCTTAGCTTCCCCACCACTCACTGTAAGTGGATAATATATATAGGAAATTTTTATTCAATAATAATTAAGGAATTAATATTTATTTTTAATAATTCTTCTAAAATGATTTATCACCATTGTGGGATGACTCATCATTACCATAAAAGCAACCATAAATCCTAGGGTAAGAACCCCATTCCAGATTCAATAATGCAGTTTGTGTACTAATCTTACACCTTGAGGAGGTTGAATTTACTATTTTTTCCTTTTTAGTCAACAATTTATATTTTTATTGGAAATTTCTTTTGGTGATCAATTGAGCCACTAAATCATCTCGTTTATAAATAAATTTGTGTTAATATAGCTATAAACACTATATTTAGAATCAAATTATGAGAATAGGATAAGGAATCCTCGATCATAAAATCGAGCTATTATGTCATTCCCACCATAAAATTTTTAATCCTTGAAAAGAATCAATGAGATATAACCCAATAAACACATTAATTAATCCTCAATTACAGAAATATGAACCCTACAATCAATCATTAAACCTAAATTTGAAATAATGATAAGTAAGGAATATAATCCAAAAATACCTCACAAACTACCATAATCTTTAAAGTACAATGAAATATGCCCCTCCCCATGGATATAAGTTGGTCTAGATTTCTCTTCAAGAAAAATTCCTGTATCCTACTAAACTTGAGATAAGTATCATATTCTTACTACATTTATAATGGATCATATCCATAATAATGGATAATAAATTGGAATTGGAAAACAACTAAAATAGACCACTAAAAAAATTATGAACATTGGGATTGAAGATATGTAGGATATCATTATTAAAAAGTGTAAGGATCTCTCATCATTTTCCCTATCATTTTATCAACTGTCATATTTGATCCCTATTATAACATCATGCTCCCCACCATTAAGGAATTTTTTAAGGAATCTCTTAAGGTTTCTACATAGATATATCCAATTTTATCCAATCCCCATTCAAAACTCAACTCCTAGAGTATACCGGGGTGCTTCTAGGTTCCTCTAAGAGAATAAGGAAGAAAACAATGTAACGTCACACCATTTATTATTAACAATGATAAAAAAAATTTTAAAAACCATAAAAAATCAAATCCAAGTGTATGGTGATTTAAAACAAATTCATAGGTGGATACTAATTTTATTTTTCAACCCCGTATTTATCTAAGAAAAAAATCTCATAGAAATACTAATCACTCCAACCAACCAAAGTATCCTCCAACTATAGTTCATGAGATATTTTCCAATGAATCTCAACTTTATAATCTAGAACGAACCCATTTCACCTACCAGTTGTTCACTATTTATCCCTCAAGGACATAATGTACATGCATCACTCATCATAGGTAAAATTTCCTCCTTATCTACACATATCTATACACCCTCGAGCAACGTGAGTTATCTTATCTATAAATTTACATCAAGAAGGAAACAACAATCACAACTCTTTTCAATCATCTTCACACTATGCTAAATGACCAAAATTTTATGAATACATTATCTACTCTTAATTTCATATAATTTATTAATCATTGAACATAGTCCATATATGATTTACTCAATACCTATAAGAAGATATTGTCTAATTATCATCACTTGAAAGAGTAAGATACTCATATGGGAGATCATGAATCTTCACCCTTCTTTCCTAACCATGGAACACAATGTTTTACTATTCATTATTACCCATGATGCTACATCTAGTGTAGTTTGTCATATACATGTTAAAATGATCTCAAGTGACCTGATCCAAACTCTAGAATATCTCCTGACAAGATTAATGTGATACTAATGGTTTAATCGAGGCACTCAACATCCATCCTTTTAGAATACTCACATTAATCACAATAGAAAATTTATTAAAATTGCATAAATCACAATCCATAGACTACCTGAACCTGAATGGGATGTTCGATAAAAAATTTCCATATACTATACCATCACCAAGAAACTGGTAATGAATACATTGTTCACTTCCCTTTAGAGAATTCATGTACCTAAAATTTATGAGAAATTATACCATAAAAATAATTTCTAACATATACATTCATCACTAACAAGGATCTCCCAACACAATATATGATTATGTAACACTGATATAATCACCAAGATCCAAAAACATCCAAACACCCATCGGTGGTTCTAAAATTATGGAAAACTCAGTAGTATAAATCATTAACTCATGTAAAAAATTCATAAACTCTAACCTATCTCATAATGGAGGATACAAAATTTCAATAAACATTAAGAAAAAATGTAATTCCTCAAGATTTTGAAAGTTATATCCCTTTGAAACCTAATATTTTCAATAGATTGTTTCACACCCTAAACAAAAGCACAACAAACCATGGAAAAAATTTATAGATATTAAAATTTACCCGTGGAAATATTTAGTAAAAATATAGGTAACTAATTTATTAAATATATTTTAAAAAATAAACTCATTATTAATACTAAGTCATGGATAAAATTCAATAAGTGTAGTCAAGTAACTCATAAGACTGATTTATGCTTTAAAATATATCCCTTTTAAAAAATTATATTATGTGCTTTATTTTAAGATACTAAATATATTATGGATAAAATATATTATTTATATGAATAATTTATAGGCACAAAATTTTATTATTAATTGATAGGAAATAATAATAAGAATAGTTAATATTTTAAAAAGTCACTTTCCTATGAAAACGATTTCCATTATATATTTATTATTTTTAAAAAAAGTTAAATTATAAAATTTTAGAATTTTAATTTCATTAAATTTGATTCATTTTCTGATTTATAATAAAAATGTCATATTAAAATATTTTATTTGTATTTTCCTAAAATAATTGATTTGAAAGTGAATAGTGAAAATATATTTTTTATTAAAGTAGTTTCATTTATAGATATATCAAGAATTAAGTATAATTTAAATACTTATAAAACATCTTCCATTAAAATATATGTATTTAAGGAGTAAAAATATATATTTCAAAATAAAATTATTCATTTAGAAAACCTATATTTAATATTTTATAAACTTAAGTAATATTAACTAATAAAAGAAACTCTTTTTAGTCTTTTATTTTAATTAAACATTTTTATTGTAAAATTATGTTTTTAATTGATTTGAAAGAAAAATAATATTTATTTATTTTTAATAAAATAATTTATATTATGAAATTCTGAAACATTGATAATTTTCTACAACATATAAATTTTAAGTATAAAATCGACTTTTTCTAAAAATGGGATTTTACACCTAAAATGTGTTTATGTTAATATTAAATTTTATTAAAAATAGAAATATGATTTTATAAAATGGATATCACATTTATAATAAGTATTTAAAACATATGAAATAAGTCTCATCTTATTTTTAGGCATTAAAAGTAAATTACTTTTGTTAAAATTAGTTATAATGGTAAGAACCAAAAATGGTGATAGTGAAAAATATAAAAGTAAATGGATTTATACATTCTTAAAAATTGTTTTTAAATGTATTTTAGAGGTTTTATAGCCCTTATCTCATTCTATAGTTCTTATTTACCACTTTTAGAGAATCTGGCCCCTGAATAGTGGCATGCCATTTTTGAGATGTAATGAGTACTTAAAAAATATTGTTCCTTCACATATGAAAGGGGGTCAATTACACCACTTCATGATACAACTAAAACTTATAATATCATACTTAAAATAATCAATATTTATCTTTCTATAATACTCTCTCTATTTCATAAGCCTCTAGCCTTAATTAGTTAGCTTATTGACTCTATTTTCAAAGAGATTTTCAAGACAAATCATAAGTTCTCAATGTCAGTATTTCTTACTTCATTGTATTTTCCTATTAATATTCCTATTACAAACTCTTTCTATCCACCCTAATATAGTTAAATAATTATTGTTTTTATAATTAATTTTACTATGCAAATTTAACAATGATTAACCACATTTCTCTTATTCCATTAAGAAAAATGAAAAAACCATATGTCTGTTTGTGTGGAATAAAACCTCCATGAAGTAATATATCTCATTATTCACTTATATTATTTATTATTAATTTAAATATATTAAATTATTATTCAGAAACATAAAAATATCTAAATGAAATCATTATTCTTCTATAATAACTATATTATCTCAAAATAAACTACTTTCATAACCATACTCATCCATTAATTATGGTATGTTCATATTTGGGTTGGTCTAACCACCTACTTGAATAATCACATAAACTTTTATCAAGAATTAATATTATAACTTTATTAATGATCACATATAATATAAATATGTAAAAAATTAGTTTATTTTGGTTATATTGTGTAAAAATTAATATTTAATCTTTTGATTATGATATCAATGCATGTTCATTAAAAAACGCAAAAACATGCTCATCATTGATTTCATCTTTAATTATCATTACCAAAAATCTCATATAATGATATTATAAAATTATAAATATTTATAAATAATATATTATTATAAGTTGTATTATATTGGAATTCTGAAATTTTGTATAAGATGAAGTACAACACCGCTATTATGAACCTAGTTCAAAATGATCAAGATTACTCACATCCAATATAGAAAATAGATAATAACTAACTAACTTACATGTAGAGGGTAATTATAAATTATGTTTATAAATGGTTATAGATATTAATCACTTTATAAAATAGGTTATTAATAGTTATTATTGTTTTATAGTATATTCAAGCACTTTAGTGGATGTTAAGAATATTGGTAAGGGGTTCTTTATCCAAAATTTAATTTCATGAGACATATATTATATTGTGAACTTTTATATCTTTGATATGGTGTGATTACTTAATAATGGGTTACTTTTACCATATTCATGTGATTCATGGGGTTTTAATATCAATGTAATTTTATTTCAATAAATTACATTTTATTCAAAGGATACCAAGGTTATAAGGGTTATTTGTCTCTATTTTAAATTCCATGAGATATGTTTGATATTTCACACCATAATTTTCTTTATGCATTCACTACTGTAATTTACATAAAGTATAATCAATTTCATTCATTTCATGATGTTTTAATTTCTATTTTATTATAACCTTCTTATATTCTATTGATTTTTCTGTTACATTTACTGTAATGGTTCTTTGTCTTAATTCATGATTTCCTTGAGAAATGTTTCCTAATGTACATCATGATTCCTTTTATGTTGTAATGAATCCATATTTTATGTATAATATCATTATTATATTTATATTAGTTATATTTAATTTTTCACTTCATGTTTCCTATTTCTTGGGGTTTTTATTATCGAGTTATCAAATTCATAAGGTTTCATCTCAAAATTTCCTTATATGAGACATGTTAAAAATTATGCACCAACATTATTTTATATGGTGTATATAATTCCTATTTAACACATTATATCATGATTGAATATTTTTTCATTGTATTTATTATTTTATTTCATGTTCCCACTTTTTAATAAGTTTATCATCTACATCAACATCCTTTGACATTCCTTGAGTTACACTCGGGATATGTATTTTTAACCATCCACCTTCTTTATCTTGATAGATTATGTCTATGTTATCAAATTTATTGATTGGAAAAGTAATATAATTCTGTATGGTTTTATCTTAATATGAATATTTATTGATTATTAAAGAAAGTGTATTATTAATTGTATTGAAATTTAAATCTTTCATATGGTGAACGTCTCAACCTTATTGAAGCGACAGGGGGACCCAATATTATATATCCCATCAATGTATTAGTTGGTATCATGATATAAATTGTGTGGGTATTTGGAGTATGCATACCCAATTAAATCATGATGTGTTGGTTATAACCTTGAAATCAAGAATTATGTCTTATTTGTATACTTTTTGGAAATAATAATATCTCGGTTGAGGCTTTTATGGTAAAGATATAGTTATCCATTATTATGCATTTCATAACCATGAATTTAGTTATTATCATACATGTAATTATTTATATTTTAATTTGATCTATAGATTTGTTTCAAGATAATGTGACCATTTATTTAGAATTATTTCATTATAATTTATTTACTAACATATTATTTCTACCTTGTTTATTCTATGATAGCTTTTGTTATACACTTTCTCTTATAGGGCATTCGAGCTCACCCTTCTTATGTTTTCATTTTCTCAGGTAATGAAGAAAACTGTTACAAATGATATATCAATAATAAAATAGAATATGTGGATAATTTATGAGATAAGTTGAATACTTATTATGGATTATGTAGTTCCTAATAAAGTGGAAAAAATATCAATTAGTTTAGAAAGGCATGGGATTTAATAGTTAATGATTTGTCTTAATTCTCTAAAACTCTAAAAAATAGTTTGAATATATGTAATAAAATATTTATTATAAATCATTTAATTATGTGATAGTTACATTAATTATGTCACAGTTGGTATGATATCAGAGTTTAAATAACTTTTTATATTAAGATATTATCAATTTAAGATAATTTAAGAATTATAAATGTCATCAAGGATTGAAAAATTAATATTGATCTAATATCAAAGGTATAGATATCACTTTTGTTTGGTTGAGGTAACATTGAATATTTTGTGTTATATAAGGATTAAGATAAGATAACTTTACTAAAAACCCTAGAGATAAGTCTAAGGGATAAGACTAAGAATATGATAACATATCAATGTTTTGTTAAAGTGGATATTGTATACATTCAAGTAAATTAAATCCCTATATAGATACTAAAAATTGGATGGAGATGTTTTACAGATGCACCTAGGGGTAATCACCCAAAAAAGAGTTAGTTAGGTATTATACCAATCTTTAATTTTGGGCATGATCAGTGGGAATATGAATGCACAACTAGCTAGACACTCTTGGGGTATATTTATCGGCTAATCATATTCTTTTTAGAATACATAATAAAGATTTATTATATTAAGGAATTAGGTTGTGTAATATGAGATATCAAAACCTAACATATCATAGATTAAATTTATATTTATTTAGGTTTAAATGAAATATAATGTAATAAATTCAATTATTAATCCATTTTAAGGTTTAACTTTTCATACAATAATTATATTATAGTTCTAATTGTTTATAACTCATGATTAACTCATTTTGGATTTAGTAATAATTAATGATTTAAGGAACCAAGCTAATAATAGATTCTATAGGAAATGAAATTATTGTAACAATGAGAATCCTAATGATAAAGAGTTGGATTGATAAATCGTATGGTTATGTCTAATCATATATCATGAATTATGATTAAAAAGGTGAACTTATTTGGGTTTCCATATAAACCAAAGAAGAGAAGGATGGAGTCTCACTGAAGTTAGGGTGATGAATAGAGTTAAGGAAAGAAGATCAATTTCATTTCTGTCAAAAAAATTTGTAAGAATTATGAAGGGGGATGTGTCAAAGGAACCAAAAGATGCTTAATGTATGGAAAAGGAGGGAATAGAGAAACAATTCATAGTTTAAATATGGATAAATTAGGTTACATGATGAGTCTAAAATATGTATTTCTTATTCATACCTAAGATATTAAGGTAGATACCTCATTTTATAATATATATTTAATTATACCTATATTTTAGATAACCTTAATTAATTTTATTAGTAAGTGAAAATTAAAATTTTGAGGTTGAAATTAATTTATGAGGATAATTTAACACCACGATATTTGAAATTATATTTTCCTTTTAAAACTAATGTTCTTGATATCTTAATTCACAAGAAACATTGAACCACAATAAACCATATAAGAGTATATAACCATTAAAATGTAGTCATAGAATTTGAGGGTAAAAATATAGGTAAAAAATACGAAATATGTTTAGTAATTAAAATAAAGGTAATTTTTAATACTAAGAAGTTGATAAAGTTTAATTATTGTAGTTAATTAACTAATAGCACTGCTTTATGATTAAAAATGTAACCCTTCTAAAATTGGATTTTATGCACTTTACTTTAAGTTAATAAATATATTATTAAAAAAATATATTATTAATATGAGAAATATGTTAATAGAAAATTTGACTACTAATTGATAGAAAATATGAATATAAATAGTTAATATTTTAAAGAATTGTTCAATGATAGAAATGATTTTCATTATATAATTATTTTTTTATTTAAAATATAAAATATAAAATTTTATAATTTTAATTTGACCAAATTGAATTTATTTTTGTATTTATAATAACAATTTTATCATAAGATAATTTTTTTATATATTTCTAAAATAATTGATTTGTATGTGAATAGTGAAAAATACAGTTTTTGTTAAAGTCGCAACATTTATGGATAAATCAAGAAGTACATATGACTTACACATTTACAAAACATTTTCCATGAAAAATTATTTATTTAATTATTAAAAATATAGATTTCAAAATACTATTATGGATTTAGAAAACCTATGTTTATCATATTTTACCATAAGTAATATTTCTTAATAACAGAAACAGTTTTTTGTCTTTGTCTTTTAATAAAATATTATCTTTTAAAATTAGGATTTTTAATTATTTCGAAACCCAAAAAAATAGTTTTTATAATAAACTAATTTATATTATGAAAATATAAAACGTTGATAGTTTTATCCTACACATAAATTTTAAGCTCAAAAATATAAATTTTCTAAAAAATTGTTTTTATGCATGGAATGGCCTAATGTTAAAATTAATTTTTTATAAACATAGAAATATTATTTTATAAAATTGATCACACCAAAATTATTTCATAAGTCCAATTTTATTTTTTAAAATTAAAAGTTAATTAATTTGATTCAAATTAATTACCACGATAAAAAAAAATTGGTAAAACTAAAAAATCTAAGAGTAAAAGGTTTGATACTTATTTAAAAAATATGTTAAAGTGATTGTTAGAGGATTTTTAGACCATTATAAACCCAAAATTTATTATTTCCACTTTTGGGGCCTTTGACCCTTGAATAGTGACACACCATTATTGAAATGTAATCTGTACTTCCAAAATTTCCCTTCTCTACACTTCGGAAAAGGTGTCACTTACACCACTTAATTAAACACATATCACATATAATTTTATCTTGAAAATATCAGGTTTTTATCCCCCAAGAATATTTTATGAATTTTAGAAGCCTATTGTCTTAGTTAATTATCTAAAGGCCTTTATTTCTAAGGATATTTCCAAGGTAAATCCCTAGTTTTCAATGTGAGTATTTCTTACTCCTTAATTTTTTCTTCTTAATCGTCCCAATTAAATATTTTTCTAGCCACAATAATATAAATAAATAATTATTGTTGGTATATTTAGTTTTATTATTCTAAGTTAACAATCATTTACCACATTTCCCCTTTTCTATTAAGGAAAATGAAAATGTTATTCATGCATCTATGAGTACTACTGCCTCCTTGAAGTAACATATCACATTATTCATCTAGTTTATTTATTATTCATTATTTATTAAACTATCTTAAAATATGATTAACTGCCTTAAAATATGAAAATAATATCATTATACTTTTTTAGTAATGATATTTATCCAAAAAGAATTTATTTGATAATGATACTCATCCATTAATTATAGTATGATCATGTTTAGGTCGGCCTAACCACCTAGTTGAAAAATTCTATAAAATGATATCATGGAGCACTATGATAACATAATTATTGATAATATATGATAATAATCAATAAATAATGATTTATTTTTTTTATGGATTTGTATCATTAATATTAAACTCATTGATTAAAATACCAATGTCTATTAGTTAAAATTCATCAAAACAAGATCATCGATGAGTTTTTATTTAAGGTTCATAAACAAAAAAAACCATTGGATGAAAATATAAAATTTTAAATAAATTTTAAATAAACAATTATTAAAAAATTTATGATATTTTAATTATGAAATTTGAGAAAATAATTAATAAAAATTCCAATATCATGAGACTAGTACAAAATAAATATAATTATTCACACCCGATATTGAAAATAGATAATAACAAACTAATATACATATTGAGAATAATTATAAATGAATTTTATAAAATGTTATAAATATGAATAAGATAGTAAATTTGGTTATTAGTATAGTTATTTTTTATAGTATATTTAAGTGTTTTAGTGGAATTCCTTAATTAAGGTTATCGACTATTTATCTCAGGCTTCATTTCTATAAATATATTTCATATTTTTTACCGTGATATATTTGATATTGTGTGATTAATGCCTAATGGATTTACTTTACAATATTAATTTGATTCAGGGGATTTTTTTGATCCATATATTTTTATTTCTTTAAATAAATTTCAAGAAATGGTTTTAAAGCTTATAATATGTATTTGTATTTATTTTCAATTCCATGAGGCATGTTTAATATTTTTCACCTTCATTTATTTTTATGGTGTATTCATTACCTTAATTACCTTCAATTATAATGAATATCATTAATTTCATGATATTATATTTTCCATATCATGTTAACTATAACACCCAGATATTTTATGATATATATCTCTTTAAGTATATTTTATGTCATTTAATTCTTATTTTACATGCAACACTGAGTTTAAATAAACTATGATAAGCTATTGAAATATTATTATTTAATGTGATAATTAGCCCTTATCAATTTTATTTTAGTGTATTATTAGGAATATATAAATTATAAAAAAGTTATTTCTAAACAATTATAAAAATAATTCATTGGTTGTTAATTAAAATAAATTAATTTGAAGTTAAAAGTCATATTTTTATAAAAGACTATTTTTATATGCTTAGTGTGTTTTTATCTTAATAAATTGAATTAATTTCTGTTAATGAATTAATTTAATTTAATTTTTAGATAATATATTCAATAAAATATTTTATTATTCATATAATGGTTTCTTCTATGTCACGAAAGATTATAAACTCAATTTTATACTTGAAACTCATTTTTACAAAAAACGGGTTTTTTCATTTTTTGTACTTATTTTGAAATAAATTCCATCTACTTATAGAAACTAAATATTTTAAAATAGATTCGATATTTTTTTTATCATAATTAATTTAATTTAACATGTTTAACTTATTTTTTTCCATAACTAATAGCCACCATGGAAAAAATCTTATTACCATAGTAAGGGCTAAAAGGGTTACAAGAGGAGTTGACCTAAGAGATAAAGATTGAACTATCATATAAATTTTTATTTAATTTTATTTAAAGATGTAAATTTCAAATTATATTTCTTATCTTCTAATATTATTAATTTTTGAGCACTTTATAACACTAAGACATATATTATATAATATAGTTTCAGGTATTTAAAAGTTTTCCACCCACATTACTTATAAAAGAGAACCTCCATTCCCCTCTTATCCACACAACTAGAGATTTTTATCTTGAAATATATCTATAAAAATACAATCCCAACAAAATTATACCAGAATTTTAGTTTCTATTCTCCCCAAAATATCCGTCCAATAATCCTTAAAGTGTTCTTCAAAGGAGGATACCCAAAGAAGGGGTATATGTTCTTATAGATAATTTTCACACTCCTTTCTTCTCAAACCTCCAAAAAACGTTCCATACCCATAATAAAATTATGTAATAAATATAATAAATATATTGACATATTTATTTTTTAATCTTATCGTAATTTTATAACTCCTTCCAATCCATTGGAAAATTATAAATTTGCTTGTGCTTATGTGTGTATTACCACATCCACAAAGCAATGTGATGAATTTATTAATAATTATTAAAATGGATGGAAAATATAATAGATTTAATCGATATATATGATTTTTATGATATAATTATTATTCATTAAGGTGGAATTATTATATACCTTTATTTCATTCCATCCATTTAAAAGTTAAAACGTCATTCATGTGAACGTGTGGACTACCACCTCCACGGAGTGATGTATTTCATTCTCCATCATTAGTTTACATAAATATTTATGAATTTTTATATGAGGAATAAATATGATACTTATTTTATTATTAATATAATGTATACAATTAATCCATAACTAAGGTGTAAGTAATTGAATCATTGAACCAAAACATGCATGGAAATGGACCACTTTTCACCTAAATCTTCATTTAGATGAAAAAATTATTAATAAATGGATAATTGGAAAATATAAAGGAATGATACATAGTAATTTATCTATTAATATGGTTCTAAAATATATTTATAATAAACATATATTTATTATAAAGGTGTTTTAAACACATAAGAAGAAATATAGTACTTGAGGTGTGGATTTATTTTACAATCTCTTTTTTTTCCAGGATTCTCTATGATAAATTTCAATTGGGAGAAATTATATAGTTCATAACCTTTAACCCAATATATTTTATTATTGTATGTTCATTCCCTTATTTTAAATTAATAATACAATTTTCCAAAAAACCTAATTAAAATGATGGAGAATTTTTTTTAGATTAACAGAATGTAATTCCTCTTTGGTAAATAGAAATTTTCGTCCATTTCCATTCTATTTAAAGTGTTTTCAAGAATTTTATTTTCTATGATTAAATAATTATTTATATTCAATTTCAACTATATTTTACTTTCCTTTAAAATTTTAAAAAATAAATTTTTTTAATTTTCTTTGATGATGTTATTTATTATTTTTTATATAAAATTTGAAATGAATCACTTTTTTAGAATTTAACGCACAAACGATTTCTTAAAAACTCAGGAATATTATTTTATTTGAATATTAATTTAAAATTATCCATTATTACTTTATAATAAAATATTTTTCTCATTACTAAAATAATTTTCAATTCTCAAATATACCAAAATAAAATGGGATTTTCCCTATTTTTAATGAAATGTTAAAATTCTATTCTGAATGTATTTTTCATATATGTCATAATTATTTATAGATTAATATTCTTCACTAGGGATATGATCTTATTCTAACATCTTCTTTTTTCTGGATTCCTAATTATTATGATTATTTAATGATGATTCTATGAAACTCATTTCTTTTCCATGTGTTAACTAAGTTATGATGTAATATTTATGAAACTCATTTCACTTCCATGGGTTATACTATGTGGTAATGACGAACTGTATTTGAAAATTGTTTCCTTTACATGGTTTATAATATGATTAACTGATGAAATTTATATGAATTATATGATTAAATGATTAAATGTCTATGAAACCCATATATTTTCCACAGTTTATGTTATGATGAAATGATAAAATGTATAAAAAAATTTGTTCTTTATATAGGTTGTGGTTTAATGAAATTATGATTATTTTTATGATCATGAATCATGCATATGTATGGTTTTAGTTATGTAATGGGTGGGTCATGAATTATATATCCTTCCAATGCAATGGGTAAATATTATTATCACGTGAGATAATATGCATTTTAATTGGAATTAAACTCAGGTTAGTAAGGGACTTTGTCCATTATAATAGTATTGGTAGTGAACCTTGACTACAAAAATGGTGGAATGTAGAGTCAACCCAATCCAATATGATAGTATTAGAAGTTAACCATGACTATGTAACTGATTTTCTTTTATTATATATACTCCAAAAACCTCTGTCTTATTCTTATGATATATTCTGATGGCTCGGGATTGATTTTTGATGATTCTGCACTCTTCTGGTTTGTATATTTTATTATGATAAAACCTTATTCCATGAAACATGATTAAATTTATTTGACTGATTTATTATTATATTATCAAGTTATGATCATGTTTTCATACCCTTATAATTATTTTATTCTCACTTTTGTTCATTGATTTATATATCCTATATTTACCCTTACCGAACATCAAATCTCACCCAATCCTATATTTCAATTCACCAATTTATGGGGAAATTTTTTATGTAGTGTATGTAAAAGATTTTTACTTTGTGATAATAAGTTTTTGGGATAAGTTGAAGATATTTCAGGAAATAAGATGATTATTTATCTAGCCTTCAAATAAACTAAACCTTTGTGGTTCTATAGAGTATATTTTTATGATATTTTTTGAATATCCATCTAAGATAATGTAATATTAATGTATGAAATTCTTGGGTTACATTAGTTCATATTAGAATAAGGTTTAGTTATTTTTATAGATTATTATTAGAGAAATTTTTTGAAAACCCTAGGGATATGTTTATGTATAGGTTAACATTTTAGTTTTTTGGAAAAGTATAGACTTTTATCCTAGAAATGGAATCCCTACCTAGATACAGTAAATTAGATTCAGTTTTGGTATAGATTATCTTAAGGGGAAACACCCTTAAAAGGCTAGTTGAGTATCAACATGATATTCACTCAGTTCATGATGAGTGAGAAAAATAATTCACACTTAGTTAGATAGCCTTGGAGGATATTCTTTATTTTATTTATATTCTCTTTATGAATCATTATAATGAATTATATGATTGGACCTATAACTACAAATGATAACTCATAGTGATATGATATGAACATAAAGTTTCATGTCTTAAAAGAAGGTTTCATAATTAGGATATCATAAGAATAATTTCCTAATCATATGATTATTGGTGATTGATACTCACAGTAAATTTTTTGGTTTTAGTAAACTGTAGGACCCAAGTGGAATCAGGTGAAAAAAATAATGTTGTAGCCAATGAAACAACTATCCTCATGGGAAACCAAATGAAATGGGATCTAGGATGTGAAATATTATGGCCATTATCACTCAACTCTTTCAAGATATGAATGATAACATGAATCATACTGAACATAAAAATAGATAAAGGATGGAACAACTCACTATTGAGTCTTTTATGTAAAAACATCCACCTTCCCTAACTTATTCCTCTTATCAAGTTATTTGTTAGTTATATATTAATTTTATATAAAGTATATTTTCTATTCTATAATGATCATATCATGATAAGGTTATTTTTTGAATATTATATAGAAGTTGAAGATTATTAAAGGTGGAATCTTATCAAGAATATAGGGAAAGAGGAGGAAAATAACTCTGTAATTTGGTATGATATTAAAAAGTTATTTTTCAATACGTATTTTCACTAAACTCTCCATAAAAAATAGAAAATTAATTTTTATAACAAAGGAATAATTATATTGAATTCCTTAGTACCATTGAGGACAATTTCACTATAATTTCAGGGCATGATTCTAATTTAATCATCGATCTTGGAAGAAAAGTTGACTGATTCTTTAGTGGCATGAGATCAAGTCTCCAAAAAAATTGGGTATAAGAGACTTTAATAGAAATGAAGAAATAATTCAATGTTCTCTCAATCTAGAAATGGAAATTGGAGACTCTCATTATTCTCATGGTTTATGGGAAAAAGAGAAATAAAATGTTTAGGAAATTATAATAATAATAAAATATATGGACGAAAAAAAATTAATCAACCTTCATGTTAAAATTATGGAAGGAATCAAATAGAAAATTTCCTTAGGGGTTATAGTAAATGTTTTAATTATGGAAAAGTTCATCAAGAAAAAAAATTTGATGTGATGTGAAGAGGCTAGTCAATTTTAGTGAGAAAGCTCAAATAAATGTGTCACCTACACTCCAATGATATAATTTCAACAAATATGGACCTTTTGAAAATCAGTGATTGAATTTGAGGGTTAATGACAACAAAGGGTGTTATCATCCACTTAAAACAAGATATAAAGGGAAAGACCATGTAATCATAACTAATGAAGTGGTTCATGATAATGATGTGGTGAAATGTACAATTATCATTTACTCTATAATTACAACTATTTTATTTTATTATGGATCTACCCACTCTTTTCTATCAAAATTAATTCATAAGGGTATCACATAACCACCTCAATTATTAGATATTATGTTATTTGTAAAAAATAATAATGGTACGATGATCACATCTCTAGTTTATAGCTCCTCTCTCGTAGAATTTTTTGGGAGTGGTCTTCTTTTAAATATTTTGATTCTCCATCTAGCTAAATTTGATGTTATTTTGGTCAAATATTAGCTTTCTTTATATATATACCGTATCAATTTCCAAGTAAAGGAAATTAAATTTGATATTCTAAATCAGCCTATGATCATCTTTATGTGAGAGGATGAATATGAAATTCCAATTGAAATTAAATCCATCGTTTGAGACTGAATTTCTATTATTGATGGATATATATCTCAAATCATTAGAGATAAAATAAAAAATTAATATATTCCAATTTTTTTGATTATGAAGATGTGTCTATTAAAGAATTTCCTAGCCTTACCTAGAATCATCAAGTTTAAATTTCAATAGATATCATACCTAGTGCTACACATATTTAAAATAATTCGTATAGAATATCCCCCATTGAGTTATAGGAATTCAAGAATAAACAATAGAAAAATATTGATATGGGATTTATACTCGTGATTTTGTCACCACAGTGTTCACCAATTCTTTTTTAAGGAGATAAAGGTTTCAATGCTTATTTACATTGATTATTATGAACTTAACAAGATTAGTATTAATAATAAGTATCATATACCCCATATAAATTAATCATTTGATTAGCTGTACTCATTTCAATAATTTTACAATTTTGACCTTTATTCATGATATTAGAAATTAATAGTCAAGAAGGACTATATAACCCAGATATCCTTCTATGTGAGGTATGAACATTATGAATTTATAGTTATTCTGTTTGAACTTACCAATTCCCCTTCTATGTAAGGGAATGAATTTTTTAAATCATTTACTTTGGGTTTTTATATGTATTGGAGGTTCCGAGAGGAGGATCAGAGGAGAATGTTTGAGATATATAATAAGGTATCAGATATGGAGAAGGATTTCATCCAGGAATCTTAAGATATGTCATGGAGTCCGGTTATGAGATAAGGTTATAGAATGGAGTAAGAATTGTGGTGTAAAATCTCAAGGGGAAGGTTTGAGTGAATCTTAAAATTTTGGTTCCCCTATGTTTTGTGGTATATGATGCAACATGGAATCCTAGGAGTCATTTTTAAATGATAATATCTTTTCAAGGTCACAATTTCATAGATCTCGATTTCGGCATAGCCTTGTCCTTTAGTAGTGGAATTATACAGCATGGTTGTTTAGCTTTCATCGTGGTTCTCTTACTTATATATAGGATATACGGTGTGGACCAATCCATGTTTCTCAGATAAAACATTGTCCCATTTTTTTGCAGTGTGGCTTTTTTTCTTATGTTGTATTTTTTCCATGATTCATTGGTATTGTACTTTGGTGTAAGGTGTTATTCCATGGTCATATAAATTCTAGTATTAATATAAATTTTTGAACACATTTCAATCTTTTATTTCTCAAAATGTTTCCTCACAAACCCATAGATATTGGAGGTTAACTTTTAGTTTTTTTGGAATCCATTTCATTTGGGATTGACCCTAAACTTCTTGAGTTTGTTCAGTAATGGTACAAGGTGATTTTCTCTATTTTAATTTTGGTTTATTCTCCATTTGGGTTTTTACCTCTCATTTTACCTTAATATCATATGGTATTTGATATCATTTAATATCATGATATTAATTTATTTATTTTTAGTTTGTTTTTTCCATTGCTTCCTTATAAGGTAATAGATTTCTTCTCAGAGAAGTGATCAGTGATCTGAATTGTTGTTCTATTCTTGATCAATGAGTATTACAATCCTTGAGATATGGGATTCATTTATTATCCTAATATTATTTATGATGTTAAATCATAAATTTATATTGATTTATCTCTCGGTAAATTGTGTAATTAACCTTAATTAATAATAAACTGTAATGAAAAAAATAAATATATTATAGTTATAGTGATCTCATGTGTTTCCACCATGATAATGGTTTTCCAATTTTTTAATGAGATAGTAATCTATCTATGTTTATATTATGGTAAGCATGTTTGTTTATGATATGTCTTATCATTATTGATATGGTGAAATTGGTTAAATAACATAAAGTTGCTAATACTTACTTTCTAAAGAACCAAATATGCATGTTTTAATAACACCTTTCATTCTTATGATTTAATAAAAATAAAAATAATTATTGAAGCACGATTAAATGACATAATTCTTCCTTACATTAGTTTTATTTGGAAAAATAACATAAAGGTATTAATACATGTTATTTATATAATAAAGAATCATGTTTAATAAAAAAATAATTCCTTATAGTTTGTTGAAACTATAAGTCATTATTGAAGAATGTTTAAATAATTCATTTTTTTGATAGTTGATGTGTGAAGTTGTTTTTTGATGTAACATGTGATAAATAAATTGGTTAATTCAATATGGTAATAAAATGATTTTTAATTAAGATAATGTTTTGAGGCTAATTTAGTTTGATTCCTTGTGCAGGTTAGAAACCAGTGTTTTTACGACCTAGATTCCATTTTGATTATTTTTTGTTTTCCTTAGAGCCTTGTGAGATTTTTATTTATGTGACCCTTATTATGTGTTGGATATGTGCTTGGGATCATAGATGGTTGATGAGACATTGGTTGGGAGGCTAAGTTTTGTGGTATCAATTGACTCCAGTTATGTTGGGATTATGGTGATATGCATGGTGGTACCAGGGATGACAATGAGAAAAATGGAATGGGTTAAAGATAGGCATTACCATTATTACATTGAAATATAGGTTTATTTTTTTATTAATAAATTTACTTTAAATATAATATGGTTGGGTTTCCTATTTTTATATTTCCTTCCCCTACAGCCTGATGTAGCTTATTGTGCTTAGTTTATGTATCTCTTTTATGTTAGCTTTAGATGAGTTTTAGAGTACCAAGAATCATGAAATTATAATGAATAATAAATTTTATAACCCATGCGTTTGAAGGATTTTTAGAATGGAAATGAAGTTAATCTTGAGAAACAATTGGATAAGTTAGTTTACACAAGGAGGTAATCAGAATAATTTTATGATCTTGTTAAAGTAATGTATAATGATTAATTTAAGAAATTAAAATAGTTTGAAAATTTTGATGAAATAATTAAATAAAATTATCTTAAAATTGTTCTGTGTTAATAAGGTATATATTCATTAATGATGGAAGTAGGTTGTGTAACACCCCAAGCTTCCATGGTTAGTTTCCCTTTGAATAATGTAATAGCTTGCATTATACGCAACTTCGAGAATCTAACACACTACGACCAATCAAACTAGCCATTATGAATAGTAATACCCACTTGTTGAAATTTTATAAAATTTATCTTTTAAAATGGACTTCATTTTTTGATTCTGAATATCAAAATTAGCTAAGGGTTAATTTTTTGTATTTTTCTGATAACATTTAATTTTTTATGAATAGTGAAAACACTGAGTTATAGTTTAAAACCGAATTTTTATTTAAATAATTAATTATTTTATTTAAATTTATTTTAGGTCAAAATAGATACATAATTCTTATATAAGTTCAATTTAATTCATTTGAATCAGTTTGTAATAATTTTAAATATATAAAAATTTTATTGAACTTTTAACCGTTTTTTACCCGCCTCCTAGGAGCATTTGCAAATTTGAATAAAACAAAATTTACCACTTCTGTGAACTGAATTTCAAAAATATGAGAGACACGTTTGATTTCAGTATGTCAAATATGGTTCAATAAGATAAAAATAATTTTTTCTGAATAGTAACTTTTGACTTTTATTTACCATTATTAAAAGAAAATGGGGTAATTAAGGGTAAAAATGATATTATTATTACCCTAACACATGTCCTAATTCTATTGGATAAGTTTAATTTCACCAAACACAACCTTATGAATAAAATATGATCCTTTATGTCCACATGTATTAGATTAGGACATCTATTATTATTTAATTCAAAGAAGAGTTAAAAGGGTTAAATTCAAAGCTTAATAACTATAACATTTTTAATATAGGGTTACATGTAAGATAAATTAGATTATAAGTATTCATTATAAATCTAAAAATATTTCCTACATAATGGTATTTTATTTATATTTTTTATACATTAAATAATTTAATTTATTTATGACACAATGATGATGTAGTAATTACATAATTAAAGAAATATTAAAATATTAGATATTATAAAAATCCAAATAAATTTAATTTGATACTTTTTATGAATTACACTAATTTTATAGGTTAATATGACAAGTTGGGTTTCGTTAGATGAATTGTTTTTGAAGTAATAATTCTGTTATGAATTTAGAAAAAACAAAATACCAAATAGTGTCAATTTTGACATAAAAGAGTTTTTAAAACAAATATTATATTATTAATTGATATTCTATTTATAATAATCTAAGGATAGTCCAAAAAACATATATAATTATATTTGTGTCATTAATGAATCACTTGGTGTTCACTTGGAAGTATATAGTAAGTTTGTTAACCATATAATATAAAAATACAAAGAGATATGGTAAATGTCAAACCATTTAACTAAGAGTTAAATCCAAACAATAAGGTTAATATAGTGACCCAAACCTGTCTAAAACCTATTGGTTGAGTGTTTTTCCACCCATAACTAACTTAAACTTTAAATAATATATTTTTTACACATTAAAAACCGAAAATTATTTTCTTATAAAATAATATTTCTAGCTTTTCCTAAGGTACCCCACACCCCTCTTATAAAAGGGCACTCCCCCTTCCCTAAAATTCAAACCTTAAAAGCCTTTTTTCTCGGCCAAACTCTAAAAAACTACCTTCTCAAATGTCATCCCTTCTTCCTAGAGGCCTTCCTTTAGTCATAAATCCAACTTAAGGAGCACTTTTGATCAAATCAAAAGGAAGAACACGAAGAAGAGGTAAAAATTTCATCACCTCTTTCAAGTTCCTTTCTTCCACTTCCTCATTATTTGTTGTTTCCATTCTAAAAAAATAAATCTAGTATCTTATATATACTATGATATTATTATAATTGTTGTAAAACCATATTCATTATTCTATCCATCCTTTTAATGACATGTCACCATATGGGCGTACGTACGGCTTAACGTCTCCACGTCGTGGTGTAATTGTTATTCAATACATTATTATTTGGATGGGTATTATAATGATGTGTAATGGATGTAAATATTAAATATAACATGATAATTACTTTGTATATATGATATACCATCCAATTATATATTATTTTAATATCAAAAGAATGATATTTTCGCTCGTGCGTACGTACGGATTACCATCTCCACGAACGTGATGAGATTCATTCCCCATCATAATATGTTCCATAATAATTTTCATTAGATGATTAAAAATAATGTTTAAATACTTAAAATAATTCAGAAAATTAATAAGATACATACTATTCATAATAATCACTACTTACGAAACAAATCATATAGAGGAAAATGAATCAGTTAACACCTGAAACGACGATAACACTAAAATATTATTAACAAACAGTATTAAAAGATCATATATGATATCATATTATTGTATATGATTCTTGTATAATTTAATAACAGTTATTTTACCATTATACTGGAGTTTAACCTACCCTTGACCAAGGAAAATTAAAAATTAAGCGGTTTCTTATCTCACTTTTAATTCTGTGAGATTTCCATTATTTTCCACTTATTTATTAAATGTGGTATATTTTGTATTGCAATTTAATATATATATATATATATATATTGTCAAGATTTTCTTTATATTCATGGTATTCTATGCGTCATTTGGTTTTTATTAAATTTTGGCCATACGACTCAATTTATTACAACAAAGTAAGGTTTTTCATCTCACTTCCTATTTCTCTGAGCTTCATACCATACTGTCACTATTTCCTTTTTTGTGTTGTATGTACTACCTAATGATTGTATTATTTGAGTTATATACTTTAATTTATGATTAATTACATCTTCATTTTATGGTCCATCTTTCATGGGATGTATGTTTTGTAAGTTACCAAATTGGTAAGGGAATTTAAAATTTCAATTTCCACACATTAGGCTTTACGCATACTTCATTGATTATTTTACTCTATGATTATGTGTGGAATCATTATTTATTATTTGTGTAGTAATTTATACTACCCTTTCTGTGGATAAAATTTTGATACACATAATCACTCCATTTATAAATTCTCAAGTCATCGATATGAACTTGATAAGAGTAATTTTAACTCAATATCCATTTATTGAGTTAAACATCCAATTCATTGGTGTTGTTTTTAAAAGAATATGTGTGAACGTCCTATGATTGATTTAAAATGTATATCCAGTTATATTGAGTGTATTTATATTTTTCACAAATAATTATGTTTTTGATTTATCATTAACCTAAGGATACATTCTTTATAAGGGATTTCATCACAATTTACATTCTATTGATAATTCCTTGTTGTTATATGACAATTTACTTTTATATAGTGTATATAATGTACTTTGACATAGTATATCATGAATAATTTTATTCCCAAGATATTATAACATTTTTATTTCCTCGATTATTTGTATTCAAGTGTCTCTATTTTGGTTAGAAACTCTAACTAAAATATCATTTTAAAATGTTTTAAAGATTTATTATTCTAAATATTTCTCATTAATGTCCATGTTTTAAAAATGGTTTTAAAGATTTATTTATATGGACATTAATGTTTTAAAATTAAAATTTGTTTTAAAAGATTCAAATTGGTATAGGACACATTGATTCAAAAATCTATTTTAAACAGCTTCTTGATAAATAGTGAGACTTTTAAATGTTTTCAAGAAAAATGGGGATATTTATCTCAAATAGTTTTGATGATTATTTTCATCTATTTCAATATCATTCATTATTCTATATTGAGGTTCATATATTATAGTACAATATTATATGTTGTATTCAATGAGTTATGTTTTACTGTGGATGGGCTAATTTTATACCATTAATGGTTTGGGGTTAAAATATTGACATTTTGTATGCTAGTTTTAATACAAATGTCCAGATTATGTTTCAAACATACAATATGAGGAATGCATTGGACATAGTAAGTGACGGGTGGAGACCTCTATAGCTCCTAGATGCATCGGTATGTCTCATGAGACAAACAAGTGTCTTGGAAGAAGGCCTTGACAAAATCTTATTTGTAGTCTTGGCACAAGGCCTTGACTATGTGGTTATGGAAGTCTGGAATTATGCATTCCATCATTATGAAAGTGTCTATTGATATTGAATATTATTATTCAACTAGTATAATAACAATTTGAATAAGAATATAGAATTATTTGATTTTATCTTTTCCATATTATGTTGAAGTTGACGTTTAAATGGATTTTGTTTTAGTCTTATACATTGCCTAAAATGTTTATGCTTATTTATGAAAGTTTATGCTATATGGTTATCCTTGCTGAGCATATGATCTCACCCCTTTCTATGTTTTATTTTTCCTAGCATGCGAAGATGTATATTATTACTGACTTACAGGGATAGTCTCTGAGATCTCAGTGTTTCCTATAGAAACAATGTTGTTGTAGTTTCCCATTTTATGATGTAATATAAACCTTATGAGTGTATCTTGTACTTCAAAGTCTACTAAACTAATCAGTATTTTGAGACTTGATTGTTTTTTATCATGCCATTGATATGTAATAATGCACTGACTCTGGGCTTCTGGGGTCGGGACGTTATAGTTGGTATCAGAGAAAGTTTAGTACAAACCATGGAAACTAGATTTAGATAAAATCTAAATAGAGCATATATCCCTAAGATAGACATACAGGATTAATATAGAAGAACTTCCTAAAATTTTGGTATTGTAGATATTTTTTGTGTTTTCCAAGAAATACATCCTTGTATGGATACAAGTCGGTAGAGGTGGCTTTAGCACAAATGTACCTAGGGGTAAAACCCAAAAACACCGTTTTGTGCAAGACTCGAATAGGAACTGGTGAACGAAAACGATCCTTGATGCACTCTTTGTTACGACTCTCCTAGGGGATATTCTTAGGATAATTTACATTTTCATTACAAAACTATTTGAATGATTTTAATATAATATGAGAATAAACGACCTTGGTTAATCCTAAGGTGTTTCAAATTGAAAATATGCTATCATGATATTCTCTAAATGATTTTATGACTACTGTTACTCACACAATGCTTTCTAGTTTGAGTCAATGGATGGATTCGAAGGAAGTCATAGTAACTTTGAGCATGATTTACATGGTGGGAACGATGGTGGAAATGAGAAACAAAATGGAATATTGATAGGCGTAAAAGATATCGTGCTCATGAAAAATCAGTTTTCTAAAAATATGATCAATAACATATATATTACCTGACTCCCATACTCAACAAAGAAGAGAAAGGTGGTGAATTATAAGAGCTCCAGTAGGGGATACCATGGAGAAAATAATCCTCAAATTCCATCATGAAGGAAATGTGGAAGGAGACACCCTTGAAAGTGTCTCAATGGAACAAAGAAATTCTTTACATGTTAGAAAGAAGAACATAAAGTAAATAATTGCTGAGGAAAAATGAAGATTACTATGGAAGAAAATAAAAATTGTCCCAAGAATCCATTTATAGTCATATTTTGTAAATGTAGGGGACTTGGCCATTACCCGAGTGAATGCCCTATTCTATAGGTTATTTTCTTGGTCAAGGAAGAAGCTATGTGGAAATAAATGGTTGGAGAAATTTTTAAATGTATTAGTTCTCCTTATTGATGGGATTACTTTGGAATAATTTTCTCTTGTATTTGTAACCCTGTAGTTTGTCATGTGAAAATGATATTTGAGTAATAATTATATTTTTTCTTGTGGACATAGTTATAAATAACCATTTGGTTTTATATGATCGTTATGTTTGAGGAAATTACAAGTTATTATATTTTGGGATGAAAATGCAAGGTATGAGATAACATTTGTGGTTAAATTATATTATGGTTATTTAGAGGAATTTATCTCATTTTGGTAATGTTATAAAATATAGTTTTTGAAAAAGGACAACATGCAGACCGTGTGACAACCCATCCCGTCGGAAAAAGCTGTGGGAATCGAACCCCCAACCAGAGTGCAATTGGGATTTATCGCCTGCCACTGGACTACATGAAGTCCCTATTTAGTGTGAATAATTATTTTTAGTTATATAATGTTTTTGATCAATAATAAGTTGATTTGGGATATTATGTCTTATCAGATGAATAACCTAAGTATTGGAAAATGATTTGGTGATTAAGTGCTAAATGTTATTTTGGAAGATGTTCGCTCTGTTGGGAACACTATATACCTAAGGAAAATAGAATACTATGGCATTTCATTTGAGGAGTAATGGTGGATTTTTATCTATGTGTTTATTATAGATTTATAGTGATTTGGGTTATTTAGGGAAATGATTAACCTATAATAGAGAATATGTTATTAGGTTAATTACTTTTAAATATGTTACTTTAAGAGTAGTCGATGTCATTTGGAGATACAATTAAACATGGAAGACTACATAACCAAATTCTTCTATGTTTTGGGTTTCAATATTAGTTTGGATTATATTGAAGGATTTTAAAGAAAATTCTTTGTTGAATGGTATTTATTTAACTTTTGGTTACTATTGGTTTAATTTTAGAAATTAAGATTAGTGTTTATTTCTCTAAAAGAATATCCTTTTGGGGTATCATCTGATCTTGTACTGACAATTTTGGTTTTGATTAATCTCTAAAGACAAGGTAAATATATAGTTTATCCTTTGTGGAACATGTGATTATCTAGAAGTTGATTCTAGCTCTTCCGGTGGAACCAAGTCATCTTGAATACTCATCGTTTGAAAAAAAAATAAGTTAGTAGTAAAACATTTATTAAAGAATGAAACACTACTTATAAAGTAAGTATATCTCTTTATCTTCTTGGTCAATCTCATAAATAAATTCCTTATCTTTATGAAATGTAAGTTAAAAAACATTGTCCGTTTACTTTTTCTACTTGGAAACTAATGACTATTTGTCCCATCAAAAGTATGTGGTTTTATTGTTGTTAACTTTCTCATGATCATGCTTTCTATTACTCTCCATCAGAACTTGAAACTTATTTTATTTTCCATATCCATTTTTTCCTACATGGAATCCTAGTATGGGTTATCTCAGGTGACCATTGTAATTCTCTTTCTTTCTTTTAAAGTGATAGTTTTATTGAACCTTTTTCCGATGTGGGACTTTCAATCATGTTCCCAAGCCCAATTTTAAAAATTTTAGGATGCAATTTCCAAAAGGGGGAGAGAGTTTAACACCCCAAGCTTCCGTGGTACATTTCCCTTTGAATAATGTAATAGCTTTCATTATACGCAACTTTGAGATTCTAACACACCATGACCAATCAAACTAGCCGTTATGAATAGTAATACCCACTTTTTGAAATTTTTAAAATTTTACCTTCCAAAATGGACTCCATTTTTGTATTCATAATATCGAAATTAGCTTAGGGTGAATTTTTTGTATTTTTCTGAAAACATTCATTTTTTGATGAATAGTGAAAAACACGGAGTTATAGTTTAAAACTGAATTTTTATTTAAATAATTAATTATTTTATTTAAATTTATTTTTTATAAAAATAGATACATAATTCATATATAAGTTAAATGTAATTCATTGGAATGAGTTTATAAAAATTTTAGATATATAAAAAGTTTATTGAACTTTTAACCATCTTTTACCCACCTCCTAAGTGTATTAGAAAATTTGAATAAAACATAATTTTACCACTTCTATTAATTGAATTTAAAAAATATGAGAGACACAGTTGATATCAGTAAGAAAAATGTGGTTCAATAAGATAAAAATAATTTTTGGTGAATAGTAACTTTTAACTTTTATATACCGCGGTTAAAAGTAAATAGGGTAATTAAGGGTAAAAATGATATTATTATTACCCTAACACGTGTCCTAATTCAGTTGGATAAGTCTAATTCGACCAAATTCATTTTTAGGAATAAAATAAGATCCTTTAGGTCTACATGGATTATATTAGGAAATTTGTTATTACTTGATTCAAAGAAGAGTTAAAAGTGTTAAATTCAAAGATTAATAACTAAACAATTTTTAATAAAGGGTTATAAATAATATATATTCGATTATAAATATTAATTATAAATCTAAAAGGATTTCCTACATAATGGTATTTTATTTATATTTTTTAGACATTAAATAATATAATTAATTTATAACACAATGATGATGCATTAATTACCTAATTAATGAAATATTAAAATAATTGATACTATAAATATCCAAATAAATGTAATTTGATAATTTTTATGAATCCCAATAATTTTATATGTTAATATTACACGTAAAAGTTGGTTATATGAATTTTTGTCGAAGTAATAATGTTTTTATGAATTTAGCAAAAACAAAATACCAAATTGTGTCAAAATTGACATAAAAGAGTTTTTAAAAAAAATATTATATTATTAATTGATATTCTATTTTTTAAAATCTATGGTTCGTCCAAAAGACTTATATAATGATTTTTTTATCATTAATTAACCACTTTGTGTTCTCTTGGATGTATATAGTAAGTTTATTAACCATATAGTATAAAAATACAAAGAGACATGGTAAATGTCAAACTATTTAACTAAGCGTTAAATCTAAATGATAAGGTTAATATAGTGACCCAAACCTATCTAAAACATATTTTATGAGTGGTTCGCGACCCATCCCCACCTTATCCTTTAAATAATTCATTTTTTAGCCATTAGAAAGTGAAAATTATTTTATTATAAAATAATATTTCTAGCATTTCCTAAGGAGACCCTCACCCCTCTTATAAAAGGGCACTTTCCCTTCCTTCAAATTCACACCTTCAAAGACTTTTTTATTGGATAAACTCTACCCAAATACCCTCTAAACTATGCTACCTTCATCCTAGAGGCCTTCCTTTAGTCATAAAGCCAACTTACGGATCTCTTTCGATCAAATCAAAAGGAAGAACCCAAAAAAGAGGTAAATATTTCATCACCTCTTTCAAGTTTCTTTTTTCTTCCACTTCCTATTTATTTTTTGTTTCCATTATAAAATAATAATTCCAGTAACTTCTATATACATTTATTTTATTATAAAAATGTTACAACTATATTCTTTATTCTATCCATCCTTTGAATGACATGTCACCATACGTCTGTACGTACGGCTTACCGTCTCCACGTCGTGGTGTAATTGTTATTCAATACATTATTATTTGGAAGGGTAAAATAATGATGTGTAATTGATGTAAATAATAAATATAACATGATAATTATTTTTTATATATTATATACCATCCAATTATTTATTATTTTAATATCTAAAGAATGATATCGTTGCTTGTGCGTACGTACGGATTACCATCTCCATAAACGCGATGAGATTCATTCCCCATCATAATCCATTCCAGAATAATTTTCATTAGATAATTAAAAATAATTATTAATGACTTAATATCATTATTAATATGAATAATATAAATCCTATTCATAAAAAACACTATTTAAGAAACAAAACATATAAAGGAAAACGAATCAGTTAACACTAGAAACGATGATAATACTAAAATATTAATAAAAAACAATATTAAAATATAATATATGAAATAATATTATTTTATATGATTATTTTATAATTTAATAATAGTTATTTAACCATTATAAATAAGTTTAACCTACCCTCGACCAAGGAAAAGTAAAAAGTAAGGGGGTTCTTATCTCATTTTTAATTCCATGAGATTTCCATTTTTCACCACATTTTTATTAAATGTGGTGTATTGTGTACTATCATTTGATATATATATTATCATGATTCTCTTTATATTCATTTTTTTTTATTCATTTGGTTGTTATTAACTTTTGGCCATATGACTCCATTGATTACAAAGAAGTAAGGGTTTTCATCTCACTTCCTATTTCCGTGAGATTCATGCCATACTGCCACTATTTCCTTTTTCGTGGTGTATGTACTGACCAATGATTGTATTATTTGTGTAATATACTTTAATTTATGAGTAATTAAATCTTCATTTTATGATCCATATTTCATGGAATGTATGTTTCGTAAGTTACCGAATTGGTAAGGGAATTTCAAATTTCAATTTCCACTCAATCGGCTTTACGCATACTTCGTTGATTATTTTACTCCATGATTATGTGTGGAATAATTATTTATTATTTGGGAATTAATTTCCACTCCCCTTTATGTGTATATACTTTTGATAAACATAATCACTCCATTGATAAATCCTCAAGTCATCGATATAAACTAGATATGAGTAATTTTAACTCAATCTCCATTTATTGAGTTAAACATCCAATTCATTGGTCTTGTTTTTACAAGAATATATGTGAATTTCCTCTGATTTATTTACACTATATATCCAATAATATTGAGTTTATTTATATTTTTCACACATAATTATGTCTTTTATTTATCCTTAACCTAAGGATACAGTCTTTATAAGAGATTTCATCTCAGTTTACATTCCATTGAGACTTCTTTGTTGTTATACACCAATTCACTTTTATATGGTGTATATAATGTAATTTGACATATTATATCTTGAATCCTTTTATTCCCATGTTATTATAATGTTTTTATTACCTCAATTATTTGTATTCAAGTGTCTCTATTTTGGTTAGGAACTCTAACTGAAATATCATTTTAAAATATTTTAAAGATTTATTATTCTAAATCTTTCTCATTAATGTCCAAGTTTTAAAAATGTTTTTAAGGATTTATTTATATAGACATTAATGTTTTAAAATAAATATTCCTTTTAAAAGTTTCAAAGTGGTATAGGACACTTTGATTCAAAAATATATTTTAAACAGCTTCTTGATAAATAGTGGGAATTTAAAATGTTTTCAAGAAAAGGGGGGGTATATCTATCAAATAGTTTTGATGATTATTTTCATCTACTTAAATATCATTAATTATTCTCTATTGAGGTTGATCTATAATAAAACAATCTTTCATATTGTATTGAATGAGTTATGTTTGACTGTGTATGTGCTATTTTTACACCATTAATGGTTTGGGGTTAAAATATTGACATTTCGTATACTAGGTTTAATACGAATGTTCAGATTATGTTTCAACCTTTTCATATGAGGAATGAATTGGACATAGTAAGTGATGGGTGGATCCTACTATACCTCCTCGATGCATCGGTACATCTCATGAGACAAACTAGTTTCTTGGAACAAGGCCTTGACAAAATCTTATTTGTATTCTTGGCACAAGGCCTTTATTATGTGGTTATGAATGTCGGGAATTATGCATTCCATCATTATGAAAGTGAATATTGATATTTCATGTGATTATTATACTAGTAGATTATTCATGTGAATAAGTAAATGGAATTAATTGTTTTTATATTTTCTATATTATGTTGAATTTCAAGTTTAAAACGCTTTTGTTTTAGTCTAACACATTGCCTTAAATGTTTATGTTTATTTATAAAATTTTACACTATATTGTTATCCTTACTGAGCATCTGAGCTCACCCCTTTCTATGTTTTATTTTTCCTAGGATACGAAGAATTGCATTATGACAGACTTGTAGGGATCTTCTATGGGATCTCAGTGTTATCTATGGAAACAATGTTTTTGTAGTTTTCCATTTTATTATGTAATGTAAACCTTATGAATGTATATAGTAATTCCAAGGCTACTAAACTAATAATTCTTTCGAGACTTGATCTTTTGTGATCATTACAATGATATGTAATAATGCACTGACTCTGGGCTTCTGGGGTCGGGGCGTTATAGTATTTTCAAGTGATGATAGTTGTAGTTGAGCCTAATACTTGGGTGATTCCCATAGTGTGGTTGTGAGCTATAAATATAATGAATTTTATGTGATTTTAAATGATAACCCACCACTTTTGGTAGGGATAATAACACTATTTGGACTCTGGGAGGGTTTCTTCCCACAAATCTTGTTTTGTGAGGAATAGATGGCAGACTACCCCCTCTTAACTCGCTCCATTATCCTGACGGTATTAATTTCTTGTATGCATGGTGGTTATGTTTACCCTTATATGTGTGTGGATTTTTTTAAATTATTTTGGTTATTTCACACATATGTATCTCCAGATATGTTATTCTATAGATTATTATAGGTATTTTATGTATGGACTATGATTTCCTGAGATGTAATACTCATCTTACAAGTTATGGCTGCCCCAAGAAACTACTAGATTACTATCTCAAGATGTAGAATGGCATGATGAGATGAACTGATGAACATGATGCATGGTATGTGATGATGAGGTGGTGTGATTCATAGGGTGCATGATATGATATAATATCTCAGGTGTCATCGAGATGGATTTATTTTGGATAGAGATATCTTAGGATGTGAAAAGTTAGAGCAGAGTGGAAACCAATGGTTAAGTTGTAGCAAGGTACCTTCTTTGATATTATGATGGTTATTATATTTTTACTTATATGTGATTATTTGTGAGAGAAACATGGTGATGTTGTTAACATAGAATAACTATTTAGGTGATGATTTATTTTTTCTTGTTATTCACTCATATTTGGAATGATTTCATTATCTTTTATATGAGAATATCCAGGGAGAATCCTACTGAGTATTCATGTTATGATTAACCTATGTATTTGTAAACAATTTTTTAAGACCTTAAGAGTTAGTTGGTGATCAGTATGGACATTCCTAGCTTGCAGTTTTTTTCTTGATCTCTTTGGGCATCAAAGTCACTATCTAGGGTTTTCTTTTGGTACTTTCAGTTTATTGTATAGTTGATTAGTTGTGTGACAATACATTAATTTAATTGTATCTCTCTGCAGTTTTATATAATATTTTTTTGGAGGATTTTTCTTATATATTGTTCATCATGATCTATTATAGGGTAGTTCCTCTCATTTTTGTGTGTTGTATACCCTCAATTTTTTTCCAACCCTTGGTCGATTGGAGGTAGTATTCTGGAAACATTGTCTCGTTTATCTCATTGTTATCCTATGAGGAGAACCTTTGGGGGAGGGGTCATGATAAAGTGTTATTTGAGGTTCATGTTGAGGGATAGGATGGAGTTTAGAGGTAACTACATATGGGGAACTGCATGATTTGGTTGTTAAATAGTGTTAATTGAGTTTTGTATGTGATATAAATGAAGAGGACTACATAGTAAATAGGTATTTAGTGAACCCTATGATTTTATGTAAGGAAATTTACATTTACTGAACCTAAATAGTGAAGAAATATCAGTTAGGGGTAGAGACCTAGGAAAGGGAAATGCATAATTCTTCATTGTACCTATGTTTGGAATGAGTATTACTTGGGGTTATGATGAACCTAAGTTTTTTAATTAATAAAAAAATTTCAATATTTCATGTTTAGGAGTATCTAATATTTTTTTCTTTTACCGGTATGGATCCAGGTTGACATACTCATCAAGTCTACATCAAAGATGTTCAGCAGGATGTTCCATCATATCATATCAAGGTTGATGTTGATGAAGATGAATCTTGGAGGATGATTTAATGAGAGGTTTATATCCAGAGACTTTAGAAGTATTAGGGATATTTTTTAGATTCAATGAAGTGGAATGGTTATAAAAGGTAGATATATCCTTCGTTTTGATTTGTGCCCAGAAGGATCACTAGGTTTTGTTTGGAGTGATGATATTTCCTTGGGTACCCAAATAGTGGTGGTTCATATTCAATGTAGATCATGAGTAGATGATTGTTTCATGGGAGAATTTTTTAGACCAGTTTCTAGTCGTCTTTATTTATTTGAACATAAAGGAAACCATCCACCAAGAACTTATTATACTTTTATAGTGGAGTTCCAGCGAGTGAGAGTCGGAGATCCATTTCAGGAACCTTCTATAATATGCTTTATACCTATTTACAGATGTGAAGTCTAGGGTGAGTCATTTTGAGGAGGCCTTTTGTTTAGAGATTCCATCACCAAGTGATAAAAATATCAATCAATCTACACTTTGGTTTTTTTCTAATTGGGTTCATGATTTGTTTTATTCATGAGCTACACACTTCTTCATGTCATAGGCTCTAGTATGTTCTTTGGGACATAAGGTGGAGAGTCCTACAGTTCCTTTTGTTTTAACTACTCGAGTTGGAGGATAATATTATATGTTTTAATTATATAGAGACTTTGATCTATTTATAGGGTGAAAAAACTCTTATAGATACTTCCTTTATTAGCATATACATTTATGCAATATTATCCTCATTATAGAATGGTTTTATTTTATGGAATGATTTGATGTATTTCTTCAGGAGGTAGATTCTATTCTATGATATTGACAGAGTTTATGCCATGTTCAAAGGGGAAATACACCCTTGTATGGTTTGGAGCTGTTTTTATCCTAATATTTCATTATTTACAAGTTTATATTGAGATCATCATAGGTTCAGCCGATGGTGTTTCCCAAGGATCTGGAAGAGTACCCTGATGTCATTACTAAGGAGGTTTTGGTGTTACCATGTCAATAGGAGATGAAGTTTTGGATAGAGATATGACAAGGTGTATCTCTAATCGAAATTTCTTTATATATTATAGAACCTTATATGTTCAGGGCGCTGTGGGGATAGATCGATGATATTTTTTATCATGGTTTTGTTTGGAAAAGTGTGTCACCTTGGGTGATCTAGTTTTGTTCATGAAGGAAAATGGAATTCTGCGTCTCTATCATAAAATCCCGACTAGAACCACTGGGTATGATTTTAAGGATCACATGACCTCATGCGCACCTCCAGATACATAAGAGGCTAATTAACTATAGTGATGGTCTATTTTTATCAATTTGGAGACTATACCCTTAGTATCATGTTATAACCCAATAATAAAATAATATAATAAATATAATAAATAGTTTATCATGTGGAAAATAAATGATGGAATATCATTCATATAGGTAATAAACAGGCTCATAATTTGGAAATCCAACCCATAATAATAAAACCAATATATAAATAAATAAATATAATAACAAGTTCCTCTAATGTTCATCCTAGTATGCTAATAGATATATACTCCTCTTCTAAACCATCAACCAAAGTCCCCTTGCCCTTACATATATCCCTATACATGAATTCAACATGTGAATTGGGATTCTCATGAAAGTTGTGGGTAATAAAACCCGATTGGATTCCACAAATTCATATTTCAAAAAAAATCATGTGTATAAAAAGTGTATTCCATGATAATAATACATGTGTAAACAATAATAACAATACACAGTCAGATATTGAATAGTCATGTACTAACCAAGATTCCACAAACCCCCATTTATACATGTTCATATCTATGAAGGAAGAGTAATGAGGGAGTGCTAGAAGTAAACCAACATAGCCACAATAATAGTAACTTTTTCTCAAAAACCATATGGAATCATGTGTACATTCTATTCATAATCCCTAGTCTTCAACTAAAGAATCCTTCAGGAAAATCAGAAGGCATAGAGTGTGCTACTCACAAATCCCTAGGCATCTAGTAACCCAATACTTGGCCTATAGAAATATATTTCATCCTAAGTTATATTTCCATTGAATCATCATATTTAAACCATGTTTTCAGGTTCATCTTCACCTTCTTCTCAAATCATGCACACTCCCCCTCTAAGGGATAATCATGTCATGATGATCCACCAGTTTCAAATAAAAATATTGATTCCTATAAAGGAAAGTATGCATAAAAAACAAGTTATAGTTTCAAGGCAATAATATCATCATGAGAATAAATTATAATCATATATACATGTAGTCGTCATAAAATATGGACAAACAAGCTACCACAATACTGATGGAATCAAGAATCATAAAAATGTCTGAAAGTATACACACACACCCACATCCATGTGTTTTTTGGCTCAAACCACTCACCATGGATTCATAGAACTGATTCCAATATTTTATTTCAAAATATATAATAAAACCACATTCAACAAAAAAATTTCTATATTTTATAATTACAAATTATCATTTTGAGTAATAGAATTCAGTAACCATTATTCCTTGGAGAAAATAATAATTTACATATGATAATAATTTTTCATATCTATAATGGTCATCTCATGCCATAACATAGACAATATTTGGAATTATCTAGGAGAGATAATGTTCTACCACATGAGGTGTTTTTTTTTTGAAATAAAATGTTGGAATTGGTTCTAGGAGTCCTTGGTGAGTGGTTTGAGCTGATGAACTCATAGATGTTGTTTTAGTGATGATTCCTTAATGGAACTTGAAGTTATTCATCAATGACTTTGAGTTAGAAGGTATATTACCTTATGGGACTCTTATATACACTTGTTTCCCTTAGTATAGTTCGTTTGTTGGAATACCATGATGATAATTATTGATTCTGATCACACGTGGTTGTGGTTGTGTATCCCATGAGACGTTTTTATGATGATTGATTCGATTTGTATTATTGGAGCTTTTTGGAAATATTTTATGATGAACACATATATATATGTTGCTAATTTATTCTTATGATGGTATTATTTCTTTATATATTATACCATGTTATGTGTGTTACTTATCCTTTAGAGGTATCATTCTTGGTGCTTGGAACATGTCAATTTTTGTGACATGATTCTTCTATAAAGGGGGAGTGTGCATAACTTGTGATAATAGAGATGACGGAATTGATCATATATTACAAATATGATGGTGACATTGAATATTGTTATGAGGATGTACTCAATGCCTATAATCCAAGTATTAGGTTACATGATGCCTAGTGAAATGTGAGTAGTGCACTCAATGACAAGTGATTTTTGAATATCATGTTGTATTTGAGGCCCAAGGAGGCCGATTTGCTGGTATGAATGATGTCATGTGGTTTTTCAGCAATAGATTCACTAACACTATGCCTAGTTTTAGTTACATCAAACCTATCCACATTATTATTCCTGTTTGGAGCCAAAGAAGGTACAACAAGGGGATTGTGGTGGCTTGGTTAGCACACGACCAATCGATGCATGTTTGGGTGTTGATATGATTTTAAAATAATTTGTTATTATTATGGAACAAAATTATTATATTTGTGAAAAAAATTTAAGGACACTTTGGTGATGTCGTACAGGGTTTTATTACTCACACCCTACATGGACATCTCTATGTACATGTAGACTTCATGTATAATGAATTGAGTGAGGGAAATGGGCATGTGGATAATGGATGAGTATAGGATCATGGAGTTGGTAGTAGATCAGGAAAGAATCCAAAGGACCATTTTATTTTATTTATTTATTTATTTATCTACCACTTTTATTACTCTAGTTTTTCTTTCTATATTGGGAGACCGTTTATTAATTTTATGATTTATATGCCTTATTTTTTATTTTTATATGATACTCTATATATTATTTTTGTTATATTATTTATTATTGTAGCATGACATGATACTGAGAGTATAATATCCCATTTGAATAATAATACCTTCACTTATAGTCGGAAGCCTCTTGGGTATGTGGAGGAGTCCATGAGGCCATGTGACCCTCTGGATCAATAGTGGTGTTTTCGGTCATGTGGTTAAAAACCGGTATCAGACCAGGACCCAATCTGAAAGTGGGGTGGAACAACCTAGGAAGAGATGTTGGGTCCAAAATATGGCTGTTGAGCTCTAAATTTGAGGGTGAATATAAAACCCAATATTGTTAAAGTTTCAAATGTCTAAATATTACTACCCATGTCAACAAGATGCACATTCCTTTTTAAGAACTTTCTTGATTATACTCCATGATTAATGAGGTTTATCTTGGAGTATTGATTGGGATGGGTGAACTCTTGTGAGGTTTTCCAAGTTGTGTGAAAGTTAAGATATATCACACTAGAAAGAACATGTGTTAGCATGTGAGGACATTCATTAGTCTGATGACTAGTTCAAACACATGGGTGAGTGCCAAGGAGGGGATAACTTGTGTATTTGGGGAAAAAAGGTTCCTGTAAGGCCCAGTTGTTACATCTATATCGATTATCATAACTTTAATCTGCTAATAATGAAGATTATCAATTCTCATCCATGAATTGATGATTTATTAGAATAGGAAAAAGAATATAGTTTTTTCTTGGATATAAATTTAGAATTATGATATCATCAGATGCAGGTAAGGGATGAATATATACCAAATACTTATTTGTGATGTTGTTATGGTAATTAAATGTTTTTTGAGATTTTTTACAATGTGAAAAACATTCCATCATTGTTCATGGGGTTGATGAATGCAGTTTTATAAGACTTCATAGATCAATTCATGTTTTTTTAATAAATTAAATCCCTAGGTATTCTGTGTTTGAGGAATAGAACGTGGAGAATCTATGTGTAATTTTTATAGTTCCTCATCATCAACATCCATTTAGGAATCCATTGAAGTGTGATTTATGGGATCTTGATGTTTTTATATTGGGGAATGTCATGTCCAATCATATAGTAGCTATGGATCCTTCAAAGATCAAGGTATTTGTTTCTTGGGAATCCCCAATACTACTATAGTGGTATAGAGTTTCCTTAATATTTTAGGAAATTATAAGAGATTCATACACAACTTATCATGAATTATGACTCATCTAATAAACATGACCATAAATGATCAAGTGTACTTGTGTAGTGACCAATGTTAGGTATATTTTGAGTTCTTATAAGAGAATTTGGTCAGCACTCCAATTCTTTATTTTCCAAAAGATATAGTTTAGTTCACTAATTTTTGTGATGCATCGCATCATGGAATGGTAAGTTTCTTTAAAAAATAGAGATCGTTTTTTCTTATGGGACTAGATAGTTATATCTCCATGAAATTAAATATGAAACACATTATCTTAATCTTTAAGTGTTCATGTTTTCCAAATAGTTTTAATTACATTTCCTCATCTACAAGTGGTTTGTGGTTTTCACCGATCACAAGTGCCTAAGGTATGTCTTCTCCCAACATGATTAGAATATACGATAGAAATTTTGATGAAATTATTATAGGATTATGAATTTTAGATATCATATATTTTATTAATTTGAAATGTTGTAGGTGATGTGTTGATTAGGAAGTCCTGCAGTGATGTTGTGTGTGACTCTAGATATACTTAAGGAGTGATGGAATAACTCTTTGTACTACATCTTGATATGGGAGTGGTTCGTAGAATAGGATTCCTTTTTCATATGATAGGGTTGTAATCTTTAGTGCAGTAGGTAGAGCATTTCCATTTTGGGTATCCTGAGGTGGAGGTATGGAGATATTGAGTATCCTATTATGATTCCTCTAATCATTGGTTTTAGGATGTTCAATATTTAGTTTTATTCCATGGGATGTTTTTCATTGATTTGGTGATGTGTGAGGTGGTTATCTTTGAGTTCCATGACTCACCATTAATATTACATCCTAGTGTGTCAAATATGTATCATGCTTTGAGATTCCAATTTCTGTGGTCTAGGTTGAGGTGTTTAGGTTCTATTTTTAGGTCACAATGACTGGTTTTTCAGAAGGTTAAGGCTAAACATCATGTTCAAGATGGTTTTCTCCATCAATTAGGTGTTCCTTAGTAGAAGTGGGAGGGAATTTATATTTAATTAATTGTGATTTTACCTTGATCTCAAGGAGGATATGATGTTATATGGGTGATACTGGACCATTTGAAAAATTCATCCCACTTATTAGCGATTAAAGAGTCGATCTTAGTGGAGTTTTTATCGAGGTGATATCTAGCGGAGGTGTTGAGACTCCATGGAGTCCCAATGATGATCATATTTGATTTTAATCCTAATTTTACCTCCAAGGATTGGAGAGATCATCAATATGCTTGTGGATATTACTTGTTCCCTAGAACTAATTTCTATCCATAAAAAGATGGTCAAATAGATCATACCATGCAGACTTTGGAAGACACGTTGTGTGCTTATAACGAGGGTTTTTTAGGTTTATGGATGAGGCACATATTTAGTTTGAGTTTTCTTACAAAAATATTTTTCACTCCACTATTAGCATGGAACCATTTTATTCATATTATGGAAACATTTTCATTCACCATTGTGTTGGAATGTGATTGGGGATTTGGGAATTATCTAGATGAAACTAGTGCAGAGCATGAAAGAGATGATTTAAGTGATTCATTTGAGGATGAAGGCATCATGATATTTTTAGAAGTTTTATATTGACCATAAGAGTATACCTATGTATTTTGAAATTGGAGATCATGTGTTCTAGAAGGTGACTCTTTACAGAGCGTAGTGAAGGTTTTTTTAGGGGAGTAATATTTCACCCCTCTTTTTTAAGACTTTGAAGGTGTTTTCTTATGTTGGAGTTTTTTTGTATCATATAGAACATTCTACATATTTGAGACAGAGTCATGGTGTGTTTCTTATGTCATATCATTTCTGATATCTTCATTATGACTCTCACATCAACTATTAGGGTGACATTGTTATTGATAATAACCTGACCTTCAAGTATTAGCCTATAGAGATCCTGGAAAACCAAATGAAGGTATTTTTTAGGTGTTTTATTCTCTTGGTTTATGCCTTTTAGAGTCATGTTGTCATGGAGGGGATCACATAGGAACATGATTCATAGATACATTCTTATTATACCACGTTTTTTTGACATGTACTCTTCTTTTTTATCAAATTTTTCTTGATATTGAACTTTACCTGGATTATTATATAGTTTTATCTTCTTCAATTCCTCGTTTATGTACTTTATATTATTTGATAGTTTTTTTTCCTCAATATGGTTTTTGGGAGATATTTATTTTTTTTTCATAGTTTTTCACCTTATTCCTCTAAGAGAGGTGGTTGTGCTTTTATGATGGTGAGATTATTGAGGGGTTTCTTATAGGGTGTCTATTTGGATGACCCCTCTTATTTTTCTTCTCTCTATGTTTTGTTTTAAATCCATGAGGTTGAAAACTATTTGAGAGGTATATTTTAAAAGGGCTTATATTTAAAGAATCCCACCCTTTTCATTTTTCCTCATGTTGGATGTTTCAAGAGATGTCTTATAGGTGGAATGAGGGGATATATGATGATTGTTCAGCTACATAGAAGTATTGTGGCATAGTAGAATATACTATATAATAAAGTCTACTCAAGAGTTAAGAACCTGGAATGGAATAAACACTATGGAATAGAAACTCAAGGGAAAGGTTTGATTTATTCTAATAATTTCAGTACCCTTATGGTGTGGAATCCCAGGAGGTGAGTTTCAATAAATCAACCTTTTTTAGGGTCATAAATCCCTAGAATTTGGTTGTGGCATAGCCTTCCAATTTGGAAATGAAATTCTGCCACATGTTCATTTATCTTGCACTATGTTCCCCTACCAAATTTAAATGATCTATGGAATAGAACACACCATGCTTCTCAGATGTGTCTTTTAAAAAGTTTTTGTGGAATGTCCTCTTGCCTTACGCCATAATATTGTCTTGAGTCAATAACTTTGCGTGGTTTTGTAGCATGTGATTCCATAGTCCTCTAAATTCTATTTTTTCAATAAATTCAAAAAAACCCTATAAATTGTTCTCTATCCCAAATTATCCACCTAAACCATGGGCTAATGGAGGTTCTATTTCAAGGATTTTCTATTATTTTTTGTTTGGGATTGGTCCTCGACTTCTCAATTTATATCTATGTGTATCTAAACTGAGTTTCTCTATTTTTCTTTTAGTTTATTCTCCATTAATATTTTTTCCCTCATATTTTACCTTCCTATGTTATGGGATTTGTTCTCATTTGATTGCATGTTGTTATTTTTTTCTCTACTACAATTGTTTTGGTGTACTGTCCTTGGAGATTTGTAGATTCCATGTGTTAGAGGTGATTGGAGGAATTCATTTTTATTCAATTCTTGATCAAAGAAAATTTAAATACTTGAGGTATGGTATTTTTTAATTATCATATTATTATTTTTATGTGAAATTGTAAAGTTATCATCATTTATTTCTTTTGAAATGGTGGAATTGGCCTTAATGATTAATAAATCATAATAATGAAAAGAAATGGTTTATGGTTGTAGTGAACACATGTGTTTCTATAGGGATAATGGTTTGCCTCTTATTTAACTAGATATTGTTAAATTTTTCTTATGTTATGGTTAGAATTTTTGTTTATGTTGTGGTTTAGCATGTTTGATATGATGAAATTGGATAAAGAACCTGAAGTTGGTAATGCTCACTAGATAAATAATCAAAGAGGAATGTTTTAATAAAAACATTAATTCTTATGAATTAATGGAAATGAAAATGATGTTTGATACAAGTATGAGTTCTATCTTTATTCCTTTTTTAATGTAATTTTTCTAAATAACATAAAGATGATAATTTTTTGTTAATATAATAAAGAAGAATGTTCTATAAAATAATTTTTATACTTTATATTTTGTTGAAACTAGATTTAGTGCCTAAATAATGTTTAAATAATTCATATTAATTGATATTTTATGAATTAAGTTGTTTATGGTTGTAACCTGTGATAAATGAGTCAGTTAATTCTAGATAGTAATGAACATGGTTTTTGATAAATATAAATTTTTGGGGCTGAGTGAGCCCCTTTTCATATAAAGGATAGATGCCTTGATATTTAAGGCCTATATTCTATGATGGTTTTTTATTGTTTTCCTTGATACCTTGTGTGATTGGTATGGTTTCAATCCTTTTTTCGAGACACAAAGTGAGCATGGGATAACTAATGGTTAACGAGACATAGATGGGGAGGTATACATTTGCAGTAGTAATTAATACTTAAGATAGAATAATGAATGGTGATATGCATGGTGGTTTAGGGGATGACACTAGGATATATGGAATGGGATGAAGATGGAATTTCACATCGTTGTATTATAAATTGGGATGTTTTCTTGTTAATAAATATTCTTTAAAGTCTACATGTTCAAGTTACTAATTCCAATTTTTCAATTCCCCGCTACATGAGGTAGCTAGTTATGATTGGTTTGTGAACCTATTTTATTGTATATTTGGATGATTAATATAGTAACTATAATTATCTAATGATAATGAATAATAAATTTTATAACCTATGGGGTTGATGGCTTGTTGGAATGCAAATGAGGTTAATCTCGAGAAACTCTGTGATCTGTGGGTTTATGCTTGGAGGGAATGGGAATCAGTTTATGATCTTGTTAAATTAATTTTTAATGGTTATTTGAAACAATTAACATAATGTTAAAAAGATTAAAGTAATAATGAATAGAAATTCACTTGATGTTCTTTTATGGTAATAGGAATTCTGGGCCTTAGTGGTGGTAGTTGAGTGTTTGGGTGAAAATAGTTGCAGTTGAGACTAATGCTAGGTTGATTCCCATATTGTGGTTGTAAGATATATATATATTACATGTTTTTTATTTCATATGTTACCCCAAAATTGTTTTTTGGAAGAGTAAAACCCAACGTACTCTAGGAGGGTGTTTTCCCCAACATCCAAGTTGGTGAGGAATAGATGACTCACTAAAACTACTTTCCCTACTCTCTTCTTTTGGTAGTATTATGTGATGGTATTCATAGTGGTTATAATTGTAAATATATTTGTATAGATGGATGTAATAAATTTTGGTTATTTAAAAACAAGTATATAACATATTTCCTTTTTATCACATAAACATTCATTACATTTTACAAAATCGAGGATCTTTAAGGTTCAGTGTCTTGGAAACTAGGAACATAAAACATGTAAACATAAAACATTATTCTTAAACACATGAAAGGTTTCTCTTTATGTTCATCCTAGATTCATTACTGCTTCTCATAACCTGGGGACATACATCAAAAGAAAGTGTGATTAGAAGGCCCAGTAAGGGAAACAAGGGGAAACATTTAACATGCGAACTTGATATACATCAACAATGTCATGAAAAAGAACTTTAAGGCATGAGAAAGAAATCATGAGACATATCATAATAAAAATAACATTTTTCATAACTTGAATATGTGTCTACAACATTTAACAAAGACAATCAATTCTGTTTCACCAAGGTCCCTCCCCAAGGTGTCAATAAAAATTACCAAGGTTATTCACCATGGTATCAGTCAAAATGATCTTCTCTAGAGATTAATCTTTACCCAATGAATTGGAGTTCTATCAGGGCGCACCCTTGAAATGACTTTATAATCATGTGATCCACATATATCATCATCAATAATTTCATAAACAACCAATATAGAATAAAAGAAATGGGTTTCATTTCATAATCATAACGTTTTAAAAACTTCTTTAAAGACATGATCTTTGTGTCACTTTAAAACCCACAGAAAAGGAAGGTGGGTCTCATGTATGTAAATCCCAGAATTTAAAATAGAACATTTTGGTATATATGTGAATAACCCTATATAAGAGATAGATTTGAGTATTCACTTAATAAAATAAAAGAACTTTAGAAAAAGAGAGAGACATTTTGAGACGGAAATTCTACAGCATAACGACTATGTTTCGGGGTTTTAGAAAACATTGAAAAGAGAGGGGACATGGGTCAAACATTCCTAAATGACCCATAAAATTGTAGAGGGACGGTATATGAAGGATATATGAACATGGTAATGAAATTTGAAAGATATACCATATGAAATGAAGAACATGAAAGGAAGACAAAAATAATATTTCTCTTAAGAAAATTCGGCAGTCTAACGACATCACTTAAACTTCAAAAAAAATGAATTGAAGAGATCAAAAAGGGTATATCATCATATGAACATAAAATATCAGTATGATAGATATATATATCATACCCCAACACAATAAAAAAGAACTTGAAAGACTTGACATGAAAGTAGAACTTTTGAAAAATGAGAAAGGTGAACGAATCCCTTAAAAATTCGGCAGCCTAACGGCGCCACTTAAAACATCAAAATACTGAATTGAAGAGATAAAATAGGGTCCATCATCATATGAACATAAAATATAAGTATGATAGATATATATATCATACAAAATATAATAAAAATGAACTTTAAAGACTTGACATGAAAGTACAACTTTTGAAAAATGAAAAAGGTGAACGAATCCCTTAAAAATTCGGCAGCCTAACGGCGCCACTTAAAACATCAAAATACTGAATTGAAGAGATCAAATAGGGTCTCTAATCATATGAAAATAAAATATCAGTATGATAGATATACATATCATTCCCAAATAAAATAAAAAGGAACTTTAAAGACTTGACAAGAAAATAGAACTTGAAAACGAGAATGGTGAAAGAATCTCTTCAAAATTCGGCAGCCTAACAGCGCCACTTAAACATTCTTAAAATGAATATATGAGAGAAATAGGGGGTCTCCCATCATATGAACATGAAAAGGGAAGTAATAGGAATATAAAAAAACATACTCCAACATAAGAACATGGAGCATAAAAGAAATGACTTAAAAGATATTACTTGAAAAGAAAGAGGGAGGTAGGATCCCTTACCTTAAAACGTAACTCTTAAAACTCAAATTTTGGGACCTTGAGGGATTGGGGGAACCTTGGAAGGACTCCTTGGGAGGTAATGAGACCAGAGAATCGTTGGGGGAGAGTTTGGAGTCGAATGGATTAGAGGATGGCTTGGTATTTATAGGGAAAGTGAGGGGACAAGGCATTAATGGCCATGGGACAGCTCATTAGTGGTTTTGGCAAAACCATGGGCTTTCCCATGGTATTTTCCCATAGTATTGGAAACTTGGGACACCTCAAACCTTATCTTACTATTCATAAGTCAACCATATTGATTACATACTTAATACATCATTTAATGATGTCATTAAACACCCGTAACTTAAACACTGAATTTTCACTATTCATCGAAAATTCAACTTTCTCAGAAAAATCCCAAAATTTCACCTTAACCAAATATCGATGCTGTGATTTCAAAAATGAACTCCATTTTATATAAATAATTTTCTAAATATTTTTAATTTAATTTTTAAATAAATACACTATTCACCGAAAATTCATTTTTTTCCGAAAAATCCCCAAAAATTACCTTAACATAGTATCGATGCTCTAAGTTTAAAAGTGAAATCCATTTTATAAAAATATTTTTCTAAATATTTTTAATTAAATTTTTAATTAAAAAAACAATATTCACCCAAAAAAACTAATACTTGACTAAAAATTTATGAAACCGTTATTTTACCATTTTATTAAATCACATTACTTAATCAAGGTGCCTAGATTATATTAATGCTTTATTTAAGTGAGATTACTAATCCATTTGGTCACATTACTAATCCTAAGCATAAAATCACTATTCATAATTTACTATTCATCAAAAATTATGTTGATCTTATTAGACTCTAAATTTCGTACTGAACATAATTGTAGAAGACCATTTTTTGAAAATCATTACACATTTTTAATTATTTAAGCTTTACATAAACATTTTTAAAATATCCTTTTTCTAAAATTCACCAAAAATATTCATACTATATTTATCTGGACATTAAAAAATTCATAAAATTCATCATAAAAAGAAATCAATATTTTTATTTAAAACAATGGATTACACAAGGTAGTTACGGTCTCCTTACATAGCCCCTTATCACACCAGCATAGGACCTAAGTGTAAGGTGTGCTAAGGTGAGAGACTCCGAGGGAGGCTGGGCCAACATCGCACGTGTAGTAATTTCTATCAGTTTGAACTTCTCGCGAAGGCGATTCCGTTCTAGCTTCACACGATGAAGTTCAGCTTGGGTTTGGTCCAGAGCAAAGCCCAGTGGGGCTACCTCCTTCCCAAGTTCTGTTAGATGGGCTTCGATCGGTCCAAGACTACTGGGTGAGGCCATCAAATCTTATTTCTATATTAATTAACCAAGATCACTTGTATTTAGAGACAAAAGAAAACGAAACATTTAGTTTCCAGCAGTCATATTGACCAATGGTCATATAACAGTCAAAACCCAAGAGTCTCATTTTAATTATACTCATGTTATCCAATGAAACAGTTTTGTTGAGTAAAAAAATAACACACAAAATTAGGAAACAAGATTTATTCAAAATTTCGGGTCGTTACAATCTTCCCCCATTACGAAATTGCGTCCTCGCAATTTTTAAAACTGGGTATTGAAATTTCATTGAAAGTCCCACACTAGAAAAGGAGTTAGTAAAAATATTACTTTAAAAGAAAGAAAGGGAAGTAAAAGGTCACCCGAGTTAACCCATACTAGGATCCCATGTAGGAAAACATGGACATTGAGGAAAAAACAAAGGGTCATGTTCTAAGGGAGAGTGATAGAAAACATGATTTGGAGAAAATTAACAACAAGAAAATCACAAACTTATGCCAGGTCAAACGGTATTTTATTTCCTAGTATGAAACGTTAACAGACAATGCTTTTTTTTTTATGTTCCTTTTTATATTTTTGAGGAATTCATTTACTACATAGAATAAAAACATAAGGAAATATACCTACCTTCAAGTAGAGTTTAATCCTTTAATAAGTTTCTACCAATACTAATCATTTCTCCAAACGATGAGCATTCAAAAACACTTGGTCTCATCAAAAGCACAAGAATAATCTTCTAGAGAATCACGTATTCCACAAAAGAAAAACTATCTATCTTTAAACATTTATCCCAAAAATAGAAAGGGTAAGATAAAACAACTCTTCAAAAAGAAATAATCCCATAGGAAGGGAAACTACTTTTAAATCTTCAATGTTCCAAGGTACTACCCGGAGTTCATCATAGACCATTCCGTAAATAATTGTCCTTAAAATTCCTCAAAATAACCCAAACTAAGATTGAAACCCAAATACAAGAAGGACTTGATAACATAGTCTTCCAAGATAAACTTTATCGTTCATCTCCAAACAACATCAACCACTCTTAACATCTTATAACAAAAGTAACTAAACTAAATATATTTTACCCAAGATAGGTTAATCATTTCCATAAGTCCACCTTAAATTCATCGATTCTTTAAAATATATGCCAACCTTTACTCCTCAATGAATATACCATAGTAATCTATTTAGCTCGATCAAATAGGGTTCCCAAAATAGTGAACGTATTCCAAAGTAATAATCATCTTTTAATCCCCTAATCATATCTGTCATATTAATACGGAAATCATCATATTTCCTATCAAATTGGTTGTTGGGACATGTTCTTCCATTTCCTGCCATTAACTAAGGAAAGAAAGTACAATTAGGGGCTTAAATACTTAGCCAATTATCATTAAAATGAAACTTAAAGCATAGAAGGATAAACTTGTAGAAGAAAAGTATACCCTAACTTGTGATCCCCTAGATCCCAATCTAGGTTATCCATGATAATATATTCTTATGTGAATATATATTTAATTTTATCTTTATTCCTTTAATAATGGTTCATACTATGTTTATGAATTTACCAAAGCATATCCCCCGGGAGTGTCGTAACCAAGAGTGCAGCAAGGCCCTTTGTCGTGTACCAGTTCCCGTTGGAGTCTAGCTCAAAGCGGTGTTTTTGGGTTTTACCCCTATGTACATTTGTTCTAGAGCCACCTCTACCTGCTCGTATCTAGACAAGGATGTATTTTCTTGGCAACCCCTTACTCAATACTCACCAAAATACCAGGAAGGTTTCCTATATTTAAACTTCTCTATAGGTTTCTTCATAAAGTTTTCATATCCTAATTCCAAAAATAACTAAACCATCCTTTGATACCAACTATAACATCCCGCCTTTTTATCACATAAACTTTCATTACATTTTACAAAACCTAGGATCCTTATGGTTCAGTGTCTTGGAAACCAGGAACATAAAACATGAAAACATAAAACATTCTTCTTAACCACTTGAAAGGATTATCCTTAAGTTCATCCTAGGTTCATTACTTCATCTCATAACCTGGGGACATACATCAAAACAAAGGGTTAGGAGAAGGCCCAGTAAGGGAAAAAAGGGGAAACATTTAACATGTGAACTTGAGATACATCAACAATGTCATGAAAAAGAACTTTAAGGCATGAGAAATAAATCATGAGACATATCATAATAAAAAAACGTTTTTCATAACTTGAAGATGTGGCTAAAACAGTTAACAAAGACAATCATTTCTGTTTCACCATGGTCCATCCCCAAGGTGTCAATAAAATTTACCAAGGTTATTCACCAAGTTATCAGTCAAAATGATCATCTCTAGAGATTAAGTCTTTACCCAATTCATTGGAGCGCTATCAGGGCGCACCCTTGACATGACTTTATTATCATGTGAGCCACATATATGATTATCAATCATTTCATAAACAACCCATATAGCATAAAATAAATGGGTTTCATTTCATAATCAAAACGTTTTAAAACTGTTTTAACGACATGATCTTTGTGTCACTTTAAAACCCGCAGAAAAGGAAGGTGGGTCTCATATATGTAAATCCCAGAATTTAAAATAGAACATTTTGGTATATATGTGAATACCCCTATATAATATATATCTTTGAGTATTCACTTAATAAAATAAAAGAACTTTAGAAAAAGAGAGAGACATTTTGAGATGGAAATTCTGCAGCATAATGACTATGTTTCGGGGTTTTAGAAAACATTGAAAAGAGAGGGGACATGGGTCAAACATTCATAAATAACCCATAAAATAGTGAAGGGACGGAATATGAAGGATATATGAACATGGTAATGAAATTTGAAAGATATACCATATGAAATGAAGAACATGAAAGGAAGACAAAAATAAGATTCTTCTTAAGAAAAATCAGCAGCCTAACAGCGTCACTTAAACTTCAAAAAAAATGAATTGATGAGATAAAAAAGGGTTTCTCATCATATTAAAATAAAATATCAGTATGATTAATATAGAGATCATACCCCAACATAATAAAAAGGAACTTGAAAGACTTGACATGAATGTAGAACTTTTGAAAAATGAGAAAGGTGAACGAATCCCTTAAAAATTCTGCAGCCTAACGACACCACTTAAAACATCAAAATACTAAATTGAAGAGATCAAATAGGGTCTCTCATCATATGAAAATAAAATATCAGTATGATAGACATAGATATCATACCCCAATATAATAAAAAGGAACTTTAAAGACTTTACATGAAAGTAGAACTTTTGAAAAATGAAAAAGGTGAACGAATACCTTAAAAATTCGTCAGCCTAACGGTGCCACTTAAAACATCAAAATACTGAATTAAAGAGATAAAATAGGGACTCTCATCATATTAACATAAAATATCAGTATGATAGATATATTGATCATACCTCAACATAATAAAAAGTAACTTGAAAGACTTGACAAGAAAATAGAACTTGAAAACGAGAATGGTGAATGAATATCTTAAAATTTTGGCAGCCTAACGGCGCCACTTAAACATTCTTTAAATGAATTGATGAGAGAAAGAGGGGGTATCGTATCTTATGAACATGAAATGGGCATTAAGAGGAATATAAAAGATCATCCTCCAACATAAGGACATGGAGCATAAAAGAAATGACTTAAAAGAGATTACTTGAAAAGAAAGAGGGAGGGAGGATCCCTTACCTTAAAACGTAACTCTTAAAACTCAAATGTTGGGACCTTGAGGGCTTTGGGGCCCCTTGTAAGGACTCCTTTGGAGGTAATGAGACCAGAGCTTAGTTGGTGGAGAGTTGGGAGTCGAATATATGGAAGGATGGCTTGGTATTTATAGGGAAAGTGAGGGGATAAGGCATTAATGGCCAAGGGACACCTCATTAGTGGTTTTGGCAAAACCATGGGCTTGCCCATGGTATTTTCTCATGGTATTGGCCACTTGGGACACCTCATACCTTATCTTACTATTCATAAGTCGAACATATTGATTACATACTTAATACATCATTTAATGATGTCATTACACGCCAGTAACTTAAAAACTGTATTTTCACTATTCATCAAAAATTCAACTTTCTCAAAAAAATCCCAAAATTTCACCTTCCCCAAATATCGATGCTATGATTTCAAAAATGAACTCCATTTTATAAAAATAATTTTCTAAATATTTTTAATTTAATTTTTAAATAAATACACTATTCACCGAAAATTCATTTTTTTCAGAAAAATCCCCAAAAATTACCTTGACATAATATCGATGCTCTAAGATCAAAAATGAATTCCATTTTATAAAAATAATTTTTTAAATATTTTTAATTAAATTTTTAATTAAAAAAACACTATTCACCTGAAAAAACTAATACTTGACTAATAAATTATGAAACTATTATTTAACTGTTTTATTGAATCACATTACTTAATCAAGGTGCCTAGATTATATTAATGCTTTATTTAAGTGAGATTACTAATCCATTTGGTCACATTACTAATCCTAAGCATAAAATCACTATTCATAATTTACTATTCATCAAATATTAAGTTGATCTTATTAGACTCTAAGATTCATACTGAACATGATTGTAGAAGACCATTTTTTGAAAATCATTACACATTTTTAATTATTTAAGGTTTACATAAACATTTTTAAAATATCCTTTTTCTAAAATTCACCAAAAATATGCATACTATATTTATTCGGACATTTGAAAATTCATAAACTTCATCATAAGAAGAAATCAAAATTTTTATTTAAAACAAAGGATTACACAAGGTAGTTACGGTCTCCTTACATAGCCCCTTATCACACTAGCATAGGAACTAAGTGTAAGGTGTGCTAAGGTGAAAGAATCTGAGGGAGGCTCGGCCAACATTTCATGTGTAGTAATTTCTATTAGTTTGAACTTCTCGTGAAGGTGATTCCGTTCTAGCTTCACACGATGAAGTTCAGCTTGGGTTTGGTCCAGAGCAAAGCCCAGTGGGGATACCTCCTTCTCAAGTTCTGTTTGATGGGCTTCGATCGGTCCAATACTACTGGGTGAGGCCATCAAATCTTCTTTATATATTAATTAACTAAGATCACTTGTATTTAGATACAAAATAAAAAGAAACATTTAGTTTCCAACAGTCATATTGACCAATGGTCATATAATAGTCAAAACCCAACATTCTCATTTTAATTATACTCATGTTATCCAATGAAACAATTTTGTTGAGTATTAAAAAAAAATAACACACAAAATTAGGAAACAAGATTTATTCAAAATTTCTGGTCGTTACAATGTATCACTAGATATAGTGTCATATGTGTTATTATAGGTATGTTATGTATTGGCTATGGTGGTTTGAGGTATAATACTCAACATAAGTGTTATGGTGGCTCCCAAAAACTACTTGGATACTATATAGAGATGAAGAATTATATGATTATATGATGTGATGCATGGGTTTTATGTTATGTTATTATGAATTGATGTGATGAATAGAGTGCACGACACGATACAGTAGCCAAAGTGTCTTCGAGTTGGCTTTATTTTTTAGAAAAATGTCTCGAGACATGTGTTAATGGGAAATAGAATTAAACTAGTTGGGAAGTGGTATCAAGGTACCTTATATGATAATATTATAGTTATTATATGATTAATTTTATGTGATACTTGGTGACATATCAATTTTTAGGTTGGGTACATGACATAACTCTTTAGGTAATTAGTTAGTTTCACTTGTTGTTCACTGGGATTTACTAAGATTTGTTTTTCTTTTATACAAGGGTATCAGTAGAGGATCCTACTAATTATACATTTTATGCTAAGCCTATGTATATATAAACTATTTTTTAGTACCATATGAGGGAATTTTTGATCGGTCTAGACATTACTCTCTCATGGAGTTGTTCAGGATATATTTAAACTTTATAGTCACTACCAAGGATTTTTTTTGGTACAGGAATTTTCTTTTTCACTTTTATAGTTATATTAAATTACATTCATGTATTGGGATATCTCTTTTATTTTATTAGAGTAGGTTTTTTTGAGTGGTTTTATCTTATCTATCATTATTTAGGCTCTCTTAGAGGGTATTGTCTCCCATTTGTGTGTATAATATACCCTTGGTGCATGTCACCAACCTAATTCCTATTAGATCCATGCTTCAAGAATCATTATCTCTATTCTCTCATTTCCTAACCAAGAGGGGTACCATTGGGTGAGGGTTTGTGAAATGTTACCATCATGAATTTTTTGAATAAATTCTTTTGATATTACCTTGATCAGTTTTTGGTAGACATTATAAATGATATTCTTATATGTTTCAAGAGTGAGGAAGAGTATAAATATTATTTTGGGATTGTATTTAAGACTTTTAGGAAAGGTAATTTATATTAAAAATTCATAAAGTTTGAATTATGGCTACAAAAACTTTCATTCTTGGGTCAACAATCTCATGCAAGGGTATATCTGTAGATCTTTCAAAGATTAATGTTATTAAGAAATACCCCAAACTAACCATAGTGACGGAGACCCATAGTATCTTGGGATGGATAGATACTACCAACTCTTTGTGAGAGATTTATCATGGATATATAATCTAATAACCAAGTTGACTCGAAATAGATCAATGTTCTATTGGATAAATGAATGTGAGGAAAATTTCAAGGAACATAAGAGAATGTTAGTCGGTGCACCAATTCCCACACTACCCTATTCGGAGAAGGTTTTGTGATCAATAGTAATTCATTAGAGAATGCACTATGATATATATTCATATATAATGATATAGTGATATATTATGCCTCATGATAATTAAAAAATCATGAGAAAATTACCCGACTCATTATTTGGGGTTGGTAGTAGTGATTTTTTCAACGAAAATATTGAGATATTATCATTATAGTTAAAGACGTGATATATATATATATATATACCGATCATAAAATCCTATAATATATATTCACAATGAAATAGTTGAATATATTCCAAAGGATATGGTTAGATTTGATTAAGGATTATGACTGATCAATACATTACCACCCTAGGAAGGAAAAAAAGGTAGTCGATACTCTATGTCTAAATACTATGATAGTTGGTCCATGATAAGGATTGAAAAAGATCAAATACATATGTATTTTTAGAAGATTGATCTTGAAATCAAGAGGAATTTGGATTATTCTTATCTTTACTATATGAATGTTCAACCATCTTTCCATGTGATGATTAAGGAGGCACGGAAGGAAGATGTGGGAATGTAGATGAAGGTGTGAAATGTTCCACAGTTCAAAGGGAGAAAGTGTTGTGGAACATGACCCCTTAGCTGGCCAATGTTTTTTGAGCTATATAGAAACCTAAGAATGCAATAAGGGAAAACCATCCTCATTTGTTTAAATCATAATGTTGGAATTAAAGGGTAGAAATTATAATAAGGGGGTAGAATGTAACAACCTAATTTTTTATGATATATTTCTCTTTAAATAAATTTTAAGTCTTTGATATATTTTTGTACGTGCAACGTCGAGTATAAATGAATCACAATATACTATTGAAATATTAATATTTAATGTGTTGTTTATTTTCTATCTATTGCATTATAGGTTATGGATAAGACAATAAAAATTATAAAAAATACGTTTTTACACATTTATAAATTAAATTCATTGATTTTCAATTAAAATGAAATTATTTGAAGGTTAGAAGAGATATATTTCTAAAAAACTGTTTTTACACACATAATGTGTTTTTATTCTAATAAATTAAATTATTCTCACTTGATTAATGCTTTTAATTAAATTTTTATATAATATATTAAATAAAATATTTTATCATTCATCTAAGGGTTTTCACTAGTCAAGGAATAATAATAAATTCCTTTTTATGCTTAAAATTCATTTATCTAAAAAAGGTTTTTGGTGTATTTTACGTACTTATTTTAAAATGAATTTCTTCCACTTATATAAATTTTAACTTATAAAATGGATTAAATATTTTCATTTATCATAATTATTATAGTTTAATAATTTCATTTTACTTTATCCCCGTGATGAATAATTACCAGGATAAAAATATTATTGACACAGTAAGGGTTAAAAGGATTCAATGTGGGGTTAAACTAAGAGAACACATGTTTTCTAATTCGAATTTCTTTATTTAATGATGGTATTAGTGGTCCTTATTTAGGAAAATAGATCTAAAAGTATCACTAATCCAAATCACCCAAATCGTCAATGTGGTACAACCTTTACTACGTACCGTCCTTCTTCGATGATCCATTTTTATCTTAGTGGTCTACGTACTGCCTCTCTTTCTTCTCGGCGACTGATCTCTCCCATGAAGGAAACCCTTCATGGATCCTCAAATCACCTCCTCATTTCTTTGAATTACAACCCATTCTGTGTACCGCAATCCTTCCACAAACCATTTTCTTATCGCGAACCGCAAGCCTCTCTACGAACATTTTTCCCTACTTGGTTCATGTACCATGATTCGCAATCCGTAGAGAGATACTATGCATAATCCTTACTTTTTTAATATTTTCAACATTTTTACACATACCTCCTTTGTGGTCCATGAATTATCTTTCAAAATTCAAAAATTTTGTACTCATATGGATAAAATATTACTTTTTCAAAAACAAACTCTCGATTTTAAGGGATAAAAAATTTGTTAAACACTAGGAAATAATGCCACCTTCAATACCTATGTCAGCCGGCACTATAAGATAAAAGGTCTTCCAAAATCCTTGATATTCCATGCGATTATTGTCAATAAGCACAAACCATAATCAATTTTTAGAAAATCACAGTATTGGTTCCATCAATATCCCCCTTTGGGTTTGTTCACTATCTACAGATATATTCAACGAAGCACTATTTGTAATCAATGCCTGATATGCTATAAACAAATCATCCAAAACACAAAGTCTACAAGAGAAATTCTCGATGTAGAAAAGAATAGGATAAGCCTAAATTGGGTTCTCATGTCTGATATTTCTTAATGATTTCCAATATATTTGTTAAAAATCTACAACGAGAAAACCATATTTTTAATTCTCACCCATTATTTCTTAACTCTCTTTTATCTTCTCATGTCTCATCCAACCTCATAGTATTGAATTTATCCATTATCCCCCATTGAAAATAAACCCAAAGATCAAATTATTGAACAAGTGGTGCTCAAAACACACTCCCCTTGGATCGTATCTCCCCCATAAACATGCATTACTATCACAAACAGATAAAAATAGTAATCACAAATAGAGAGAGGGGAGAAAAAATTGCCTTCTCATGCACTATGAGGTGTTTGATCACAGAAGTTCAATTAATGTTTTTTGAACACATGTGATGACAATGGCTTGGGCAGTATGTCATCCACTTGATCATTGGTTCCAACACAATCCATTGTAATCATTCCTTGTTCAACTTTTTTCGTTATATAGTGATATCCTATTTCAATATGTTTCATACAAGAATGTTTAATAGGAATTTTCATAAGATCTATCATTATCTTTTTATCATAGTGAATCTCTATTGGCTGTTTCACCTCATCACAAATATCAGTCAAATTTTTCTTCAAATTACATTAAAAGAAAATCACTAAGCACGTTGCAAAGAAAATATTGATCCACATCAGTATCAAGTACAATAAGATTTAAATTATTCTAATATACATTATGGGATCTACAGACGTACCATATTCATGTTTTCTGAATTTTTTTCTAACCACAATTAGAGTTGGCATTGGTTTGGAATCATGCAAGTTGATTTTCTTCAAAATTTCTCTTGCATACTTTTCTTGGGAAATGAAAGTGTAGTTACTCTTCTGTATCACCTACAACCCCATGAAGTATATGATTTCACCAACCATAGAAATTCCAAATTATGATTTCATGTGATCGGTAAATTCTTCCACTGATCCCTACTTACTGCCACAAAAATGATATTATCCACATACACCAGTACCATAAATTGATCTTCTTGTCAATTATTCACATAGAGATTATGATAAACTCCACATCTTTTGAATGTGAGACTCTCCATATAAGCATCCAATCAATAATACCATGTATTTGGTGCCTTATTCATACCTTGGAGATACTTCTCTGAGGTATTGATGAACATTCTTCATTAATGGTTTCCTTTTAAAATTATTTATCTGAATTATATTCTTTGTGTCATCATAGCATGTTTTACTAGCCTTCCACAGTGTCCGCACCTAAATATGTCTCTTGACCAATGATCATGATTCCTAAAACTCATTTTATAATGACATAATCATCAAGATATTTCTTGAATAATCATGTTAGATAACAATTGAAATACAGATTCTAGAAGCTTCTTCATCATTCTTCATTTGTATCTCCCTCAAGGGAAATACATATCAGCGTCTTCATAATGGTGGATCTAATTAATAATGGATTTCATGATATTTTATTATGGAGAAAACCACAGAATGGTTATTTATCTTGTGATTGTCCACAACAGAAAAATTTTACATCATCACTAATGATTATCTTCTTGAACAATTGTTCACCAAGATACCATAAATACAATTAATCAATGACGGTACCTTCTTTATCCTTATTTTCAATAATAGAACATCTTTATCATCATCAAAAAATGATCCTTCATCATATCTGTATTTGAATATCGAATTAAGGAATCATTCCAAGATTGTGACTTCTCTAGCTTGGATATCAAGAATTGAAATCTGTATCTTCTTATCGGGTTCCACCCCTTATAACATTATTCACCTTCAATTCCATACATTATAATCACAAATACAATACACCAGATATTAAGGGAATAAGGTGGTTCCTTCTTGCTTCATCAATATGAATTGCATGGTTGAGATGATCTTCTCAACCATGTTTCCCCATTTGATATAGTATTCATGATTTTATATTTGAACATATATTCTGATTTATGTTTTCATGGATGGATCTCTTCACATTCTCTTCTTTTTCTGTTTGGATAATTTTTCTTCTTAACATCCATCGTATATGATACAAACTTACTCCTCTTAAGGACTGCATCATTCTCTACTATTGAGGTCAAACATCCTTTTTCAATTTGACTAGACTTTATTCATCTCTCACACAGAGATTCTTTAACACATGAGTTTCCTTTTGTTTGTAAATTCTTTTGAACTTTGTTTTCATCACGTAGATTCTTCTCTTTTACTATTACACTAGCCTTGGCTTGTGCATCTTCAAGCTTCCACGTTGTTTCCAAATCTTCTATCCAAATAACTAACATGTAATTTGAAACTATTGTAGTATGTTTAGATCTTATACATGGGTTATTCTGAGTTTCATCCATCTTAGTAGTTTTCTTGGATGTACTACCCTTCATCTTTATAGATATAGAATTCATGTTCTTCTCACTATACTTTATTGATACCTTCTTGGGATGATATTAGTTCCCTACATTATTCTAATTTATTCCCAAGGTTTCTTCTTCATTCCTAGCCAGAATTTTTTATTTTATTTTATTATCATCTTTGGAAACATGTTGATATGATCGTGTACCAACCTTGTTACCACTTCCATTAAATACCTCTCATATTTTTTTAAGAATCTCAAATCTTTTTGTCATAAACAAATTCTTCTAGACCTATGGATGTTGATTCCTTATATCATTCTTTCTCCCCCATGAGATAGTCTTCATTTATGCTTCCACATTTTGAGTATTGTACCAATAATTTAATGCACAATGCAAAAAATTTGTCGTAGCACCAACATTAACCAAAAAACCATGAAATACTTATATCTTCTGTATAAGGTTGTCGAATATTCTTAGTGAGTTTTTGTGCTTGTTTTGGGTAACCTGATTCAATACTCTTTTTCCTACCCACCCTAGTCATGGTGGTAGGATTATTATCACCTTTCATCACCCATACTTGTCTATTATTTTTCTTATAACATGCACTCTTCATGATAATAGTTTTAGAGACATTAACACAAGTTGGAATGGATGGTATATATTTCTTCTCAACTCCTTGTGATAGATCATCAAATGATTTCATGATATTCTTATCACACGTTGGTGGTATTTTTGTCTTTAAATCCTCCAGTGAAAATTGAGTAGTTATATCAACTATTTCATTATTTTTTCAGTCTCCATAAGTTTCTCCTCAAGATTGGACAACTGAGGTTCCAAATCTAGACATTTCATATTGAGGATTATTTTCAGATCTTCAATCATAATCATATATTCTTCACAAGTCTTCTTCATTCTAACAAGTTCTTCTTTTGGTAGCTTAACTTTATTATGAAACTAGGAGTCATCTTCCTTGATCTTTTTTGGTATTTATTCCAATTTTAAACCCTTGACATTAGTGATATTTTAAAAAAAAAATCGATAACATGAATCATTTCTTCAAGAGTATTTTTCACTACCTTGTTACCTTTAACTTCATTGAGGTATTTTGAGAAACATATTTCAATTTCCCTATTTACATCTTACATGTTTCCAACCTCTATAGAGGTTTTTAAACATTCAAGAATTGTTCCTTGCAATATAGTTCCCATCGAGTCAACTTCTCCTTCTAGCTGGGTGATCTCTACCTGCATACATTGAAATATTATAAAAAGTGATACTCTTTCTTCAGTAATTTCATGAATATATTTTCTTAATATCTTGATTACAAATTAATGTGAGGTTTTATATTGACCAACATCACCCACTTGTGATAGTATATTTATTTTGAGGACAAATTTCAAAGGTTCTAACACATACCTCGTAATCACTTGAATATTTTAAATTGCATGAGGTAGAAGTGTTGTGCTTTTCATTATTGGAATCCTAAGCCACCTGATCTTCATCTTATAATCCTAATATATATTTATTTTCTGAAGGAATGGAGAACTATATAATACATATTCTTTAGATAAGATGGAATTTTTCAAATGTCTCTTCTCTATATTTTTCATGTTCATAATTTTCTTGGTGGATATAGACATCTACTTATAGATAACAAGATCGCCATCAAAACAAAAAATCATTATTGACTCGACAAAGAAACTCAAATCCACTAAAGGGGATAGATTTACTGTAGAGTATACATCATATGTGAACCATCCCTATAATACCACTTGTAGGACCTTGAAACACCCTAATATAGAAGGGGTAAATCAGGGTATCAACATTTTATTTTAATGTGAAAGATCTTTTTTCCATGTTGGTAGTAACTCATTAAACATATATGATGGATTTGATTAGTAATAAAACATTCACATGGAGAATGAAAACACAAATTATACTTGGTTCACCGCTAAGGGATAGTCTAAGTATCATATGATGATATTGTGTCAGTCATACCAAAATACACTAATCTCCACTAGTTGTGTAATAAAAGAGTTCAGACATAGACACTACGTTCTAGGCATAGTACATTTACAAGATTTTGGGATAGCACACTATGTACCTTGGAAAACTTTTATTGAATCCCCTAGACTACTAATTTGAGAGAAGTCTTACACATTTTATTGACTTAAATGTATCTTCAATAGATTGAAATTGAAGTATTTGTATATGTCTAGCATGAGACTCTACTTTCATCAATGTATTGAATTGATGCACTAGAAAGCACTCTTTAATAAAAACCATATGTTCAAAAATGCCACTCATTATGTTTATTCCTTTTCGAGTCTGACTACCTTCATGGAACAAATTTCCTTCATGAACTATCAGTATTTCTCCATGAACAACATTGCTTCCTCAATGAACTGCACTACACCTCATGGAATGAGTGCTTCATGGACCACCACTTCTTCCACAGACTGTCCCTACTTTGTGGGTGAATTCTTCTTCAATTAACTTCCTCACCTTCGTGGACCATTGATATCCCATAGAACACTTCTCCTCTATCGACCCTTGTTTTCCTCCATGAACCTTTACCTCTTCAATAGACTACCTCCAATTCCACAGAATCGTTTACTTTTCATGTTGTAAATCCATAAAAACCTCCTTTCATGAACTGTTCCCACAAACCAATTCACCCTTCATGAAATCCTCCCTCATGAACTCTTCTCCTACACAGAATTGTTTCCCCACAAATGACTTCAGAACTAGCTGAATTCTTCATAGAGAAATGATTTTTTTAATGAAAATTTCTCTAGGAGATAATGGGATTAGCGGTTATTATGTCAGAAAATAGATCTAAAAATATCATTAATCTAAATCACCCAAATTTTCATTGCAGAACAAACTTCACCACAAATTGTGTTTCTACTATGAACCATTTTTTCCTCTTTGGTCTATATACCACCTCTCTTCCTTCACAATGGTCGATCTCTTCTGCAAAGGAAATCCTTCATGGATCCTAAAATCACCACCTTGTTTTTGAAAATGAAGATCCATCATGTGTACCTCAATCTTTCGATGAACCAATTTCCTCCTACGAACCACAATCCTCACTATGAACCATTTTTCGTGTGTTGTCTGCATACCATGCTTCGCAGTCCGCATAATACTATTATGAGAAATCCTTCCCTTTTTTGATTTTCATCATTGTTCTATATATCTCTTATGTGTTCTGTGAACTTTCCTTTGTAGTCAATGAATTGTGTACTCCTATTCATAAAATCTTCCTTTTTGAAAAAGAAATCCCAGTTTTGAGGCCCAAAAATTTGGAAAACACTGGGAAATGATTCCACCTTCAAAACTGATGTCAGCATGCACTGTAAGATCAATCATATTCTAAACTCCTTGATCTTCCATGTGAGTATTATCAATAACACAAATCATTCTCAATTTATAGAAAAGAACATCCTTAGTTCCAACATTTTTAATGAAAATGAAGCAAGATTGGACTTGAGGTATGGATTTATGTTACAATCTCATTTCTCTATGGGATTATCTATGTTAAATTTTCATTGAGGGAAATTGTATAGTTATTATCATTTAAACCAAATATATTCTATTATCCTATGGTTATTCCTAGAATATTCATGTAACTTCAATAGTTTCCTCTCTTTATTAATTAAATATATTGATAAAATGTTTTCTAGTAAAAACTAAACATATTTCCTCTTTTGTCGGAGAAATGATTCTACCATGACCATGCTCTTTAAAATGTTTTCAAAAATTCTATTTTTTATGATGAAATAATTATTTTTAGTCATTTTCAACAATATTTTATCTTTATATTATTTTAAAAAAAACTATTTTTTGCAATATTTTTCGAAGATGTTATTTATGAATTTTTACAAAAAATTTAAAAGGGTTATTTTTTGACTTTTACATCAAATGTAGATTTTCTCTATACTATGAATATTTATTGATTTCAATTTTTATTTTAAAAATTACCCTCATTATTTTCAAAGAAAATCTTTTTCTAAATATTTTATAATTTTTTTTAAAGATACTAAAAGAAAAATATATTTTCCCTATATTCAAAGAAATATTAAAATTATATTTTAACGGTATTTTTTATCTATGTAAACTAAATTTATTGATTTTTTCCTTTACAATAGATATAATCTTATGATGTCACGACCCGACCCTACCCGGGCTCGAGCCGCAACTACCCCAGGCCCGCCTCCTTAGGCCTGGGGCTGGCGACCAGTGCCGAAGGCACAACAACTCGGGGAGCCCTTTGCCTAAGCACTTGTACACACACACACAGCAAACTCAATGCCAAACTGCAGAGTTAAAGAACAACTGTTATGTATAAACCACAGAGTCCATCGACCTCTACAAGATACAAGTAAGTGCTGAAAAGGAAAAAGGGGAAAAACACGCGCCCAACCAAAAAAGTGCCACAACCTGGAAACAGGTAAACGAAAAGAAACAGCTGATGGGTCTCCCACCTGGAACCCGGCCACGACCACCGCACACGGTCGAAGATCCCAAGCTCCTACGCTCCACTGAAGTCACGCTCCACCTTTCCGTCGTCTGCAAGGGCACACCAAGTGCGGGAAAAGCCCAAGCAGGGGTGAGTATAAAAATACTTAGTAGGATACCCCGAAGGCTCGAGGGAGCAACAAAGGAGGTACCGAAGGGTGAGCGGTAGAGCGAACAGAAAAGTAGAGGTGTACAACCGAGGGTGTAGTAGAGAGTCCAGCTCAACCCAACAAAAGAAAGGAAGTAGACTCGTCTAGGCACATGGAGCTGGAAACGGTGAGAAGATGAACTTCCCGTCGAGTCTTCGCTGCCTATAGCAGGAGAGTAGACTCGTCCAACCACGAGAAGCTAGACACGGAAAGCACGTGGCATACCCCGCGCATCTTTGCCTCACCTGGAAGGAGAGTAACCAAACCCAAGAAGTGGGTACCAGAAAAAAGGTATATACATATCCTTATGCTCTGCCAAAAATCTCGAAAAAACTCGTAAGGGGATCTCCATCTCGTAGCTCAGCCCAAGAAAGAGTCGCCAACAGTCCCAGAAGTAAACCATTGATGCCCAACATCCCACGCATCTGCCCTGAACCGTAAGCCAAGGGGCTCAGTCACCGCACCTTGATACTATCCGCTTTGGGCGGCACTGACTCGCCCGCACGGTTTTAGATCGCGTCACAAGAACGCGTCTCAATGGGGAAAGTTCCCCTCAAACTTGAGAGTTTTAGGGAAAGTCAAACCACACCTCGTCGATGCCCCGCAGTCGAGAGGTCTCCTCAAAGTCAAGTCGTCACAACACTGACCCGTATAACCAAGGGTCCTGCTCCGGTAACCACGGAGGGAATCCACAGACTAGCCTAGTACTAAGGACTGAGTCTGGAATGCTAACAAGTGTTGCACTGCCCAGCCCCGCTGGAGGTTAAACCATAAGACATCATCCGGAGACCCACTGCCCAGCCCCACTAGAGGGTAGACCTTAATACATCATCAGGCAACCCTCTGCCCAGCCCCGTTGGAGGGTAAACCATATTAAGACATCGAGTGACCCACTTCCCAGCCCTGCTGGAGGGTAAACCCTAATACATCGTCAGGTGACCCAGTGCCCAACCCCACTGGAGGGTAAACCATATTCAGACATCGGGTGACCCACTGCCCAACCCTGATGGAGGGTAAACCCTAATACATCATCAGGCGACCCACTGCCCAGCCCCGTTGGAGGGTAGACTTGGAATTAGTCGACAGGCGACCCACTACCCAGCCTTGCTGGAGGGTAGACCTGGAACTACACGACGGGCGACCCACTGCCCAGCCCTGCTAGAGGGTAGGCCTTAAGAGGTCGTCGGGTGACCCACTACCCAGTCTCTGTTAGAGGGTAGACCCTAAGTGCATCGGGTGACCCACTGCCCAGTCTCTACTGGAGGGTAGACCCTAATAGCGTCGGGTGACCCACTGCCCAGTCTCTGCTGGAGGGTAAACCCTAGAAGTCAGTGAGCAACCCACTGCCCAGCCATACTGGAGGGCAAGCCCGTGGAAGTCGACGAGTAACCCACTGCCCAGTCTCGCTGGAGGGTAAAACTCAGAACCGCTCTGCCATCTCTACAGGAGGGTACAACACTGGCCGACCAAACACGGAGTGGGTGTCGTGCAACCACCCAACTCCAGAACTGCTCTCCCAAAAGAGGTGCAGTGTCTGCCCCAACACTGGGTGTCACTAGCACCGCTACCGGCCAATCCATCGAGAACGAAACCCGGGGGAGACCACTCAACCCTGCTGGTCAACAACGAGCACCAAGCCAGGGAAAAAACTCTGCCCTCCAAGTCCAACAAACACAATGAGGGACCCTCTATGCCGTGAGGGGTCAAAGTACGCAAAGCAGAACACGACACACACATGGGGCCCACACGACATGTGGCCCCAAGTCAACCCCAACTAAGCGCACAAACATCTCAGGTACAAACCACACGTACCTCCAAGAACTCCCGTATACTCCTAGAGTATACCTCGTCTCCAGCCCAAGGGCTATCATGCACACGGCACCCAACGTCAACGCGAAGGCGTAACGTAACAACTCCACCTCAAAGGCCCAGGCATGGCCAACCACATCACTTCAAGCATTTACATCACTCACCCCAGAGTGCGCGTGATCACTCGCCAAAGGTCCGCTACTAACACGGTGGAAGGACCGCCACCGGGGCACCTCCACATTTCCACATTTAACAAGATCACGCAAGAGGCTCTGTACAGCCCAACGGATCACACCGTTGCAATCCTTGCGCAAAAACACGCGAGTTAGACTAGTTACTCGCCTGAAACGGTCAACAGGTGAAAAAGGTACTATTTTCCGTGACCAAACCCATGTGGGGCCCACCCCAAGATCCCGAAACTGAACCAACGGATCACGCCACTATGATCCCCTCGGGAAAACACACGGGATTGAGTAATCAATCGCCCAAAATGAACACCCGGTGAAAAAGGTACTATTCAACATAGTCAGGTCGGTTGGGTCCCACACCACGTTCCCGAAAAAGGTCGAGTGGACTGCGCCATCGCAAAGATCTCAGAAAAGCACGTCAAATCGACTTCATACTTGCGTGGAACGGGTACCCAGAGAAAAAGGTACGTTCCTGCACACCGCACACGAGCAGCGCCACGTGGGACCCGCATCCCGGTCCCGAAACTCAACGAACGGATCGCACCGTTGCGATCCTCTCGAAAAAGTACACAAGATTTACTATTCACTTGTCCAAAACGGTCTCCCGGTGATAAAGCTGGAAATCACCATCAACTCCCGAAACGGCCCTCGTGGGCCCCGCACCATCGTGCCGAATTTGAGCAGGTGGATTGCACCATTGCAATCCCCTCAGAAAAACATCCAGAAACGACTGCCCGCACGCCCTGAATGGACATCCGACAGAAAAGTCATGAAACGCCGCACGCAGCTCAAGAGTCGGCCCGTGGGGCCCGCACCTCAACTCCAGCCTCAACGCCTGGAACTGCACTGGAAACCTCTGCCTCAGTGCCAGGGTCACAACGCCACTGACGGCGCTCAGAACGGATGTCGGACGCATCCGCGCTGTCCAAAACAAGAAGCCCGGGAAAATGCTCGTCCACTTAAGGACGCGTCGCGCCTCAGCGGCGCCTAGTTTTGGGAATTAAAAATTCCCAAAACCATCTCAAAAACTCCTTCATGACGCAAGCTCCGCGCTTCCGCAGACGGCGCGCAAAACGGATGCCCGTAGCCCGAAATACGGGCGTCCGAAATCTGGGGGGCAAAACCCCTTTGGGCCGGCCCGGTCCCGCCGAGCCATGGGCCGCCGCTCCGCGGCCCGCTCCCCTTCACACCCGCGCGCCCGCCGCGCGGGATTTTCCACCGACCGGCCACAAGGGCCGGTCGCTCGGTCCACGCAACGACCCGCGAAGCGCGGGTCGTTGCCTCGCTGCATGGGGTTGTCGCCTCGCGGCCCCTCCTCCGTTTGCTGGCGCCCGCGGCCGGCTTCCGACAGCCGCCGCCGAACGCCGCTGCCGCCTCCCGGAAATGCCGCCGCTGCCTGCTGAAGCCCCGGCCGACCGCCGGAAGCCCTGCTCCCCCCCCGCGCTGACCTACGCCGCCGCCGCCCGCTGCCTTCGACCCTCGCCGGAAACCGGCTGTGGCCGGAAACTTTTCCAAGGACCACCGGGGACGATCCGGTGGTCAAAATTTCGATCCAGATAGCTTTCCGGAAACCTTGGGACGGGATCTACGAATCTACAGGATTTTTTTGATGGTCCATTGGTGATATTGAGCATAAATGAGGATTAAAACGGGGAATGGGAGAAAAACTCAAATCCGCCTACCTCGTTGGGCTTCGCCCGGCGCTTCCCGCGTGATCCGCCGCACGCCGTCATCTCACCGGAGCCACCTCGCCGGAGTCGCCTCGCTCGAGCTCATTGGAGCTTGCCGGAAAGGAGGAAGGGAGGGGATGGGTTGTGAGGAAGAAGAAGAAGTGGAAGGAGGGGGGTGCGTGTTTAAATAAAAACACTTAAACACCCTGCCCAGCACGCCCCCGACTCCGCTCCCGAAGCAGACAAAAAGGAGGGCGTCCCTGGGGTAAACATGACCTCCCGAGCACAACGGTGGTCCCAGAATTTTAATCCGAGACCCCGTTCAAAAGTTATTAAACTTAGCGCCCGAGGCCGCCAAATTACGAAAACGCCCCTGGGGCCATTTTTCACAAACGGCCCGCGCCCGCGAAACTTATAGCCCTCCTAGGGTAAACGACATGCTCCGAACTCAATGGTGCCCTCTTTTTTCCGGTCCGAGCCACCGTTTAAGAGATACTAGAATTTCGCCATTAAACGAATTAAATAAATTTTTTAAATCCGTTTAACGTTCCAGAAGCGGGCGAGGGGTCCAAACGTCCCGCGCCGACAAGTCTTATGTCGTTCCTAGGGTAAACACACCATTCCGGACCCATACATACACTCGGATCCCTGATCCGGATCATCGTTTAGGAGTTATCTCATTTATTTAGCATTTCAAGTGTGAACGCACTGAAAATTTAATTCCGGCCACTCCAGGGCTCGGAATCGCACGCCGTCTGAAGGCACTGCTCTGGAATATTATCAAGAATATTCCAAAGTCTTTCTCAGCAAAAACAGGGTTCTTAATTCATTCCTTCCTTCAATATTTTCATCCTCGAAAAGCAAAACTATGGAGCAACACAGGGTACTAAGCCCACACCTGGCTTTCCCATACCCAAAAGAACCCACGCACAGCTCTGTGCCACCGCACGCAAACCAAAGGATTGATCTGTTCATGTGAGGTCGGCCCTTGCTGATGTCGTGCACCCATTCCAGACTTTTGGGTTAGGGCAAGGCGGTAGGGTACCTCGCCATCCCTTTGCACGGTCTCAAACGGCCCGAAGGCTCTCCGGGGTAGCTCACCTCCCCGGTCAAACCTCTACGTCGCGAGCCGCGACTGGAATCACCGCCCGCACCTGAAAAAAGGCTCGGTGATTCTCTTCTTTAGAATATCCATATGGAGAAACACACAAGGATATCTAGTCATGCAAGATTCCACAGTCGATGATCTCTTACACGCTCAACACGTGAAGGAGCCAACACCATCGACTAAAGGAAAAGGTCTCACGCCTTTTTCCTTACCACCACAGGGTTACACCCGACGCCCTGCATCATCCTGGTAACACCTCAAACAAGGATCCAGGATAGAAGCATTTCACACGCAGAGCCTAACAATTCTACTGCAAGCAGCAGAAGGGTCGCAAGGGGTACCTCTCACCATCCTGTGCTCTGTAGGATCGTAGACATCCAAAGCTCGCGGCTACCCGCGGTCCCAACCATCAGCTCCCGGAGCCTGACGTGGACTACATAGTGGTGATGGGGAGATCTCGTAACGTCATCCAACACCTCCAGCTCCTCCCGCTCCTCTTGTATCACCACCTCTCTGGGTACCACTCTGATCACGGTGCTACCTCTACCGTGGCGGTGCGCCTACTGCCTGCCCGAAACTCTCAGCAACTCGGGTCGGGCAGTCTTGTGCCAAGTGACCTCGCCCGTCACAAGCATAGCACCGGCGCTCTCTAGGCTGCCCTGGTGCCCTCCGGCACCACTTTGGTGTACGAACACGGCCCGGGATCCACTCACGGAAGGGCATCCTCGGCTGAGGCCCTGCACCCTTTTCGCCATAGTGGTATACGACCACATCTCTGAAACCGGCAGTGGGAAGGCCACCTGCATCGAGGTCTGGTCCTCCAGCGCCTGCTAGCTATGGCAGACATCCCAGATCCGTCGCACCCACTGCCACTACCAACCGCAAAACATGATAGGAAGCCCTCTGTCACCAGCACCTGCTCTAGCACCCCAGCATATGTGGGAATGCCCAAGGGTATTCTGACAGCACAAATCTCTCAACGGAGAACCTGCTCAAACTTCCGCGCTCGGAATTTGTCGTCATAGACCATGTCCGGGTAAAAGCGTGCACGATCTGCAAAACTAGCCGCGTACTCAGCCACCGCCATCCCTCCCTGCTGGAACTGTAGGAGCTCCTGAATCTGAACGGAGCGCAAACAGGAGGGGAAAAACTCCTCACGGAGCAACAACTGAAAGTCGTCCAACGAAAGTGACGACTCGTCGAAAAGCTGAGTCACCAGACTCCACCAACGCCAAGCCATCCACGGAAAAAGGCTGGCTTCCAAAGCCACTCTCTGATATTTCGGAGTCTGCACAAGCCTAAAAAGGCAAACCACTACCTCTAGACAACCCTCTACTACATGAGGGTCTGGCTCCCCACTAAACCTTAGCGGTCTCTGCCGCTGGAACTCACGGAGCGCGCTCAACCTGCGCTCAAGCTCAGCCTGCTCTGCTAAATCTGCCTGCTGCTCAACAGGTGGGGGTGTTGCTACCGGCCCACTCGAAGAAAATGGCTCACACGATGGGTCCTGGAGTATGGCCTCATAGCTCACTGGGTCGTCGTCACACACCCAAAGACGGTATCCTGGATGGCTGTCCTCGTGGAGACATCCTGAAAATTATCAAGGAGTGCCGCAGTCGGATGAGCATATATGTATATACCACAACAACAACAATGGGGATCTGACTCAATAAGGAAAGTCAAGACTCAGTCCTATGTGATGCACAAACAAATTCCCTGCAACAAGTGTCTCAGCATGCCGAGTCGACAAGCGGGTTATCAGGGTCCTGGTGAATGGATACGTCGGCCGCCGCACTATCACTGGACTCCCTGTCCTGAGAGCCGCTCTCGAGACACGTTAACACTGTTTCCCTATATCCCAACCAATTCCTCTTTTAGGGACGTCCGCACAACGTCCCAAGGAACGAACCACCTCTGATACCACTTTGTCACGACCCGACACTACCCGGGCTCGAGCCACAACTACCCCAGGCCCGCCTCTATAGGCCAGGGGCTGGCGACCAGCGCCGAAGGCACAACAACTTGGGGAGGTCTTTGCCTAAGCACCTTTACACACACACGCAGCAAACTCAATGCCAAACTGCAAAGTAAAAGAACAACTGCTATGTATAAACCACAGAGTGCATCGACCTCTACAAGATACAAGTAAGTGCTGAAAAGGAAAAAGGGGCAAAACACGCGCCCAACCAAAAAGTGCCACAACCCAGCAACAGGTAAACGAAAAGAAACAACTGACGGGTCTGCCACCTGGAACCCGACCACGACCACCGCACGCGGTCCAAGCTCCCAAGCTCCTACGCTCCACTGAAGTCACGCTCCACCTGTCCGTCGTCTGCAAGGGCACACCAAGTGCAGGCAAAGCCCAAGTAGGGGCGAGTATAAAAATACTCAGTAGGATACCCCGAAGGCTTGAGGGAGCAACAAAGGAGGTACCGAAGGGTGACCAGTAGAGCGAACAGAAAAGTATAGGGGTACAACCGAGGGTGCAGTAGAGAGTCCAGCTCAACCCAACAAAAGAAATGAAGTAGACTCGTCCAGGCACAAGGAGATGGAAACGGTGAGAAGATGAACTTCCCGTCGAGTCTTTGCTGCCTATAGTAGGAGATTAGACTCATCCAACCACGAGATGCTAGACACGGAAAGCACGTGGCGTACCCCGCGCGTCTTCGCCTCACCTGGAAGGAGAGTAACCAAACCCAAGAAGTGGGTACCAGAAACAAGGTATATACATATCCTTATTCTCTACCAAGAATCCCAAACAAACTCATAAGGGGATCTCCGTCCTATATCTCAGCCCAAGAAAGAGTCTCCAACAGTCCCAAGAGTAAACCATCGATGCCCAGCATCCTGCACGTCTGCCCTGAACTGCAAGCCAAGGGGTTCAGTCACCGCACCTTGATACTATCCGCTTTGGGCGGCACTGACTCGCCCGCACGGTTTTAGATCGCGTCACAATAACGCGTCTCGGTGGGGAAAGTGCCCCTCGAACTTGAGAGTTATAGGGAAAGTCAAACCACACCTCGTCACTGCCCCACAGTCGATAGGTATCCTCAAAGTCAATCAGTCACAACACTGACCCGTATAACCAAGGGTCGTGCTCCGGTAACCACGGAGGGAAGCCACAGACTAGCCTAGTACTAAGGACTAAGTCTGGAATGCTAAAAAGTTCTGCACTGCCCAGCCCCGCTGGAGGGTAAACCATAAGACATCATCCGGTGACCCACTGCCCAGCCCCGCTGGAGGGTAGACCTTAATACATCATCAGGCAACCCACTGCCCAGCCCCGCTGGAGGGTAAACCATATTCAGACATCGGGTGACCCACTGCCCAGCCCTGCTGGAGGGTAAACCCTAATACATCATCACGCGACCCACTGCCCAGCCCCGCTGGAGGGTAAACCATATTCAGACATCGGGTGACCCACTGCCTAGCCCTGCTGGAGGGTAAACCCTAATACATCATCAGGAGACCCACTGCCCAGCCCCGCTGGAGGGTAGACCTAGAATAAGTCGACAGGCAACCCACTGCTCAGCCTTGCTGGAGGGTAGACCTGGAACTAGACGACGGGCGATCCACTGCCCAGCCCTGCTGGAGGGTAGGCCCTAAGAGGTCGTCGGGGGACCCACTGCCCAGTCTCTGCTGGAGGGTAGACTCTAAGTGCATCGGGTGACCCACTGCCCAGTCTCTGCTAGAGGGTAGACCCTAATAGCGTCGAGTGACCCACTGCCCAGTCTCTGCTGGAGGGTAAACCCTACAAGTCAGTGAGCAACCCACTGCCCAGCCCTGCTAGAGGGTAAGGCCGAGGAAGTCGACGAGTAACCCACTGCCCAGTCTCGTTGGAGGGTAAAACTCAGAACCGCTCTGCCATCTCTACAGGAGGGTACAACACTGGCCGACCGAACACGAAGTGGGTGTCGCGCAACCACCCAACTCCAGAATAGATCTCCCAAAAGAGGTGCATCGTCTGCCCTAGCACTGGGTTTCACTAGCACCGCTACCGGCCAATCCATCGAGAACGAAACCAGGGGGAGACCACTCAACCCTGCTGGTCAACAACGAGCACCAAGCCAGGGAAAAAACTCCGCCCTGCTAGTCCAACAAACACAAAGAGGGACCCTCTACGCCACGAGGGGTCAAAGTACGTAAATCAGAACACAACACAGACATGGGGACCACACGACGTGTGGCCCCAAGTCAACCCCAACTGAGCGCACAAACATCTCAAGTACAAACCACATGTACCTCCAAGCACTCCTGTATACTCCCAAAGTATACATCGTCTCCAGCCCAAGGGCTATCGTGCACACGGCACCCAACGTCAACGTGAAGGCGTGACGTAACAACTCCACCTCAAAGGCCCAGGCACGGCCAACCACATCACTTCAAGAATTTACATCACTCACCCTAGAGTGTGCGCGATCACTCGCCAATGGTCCGCTACAAACACGATGGAAGGACCGCCACCGGGGCACCTCCACATTTCCACATTTAACAAGATCGCGCAAGAGGCTCTGTACAGCCAAACGGGTCACACCGTTGCAATCCTTCCGCAAAAAAATGCGAGTTAGACTAGTCACTCGCCCGAAACGGTTAACAGGTGAAAAAGGTACTATTCACCGTGACCAAACCCGTGTGGGGCCCACCCCAAGATCCCGAAACTGAACCAACGAATCACGCCACTACGATCCCCTCGGGAAAACACACGGGATTGAGTAATCAATCACCCAAAATGAACACCCGGTGAAAAAGGTACTATTCACCGTAGCCAGGTCGGGTGGGTCCCACACCACGTTCCCGAAAAAGGTCGGGCGGACTGCGCCATCGCAAAGCTCTAAGAAAAGCACATCAAATCGGTTGTATACTTGCGTGGAATGGGTACCCGGAGAAAAAGATATGTTCAGGCACACCGCACACGAGCGGCACCACGTGGGACCCGCATCCCAGTCCCGAAACTCAACGAACGGATCGCATTGTTACGATCCTCTCGAAAAAGCACACAAGATGGACTGTTCACTTGTCCAAAACGGTCGCCCGGTGATAAAGGTGTAAATCACCGTCAACTCCCGAAACAGCCCTCATGGGCCCCGCACCATCGTGCCGAATTTGAGCAGGCGGATTGCACCATTGCAATCCCCTCAGAAAAACATCCAGAAAGGACTGCTCGCACGCCCTGAACGGACATCCGATGGAAAAGTCGTGAAACGCCGCACGCAGCTCAAGAGTCGGCCCATCGGGCCCGCGCCTCAACTCCAGCCTCAATGCCTGGAACCGCACTGGAAACCTCCGCCTCAGTGCCAGGGTCACAACGCCGCTGACGGCGCTCAAAACGAATGTTGGACGCGTCCGCGCCGTCCAAAACAAGAATCCCGGGAAAACGCTCTTCCACTTAAGGACGCGTCGCGCCTCAGCGGCCCCTCGTTTCGGGAATTAAAAATTCCCGAAACAATCTCAAAAACTCCGTCTTGACGCAAGCTCCGCGCTTCTACAGACGGCGCGCAAAACGGACGCCTGTAGCCCGAAATACGGGCGTCCGAAGTCTGAGGGGAAAAGCCCCTTTGGGCCGGACCCGCCCAGTCCGGCCAGTCCGCCCTGCTTGGGTCGGCCCGCGCCGGCCGGCCCGGTCCAGCCGAGCCACTGGACGCCACTCCGCCGCCCGCTCCCCTTCACACCCGCGTGTCTGCCGCGCGGGATTTTCCACTGACCGGCCACGAGGGCCGGTCACTCGGTCCACACAACGACCCGCGAACCGCGGGTCGTTGCCTCGCTGCACGGGGCCGCCGCCTCGCGGCCCCTCCTCCGTTTGTTGGCGCCCGCAGCCGGCGCCGCGGCCGGCTTTCGACAGCCGCCGCCGAACGCCGCTGCCGCCTCCCAGAAACGCCGCCGCCGCCTGCTGAAGCCCCGGTCGACTGCCGGAGGCCCTGCTCTGCCCCGCGCCGACCTACGCCGCCGCCGCTCGCTGCCTTCGACCCTCGCCGGAAACCGGCCGTGGCCGGAAAATTTTCCAAGGACCACCGGGGACGATCCGGTGGTCGAAATTTCGATCCGGATATCTTTCCAGAATCCTCGGGACGGGATCTACGCATCTACGGGATTTGTTCGACGATCCATTGGTGTGATTGAGAATAAATGAGGATTAAAACGGGGAAGGGGAGAAAAACTCAAATCCGCCTACCTCGTTGGGCTTCGCCCGGCGCTTCCCGCGTGATCCGCCGCGCACCGTCGTCTCGCCGGATCCACCTCGCCGGAGCTCACCGGAAAGGAGGAAGGTAGGGGAGGGGTTGTGAGGAAGAAGAAGAAGAGGAAGGAGGGGGGTGCGTGTTTAAATAAAAACACTTAAACACCCCGCCCGGCACGCCCCCAACTCCGCTCCCGAAGCAGACAAAAAGGAGGGCGTCCCTGGGGTAAAAATGACCTCCCGAGCACAACGGTGGTCTCGGAATTTTAATCCGAGACCCCGTTCAAAAGTTATTAAACTTAGCGCCCGAGGCCGCCAAATTACGAAAACGCCCCTGGGGCCATTCTTCACAAACGGCCCGCGCCCGCGAAACTTATACCCCTCCTAGGGTAAAAGACACGCTCCGAACTCAACGGTAGCCTCGGTTTTCCGGTCCGAGCCACCGTTTAAGAGATACTATCATTTCTCCATTAAACGAATTAAATAAATTTATTTAATTTGTTTAACGTTCTAGAAGCGGGCGAGGGGTCCAAACGTCCCGCGCCGACAAGTCTTACGTCGTTCCTAGGGTAAAAACCCCATTCCGGACCCATCCGTACACTCGGATCTCTGATCCGGATCACCGTTTAGGAGTTATCTCATTTGTTTAGCATTTCCAGTGTGAACGCACTGAAAATTTAATTCCGGCCACTCCGGGGCTCGGAATCGCACGCCGTCTGAAGGCACTGCTCTGGAATATTATCAAGAATATTTCAAAGTCTTTCTCAGCAAAAAACGGGTTCTTAAATATGATAACATATAATTTATTTATCAACATATATTATGTTTATTATTTTTTAATGATGATTTTATGCTACCCATTTCTTTCCCACATGTTAACTAAGTTATAATGAAAGGTTTTGGAATCCTGTTTATTTTCCATGGTTTATTCTATGATGAAATAATAAAGTGTATATGAAACCCATTTAATTACCATGGTTGATTCTATAATGAAATGATTTGTGTTTTAATAATATTTTGGTAGACATATATATGGTTTTCATTATGTGATTTAATGGGTAGGAATTATATAGACCTCCAATACAGTGGGTAAAGATAGATATCTCATGAGCTAATATGGAATGGAATGGGGAATAAAACCAGATTATTAAGGGTTTTCATCCATTATGATAGTCTTGTGAGGGAAGATTAACTATGTAAATAATGGAATGAGGAGTGAACCCAATTCACAATGATTGTCTTGGCGGTGATCCTTGACTATGGAAATAATTTTATATACTTATTTGTACTACAAAAACTATATCTTATTCTTATGATATGATCTCATGGATCATGATTGATTTTTCATGATTCTACACCCTTATGACTTATATATTTTATTATGATAAATCATTATTCCATGATTTATGAATAAATTTATTTGGATGATTGAGTATGACCTTCTTAAGATATGATCACATTATTACAGCCATATTTTTATCTTGTGCTCAATTTTGATCATTCATTGATATCTCCTAAATTTACCCCTATTGATCATATAAGATTTCAATTTATTATGTTTCCTTTCCTTAGGTTATGAAGAAATTTTTTAAGTAGGGTATTTTTAAGAATTTCAATATGTGAGAAGATCTTTCTGGTATATATTAAAGATCAATTATCAAATAATATTATTTTGTATCTAATCTAAAAAGACACAAAAATTTTACGGTTATAATATGTGTATTATTATGAAATGTATTGAATATTCATCTAATATGATGTAATATTTTTGTATAAAATTATTGGGCCACCACAGTAACCCTCTTATGTTATTTTTATTGTTACATTACCTTTACCATAATAGTTATTTGTCTCAGATTTTGATTTCCTTGAGTCGTGTTTCAAAATGTGCACCATATTTACTTTTACAGTGTAATAACTGAATATTTTATGTATTATATCATTATTATTTATTTATTCATGATATTTAATTTTTATCTTCATGTTTCCTCTATAATGGGGGTTTGATTCAATTGGTATCAATATCTTAAGAGTTTCATCTCAAATATCCTTCTTGGATACGTGTTATGAGTTATGCACCTTCCTTATTTTATATGGGGCATATACTACCTATCTGAAACATTATGTAATGATTCTATCTTTTTTCACAGTACTGTGTTTTTTATTTAAAGTCCAATATTTTGGATATTTGTTCATATACATCAGCAAACATTGAAACTACTATTGTTTCACTTGGGGTGTGTGTTGTTTAACCATACACCTTATTTATATGGATAGGTTAGGTTCAGGCTACCCCATTTTTTGACTGGTAAAGTATTGAAATTTTTTTATTTTTTATCTCAATACAAATTTTTATTGATTACTAAGGAAATTTGAGTATGAATTGTATTAAAATTTATATATTTCATATGGTTAATGTATCGTGCTTAATATAATGAGGTGTGGGGCCTAGTACCATATAACCCCTATATACATTGGTTGGTAACACAATAAATTTTTTTGGGTATTTGCTATATGCCTACCCAATAAACAAATGATGTATTCTTTGCAACCTTGATAATAAGAAATATGTCTTGGTTAAAACCTTGATAGAAAGAATAATTTCTTGTCTATGTACCTGATGGTAAAGATTAAGATGTTTGACATTATGAATTCCATTACCATGAATTCAGTTATTATTATATATGTGTTTATTTTTTTATGTCATTCATATATTTGTTTCAAGCTCATGTGACTAGTTAAATCACATTATTTAATTATCATTTATTTTTTCCATATTATTCTTACCTTTTTTATTCTCTAATAGCTTCTGGTACACACTTTCCATTACAGAGTGTTTAATCTCACCCTTCTTATGTTTCTATTTCCCCAAGTTATGAAAAAATTAATTATACATGATATGTATAGAACAAAATAGCATGGGTGGAGAATTTTTGGTAGATTTTGAAGACTTATTATAGATTTAGTAGTTCCTTATGTAGTGTGAAACATGTCCATTAGTTGATAAAGATATGGTATTTTTTTATTTAATGTTTTTTCTAATTATATAATACTCTAACTCTAAATGGTATTTTCAGTTTATATAATGAAAGATTTTCTATAATTCATGTAATTATTGGACAGTTATGTCTAGAATATTAGAAAAAAAGATATCAATTTAGGTATCACTGATGAATTTATCAATCATCCAGTTAGGAATTGATACCACCGCATAGTAGGACTACAAAATATGTTTTTTTGACCCTCTAAAATTAATTTTCTATAATTTTTCCATAGTTTACAATCTAATTTCACCACACAATAAAACATTCACAATATGGCAACCTGATCTTAGTAATCCATACCCATCATCTTCCAAATAGTATCTTAAAATAAAACACATAATAAATGTGAGGAGGTTAAAAAAACCTTCAACCAATATGGCCCACAAAAAGTATCCATGAATTAAATAAAAGAAATATTGAGATCATAAAATCATAACATGAATTTATATGATGTATTTTTTCCTTTACAGTTCTAGTTAAAATAATAATGTCCCGTTCATGTGTCATTTATAACTGTCATTCTCGAGAATATGTCAGTATCCACATCTTAAACAATGTTTTCTATTATGGAAACCTATAATATAGATCCTTAGTGAGACTTGATCCAGTCTACCCCAAACAACTATACATGTTATTAACTTTATACTACAACCTATCTCCCTAATACTAATATTTCATGTCCCATATAATCAATAAGTGAACTCTCCAAGCTAACCTCCATAGGGCTAGGGACTAGGGACTAGCACTGAGGCATCCACATAATCAGGGGATGAATTACCTCTAGATATACCGTTCACCTACTTTAATACATTAATATCTACCATAAAAGTATGAAATATAAACTAAATAGTAAAAACAAGATCATAAAAATATAAAATTCCCATAATAAAATGTGAGAGATATAATAGACACACCAAAAAACAAGGTGAACTGTTGCATTGAAATATCAAGAACAAATAAAACATGGGGTACAACCATAGAATCTCAAGAATATTTCATCCCAAATACTAATGTTATGATCATAAAAACCATAATGATCTATAATTCATTAGTTATCCACCACTACCACCATCTCCAGACTCCATAATCATTCATCCTCAGAATCATTTGATCTATGGAGACATAAGGAAAATAAAGTGTAAGTCCATAGTGAGTTTAGAAATACTTAGTATAGTTATCCCAAGTACTAAATATTACTCCATATATATATAGTATCTATGTATCAATATGAAGTGAAGTATATAAAAACCCAAATCACCCAAAGTCAACACGAGAGACACAAATAATGATCTACCCTAATCAATCTACCTACGGTTCCCTTTCAACGCAATCCCCAAATAAAAATTCTTTTAAAAAAAAATCATATTTCATAGTCTATCATGGATTTACAATAAATTAATTCACCTTATATTCATTAATCAAGAGATTATATAAGAAATACACAATATTTCCCATATTCAAATCACAAGGAGAAATTACATATCTCCTATTATATCTAAAGTACTAGAGGAAATACACAACTCTATAGTCATCAGTGGTAAATGCATATATGTTGGAGGAAATAAAAATCTATAGGACTAAAGTTATATACTGAAATAAAATATAAAATATACATCTCTAGGGTTATGGTTGCATATTGGGTCCCCCTAGATCCTAAAGATATGGGAGGGAGAAGAGATAGTATTTGGTGTATCATCGACCCCCATGATTATGACTATAAAAGAGAAATTATGTATCCACTAGGGTGAATTACTATATATCACACTCTTATATGGGGTTTTTTCCTTTACGTACTCACATTAAGAACACTGTAGGAATTATCCGTCTTTATCTATCTCAAATTAGAGACATTAGGGTAATTATTATCCCTAACTATCTCTAAGAATTATTTGAATTATCTCATCTCGTAACAGTGGTGATTAAAATTAGATACACTTGAAATTAATTAGTGGTCACTACTGGAAAACTAACATATACCAACAGTTTGGAACCGTTGGTATAGGCCTCCAAACTGTTGGTATAGCCTATACCAACGATTTGGAGAACTGTTTCCAAGTAAGCCGTTGGGATAGGTCTATACCAACGGTTTTGCGAAAACAATTTGTATAGACCTATACCAAAGGTTTTGGAAAGCGTTGGTATAAGTAATATGAAAATCTATACCAACGATTATCGAACCGTTGGTATATGTATTTCAAAAAAAACATTCACTGGGATTTGATCCCAGGACCCCTAGTTTATCATTGAATGGCTTAACCACTAACCTAACATGACTTTTGCGAACATAATTACATAAATATATATATGTATTGTCATAATTATTTTAAATTTTGATTTATATAATGTTCTTGGTAAGAATATATGATAAAAATTCTCAGGAAATATACCAACAGTTGTCAAAACCATTGGTATAGACCTATACCAACGGTTTTGACAACTGTTGGTATAGTTCAGGACCTTTCCCAACGGTTTTGGAAAACTATTGGGATAGGTATACCCTTTCCCAACTATTTGGACAAACTGTTTGGAAAGGTGTCCACAAAGTGGACTTCTCCCAACGGTTTTCCAAAACCATTGGGAAAGGGTATACCTATCCCAACGGTTTGGCCAAACCGTTGGGAAAGGTGGCCACTAAATGGACTTTTCCCAATGGTTTGGCCAAACGTTTGGGAAAGTCGTACCCTTTCCCAACAGTTTCCAAAACCATTGGGAAAGGTGGCCACAAAGTGGGATTTCCCAACAGTTTGGCCAAACCGTTTGGAAAAAGGACCTATACCAACATTTTTTACAAACCGTTGATATAGAAGCGTTGGGAAAAGTCAGATTTCCCGCAGTGGGTTTCTACTCAGATCGGTGAGTGAGATAGGTAATGGTTACTGTCATCTTACTTTAACCCTAAACTAGGGGTGAGTATAAAAAAATCTACCATCTTATCCCATCACCATTGATATCCATATATTTTATACTACATAAAATATCAGTGTAAATGAGTATATATAATAAATCACCCTAACAAAAACAAGGGTCCCCTATTAGTCATGAAATACTCTTCGAAAATAAATCCATAGTTTTAATATCATATTCATCATATTCCCACTAATCTGGATCATAGAAAGATAATGATAACTTAATAACACATGAATTTTAGTAATTTAACTATCCTACTAGTCACATTATATAAAAATATAAATTACTTTACACCTATACATCACTAGATACCCCATTAACCCTAACATTTTCCACATTAACCAATCATAAAATTCTAATGATAATAATTAGATAACGTTGATAACTTTATTGAATCCTTCAGTCAGGCCCATAATAACTGGGATAACAAAACTTTCTTAAACTAGGGTCTATTCATGTCATCTCAAGTACCAAAATGTACTCCACTACTTTAAAAAACTATTAATATGGGACAAACAATGATTTATTAGAGTGATTCTAATACATTTTCCGTAAGTTTCCAGCCACCACCCCTTATCATCGTCGCATAAATTCATTAATTACTTATACTTACCATGTAATTGAACCACAACATTTGAAGTAAAAATAGTCCTTTGTGATATTCCACTATTGAAAACACATTATTTACTTATAAAAATAATTTCCAACTTCCTCCTTTATGCTTCATTCTATTACCCATATGTATTACCCCAATCAATTTCATTACAAGCCTTGATATAACTAGACATATTTACTTCATCAAGTTAACACTATGGAGTTCCATCTAATACTTCACACATAAAAATTACCATTTCTCTAAAAACTATTTATTTGTATAATTAGTTAGCTTAAATAAAACCATGTCAATTGAAATCCAGATAAGATTCACTTATATTCATAATTACATGTCATTATTTTGTTTACTTCATTACTTTATGAAAAATCATTTTAGCCACAACTGATCCGTTTCTAAAAATAATTGTTTCATAATATATTTATAATTTCCAAACATATTGTCAACATACTTATGTTCAAAATTTCAATGATTCATCTTTATTTTTTGTAACATTTGATAAAACCCATTGAGTCTTCAATAAGGACTATTCACCACTGCCCTTAGTTAAACAATCCAACCAAGTCAGAAATTCTAAATCCTAAATTAATCCACATCAATATTCTAATATATTTTTATTATTATTATTATTTAATAATAATAAAAATAATTCCATGATCACTTATGCATAATATACATCCCAAGCTAGAAAATCACATTCTACTGAGTCTGTTCCACTCATTATTTTATACCTGGTGATCCCATGTGATAGCTTGTGATAAATTATTTTTTTTATAAAAGATGATTATTTTTATTTTTAATAATTATTATTTTTAGGCCCCTATGGGTGTTTCCTTGTGGCTACACCTATGAAGGGTCTTAGGGAGGTCTTAAGGTCAAGTATCCCTGAGTAAATTGTAGGTGATTATATATTTTCATTGAAATTGGCATTCCTCCCTCCCTGATCATTTATAAATAATTATTTTCACCTAAATTCCTTTTTATATAGGTTAAAAAATTGATAAACAATTCTCAAAATTCTTTTAAACACTGCTAAATAGTTTCCCTATAGCCATGGCTCGATAGCTAAATTTAGTGGAATTGTTTTTATAAGGAAGCCTATAACCATGATATAAAATGTAAGATTATGGTAAGGGGTATGCAAACACAATCAAAATGAACCGTGGACACAGGCCCATATAGAAATAACATATGACCATGATCAATGTGTTCTGTGGTGGTAAGCAGACATAGGATGTGCTCATGGTCTATGTAGATCGTTGAAATTTTCCTATATATGCCCATGGTTCACATTGATCATGGTTTTATGTGACCTATCAATGGACATGGAATTCACATACAATGGAATAAATGAATCCCCCTTTTGATCAAGTGAAAACTCCCCCCCCCATGAATTTTGTTGAATAAACCCTGCCAAATTCCTACTATCTTGATTCCCTCCACCTAATCGATTATGATTCCCCTGTGTCTTCCTTGTACAATAATTTCAACCATTTTATTGAGCCTTCTAATATTATCGATGAGTTTAAAAACATAAATATAATAAGCCCTTGGAAACACATTCTTTCCTCTGAATATATTTGATCAAATTTTCATATTAGTGACTTTAAATAAAGGTATTATTCATCATCTATTAATTTTTCTATCATCTTATTTTTAATTTTAATTTATTTTTCTTTATTTAATTTATTTTATTTTGAATGCTTTCTCTGCACTTTATTCCTATAACCATTTCATGTTTTTCTTAGCAATTAAAATCTCTATGAAATAGATTTCTAGAGTGGTTTTTATAGAGTCTATATGCTCTATATTATTACTCTTTTCTATTATACTTATCTATTTCTTACCCACAATTATAGTGATATTTTTTCTTATCATAATAGGACTTTACTATATTTTTTAATAATATAAAAAATAACTCAACCCTATATGCTTCCAATAACCATTGGTAGTAATTTTACTATTACCTTTATTAATTTGAAACCAAGGCTACTTAGTTTTTGTCTCCTTATAGAATTAAAATTCAAAATACTTGAGACTAAGCTCATAATTAATTTCAAAACCACATACAACCAATTAAACTATTAAAAATAATCACTTTTAAATAAAGAAAAACTAATCTAAATAAGACACATATTTAAAACATTTCATTTTAAACCCATAATTTTTAAAATTTTAACCATGTTATGTATGTTTGATACTTATAGATCACTAGTGGGATAATTTTTTATGGTTTATATTATTTTTTAATAAGTGAGTTCTAATCTTTAACTAATTGATAAATATAATAATAAATTCATGTGTTTATATAGTACTTGTCTTAAAAATAAAAAAATTCAGGGTTGTTGATAATTTTCATTTTTTATAACAATATGTTTATTTATTTAAGATTGAATATAATTTAGATATATAACTTTGATCAAAACAAAAATGTGTTTTGGAAGGAGTTATAATATTTTTTACATTTTTTATTCAATAATGATTCAGATGGAGTAATGTTTTGATACCTATGATATATTTTTTTGTAATAAAATAATTAAAACATGATAAAATGAGTTAATATATAACTAAAAATAGTTTCAAAAAATTATCATGTGTAGTATATAAAGGGATAAAAAGTTTAAGCAGAGAATGACACAGATTCTTCTAAAAGGATCGATATGGAAAATTTTATTTCTGATTAGTTTCCATTTATTTCTTAGTCCCACACTTTATGTAGACTATTGAAAGAGAAAATTAATAAAGGAAATGATTTTTTATCACTTTATTAGAATGATAACATCGAGCATGTTAGAATATCAAATGAATATGTGAATACCCTAGTGTAGTAGGCATATAGAAAATGACTAAACATGATTTTTTATGTGAATATATCATGGAAAAATAATGTATGAATATATTAATATAGTAAATTACTATATCTATATCCTTTTTAAGTACTTATTGCCTCATTATGCATCTATTCTAGAAATTTATTACATGGCATCAAAGTTGGTTGAAAAATTTAGAGAAAGAAAAATATATTCTTTGAGTTACCATATTGGTCACTGAATTTGTTGCAACACTTCTTCGAAATAATCTATATTTAACAAAAAAATTATAAAATGTTTTTTCAAATTACTTTAAATATGAAGGGAAAAATTATTATTTTTGACAATGTTATGATATAATGGATTGGGTTATAAAACCAAGATGTAATCCTGATTTAATTGGTATGGATTAGTAGAATGTTCATTTTTAATTATTTTCAATGAAAAATGTTTAGAGAAAAAAATTCATTTATGTCTTGTAAATTATATAGGTTTCATAAAAATATTTAGGTAACATTTTAAAATTTTTTAATACATGATATGTGAAATTAAAATCCTTTAAAAACCCATGACTACCATGTTCTATTTCATGATTTTTTCCTCATTTCCATTTGTTATTTATTATCCCATATTGTGAAGATTTCCATGATTGGGTTATAAAACATTTATCAAGAATATTTTGATAAAAGGATTAAAAAATTATTATTAAGAAGATAAATAGAGATTCACTATTATTTCTTTATAACATGGTAAGGATTTCCCTCTATTATTTTTCACATGTATGTGATATTTAAATATAAATTTTCTTATTGATTTTTTTTAGGTCACATTTTGTTCCACTGAATATATCCAATAGAAGAATGATGTTTATATTGAAATATTAATTGAGGAATAAGAATCAACTTACAGGATATATTATGAGTGGTTATCTAGTATAGGAATGAATTGACTTTTATTCAACGAACATCGTTAATGTCACAATGAGATTTAATCATCCAATGAGAAATGAAGGTGGAAAATATTATCTCATTGATCCTATATTTTCCTCACTTTCCCAAACATGGGGATATTTGGATTATACTCATTATATGAATTGAGTAGGGATGAGTGGTAAATAACTCGTCATAAAGTGGTATTGACATTTTTTGTGGTTAATGATTACATCAAATAAGTAAACAAATACATATATTTTTTATAATTTTTTTCATATCTTCTAGCTTCATAGAATTATCATAATTATAGATAACATATGGAAATTATAAAAATAACATATCACTATTTATATATTAACAGGAAATATAAATTTAATAGTAAATAATTTCTTACTTGGTTAAAGTAAAAACTGATATGATTATTTTTTAGATGAATTAATCATAGTTACCTGTTTAATATTCAATGTTGATATATTTCAGTTTCAAACTATACCAATGAATGATGTATATATTGAAATAAGGGCATTTTCATTTGGTCTGAATAATGTAGCATTTGGTTATAAAGAAATGGTTTTCAATGGATTTTAAGTCGCAACAAATAGATGTGAAGAAAACATGGAAACACAACATGACATTTTCATCATAAGTGTAACAATATATTATTATAATACTCTATCAGATATATAACCTCAATTACAAAAAATCTATCATATTATGGGGTTATCTAGAGATTAATTTAATTAGATTTTTATGTAAATGGCCATGTATAAATGATGTAATTAATGTGGTTTGATTCAATGACATGGTAAGAAATTCATATATATAGTTATGGATTTAGATGATTGATAAGAAATATAAACTTCTTACTAATGAACCGTACATTTTTATATAATAATCTGTGCAACTATTCTATGTAACTGACCCTTTAAAATAATAAATTTCTCTTATTTTTTCTATTATTACAAGACATATTTTTGATAAAGTAATGGATGATATTGATATTTTTGATGAACCAATTAATATCCACTCAAATTTTTCATTCGATGACATGGATGATTCAATTAAAAGAATGTATTTTGAACTAATAGTTATAACAAAGAACGCATATAATTGAATCATATGAAAGTATTTAGTTCATCTTATTATGACATGGTATGTATTTTTTTAAACTTTTATAAATGGTACCTAGTTAATTTTTTTAACTAAATTACATGGATTTATTTATTTTATAAAAAAATATTTACTTTTGAAATAAAAAATAGATTATAATTTTCACTTTATTAGATGAATATAAAATTTTAGTTAAATTAATGTTTTTAAGTTGATAAATCATTACATTAAAATTTTATTTTAATTTTTAATTTATTTTCTATGAAAATAGGTGGAATTAAATTGGGACCCCCTCCTCGGCAGATCGACCAGCCCAACACCCTTCTACTGCCTCTTTTCCTAGTTCAAATAAATATATCTATATTATGGTATTTTAAATATATTAATTAGTTTATATTTAATTTTATTTTAGATATTATATATAAATAATTTTATATAAATTTTAATTCTATTTATTATCATCTATTTAGTTTTTTTTATTTTTTAAACATATCTTAATTTTTATATTAATTCTTCCATTTTCAGGTTATATTTTCTTAGAAAGATGTTCTTAGAATGCAAATTGATTAAAATTAATCCCCCTTGGGATAATTAGGACATATTAATATAATTGACCATATGAATACCATATTTTTTATTGAATATGTATGATTTTTAAAAATATAATATTTATTATAGATAGAAAACATAAAGAAAATTGGAATTTATGGAGGAAACTACTACTAGTCTAGAATAAAAGCCTCCCACTACATATAGGGAACTTATGACTTCAGTTAAATAATAATATACACCTATGTAGTAATCAATGAACATTCTTCTTATTATGATCTTTACTTTTATGACATGCTCAAACATGAGTGGTCCACCATATTATCCATTTTCAAATTCTACCAAGAATTGTAGTCCTACTCTCATCCATAATCCATTTGTTCCTCATCCTACTTCGTCTATATAGTGAATTGGTGTCAAATATCCTCTTATTACTTTATAATAATCATTACCACCTCCCCAAATTCTGGATATATAGTATACTATATAGGGGACACCTCCAGTTTTTATCCATTCTTATACTGCACATGATATAGTGACATCAAACAATTATTCAGGTATATGATAAAAATATAACTAAGTAAAATAATTTTCTATTAAATTATGGTTTTATATGATGCCCTAGACCTACACTCTATGATTTGGTGCAAAAACATAAAATTTTCATATTGGATTCAAAACTGAGTAAATAAAACCACACATAATATTCTATAATTATAGTATCAATACAAAAAATTGATTGACATATATACCCAAAACATTTTTGATTTTGAGTTTTATAAAATTAAGAAAACCATTTAAATAAAAAAACCCATATATATCCCATCCAATGGGTATTTTATCCACTGAAATAAGGATTCGTTATTTTGTAATATGTCTTCATTGTCATCCTAGGAATTATCCAAACATGAAACTCTTCTTGATATATCATACATAATAATCTTCTTCTCAACTTAGGGAAATGTAAAACATAATAAGGGTGTGATCAAATGTGTAGTCAAGGGTAGAATTTAACAGATCCTATCATAGAATGAACAAGGAATTTATAATATGGTGGGAATAAATAATAATCAAATAAATGACGTATAAAAAATAACATGATCATGAAATATATAAATGGATAACATAAAAATTTAAATAATCACATGAATAACAATAATTGATATTAGAGTGATGGAATTCATAATATCGTACATCAAAAACATACCTCTAAGGCCTCATGTTAAGACGTCAAACATAAACCCGTGAGGTTTACTCCAAAACCCCAATATTGTTTATCTTATAAGACCTATCGATTCATCAAGGGGCTGTATAATTTTGGGCTCCACCGATCACTAATTAATTAAAATAAATTCATCATATGAAGAAATGAATAAATAATAAAATTTATAACAAAAAATTATAAGAAATCAAAAAACATCTATATTGAAATTACATGTATACAAAATGACAATATTTCTCTAAAATGGAATAAATTTCATATTCCTCACCCTTTAAACTAATATCAAATATAGTAATTGCAATACGGTTAAGTCAATACAAGAAAAAAAATATAGAAATAGTATATGTAATGTTGAATATATAAATCAAATTAATCAAATAAAATTGAAAAAAAAAATTCAAGAGAGAGATATATTAATAGATAACATGACCCTTATCAACAAGGTGTGGTGTAAACAATAAATTTATAGGATTATTTTTAGGGTAAAATAATAAACATAATCTGGAAGGAGATATACCATTTGGATTTTTAGAGGATAATGAAAGTGAAATTATAATAAATATTTTTATAAAATTCTGTAAAATGGTTGTAAAAAACAGTACATCACTTTATAAATACTGTTAAATAGGGGTGAGATGAGTACATTTAAAATTGTAGTTTTAATATAACTCAAAATATGAAAACCTTTAAAATAAATGATTTTATTGATAATAAATGTGTAGTGGAAGAAACAAATATACATAAGTGGAATGAAATTCCTTTATTTATTATTCTAAAATATTAAAATTGTTTTTAAATAAAAAATTCAAAATAATTGGAATAAGATTTACTTTTAAAAAACATGAAAAATGGAAGAGAAATATTAATTATGAAAAAAATTATAAAGTGGGTAAGAAATCATGTACTTAGCATTAAAAATAAGATTCATTTCACAGTATTATAAATGAAATCAAAAATGACTCGTGCATAAAATATTTAAAAAATTACATTTTAATCGTTTTTACAAAAATTAAAATATATTTTAAAATTAATTTAGTAACCCATTAAAATATATATTAGAACATTATTGAAAGAATATAATTATTATGGACAAGGAAGATAATGATTCTTGATTAAAAATAATAGAGAAGGTTGGTTCTACTTATGAGAAACATTTCAGTTGAATTATGAATCAATACGCAAGTTAAATGGTAATAATACATTCGTAAATCATAAATAACTAGATTATAATAATATATATTGGATTTTATAGATAAATTACAAATAATTTCTCCCAATGTATGTTTAGCATAAACAACTTTGATTTCAAAGTGATATTGGAAAAAAACACTTACAGATTCAGTAAATTTTGATTTAAAAGACCATTTAAAACATAAATTGAAATAGAAAATAAAATACCATGAATAAAAATATAGTCATGATATAATATTTCAAAAAGGTAGTATATACATTACAAAAAATAAAACAATTCCATAACATAAAACTTATCTTAAAGAAGGAAATTTGATACTGATAACCCTTATGGTTATCATAATTTTTCAAATAAGAATACTTTAGAAAGAAATTTATGAGAAATAAATGTAAATACATATAAAGGTAAGAGTTATTAAAATATAATATTGTCAAAGTTTATAAGAAACCTAACTTAAAAGGTGAAAGTTCAAGAATTAATTTTATAACTCAATGGAATTAAATTAAGTTAACAACAACCCTTACTAACTATGATATTATATAAATCAAAAGAACATAGAAATAGATCATGAAATGGAAATTCATATAATAGAAATAAAATTTTATTTATGACAAATGGAGTTAATGGATAATAATTACATCATTTAAATGAATAATGGGAGAATAATTTGAAATATGTCTCATGTAATGGAAATTGAGACAAAGAACCCTTACCTTAGGTTCCATTTTATTTCATCACATTTTCTTCTCTAATATAATAAAATTATATTTATTAAAACAATAATAAAGAATTTTATTATATTAATTTTATTATTTATCATTTTTAATCATTTTAATTTAATTATAAATATTTTGTTCGGAGATAGAATAAAATGAATACAAGTTTTCTTTTAAATTATTTCATTTTTTCTGATTTTCTAATTTTGATTTTTATTAGTTAATTATTTTATAGAATTACTTATAAAAGCTTATAATATATTAAAATAAATTTATTTTTCGTGATATACAGTAAAAAACTATATAGTTGGTGATAAGTAAAGTGTTGACAATGACCTCGTGGGTGGATAAAACCAACCATTATCAGGACATGCAAAAGAGGGGGAGAGATAATATATACTATTAACAGATTAAAAGTGCTATACCAATATCAAAATAAAATTAATATGTCATTTAATTTTATATGAAATAATTTTGGAAGGTAGAAAAAAAAGAAAATTTATTCAGAGAGTAGAAGTAATAAGATAAAGAAAATAATGAAAGAGAATCAGGATTACCACTTCGTGGAAGATTTACTCCTTTGATAAAGCCTTTAAGAATTGGTGTTTTGAAACTCTAGAACATCCTTAAGGGTTATAAGATACTTAATAAATGGTAAATTCAAATATCATGGGATTCTATAAGTAAATGTTAATTTTCATTTGAAGGGAATTGAGATGGTGTATTTATACACAAGGAGAAATATATTTTTGGGTTAAAATGTTAATTATTTTATCATTTAGGACAACTAAATTTAAATAATAATTATTTACATTAAATTATATGGCTTATTTTTAAACATACGGGTTATTTTAAATGTATATCAAGACAAAACTTAATGTTACTTTACAACTATTCAATTAAATATAAAAAACCAAAAATAGTTTTTTTTATAATGACAAGATATAACTTAGATTCTAAAATGTAAAATATATGATTATAAATACAAATTAATATTTTTAATAAAATATTTAAATCCTAAATTATATTTTTGGTCAATAAAATGTTTTATAAAATTATAATTCCTCGATACATCATGATGTTGTCATAAAATTTGTGGTATTTTTGAATATTGTATATTTATTATTTACCAAAAAATACAACTTTTCAAGAAAACAAAAAATCATAATATAATTTCAAAATGATGATCCCAAGAGTTAAATTAATTTTATCAAAATAATTTTATAATATTTAAGAATTTTACTTTTCAATGAAAACTTAAAATATATTGAAAAAATGTTTTATTCAATAATAGATTTTAAAAAATAAAGGGTTCATAAATTTATTTCATTTAAATTAAAAATTAAATGTATGTTAATATATTTTGTGAACATTGAAAGATTTTATTTTAATAATAATTTAATATAATTATTTAATTTATTAATATAAAATTATATAATATATTGAGAAATTTAAATTCATTGAAAAATATGCCTTTTTAAAACTAACTGATTATAATCACATCCATTCACTAATTATATTATAAACATTGAATTTATTCAATTAAATGGTATTAGAAATTTTAAAATTAAACAATAATAATAATATTTTAAGTAAGTCACTTTTACTATCTTTTTAATTACTTCAGGATTTACTCTTTATGTAATTTTCTTAACGATATTCCACTTTTTATTCCTATGATGTATTAATGTGTATCTTGAATTGTGAATTTTATTGTAGTTAATTTTAGACAGATGTTTCATATAATAAAATTTATTCAATCAAGTATTTAATTAAAAAAAACATATTATAATATTCAATTATCCAATACAACCCTCTTAAAAAAATTGTTTCCTCACAATTTTAATTTCTATCAATTATTAATATAGATAAGGTTTTTCTTAATGTAGTCATGAATCATGATATAAAAATTTATTGAAAACCATTATAACGGTTTGTAAATATTTTTTAATCATCCAAACCATATCCCATTGGAGTATCAAACGAGGTGTATAATTAGTCCCTTTTGTTGCGCACCAAGTGAAGATCAAGTTAATATCCAACAAACCTTTTTCATGGTCATCACCCTAGGTGCATCTGATCTGAAGTCTATATCCACATTCTTATATCTAGATATGTTTGACATTTATAGGAATCTACTCACACTTTACTTTAATAAAATTTTAGTATGTTTTCCTATATTTAGATTTATCCCTAAGGTTTCCACAAAGGTATTATACTCCTGATTCCCAATAATAATTAAATGAAGATATTTTATACTATACCCGAAACCCAAAAATTCATGAACATTTATACCCTGAAAATTAAATCTTAACGTTTATACCAAAAAAACTAATCATAAACTAATCAATATGTACCATAATCATATATACTCCCAAAATATATTAATATTTTTCCAAAATAATATAAATTTACATGATGTTAAATTACACAAAAACACTAAGGGATATGTATACCTTGATCATCTATTATCACTAAACAAAATAAATGTATCCCAAAATATCAATTTATCACCTAAAAATACAATCACATAAGACCTCAAAAGTGGTATCTACACCTTTTAAATTATAATAAACCTTAAACATATTAACCCGTGATGAAAATAAAAACACTTAAATTATACTCATATGAAAAAATCATGACCTTTTAAGCTATCTAAACTCTACTTTGATACCAACTATAATGCCCCCAACCCACACTCACAGATCTAGAGCTAAAAACATAGAATTTACAAACTGGATTTGAAATTAAATAGAGCAACCCAAACATGATCATCCCTAATTACAATATCAATTAAAATTATCTATAGACTTATCGTTATAAATATCCCTAGAGATATCACTAAATTTTTATCATACTAGTTTAAAAATGTTAATTAACCCTTTCTATGATTCCAATTATAAACACCCAAACATCTCATACAAAAATATTATATCTTAATAGATGAAAATTCATTACATAGCATAATTATCCACTATAAAATTATTTAGGTTTGGTGACTTTGTAAACTTATACACATAAAAATATGGTCCATAAGTTTTCTAAATAATCACCTACTATGTTCTTTATAACTAAAACACTTTTTAGACATATCAAGCATAATAACATTATTTATAAAATGGCGAAAAACACAAAAAAGAGTGATATCATATTATTATTATTATTAAACATGTGAGATATAAACATAACATGAGCATAAGGTTGTTATAACATAATAATAAAATTTAAAAAACCATACAATGCATATTATAGATCATAAACCTGAGTCATAGTATAGATCTTGGGTGTTCATAAGACATGAATCATAAATAAATCAAATAACTTGATCAAAAAGATAATGACATTAGTATTAGATATTGATTTGTGGAATACACATAATAATAGAAAATATTATTTCAAGGATATCCATTAAGACATTCTTAACATGTTAGGCTTGGGCTAACCACTAATATGCCTACTTCAGGTTTGAAATAACTTCCCATGTAAAATTTGATCTCATATGTCCTTAATCATTACCCAATGAACTGGATGGATATATTTTCCCCAAACATCACAAAAACCTTAAATTTGTGTGCCACAATATCATAAAACATTCATCATATCATAAATTGTGCAAAGAAATGGGTTTTATAAACATTTTATCATATAATATCCAATGAAAAATAAATTAGTTTCATAAATATTTCATTATTTCATCATAGCATAACCGGTGGAAAAGGAACGAGTTTCATAAAAATCATGTATTTATAGACATAAAACATCTAGAGAAAGAATAATGATGGTGAAATTGGATGATATCCTTAGTAAATATTATGTAACATCAAATTATATAATCTTATATAGAAAATTATTTTTAAATATAACTTGGAACATTTCTTGAGGAAAATATACTTTCCATTTTGAAATCACTTATTTAAAATGTTTTTTTTAATTTTAAGAAAAAAAATTTATTTGAAAATAAACATGGAAACATTTAAATAAAACTTCAAATAATTAATTAGTCAATATTAAAGGGAAAAAAATTATATCGTGTATGTTAAAACCAAAATTCATTTTACTTTTTCAGAAAAAAGTTAAAAGTACCTTATTTGAAAAACGATAAGAAGATTTATTTAAAAATATTTTGAGAAAAAATAAAACATGGGAAAATTTTCTTTAAAAAACATTGTATAATAATAAAAAATTAATTTAAAAAAAAATTATAAAACATGTATATGAAAAAAAGGGATTTTTAACATATGAGAGATCTAAAGTCGATTTTTCATAAAAACATTATATTATAATCATGACTACATAAAGAGAGAAAAATGTATAGAACACATACATTTTCATCAAATAATTATATTATAATAAACTTCATGATGTTATTTAGAAATAGATCATAATATTTCATCATTAAATTCATAATCACAAATAGTGAGAATAAACAATGAGATTGTAACATCAAACCCTTGCACTTTGGTATCTTTTGAATCATAATCCCCATTGAATAATAACATAATATAAGACATTTAATATCATGAATATAATTATATTAATTATATAAAATTTAAAATGGTTTATATATACACCTCATAAAAGAAGATAAGTGCATAATATAACATATATCTCAACGAATACAAATTGAGACCAAAATCATTTACATTAAGTATTGAATTCCTTTGAAAATGTTAGAAACTACTAAATAATAAATATAATTTTATTATAAGTATATTAAATAACCTTAATAATATTTATCATACCATATATGATTTTTACATGACCTTTTATTACCCGTTTATTAACAATTCCTTGTCAAAATCATGTTTTGGGTAATAGCTGTTTCGTTTTTCTTGTTTGTTTTGGTTTGGTATTCATAGTCCTTATAAATTTATCATGGTTACATAATATCCATAATTTTAGTCATGACATAAATATGATATTTATATATTTATATTAATCCATTAAATTTAGGGATAGAAAATGAATTATACTGCTCATGGAGATGGTAGGTCGAACGTATGCATGAACGGTGTTTCCATTTTCTTGATGGATGAAACATATGAAAGGTAAAATATAAATAAAATTTATAGAATAATTTTTATTTCAAACATATATCATATATTTTCATTAAACTTATCCTTAATAATTTCCAAGTAATTTGTAAGTGAAAAACGAATCACATCACTTCGTGAGGTGGTAGTCTACCATACACGCGAGCGATGTTTTCATATTCTCATGGAATGGAATGTAGAGAGGTACATGTGATTTATAATTCCATAAGTTTAATAATTTCATAAATTATATATAAATATTTTAAATCCAACCTAATATCCATTGGTGATATGTGGTGATGGAAAACAAATTACATTGGTTCATGAGGCGGAAGTTCATCATTCACAAGATTGACGATTTTGTTTTCTATATGATAGAAGTGGAAATATATATAGTTTATTCCATTAAGATAACAAAATATAAGTATATGGGGTATGATTTTATTATTTTATCATCATATTATGATAATATTTGATGGAGTTTCAATAATAAATAAAACAAAAATATAAGTTTAATAATTTTACCTCTTCTTCAGAAAATCTATATAAGTTTATATCTGAAGCCTCATTAGGAGGGTTTAATAATAAAAATAATTATTATAGGAGATTTTTAGGAAATTAATTAATATATTTGGTTTTGTATTATCCTAACAATTTTTTTGGATGTGTGGTGATGAGATGAGATGAGGTAGCCTTTTATAATTGGAAGAGAGGACACAAAAGTAATTTTTTTTGAGAATAAAGTGCATCCACCTTTTACACATGAAAAAGGATCCAAAATGGATAATTATAATACCTTATAGTTTTTATTGTATAAATATTTCTAGATAAAAGTTTTTTTAGAATATTAGAGGTCAGTTTATCCCTTTTCTTTTTAGTTTAACCCATAAATAAAATCATTTTAAAGTTAACCATGATAATTAATTTTTAATATTTTTACTATTAATTTTGGCCAAAATTAAGTTGAACTTATTATATAATATTAATTATTATAATTATAAATATGTAATCCATTTTTATAAATTACATATAAAATAGTGGAAATATTTAATTTAATATTAAACTTGTAGAGGTGATGAAAACGTGGTTATTCCAAAGACAAAATTTTCAAAAGATTTAAAGGTTTTTATATAAAAATTCAATATAAAATTATTTACAATTCCATAAATTGGAATAATTGTAAAATAATTGTGCTAAATTTACTTTTCAAACAATTTTAAAATAATATTGAACATTTCAATTTTTTTTAATGAAAATGCAGTTTTTATTAAAAACTAATATTTTTCATTATTTATCAAAAAATTAATATTTTCAGAAAAATACAAAAAATACACCCTAATATAGTTTTTGAAGTGGTGATTTAAAAATTTTCATTTTATTTAATAAATTTGGTAAAATTTTAAAAAATTACTTTTATTATTTGTTCACAAAAAACAATACAAATCCTTTTTTGAGAAAAAAAGGTATTTTTAAAAACATATAATGACTTTAATAAAAATTAAGTGATTTTAATCAATATGATTTCTTTATATAAATCCATTATGTTTATTTTTTAAAATATGATTATTCTTATTCATTCCTCCAAGTTTAATGGTTATTCAATGACTTTTGTGTTTAAATAATAATATTAAAAGTTTGTCATGGTTCTTTTGATCTCTTTGTTGTGTGTAACAAAATCTATTAAAGAAATTAAATATATTTGAAAAAAATATCAATAAATTCTCATGGTGTTAAATTAGACATACATGGGTTAAACTATGTGTCAACATTTTGATGAATTCCAAACAAATGACACCTCTCATACTCACAACTTGCCTCATCAGGAAACACTTCCTATAGGAAAATTATCTCTATGCACTAACGGATAATAGTTGATATGTAATATAAACTAATATAGAAATAATATCTTGATTTTCCATTTATTTTCAAAATATACCATGATTATATCTAGTGTAATTGATTAAACATATCACATATTGAATTATAATACCAATAAGGAAAATTAATGTAAATCCTTCAAATCTTTTCTGAAAACCCTTCAAGTAAACAACTAATTTATATTAATATTCAATAAAAATAAATTTATATCACATAAAATCTATTCCCATATAAATAAACACTTTATGGGGATATAATACCTAAGACACAAAACATATCATGATATTTAATTAATGTTTTAATAAATGGGTCATTAATTTATATATAGAAAACCAAGGAATAATATCATTATTTATAATATTCCAAGTATCATAACATCAAATAAAATAGCATTTATATCAATATAAAACTCAACTTACACATAAATAATACTAAATATTGTGAAATTATAATAAATCCAAAAGATACATTAATAAAAAAAATCATTGAAATTTAAGTTAAATTTTTGATTGCATGAATTAATATTGTTAAGAATCAATCGAAATCCAAAATACCACTTTGCTTAGTGATTTCATTGTAAAGGGCCTCATAGTAATCTTAAGAAACACCTTGAGTGTATAGAAATAATTAAAGAATAAATATCCATAAACCTAAGTAAAATATATTTTTTACAACATAGAATGTATGTAAACCATTAAAAACATTAATAATATTATCAAATATAATAAAAATGGGAATATTTTTTATAATAAATTGGTTTAGATATTTAAATAATCACCTAACATTCTGAATAAATGTAATTACATAGAAACCCCAACTAGAAAATGATAGTTCTTCCACCAATTGATTTTTTATGACTCAAGGAGGAGAGAACTAACCCTTTGATTTCAAGATTAATCCCAAGCATCATTAAACCCAAAGTTCATTTCATGAAAATCGAAACCCTAGACAACCATGACCGTTGGTTGATTAAAGAGTGGAAGAAAAGGAAAAAAAAAGTTATAGGAATAAGAGTTAGAATAAATCAAATAAATTCAATTATGAATATACAAGGATGATACCAATAGGAAGGGGAGAAGAATGATCTATCATGAGAAGGAGATACTACAGTGTTATGGATGGTTGGGTGAGAAAAAATCACCCTTGTATATTTAAATCATATTAAAAAATTAAATAATATTATGTTATTAAAATGTCGCATGGGTATTGTGAATGATAATATATCCCATGAATAGTACCTATGAAACTCACTATCTTAAACTTGGGAAACACCCCTTTTCACTATTAATTATATGTTATATACATTAGTAATAAAAATGGGTCCACATACTTCAGGATTTTTGGATATGATGCAGATATGGGGTGGGGCGGGCTTAAAAATTTTGACCATTAAGAATGCAAGCCAAGGTAGGTTGAACCCATGCTTGTGAGGGCCTTGGTTGGTTGAACACCCCTATAAGTAAAATCTTACCCATGATATTAACTTTTTTTAACAAAATATTATATATGATACTTTAATATATTAGTTTTCATAACAAAGAAAGTAACAATTAAATCATGGAAGATAAATTTTCACTATAATGTCAATACTAATTCACAACTCATTCACATGTTAATTTTAAATAAGTCTATATTTATTGGTTTAATATGATATTATAATAATTATTAACCACATTCACATGGTGTGTTGTCTCACAACTCTTAAAATAGAACCCATCATCCGTGCACATGGTTTCAGAGCTAAAATATTTATTATAATCATAATATTATTGGGACAAGTTTTTTATTTTTTTTTAATTATTTTATTTTAATATTAAAAAAATTAAAGGACTATATTAATCTTAGGAACCATAATTGTATCCATAAAACGATCCACCACCTAGAGGGTCATCATTCATACATAATTTCAATCATTCACTTCACTAAACCACCAATATAATCATTTTTATCCCCCCACAAATCGCTCTCCTACTCAACATCGCAGTGGTTTTCAACCACATTAGTGTCATTATATATATTCCACCATCAACCCACCAAATAATGCTCCACCACCACCCCTAAAATGATAATTGTGTCTGATCCAAACATATCCTCATAACTTCTATCTTGAATGAGAAAAAATAAAATATTAAAATGAGTATATTTAATTATTTTATATTATTTTTTAATGTAGGAGAGATCATGGGTGACCCATAGGATTATACAAGGTGGGTGGTCTTGAAATTTTTATTCACATTATATGTAAGATTTTTCAAAAAAAACTTGTGACGGATTTCCCCGAACCACTCTTCCCATTTCATATTATTACACTACATGGGTGTGCACCCAAACCATGAATTATAGAAAAAAGCCTCCAAAAACATAAAATTTTGACATGAAACTCAAATTAAATTTTATAATTAGTGAATAAAAAATGAAACACATAATAAATAACATCATGGATTTCATAATTTCGTACACCATATCACTTTCTACACTATGAAATTCATTAACTAATCTTTTGACTAATAAATTAATAAGATCGTGACTCTTTCATGATATATGATCATTGTTATTATTTATTTATGAAATTAATAATATTATTTAGTAATATCATATAAAAAATATTTTATTCAAATTTTAATTTCACTATCCTATAATTTATGAAGACTTGGAAAATTCATATCCTTAATTGGTTGTATAATAAAAATTAATCCAAAGAAACTGATTAGAAAAAGGAAAACGAAATGGAATTCCATTATATATAGTCATTAATGAATCAAAAACCTGAATATATCATGTATTAATGATACATTTCAGGAAAAACACTAGATATCACTAATCTTAATCCTTAATTGATATCTTATTTACAAACTAAATTTATTATTCCAATGTAAACTGATTAATCATTGAAAACTATTCACAGCCACACATTAATAGGAATACTGAGGATATATATAGGTATATACCTCATTTATAATTACCCTTATGAGTATGTATTAGAAAAATATGAACACCTATATAATCACATTACAATTTAAGAATGATTTGAATTTATAATCAATAAGAAAAATGATATATTTATAAAGTATATCATACCATTTTCTAATTCAACCCTTGATTAATCTGACATCACCACCATAATAGACTACTAACAAGATTTGCCTCTTATCTAAGATTTCATTCACACTTTATAATTTAGTTTGTATAATTTATTAAGATCGAATGGACAACCATAATGATGATAGGTATTTGGAACTTTCAAATACATGGGCTTAGATTTCAATAGTTTACTACACTAGAAACATATAATAGATCTATTATCAGTTGAATCGATAGGAAGGGGATCAGAGGATTGGTCCTTACTATCATTATTTTTATGCTAGTGTCTTTCTTATGTATACTTCTCATAGGATAGATCATCTATATTTCAACTAGGTTTCATTAAATCATAGCCTAAAATCGATATTCTCACCAAATGTTTCGACACCATAATATCCTTATTGAATACTTTATATATTAAGTGATTCTAGATGAAAAAAGTTCTTAATTAAGGCTTAAACCAATACCTCATTCAAAGAAAAAATATTTCAATGAGTCAATAATTACTAACTCATGAGATAAATGTACTACCTCATCAAAATAATCTACATACTCCTTAATCATTCATTTTTCATACTATAGGATCATAAATTCCATCACCTTTATATTTTTAAATCATTAATATTGTTACACTTGATAAAAATGGTCTTGAAATAATCTCAATAAATTATTTTTAGTTGTTTAACCAAAATACCGGTTTTCCACCATTCCTTATAGGTTCCCTTGAACATGACCATGGTAGCTTCAACTATATAGGTTTTAAGATTCACAAAATAATTGAATATTCCTTCAATATTGTATATCTTCCCTTCCATCAACTCTTATTAACCTTGATATACCTGGAAAATATACAGATTCTATAGGATAATATCTTGACAATAATTCATAGATAAATATTAATTTGATCCTACCCCCACATTGGGAGTTTATTTCGAGTAAAAAACTATATGAACCATGTCTAGATAAATTTTAATAGACTATAAGATATCACCTGGAACATTCCTCCCACAATTAGTTGAAACTTTTATAATAGGTGAACTCTAAAACATCATGGAACAAGAAACTCAATTATAATATGTATTTGGATTTAAAAACCCAAAATCCAAAAAACAAAAAAAATAAAGTGATACTAAAACAATATGAAAAGTCCCATCATGTCAAGATCAGGTCCAATTATAACATATTAAAAATGAAAAAATTATGCAAATTCATTCAATTAGAATATTCACAAAATATAGGGATAATATTCTTTTTTTAAACCATTTGATAAAAGAGTGAATGGAATTACTTTTAATAAACTATTATTTAATATTTGAAGATTTACCTTATGATAACATAAACCAAAACCTCATTGTAATCCAATTCTTTCATAATGAAATTAATATCATTTTGTAAAACATTTTATGATAAAAAAACAAAGCTTCTAAAAAATAACTCATTAGAGGTTTAAATATAAGATTTGAAATCAAATATAAAACCTAATAAAATATATTTTATAATCAAATTTTTTTTAAAAAAATTGAAATTACTTTTGAAAAAAAATCAACTTGGATGCTTTTAAAATAATTTTTGTAAATTAAATATTATTTTTGAAAATAAAAACCAACTTATTCAAAATATCATACTAATTCAATCAAAACAAATAATATCAATTATCATAAAACTAATTTCAAATTTATCAAGAATAATTAATAATAGATGTTGTTATCAATATATAATAAACCAAAACATAAAAACTAGATGAGTTATAATATATACCATAGTTTGTTGCATGGTCCCCTTGAATAGTCTACAACCTCTATATAGTGGTAATGTAACCTCGGTTTCAATATATTTTCACTTGAAGCATTGAAAAATTTCAAAAATAACTTCTAAATTTTTTTCATAACCTCGAAATCATCAATTATAGATAAAAAATGAAAAAGACATAGAAATAAAACCTGAATTCAAAGATATTGACTTGACTGCCCTTGGAAACTAGATGTTTGATATTAATAGTATTGGTCATGAAATTACATAAATCATTAGTTCTAAATATCTTATATCTAATCTATCATTATTTTTCAAATAATAATAAGGATCTAGTACCATTTTCACAAAAAACTAACCAGGTCAATTGGCCACATCACATCAGTCGGCTTACCAACTGGTCCAAATCCCATTTTCAGTCACCATGATTTAGATGAGGGTGTTACACATACATATTAGAAATAATTTATCCCTCTATGTATAAGTTAATCATCACTGTAAAATTACTAAGAGTTAGACTTGAAGTATACATACATTTGGTATCCATGAAAATCAAATAAAGGGTTTTTAAATTAAAAACAAATCAAATATGTTATAACCATATCAAACAAATAAACATACACTAAAAAATACCCAAAAATTAAATATAGTTATTCTAAATATGTAAAAATTTAAAAGATAATGTATATTAAAAATTTATTTAATATAAAATACATCATGAAAATTATAGGCAACATAAATCACCATAGAAACATCTCATTGTAACCTGAAGTCACCTCGACACCTTAAGATATTCAATTAACTAGAATAATAATTAATTATATCTAATATGGAAGCCACACCATAATCACTAGTATAATTAAATTATAACTAATTACACACTAAAGTGTGTATGTATTGTATGAGATAAACATGTCAAGTAGCATTCCACCATAGAGTCTATGAAATTATATTTATAATACATATAAAAAATTCTAGTTTGAAGTACACCTAGAAAATATTTTTACAATAAACATATATGTTTTGAAAAAAAACATCATTATATTTTTACCTTTTCAAAAAAAAATCATTTAAATTGAATTAAAAAGAGGTCATAATGCCTCTTTAAATACAATGTGAAGCTTGGGATATAATACCATTGGTTTATAAAAATAGATAACAATGACTTATATTTTTCCTCTAAATATTTCCTTACAAATCATTTTAAAAAATAGAGTTGAAAACCAATATATAGAAATAATGAAATAACAAAAATAAAACCTCATTAAATAACTTTATGTAATCTGGGAACAATTAAATCATTATAACACTAATATAAATAAAAAATTTAAAACAATATCAAAATGGTAAAATGTATATTAATAATGTCAAAGAGTAGTTATTCACATAATTAAATCACTATAGAACTAAGTAAATATAAAATTAAAATATATTAAAAGTTTTATCAATTTAAGAACTTAATTTAACAATATATGCTTTATGGTAACTCAATATATCTTAATGAGGCAATACTAGATCTACATGGGTTGAACCTACTTATATACTATCAATTCATTCCAAACAAATAACTATGGACTTACTCTAAACTAACTAAACCAATAGGTACTCCATATATGTATGGTCTCATCATTAAATAAGTGATATGATCTTGTGCATAATATAAGCCAGTATGGCAATCATCTATTAATTTTCTACTTAGTTACCAAGGGTTCTCATGACATTATTTAATTGAACTGAGGAAACATGTGACAAATAAAATTTGATTATTAATAATACATATCGTATTCAATACCTTATATCACCTCTAAAAATTGTTAAAGGAAACATCCCCAACATATTTATATTCAAAAACTAACAATTCATATCACATAAAATTAATTCCCATATAATCTATCTTTATATAGTGAAACAATACCATGTGTGTAAAACATGTCATGAAATCCATTTAATGATTTTCAAGATGGGCCTTTCAGTCATATATGGAAAACCAAGGCATGATATCATTATATATAAATCATGGAACAATAAAAACATAAATTTAATCAATATAAAACACAAAAAATATATAAATATTTAAAAATGTAACAAATGGATAATAAATCAGAAAGTCAATTTAATAAAAGGCAGGAAGATGCATAAAATTGGAGTATCAATTTTAAAATAAATAATTACCCTTATTTGGAATCAATTAGTATCGAAAATACCACTTTGGTTGATGATTTATTTGTAAAATTACTCTTTTGAATTTTCAGAAACACCTTGAATGCATGAAAAATAGTAATCAGAATAAATACCAATAATCCACGTAAAACCCTTTTTCATATATATATAACATACAAACCTTGGAAAACATTTAAAATATTTTGAAAGAAAACAAATATCGATATATTTTTTATAATAAATGGGTTTAGAAAATTAAGTCATCACATTACATTCCAAATAAAAGTAATTATATAAAAATACATTGTGAAAAATTATCATTCTACCCCGAGTGGATGTTATATCACTTGAAGAAGAGAGAAAAACTCATAGAGATCATGTGGAACACTTAACATCATAAAAACATCCAATTTATTAATAAAAATTAAAACCCCATAAAATCATTATTATTTAGTGATGAAATATTTTAAAAGAATAGAAGATGTTAAAGGAATAAGAGTAAATACACTAACTTAAATATATTATAGAGTTTTAAAAATGAATCTATAAATATAATTCCAAGAGGAAAGGGAGAATAAGGATCCAATGTGAGGGTGATATCCTATAGAATTATAGATAGTTTTGAGGAGAAAATTGAACGTTCATGTGTTTAAATTATATTAAAAAAACATTCATGGTTTCAAAATATTGTATTTTTTTTGTATAGGAAGAGATCCCATGCACCCCACCCATGCAAATATTTTCCTTAAAAAGAGAAAATATCAATTTTCATTCTTCATTAGATGGGATATATATAGGCATGTACCCATCCCATGAATATTATTAAAACTATCAAAATTCATAAACTTTTTGTTTAAAACTAAAATTGAAATCTATGGTCATTTAATAATGAATAAAACACTAAAAAATGACATTATGGGTGTCACAGCGATCCTTGGACCCCATTTTAATTTTCCCCTCTTTGATCAATAATACATAATCAATTATAATAAACTATATCATTTTTAGACAATTTTTGTTGGTCATACTAATAAATGATAAAGTCATAGATGAAAAAAAAATTAATATGGCATACTCATTCCAAATTTTGAGTTTTTTTAAATTAATTGTAGATATTATTATATTTTTTTATTCTAATTATTGAAAATTTTCCTTTCATATACCGATCGTTATTATTAATATCATGAAATGAATGAATAATATTTTTCCCCATTATTTAGAGGTACTCTAATATTTTCTACCATATTCTTTTTAATACCCTCTTTTTTGAGAGATTATCACGATATAAATCACTACATGAACAATATTTTTAATCTTATAAAAGAATGAAGCCATTAAAATCTATTAAAATTATTTATGAAATTAATCAATTATGTCGAATCAATGTGATCCTGAGAACTACCTTATGTTTTAACCTTTAAATAAATCATAGAGACCATGGATGTCATTCTTATAATCCATATTATAAGAAATTTTTATTTTATACCATAATTTTATGGTATTAATTTCATGATTTTAATTGAGTTTAAATATAGAGTTTGGTTTATTATATAGAGATACTAGACTTTATATTCTAAAATAAATAATGATATATGAATTTATCTCAATTTTATTTCAGAATAAGGTCAAAATGTTTTTTTTATTGTGTTGAATTCCTCTAAGTTTTAAGAAATAGATTAACTAATGGGATAACTTACATTTAATATTGGGTAGCTACCTTCCCCATTGTTTTTCAGACAAATAAAAATAGTTTTGGGGGGATATTGATAGTGAAAATTAAATTGATGGTCTTGTTTAACATCCAAAGTTCTGATTATTTATTATTTTATAAATTATTTTTAAAAAATAAAAGAGAAGAAAAATTTAAGAAAATATGAATTTTTATTTGAATTTTTTGAATAATAATGTTTTTATCCTATTGAAAGCAAGAAAAATGGAATTTGTGATTTGTGAAAATTGAGGAAAATAATAACAATATATTTTTAATTGTTCTTAATTGAACATAATTAATTATATCTTGAGAATTAGGGTACCTTTTTGAACATTGAGTTTACTTTCTATAACAATTCCCATAAAACCTTTCCCTAAAATACAATAAAACCATTATTAAATCCATCTCAATTATTATGGTTTTATATATAAGTGGATGTTGAGATAACATAAAAGACTATATATATAATTCATATACTTTAAATTGAGAGTAAATGATCTTGAGTGAAAATTAATATATTTTTTTGGTAAGGTTGATCATAAGTTGGCGTGGGTAAAATATGAATAAAAGGGAAGAGGAGTTTTGAATCTCATTTTACTATGAATTGTGAAAAATAAACATTGAATTGGATTGATTTTTTTTAATGTTTCAATTATGACTACGTGCTTGTGGATATAATTGATTAAATATTTTTCCTTGCTACAATTTGGATTCTCTTTGATTTTATATTTAGTTTTTTCTTAGGGATATGAAAATATTCAAGTCTGAGGGAATTTGATAACCCAAAAACATTCATATAATTTTTTTCATTAGTTTAATTATTAAATTAATAAAATAATTCTAAATAGTTTTTATTTTCATTGATTTATAGAAAAATTAGGATTGATAATGAATTCAAAATGTAGGAAAAAAATAAAAGAAACGAAAAATAAATCATGTTGTAAATATTTTCATCAAAGTTTGTTTATATTTCAACAAATTTGAATGATATTTGTTCATGTATATCTCTAGTAAGGCTGATTTTGTTGGTGATTGTTCAGTATTTTTTAATTTATTCAAATCTATATGTTTTTTCTCTTTAGGCGGACATTAAAAATTTATTTGGAAAGGGCCCTCCTACATCAGTGGTATAGGTTAGGTTTCCAGATCTACCCCTTTCATTCCAAGATCCCTCTATGTTGAATATTCTAGGTAATGTATTAGGGTGTTTTATTTGTTTTTATTCTTCAACATGAATGCTAAAACTTAATATTTTTTTCCCAAATTTCCATCAAGTAGGATATTTTCAAAACATTTTATGATTTTATTTATGTCATGATTTCAAGGGGATTTTGATAACAAAAAAATTGTAATTGAAGACCAAGATAAAACCATGGAAATTAATCCAATCATATTGTAATGGAATTAAATTAGAGTTATGTATGAATTTACATTAATTAATCATGGTTCATTCAAAGAGTAATGCTTCAATTCCTTTAAAAAATTGAGAAAATAAATAAGTAAAAAAGCATTTATCAACCATTGTAATCACAAAATTTGTCCAAGAACATAGAATTAAAGTTCTTCTTAACTATGTGGATCCACATTACAATCATATTATAGTGGTAAAGGTTTGAATGTTCAGATAATTATGGAATGAAATGGAACTATATCTATAAATTGTGGTATAAATTCGTAGTACTATGAAAAGATTAGTAAACAATTTGAAATTTTAATAGGAGGTATGTAAAAGAAAAAGATATTTACTTGTGGCTAGGAACATCATATTATAGCATCCCTATGAAATAATAACATTGTGAAAGTTGTGGACACTTTAATTGTGGTCTCTATCTGAACATCATAAACAAAGGAGGAACATTGGCTAATAGAGTACCAATATCTCACACTGTTGTTGATACCTTCTTTTTATCATGATTTGTTCGATTTAAGATAATAGAAAATTCAATCTGAAATATGAAAATTTTTGAGTTTACATTGTGATATTTTTGATTTTTAGAGTTTTTGAGTGGATATATTTTACATCACAACCGACCTCCAATGCTTGTGTAGTGATGGTGTTAAATTGTGGTCGAAAATCAAAATTTTTAATTATCACACCATGATGTAACCTATTACACTATGATGAATCCTAGCTGTATATATTATATTTTTGAATTTTTTAGAGGTAAGATCCACATTAGATGAATCCTACCTTTTTTGAAGGAACTTTGACAAGGAGGTTTTTATTGAGGATTGTGGAATTTAATTTTTGGATGATAGTAAAGGTTTTCCCCTTTACAGGTTTTATTTGATTTTATTTTCTATTCACATGTTTTATCCATTCCACGTAAATAATTTTTCATTAATGTTGGATGTTCATTCTATCATGAGTGAATATTCTCTTAAGGTGTGGTGAATTAAGGAAAGAATTATGGTGACTCTGTGTGATTGAATGATTTTTATTTGGTAATTATTTTTTATTTTAATATTAAATTTATCTAAACTTTTATTTCATTCATTTTTAATACTTCAAGGTATGTCACAATTAATAGAGGATCCCTAATGTGTTATGGAAGGATGGTACTATAAGATTAGTCTTAATTTTTCTTTTTCCCTTTGATATTGGTTTGTAATGCATCTTGGTTTATTAAGGCTCATTTTCTCATATAAAATTGAATGAATTCAGTTATTATGAATTGACATGTTAAGATTAGTTACAATTATGGAATCTCATAACTAATAAAATTAATTTTATTCCAAAAGTTAATGAGAGAATAATATTTATTGTAAAACAAAATTAAAAATATGTTCATCATCTCTATTATTAATTGGAAGTTTTGGTTTTTAAAGTACATTATTTTTTTTATATTTCAGACTACTTTTAAATTATCATTCACTCTAAATTATAAAGTGAAAAATTAATAAATAATTGTTAATATTAGATTTTTACTCCATTCTCAGTGGTTAAACCTCAGTACTCTCTGTCTCTATACTACCACTTTCATAGTTTTATTGATAATGGGTTATTAATATAAATTCCAAACCTTGAACAACACCATCGGTAGGTGATGGTAATCAAGGGTGTGTTAATTCTAAACCTTGATAAAGCTCATTCATTAATGAAATTTTCCTACAAAAGAATTTCTATGATTCAATTATCACTAATTCAACTTCAATACATTATACAATAATCTCTCTTTCTATTTTTTCTTCTTAAGTATAAGGGATACTATCATGTCATTGGGTGATAAATATGTTCCATTAAAAAATTAGATTTCCGATATATGTTTGAATGCCTTTAGATTAAATAAAAAATGCGTTTTTAGTATGTAGTTTTCATCAACTATACAAGTCAAAAGGCTGTAAGACATGTATGTTCTTATTTTAACATTATTCTATTATTTTATCTTATCAACCTAATGATTATCAATTAATGAGTTTTTATTTTACAATATATTTTGATATATTTTGAGTCTTCAAAATTATTTTGGTTAGAGTGAAGATAAATAGGATATAGAGGTGGGAATTTATAGTACATTCTCAAAAATTGTTTACTAATTTATGAATATATCCCTTAGAGAACAAACTTATAGAAAATTCAGTTAAAAGTACATATATATGATTTTGGATAATTTTGTTTGACATTTATCCCATGTTTAATTTTTTTTTGATATTAAAAATTGAAATTATATTTTTGATGTAATTTTAACCATGTAAATAATTATTTATTCACAAAAATAGTTTCCAAAATGGTTAAATATGTTTTAGATTTTTAAAAATACATTATAATTATAAAAATTTAATTTAATATTTTAAAATATATAATATTTATAATAAAATATATTTTTATGCATATTGATATATTATTTCATTTATTATGTTTTTGTATATCAAAATGAGATCATAAATCATATCATATATACATATTAAATGTTATAATACACCTCAAAATTTTATTTTCCACAAAAAAATTTGAAAAAAAAACATATCAAATTTCAACATCTTGACTCCATGTTTTCAATAAATTTCATGAAATTATATCTCTAAATTTGAGAAATTTATTTATCAAATAAATATATTAAATATCTCATAAAATTGGGTTTTAGAAAAAAAGTATCTCATTTTCATTAAAAAATTATAATTTTTAATATGATACAAATATAATTCAATCCTATTTTGAAGATTAATAACCAAAATTTTAAATTTTGAATTCAATATTTTTAGTTTACTTATTATTATAAAGATTATATTCCTATTATAATTGTAATTTTAACAATGTATAACTTACCACCTTCCAATAGTCATGTAATGACAACATCACACTTATATCTTTCTATAAAATCTCTCAATTACACTTAAAAAATATCAATTCTCATTATTTTATTTTATATATACTAATTATCTATTCTTAAAAGTATAGAAATATATTTATGTTCCATACCACCAAGTTTCTATTAATCTCTCTAATAATTTTCTATTTATATACATTTTCAGAACTACTGTGTGAAGTTTTAGACCATTTAATTAATTTGATATAAATTAAGAGATATAATCAAGTAGTTATTCCTCTATCCCCTTAGGATTATTATATGTGTCTTCCCCTCCTGAATGTGGTTGTTAAGAGCTATTTAATTCCCCGTAATATCCTCAAATATGGATCACAACTTCTTTGATAGAAATATACATTTCACTATAACTTATCTATTATGGATTTACCACACATATTACATCATAGAATCCTCCTTCCAAAACATCCTCACAGTGTAGCCATATTTACAATAGCATAGAAGAAGTCTTCAATAAAATTATTCAACCATGGTCCACTACATTACAAAGTGAATTCCTATGACTATGTCTATTTTTCTCTTGAATAAATCTCCTCCATGAACTACCCATGATCATTCCATGATCTATTAAAAATTATTGTCTCATTGAACCAACTGAGGCATGGCCATTAAAATTATACAATTGGAACTTATAGTTTTTAAGAAAAAAATCATTTTCACTTCTTAGTTTACATTCTCCATGATATAGGGGAGAGAAGTGGTGTGGTGTCTTCTTCTCAATAGAGCTACGACGTATCCTTTTATCCAAGGCATAGGCATCCCAAATTTTCCATTGGTATTGAAAAGACACTTCACACATTTTCCATATCACAAGATGTTCATATGATGTGGGCATTTATTATTTAAATAACTATGGTGCGTCATGTCCTCTATGTTGTAGGACACCTTGAAACTCCATTGATATTGAAAATTAGTTGGTCATCCCTACATATCTCCATACAATGTAGGCATCTCTTCATAACATAGGAACCCTTGAAATTTTTAAAAAATTGAAATTCAATTGTTCACCTACTACAACATAGAGTATTATTTATCATAGAAAAATGCTAAGTAGAATTTCACTATAGTGTAACCCATTTCTCTACAGCGTAGACTCTGTATCTCATATAGATTTCTATTTTAACTAAAAATATTATAAATTTAACGAATCCACAATAATTCTCCAACCATAAATTATTCTTTATAACCTACTTTTTCATAAAAACTATAATTTAATTGTTAATAAACACAATCAATACCAAACACCAAAGGGATTTTTATCAATATATATATATATATATATATATATTTATGATAAAGGGGACGTGTACACCCCACTGTGACATAATGGGTGACACAACTCAACCCAACAGGGGTCCCTTAGATTGGAAATTAATCCAAGTGTTCCACCCAAATACTACCTTCAATAGTATAGGGGTAGGTGACTATAAATGAGTAGTCGTATCACACAATAAAGAAGACAATATACTATATCATCTTTTAATAGACACATATCCCAACAGTATAAAATAACTAACAACACCAGAAGAATATTTTTTTAAACAAAAAAACCATATATGAAACATTCATGGGACATCAAATAGAAACTTAATGCTACATAAGAAGAAAATGAAAGAATTATATATATGTAAATCCTCTAAATATGACAATAACAAGAAACTTAAAATATACTCATTTCAATATTTACTCTTGGATCAATCCTTATTAGTAACGGTTGCCACCAGCAGCATGTACCAACATGATCCACTATACAACACCGCCCATTATCGATCATCATCTCTAAACAAGAAACCCTAGATCCATTTCCACAAATACTCTCTTTGAACTATTAATTTTCTACACAGACACTAAACATGTGGTTATAAATCCAATATAGGGATGAGTATAAAAATAATCGATAGGATGCATTAAAACCACAAAGGAAATATAAATTAATTAGTCATATAAAAACTCATGTTATGATAGGGTAACCAAAAATAAATGTAAGAAATGTTCCATTTATAATTAAATACTATAAGTCCTCAAGGATACAAAGAATTAACAGTCATATGAACTCAAATTCTAAAATTCCATATGTCATGGGAAACCAATTAATCGTAGAGAAACAAAAAAGATAAAAAAATCTGAAGTCAAAAACCCGCCTATAAGATGTATATTTAAGGAAAGCTATTGGGTTATTAAGGATTTTAAAGACACAAATCATACAATATTCTCATCTTAAATAAATTCCAAATTACCACTAGAATCCATAAATGATGACCTTCTCCTCACTAAAGTTTTCACATCATTCAATGGCATACCATATATATTCATCTGAAACTATCAATACCACACTACTATTCTATAAACCCATATGGGTACCCACTCATTTTCAATATACAGATGTTGGTCAAAGGAGTGATAAACCCTGTTATCATAACCATCTTTCTTATGGGAAACCCATGTCACCTCACATAAACTGTAATGTGAGACTCATACCTCGATGATGGATAATTATCATCTTATGGTGTAACTAAACCATATAGAGGACCTAATATTCACATAAATAGAACTCATACCCCAAGTAAAACAAAATAGGTTGAGTAGTACTAAAATATATCATTAGTGTGTGGGGTAACCACACCTCATCAACGTCGATGGAGTAATATTATCATGCTAATCTGGGGGACCCACACCCAATTTATATAGGAGAGTACCAAAATCTATGATGAATATAGAGGACCAACATCCTATCACTCAAATGATATCGAGATAGTACCTACCTCATGAACATTTCGATCATTATGATTAAACCTAATTAAAAGCCCTACAGAGCTAAGGTAACAAAGGACAATATCACCTAAAAACCCAATTTGGATGCCAAAGTGAATCACACAATCACATTCTATGTGAAAAAATGATTAGTATAGACTAATATTATGTCCAAATATGAGTCCCAAGAAAAGAGATATGAAAATACACTAAGGATAGAGAATTAAACAATATATATCTTTCATGTACGTGAAATATAGCCTCTATGTATCCACATGGTCATGTACTACCCATCCTAGAACATGTGGAGTCAACTTACACGATGTGTACTATAATTTAAATGGATTGTGGGACTAGTGGGGGAACTTGATGTGTACCTCCAACAATCTGAGTCATGTACCCTCTAACAACATGGGGTGTCCCCTCTCTCACATGGAATGTAGTCTAGGAAGTTATCTTGGGAATGAACTTATCCAACCAAATAAAACTACATGTTGTTTAAATCCATAACATATTCTATGTGATGTTTATAAATTCCCCAAACCTAGCATTATATCCAAGGTGGTACATGATATTTGTTCTTATGAACCACACATTATGTTGTTTCATTCTTCATCAAAATTCCAGATATCCTATAATTGTATACCACCACCACCTATATTCTCATAAAACTATTTCATTTCACTATACATAACTATATAAGACCTTCTAGGTTGGAACACACAGATATTTTTATGAGAAATATTTTTTATGTCTTTTGTTACACAGAACATCGGTTTATCTTACATTACATGCAACACTGAGTTTCTATGAAACAACATTTTGTTACTGTAATTATTAAAATAAATAAATTATAACCTAAGAATTATAATGGAGGGAGTGAACAAGATAAATTTAATTATGAAATTATTTTTTATACATGTATATATAAATCTTTGACCAATTAATTATAAATGAATGTAAATTTTTTTAAAAAAATAAAACGGATGTTTTTATGAAAAAAATAAAAAAATGTGCACTAGTGTGTTTTGTACCAATAAATAAAAAAGATAACTCATTTTTATTATATTAATTAAATATATATAATATATTCAATATATTTTTTAACATTCTTATATTTTGTTTTCTATACATGTTTTAAGAAAAAATCCAATTTTATGTATAAAATAAGTATTTTTCTAAAAGGCAGTTTTCCCCCTTTTGATGTAGAACATGTTAAAAATAATGTTTCTAAAACTTTTATATATTATATTTGAAAAAAATAAAATTATAATTTAGAATAGGGATATCAAAATTTACTTTGGTGGAACTTTTGATATTTTTCTGAGAAGTTTCATATCTTGATAAATAATGAAAATACAGATTTTTATAGAAAGAAATATTTTCTATTAAAGCCTTTCTAAGGTAAAATTATGTTTTGGATTATTTTAAAATTTAAATTAGTTAATTTTACTTTAAAATAATCCAATTATGGTTTTGGAAATGATTTTATAACCGAATTTATTATAAAAATATTTTATGTTTTAAAAGGGATTTTTTTTTGAAAAACTATTTTTCATGGTGTCTTACTAGTTTTATTTTAAATTAGATTTTCAACTTATGTGTTTTGAATTCTGAAAAATGGATTCCAAATTTGGATTCAGAAGTTCCAAATTTATTTAATATTTCCCTTTTTTCAATATGAATAGTAACAATGGTAAATTTTGTTAGTCTCCAAAGTGCAAATTTGGTAATTTAGGTTAAAAATAAAATTATAACAAAGTTAAAATGAATCTAACACATGAAAATATATTATTGGATGAATAAAATTATTACCTTAACACATATGGATAAAAATTAAGTTGTTTAATGGACACTTTTCCTTGAAAATGGCTTATATAATATTTAAATCAAAGAAGGACATAAAATATCACTTTATTTGCCTTAAATATTCCTTATGCGTCCACATGGGAAAAAAGTATGTTATGAATGAATAGTAATGTAAATTTTTAAATTAATAAAAATATTTACATTAAATTAATTTATTTGTGACTTTTTCGGCCACTTATATGAGATTATGATATTTATGATATTTTATTTAATAAATATTCAAAGATATCACATTCATGTTTTAAATAATATATCATTTTTAATATTGGGTTAACAAAAATATATATTATAATATAAATATTATTATAAAATTTAGAAAATTTATCTTTATCATGGTATTATATTTTTAATTTTTAGTGAAGAAATAAGTATATTAAATAGTTACACAATGCTAATGTAGTTATTATTTTTTTAATTAAAATATCAAATAAATGTTATTAAAAATACTAAAATAAATATAATTTGACATAATTAATGTGGTAAAATAATTTTATATATTACCTTGACCCATTTGGGATATAAATAAAATATTTTGATTGATGTTAACTTATTGTCTTGATTTTTTTAAATGTCCAAAAAATGAATTTTGTTAAAATTAACACTAATGATATTTCATAAAAATAAGATTTTATTAAATTATTTAAAAAAATAAGTTTACAAATAAAAAATATAATATGTTCTAAAATTTTATAAATTTTTCATCTATGTTCTAATTTACATCATATATATAAAACTTACAACCTTTTAATATTTAAAATGTTTTTAGCTTAGTTAAAATTCAAATAGGTTAACTAAGGGTTAACCAAAATAATAAGGTTTAAAATAATACCAAAACTTGTTTGAAATATATTTTTTGATTATATTAAAATATTATATCATATTATATTCTAATACATTTCTTTTTTTGTATTTTTATTGAGATTGAATTTATTATAATTTAATATTTTTAGAAATTCTAAAAGTGTCCTCCACCTCATTTATAATAGGCAATCAACTCCCTCACTTCTTCACATCAAATTGAGTATTATATATAGAAAAAATATACAAAATTATATAATAAAATTCCTTATATACATTCTATAATTTATGGAATTCTCAATATAATAATTTAGTAGTCCTTTTAAGGATATCTAAAGAAGTCATTTCGAATAAGTGGTAATCGCTCTAACTGATCACTCTCTTTTACTACTCTTATATATATCCTATAAAAATTTTATATTTAGGATATAATAATAAATTAATATTATTAAATTTTCTTAAATTTTATTATTATTATGAACACACCGTTATACATCCCCATTCCCATCAAACAATAATTGAAATTATCGATCATGCGTACGTACGACTTACCCTCTCCACATAGAGATACAATTCATTTTCAATAACTATATTTTATGAGTCGTAATTATGATGGTTTTAAACTTTATATATGATTTTATGAAATAATTATACTTCTTTAATGATAATATCATATATTCCTTTTTACCACCTAATCTTTTTGTAAATGATAATGTCACTAGTGTGTATGTATGGATTAATATCTCTACAATGTGATGTGATTTTTTTTCATCTATATTTCATATGGATGATAAAAATGTTTAATTTTATTAATATATATAATATATATATAACATAAAAATATTCTTTGATGATAATATATTGTTTATATTTCTTTCTTTTAATATGGAAAGAAAACGAAAACAATGTTCATGTGTACGTATGGCCTACTGTCTCCATGAAGGGTGTATTTTTTTCTATATATAAAATTTATGAATCACCATGAATAAATATATAATGAATATATATATCAAGGTTAAAATTATAGATATTATAAAATCATGATCTATTTAAGATGCCAAGGATAAAAATTCAAAGCATGAATGAAAAACAAAGCGGTTATTACCGGAATTATAAATTTAACAAGAATTGTTAATAAAATAGTAATATAAAGTCATAAGTAAATAATATATGACATTATATATATTAATATGGTTCTATGGTATATTTATAATAAACTTATATTTATTATAAATTATTTTTTAACTTATATGAAGGAATTCAAGACTTAAGTTAAGGGGTTTTTATCTCTCTTTTATTTCATTGAGACACATGCCTTATACACTACGTATTTATTCTATGTGGTGTATATACTACCCATGAATTTATTTTATAATAATTATCTATAATATAAGGGTATTTTAATATTCATATAATTTTCTTTTTTTATGGTTCATATGATTCTACTGATTATATATTAGTAAGGGATACTTTCACTATCTCATTTTATTTTGCATTGTTTATATGTAAGTATCTACTGGTGATTATTTATCTTCCATGTCCATGTTTCTTAAAAAAAATTTCCAAAATATTTTTATTATTCTAATACAATTTTTAAAGTCATTTTTACTCATTATTACTGTTTTACTAAATATTTTTAAAGGAATCATTTTTTTTTGTTTTCTTAATGAGGTACTTTGTTACTTTTCCCTAAAAAGTATGAAAGGAATGATTTTTTTTAACTTATGTAGAATGAATAGATTTTTCTTATTTCAGGATTACTTCATAACATGGAGCTTCAATTAAAATATTACATGGTTCTTTTCAAAGAAAATTTGTTCTTTAAAAAATTTCATGGAATTTTAAGAAAATAAAATTTTTTTGACCCAAAAAGTATATTTTCCCCAATAATTATTTTCAAGTGAGGTCTCAAAATTATTTTCCATCTATGATAACATTATTTGATGTTAATTAAATTTAATGGGATATTTTTCAATGATACTTTAACTTTTATTCTTATGGTTGGTTTACGTTAATGATGGAATGATAACTATGAAACCCATTTCTTTTCCTTGGGTTATGTTATAATTGAATGATGTTTATGAAACTCATTTAATTTCATATGTTCTGATATTATGAATGATTTATTTTCATAGGGAACACATATGTATGGTATTCATTATTTGATTGGTGGGACCTATATTTCCCTCCAATTCATTAGGTAAATATTTTTATCTCATGAGATAGCCAAGACTCAAATGGGAAGTGATATCAGTTCTGTAAAACAAGACAGGAACAAGAGTAAACTCAGTTCAGTAATTCAATATTGGAATGAGAGTAAACTCAGTTTAGTAATACATGGATGAAATTAGGCATGAAATCAGTTTAGTAAAAGACATTTTTTACTATAATGGTCTAAGTAGTGATCCCTGGCTAATATGAAAATTATTTTCTATGCTTATGTGTATGCCATAATTTCATATCTTATGTTATGATCTTATTTAATATGTTCTTTGATTCTTTATAAACTTCTATGATTTATCCCATGTCATGATATTATGATTCTTTGATATGTAGGATATAATTTTCAAATTTTTTTAATGTTATTATGTTTTATTCTTATGAAATGATTGATATCTCCCTTGTTTACCCTTATTGAGCATCTGAGGTCACCCATTTCTTATGTTTTCTTTTTCTTATGTTACATAAAAAGATTAAGAAAGGTTAATAAAGTGGAATATATTTTTCAGAAACATTTAATATCTTTCACCAAATTAGAATAATCTGTTCTAAGTTTCCAAATACATTAAACTATTATGTTCTTTGGTTGTGTGTTATTGTATGGTATGAAATATTCAAAAAAAATGATGCAATTTCTATGTAGGTTAATCCTTAGTCGTTATAGAGGGTTTTTATTAACACCCAATATATTATTTTTTATCCTCTCCAGTGAAGTTAGCTTGATTCATCCGATATGATCTGTATTTTGTCTCCCAATAATTTATCCCATTACTACCACCATACTTGAGGTGATTACCATCACTGCCAGTCACCAATTCCTCACTATTCAATTCACCCAAGGTCGAACCACCTGTCAATGCAGTGGTTTGAGGTTAACTTTCCTCACATGATGAAGGATAAAATATAGAATAGTGATGATGTGAATATAGGCCACCCAATAATCCATTTATAATGCACAACAGGGTACCTGGAATAAGAAGGAATACCCAAAGGAGATAACATGGGGAGTATTAAATAGAAACTTATGAAACAATCATTGTGTGCAAAAATTTAAAAATTAGTGAAAGTTTTATTCTTGAAGGAAAATCACGAGAAAACCAAGTCTGAAAGTCTATAATAATAAAAATAGTGGAATCAATCTATAATATGAGGATTACATAAACTTTTAGTGATGAATAATGATACATGAATCATATAAAGAAACCCTAAATTGATAGAGAATCAATATCACATTAATATATTGTTGATTCTAATGTTTCATTCTTCACCATCATGTGATCTGTTTATAGATGGCGTCGTATATATGGTCCCAATACTTTGATCTACTAATGTTTCCACCAAAATCTAGGCCCTCTCCCTCTCTTGAACTAGGGTTGTGTCGATAAAAAAAGTGTTCAAACCTATAGCGGTTCCATGACATGGATTAAATAGATATAATTTAGTTTCTCATTATAAATAACATAAATAATTAGATATAATTTAATTTCAATAATTGAAACACTCGTGATGGGTTGCCCTGATGACCTGAGATTTGAGTGAAGGTTATATCCCTCTAGGATAAATCCCATATCCCAGACACTATTGTGGTGTCTTAATTTCCATAAAAGTTAATATTCAGAAGACTTAACCATCCCTATTCATGGAATAAATAAATAATAAAAAACACTTAAAATTGATCACTGTCATAATTTATAAAAATCCATCTATGGGATAAATATCATACTCTAAGATCAATTGGATCATCATAAACTTTTTTCAGAGGTATTATTATATGGTATATTTACTATCTTACCCCAATGGAAGTCTCAAGACTCAGAAACTCAAAATTTGAGCTAAGTGTTGATCATGCATAATCTGGGTCACTAAATACTCCCCATACTTAAGCCTTTTCATCCTTAAAATGAAAAAAAAAATTGATTTTATAAACCAGGAAGATCATGAAACAACCTCATCCAGAAAACAATCCACCTTCACGCACATATCCTCTATCATTGGGGGTTTGATCCTATGAGAGAGAATTACTTCATCGACTAGTAAAATAACTCCATTTCCTATCATCAATACAATATAATCCATATCATCTAGAAGTGATACCTTAATTGAAAAAAGTACATACTCTATGGGAGTATTTCTAAAACTCTATGCCCAAAACCATTTTCCTATTTGAAGGTTTTCCTACCACATGGAGATAAATTTATTTACTAACCACTTTAATTTTTCGAAAAATGATACATTCTTATGGTTCCATATTGTGTGAGTTCTCTAATCCCCAATTTTTAGATAATTATAGATAGTTTTGTATGATAACATCCCTTCTGAAATGTGCACCAGTGCTGAGAACTTTTAAAAATTACATTGCCACCAGATGAGTTATAAGTAATTATTCACATATAAGCTTACATCATATTCTCTTTCATCTCCATCCTATAAGAAATAGGAACCAATTTCATTATCCCATGGAACAAAGGAAATATGGGACCTCTTTTTCTACCAATTTGGAAAAATACATGGGAATATTTCATCCACATGATAATATCTAATAGGTTTTTATACACCATTGAAGACATCTCAGTTGCATCATCATATATCCTTCATAAAATATACTTATGGGAACTTTATAAAAACACCAATCTCATCCAAATACTCAACACCACACCAATGTCCACTAAAAATCACAATCTTTTTTAATTAGAAGTATAAAGTCTGGGTCATTTAAATAATCCCACCTTATTGGCTCTAAACCCAAGAATAACACCATCCAAACTTTAGAAATCGAAAACCAAAACCTTATAAGAAAAACCCATCCCCCACTGTAGAGAAAATGTTTCCATGTAATGGTTATATCCATAATGATCCACTGGACGCACCACTCAGAGGGTCGTTCTCCACTAGGTATGTCTTCACATAGGATATTCATCCTGATATTTAATACAGACATAAAGAGAAATAAACTACCCACTTGGGTAAGTGTTTAACATGCTCACTTCCTTTAGTAAATACAAAATGGCCCATCGCCTAGGAATAGTTTTGATTCACCAACATTTATTTAATTTGACCTAAATCTCCCACTCTATTCAAAAAATAATTTTCCAAAATCTAACATCTCAAGAACCTCCTCCATCATCCCAATAGTGTCCTCTACTAGAAGAATAAACAACCAAGTTAGTGTTATTCCACCATGACCTCATCAAATTCTATCTAATAAATGTCATAAAGACTAATGAAACACCATAAATCAAAATCTCAAAATTCAAGAGTCTACTGAACTTCTATAACATGACATAGATATTACTAAAACTAGAATATTTATTTATTTATTTTCTTATTTCATACTAATAAGTAGTAAATATTAGTTAATCCTCCATGGAAGTTTTATGTATGTGTGAATGATAAATAAAAAATAAAACTCAAGAAATGAGAAAATGGTTCAAAATAATGGATGTGGTTTTGAAAAAATATGATTACATGTCACTAAATTAGAAAAGGGAGAAAATTAAAGAGAGAATAAAAAGAAAAATATAGTAAGGAGTAAAAAAATATGAGGTAGTGGAACTCAATTGTGTAGCTTAAATTTTTTCCCTTCATATGTGATAATTGAAAAGTTTATTAGATTTTAAAGATATTAGTTCACTAATTCATTCTAATTATCAACCTATGAGTGGATAAATCCTATAGTTTTTAAATTAAAACACATACTCATTCATGAAAATTATAAATTTGGATACACTATGATCAAGTGATACTCAAATTTAGTTTGTTTCTCCAAATAATGATTTTAGAACACTTAAAAAGTTTGGATTCAATTAAATTGAGGTAAATTTTCATTGATCCTATATGTTCTGAAATAGTAACTACTTAATAAGTGTTGGTGAGAGTCACTTCTAAGTAAGGTTTTCTAAAATGAAGTAAAAAATAATTTCAACTCAATCTTATTTCCCCAATATTTTATCTGATGATTATACATGAAACAATAATGCTAAGGAAATTAATAATGATAGAAAACAATAATAGGAAATTTAAAGAAAGGGAAGTGAAAATTTCACTCTTAAGGAGATCCTCATCAAGATTTAGTTCTTGTTTCCTTGCACTTTCCCTCTAGTTATTAGCAATCTAGGTCCTAGTTATTAATCTCACTCTTATAATTCCTCCTCCAATTTATGGTTCTCTCTCTCATTGATCCTCTAGAAAAACACCATTCACAAATGACCAGGAACTATACTCAAATAAATTCACAAACACCTCCTCTTGATTACTCACAATTCTCAAAAGAATATTCATCCCCTCCATCTTCTACATTGTTCATATCACCACTCTAAATCTCCTATCACAGTAGCTCTAGAAAATCTCCTCAAATAGAATTCTAATTATTCCATGTGCTCTTACTTTAGTTCAAGAGTTATGAACATTGATAAATTCTTAGGATTAATTCATTCTACATCAACTTCCTAGGAATCTCATAGAAATTTTTCAAAACTAATCATCAAAATCATAGGCTCCCATTTTTATTTTATTTTCCATTTTTAGAATATTAGGGATTCATGAACATTTAATTTATTATTTTTCACTTTATCCAGTATTATAGGTCATGGATAGCTGTAACACCTTAACATAATTCCCAACCACTAGATGTCATCTATTTTTATCTTTTAGTTTACCATTAAATATATTCCCATCTTTATCTCATTCTAAATTTTTTATCATCACTGAACAGATTAGATTCCATGTTTTATTTTTTGAAAATTTATTCCAACTCAATAAATTTGAATCAGACTCACCGCTTTCATATTTATTGCCTATTTATAGAAAAGTAATTTATTTGAGATGATAAAACTCTATCACACAGATCTATATAACGTTTCTTGGGATTCATACAGTTAATAATCCAAACACCTAGAATATATATAAACATATATTTAAATCCACAACACTAGGGAGTAGGGATCTCACAACATCTTCATCAATATGGGCCTACAAAGTAAAAAAATAGATCTATCAATTTCATACCCATATTTAATTATTCATCACATATGTATATCTCTAGTTAATCAATTACATTATCAGTAATTTATTCCTTCTTCAACTAGGCTCGAAAAGTATTAGCATCATTGATGGCTGAGCTGAAATAGTAAATTCATAAGGTGAAATTTTCATATTTGGGAGCTCAATATTCTTAATATTATAATATTAGAAATCTAAAAATTACAATTTTTGGTTTTTAAGTAGGTTTTGTAACACTCAGGCCTCAATTATAGTAATTAATCATTTCATTCTAAATAAATAATGTCATAATGCACATACCTTTAATCAATAATGTGATTAATACATACATTCAAAAAATTTACAAATTTAATTTGATGAAATTAATTCATTTTTGAAACCTTAATGATGAAATTATTTTATAGTGATTTTTTTATATTTTTTATAAATAGTTGATTTATAGGTGAACTGTGAAAAACACGTATTAAAAAAACTATCACATTTATGAAATTATAATGATATAACAATAATTTCAAATTTTATGAAACATTTTTCATAAAAAAATTATATATTTATTAATTAATATGATTTCTATAAAAATATAATGTTTAATTTAGAAATAAATTCCTAAAGTTTTAGAAATCTGAGTAATATTGTTTTCAAATAAAAACTATTTTTAGTTATTTTTTAATCAATTATTTAATAAATTCCTTTCATTTTCTAGTTTTAAATAAAAATAATTATCATTTTATATAAACTAATCAAATTAATTTCATTGGAATCAAAATCATACTTTTATTTTTCCATAAAATCATTTTAATTCTTAAAACAAAAAAATTTGTAAAAACAATTTTTGTTAAATTTTACGAACATATGTTATAAGTAATTTTTAAAAATTTTGGAAATTGAATATTGTAAGATTTATTAAATATTTTTAATCATTATAATTAATGTTATGTAATAATTTCAACTAAAATTTTGTTCATAAATAATAAAAATATAGTAAATTTGTTTTACCACTATAAAGGTTAAAAGATTTTACTAGGGGTTAAACAAAGAGATGATGGTAAAAATGAAAATTAAACTTGTCCAAATATTATTGGTTGAATATATTTAGACCTTATATTATCTTAAATTAATATTTATATAAATGTTTCACCACTTTCATAAGAAAATGACTTTACATTATTTGTATATTTCATATAATTCCAACTGTGTCCCTCCCCTCACTTATAAAAGGAAACCTATTCATTACCTTTATTTTTAAATATTGATCTCTATATATCAGAAAATAGACACCAAAAACCCTTAATAAATTCCATAAAAACATTCTTGATATTTTTTTCCCTAAGACCATCCTACACAGGCTTAAGGTGTAAGCCAAGGGAGGTCTCTCAATGAAAAGGTAATCGCCTTACCCGAAAGTTTCAGTCTAAATTTCTTATTTTAATTTCTATAAATATATTATATCCTACGTAAAATAATAAATATATTATCCCAAAATAATAATAAGTTGTTATGATTATTATCCTACCATTTCTACCTCATTTCCATCAAATGGAAAATAAAAGTGTCGCTCGTGCGTACATGTGGATAACCACCTCCATATTGTGATATGATTCATTTTACATAACCACCACACATTGGTGGATATAATTATGGATATAATAATTATATATTATATTTATGATATAATTATTATTCTTTTATGATAAAATATTATTTATCATTCTTTACTTATTTTCTTTTTAAAAAGAAGACAATGGTGATTCATATGTGCATACTATTATCTCCATGACCGGTGTAATACATTTTTATTTCTATTAATTTTATATATGATTATAAATATGTATATAATTGATATATAATATATTAATATAATTATTAACATTATATATATGATGTAACCATGATAAATATTCAAGTAGAAAAACTACTGAATGAAAGTATACATGAAAAACGAAGCAGTTAACAACCCAAATGATGGTGATAATGAAAGATTGGTAAATAATGAGTGATAAGGTATTATAAGTAAACCATTATTGTTTTATAGATATTAATAGTAATATTTTATATAAGCATAATAAATTTAAATTTATTATACATTATGTTGAAATAACTTTTGAATCAATTCAAACTTGAGGTAATGGTTTTATGTTACAATATCACTTTTTACTAAGACTATTTATTCTTAAATTTATGATGATGAAAATATATGATATATCACTAAGAAATAATATTTATTTTACTATTATCTAGTCATTTAAATAAATTATAAGAATTAATTTCATTTTCCTCTCTCTAAGCACTCAAAATTCCAAAATAATTGTTTTAAGAATAACTAACTTTTTTTTTCTATTCTGGTGGTAATATTTTTCTTATACATCCATATTTTCATTAAAAAATCCAGAATGTTTTCAATTTTATAAAATGATTAATTAAAGTCATTATTACAGAGGTTTTAATTAATACAAAAATAATTAAAAGGACTCTTACCAATTTTTTGTGAACAAAGTACTTTTTACTAATAGTATGAATAAAATATTTACTTTAACACTTACTGCATGAATTACTTTCCCCCCATAACTAATATTCCTTTACTTGAATATTACTTTAAAATTTTAAAAGTTTATTTTAAAATAAAACATTTTTATTAATATTTAGAAAAAAATTATATTTTAAATATGTGATTTCAAAATGAAAATGGTATTTTCTATAAGAAATGACCTCTTGATTTATTAAAAGTATGTTTATCTATGCCAATATCCTTTGATGAATATTATTATTTACTAGGGATATACTATAATGATGTCACCCATCATATTACACTATATGGATTATGATCATGCTTCTATAGTGGTTGTGTAACATCTTGAGACTGAGGGAAATATTTTTTTCCAAATCAATTTAATCTTTTTGATATTTTACTTTATTAACACACTAAGTTTATCTTGATTTACACACAACACTAAGTTTAAATAAAATGTGACATATTGTTAAAATATTGTTATGATAGTTTTCACATAGTTATTGGAATAGTGGATATTAATAAGGTTAAATAAATTTTTAAAATATGGTTGATAAATGTGCATAAAATGGATTCTTTTGTGACTAATAAATTAAAAATGAATATAATATCCTTTTAAAAGTAAAATTAAATCTTTCTATGAAAACTATTTTTATACACACAACTGTGTTTTATTTCAATAAATTAACAAAAACACTTTTTTAATTATTTTAATTATATTTATATATTACATAACAAACCAAATGTTTAACTTTCATCTTATTTGTTTTATATATAAGAAATAAAAATAAATTCAATTATATGTTTAAAAACTATATTTTTCTATAAAAAAAATTTGTCACTATTTTTCACTTATAATACAATTACTTTTTAATAATTTTATAAAATTACTTTTTTAAAATAAAAAAAACTTTTCTAATCAGAATATAAAATTTATCTTAGGGTGAATTATTGAGTTTTTTTGAAATGTTTCATTTTTTGATGAATGGTGAAAAATACTGAATTTAAATTGAAAGTTGTCATTTCATTTAAATTATATATAGGGATAAATTATATCTTTAATTAGTTTTAATGTAAAATTGTTCCATTTTATATCAATTACTCAAATTTATGCCATTGGGATCAATTTTATATTTAATATATATATAATAACATTTCAAACATGTGAACGTTTTCTTTTTAAACACCTACTTTCTCATCACGTTAGTGGGATTATTTTTAAATTAAAAATTTCAAACTATATGAATATAATATATAATAATGGATTAAATATTTTAAATTATCATTATTTATAATTTTAAATAATTTCAAATTAGTTTTTTACCCAAATTAATACTGAATGCAGTAAAAATTATTTACTGTGTTTAAGGTAAAATGGGTTTACCAAGGGTTAAACTTAAAAGATACATGTGAAAATATCATATATCCTAGTCTAAAAACTATTTTCATCCATATTTAGAATATTAAATATATAAGGGTCTATAATGATCTAATTTGGTTACTTTTAACATTTGAAAATTGTGGGAGTGCTTATTTCTTTTCAAAAAATACCAAGTGTGTCCTCTCCCACACTTATAAAAGGATACTCGTTATCCTTCCTTTTCCACACCATAAATACTATTTTTTGTCCAATAACTACCCAAATAACTTTCCAACAACCCTAATATCATCCTAGAATCCATATTTTTTGAAAAAAAAACAACCTAGGAAGGTATTAGTGCAAACCTAAAGAGAATACCTAAATGAGAGGTAATGTTATTAAATGAGCATATTTATTTTATTTCCTACTACAAATTCTTAAATTATTATTATACCATGATGAAACAATAATATTAGTATCTTAAATATACTAAAAATTTGTTGGGTAAATTTCATAATCTAAAACCATCTTTAATTTCATCCAATGGGTTATGAAATCGTTCATTGTGTATACAACAGAATATCACCTCATGAATAGAGGTTGTTTGTTTTTCTATTACCACCTATCACAATTTTATATAATGCTGAATTTGTTATTTATATATCATATTTATGATATTATTGTGCTTAGTTTGTTATTATATCATACATAACTTCATTATTTCCATTTTTTCGAATATGATAATGTCGCTCGTGTGTACGGTGGACTACCACCTCGCAAAATAATGTGATTTTTTCACGCTTTACATGGAAGGAGATATGGATAAATTTAATAATTATATGTTATATATATTAAATAATTATTATATTAATTAAATATTTATCATTCCAAAAATATAATATATAAATCATTTTATTCAAACCTTTTCACTAAATGAAATATTATAATGTTGTTTGTGTATGTGTGGACTACCGCCTTCACAGAGTGATGTGTCTCTCATGTCATAAACACACCACATGGATGGTATATATAAGTAAATTTAAACAAATAATATGGTATATATTATATTATTATCATTATATAAATATAATATAATACTTACCTTTTTTCCATAATTATCATTGGAAATGGAAAAAAATACTCAATCATACGTACAACACATCATCTCCATGATCGTATCGTACTTCATTTTTCAGAACCATATTTAATTATTAGTTTTAAATTTTTAATTGATTTATAAATATTATTATTATTTCATGATTATTAGTAATGAGATTATGGAACCATGATAAAACTAGGAGGGCTAAAAATAACAAATAAAAAAATATAAGAAAAACAAAGCAGTTATTACCCGAAACCTGACATTAACAAAGAATTGTTAATAAATATGTAATAAAAGGACAGAATTAAATCATATATGGTAAGATATAAGTAATTTTCGTTCTCTAATATATGTATAGTAAACTTATATTAATTATAAATGAGGATTTAATGAGTACGAAGGAAGTCTAGACATTCGGTAAGGGATTTTTGGTCATGCTTTTTACTTCGGTAAGGCACATGCCATATTCAAAACATATTTCCTTTATGTGGGGTATATAATTCTAATGAATTTATATTATTATTATTCCCTAGATACTTATTTGTGTTTAAATATCCATTTTATTATATATCTTTCATTGGTCTTAAGTTTGAAAAGTTAACAAATCGGTATAGGATTTTTATCCGAATTTTCCTTCTTTGAGATATTTGTTATGTTATGCACCTATATTCCTTAAAAATGTTTATATACATCCCCTTTGACGTGTAATATCAGGAATTTATTTATACCCATGATTTTTTTAACATTCATTTTATTTTATTCCTTCACAGGGCTTATGATTTATTATTATCAAAGTAGTAAAGATTTTATATTACAATCTCTTCATTTATCAAGATTATTTATGATTAAGTCTAAATAATTGAAACCATATGATCTAAATCCAAATAAGTCCAATAAATTTTATTATCCCTTTGTTATTCCCTGAGAATACATGTTTTCCATTCATTTCGTCTCATTATGTACTCAAGTGCTCAAAAAGGAATGTTTTTAAGAATAATCATCCTATCGATCAAAAACCCTTTTTCTTCCAAACACATATTTTCAAAAATGTTTTATTACAATTATATTATTTTTAAAATAAATTTTTACCCATGTTTGACTTTTTACAAAAAAAATTAAAGGAATATTTATGTGTTTTTTCAAATGATGGTCTTTTTTCTTTTACTAAAAATACAAAATGGGTCTTTGTTTTTAACATACATAACATGAACAATATTTCCCATTTTCATGGCCACTAAATAATTTAAATATTTCTTTAAAATTTATCAATTTTATTTTCAAAAAAAATTATTTCCATAATATTTGGAAAATTTTAGATTTTAAATAAATTATTTCAAAGTGATGTATTTTTAAAGTGTTTTCTATTTTATAATTTTTTATATTTTAAAACATTTGTTTCAAAGAAGATGGGATATTATCTTATAGAAACGTTTTAAATGAGTTTTAAAAAATTATATTATAATAATTAAAGGTTAATTTCAAATAAAATGATTTTTACAATTTTTTTAAAAAAAAATTTATTTTTAAATAAATTTTATTATCCTCAAGAAAAGTTCCAAGTAGTATTTCAAAATTAGTTTCCATCTAAGATGAAATTATTTGAGGTTACATATGATTTACTGTAGAAATTATCCAAGGATAACATTATTATTATTTCTATAAATGGTTTATGTTTATAATGAGAATATTCTTATAAAACCCACTTATATTTCCAAGGGTTATAGTTTGATTAAATTATGGAATGATTATAAAACCTATTTAATTTCCACATGTTATGTTATGATGAAATTTTTATGAATCCCATTTCATTTCATGGATTCTGATATAATGAATTTTTTATGATCTTGTGGTACACATATTTATTATTTTCATTATGTTATAGTTGATACTTTATAATTAAGGATGGTGGTAACATTATAACCAAATATGGTCGGTACCTATATCTCCCACCAATGAATTGGGTAAATATTTATATCTCAAGAGATAAAAAGGATAGGAATAGAGAGTGATCCTAATTCAGTAAGTTACATTGTCTTCTATAATGGTCATGGGAGTGATCCTTGACTACTATGATGTTATGCATGGATTTCTCTTTCATGTCCATAACATTATGCATGAACCTGATTACATGTTCGCGATGTTATGAATAATCCTGAATATTGGTTCACAATGTTATGCATGGGCCAATCTTTCATGCCGATAAGGTTATGTGTGGACTTTTTCCATGTCTATAAGTTTATTTGAGGCCCTGATTTCATGTCCTGAACTTAATGAGTAATCCTATTTCCATTTATAAAGGTTTTAAAATTTTATAAGCTGATTTTTAAGCCACAAATCTATTTTTTATTCCACTTTTATACTCTCATGCCTTATGTTCCTTGATTTAATTGTGATGAATATCTTATGAACTTATAAATTATATTCCACAACTTATTCTTATGATTTATGAGAGTTTGGGTATGAAATTTATAAGTTATTTTCATTATCACATACTTTTATGTTTATCTAATGCGTTCATATGGTAATAAATTTATATTTCTTATGTTTAACCTTACTGAGCATCTGAGCTCACCCTTTATTTTTTTCCATTCCCTAGGTACTAAAGAATGATTTTATGTAGGTTATGCCTATAAAGAGTACAAAATGGGAATATTTTCGTGGGAAACATTAAAGATCATTCACCATATTAGAATATTGTGTCCCAAGTTCTAGAATGACTAAACTATTAAGCTCCTCAGGTGTGTGTTTGTGTAATGTAATTAATATTCAACTAAAAATATTTATTATCCATGTATTAGAATCACGGGTTTCTATATTTGGTATTAGAGGAAAGGTTTAGTATACCTTTAGAAATTAAGATTAGCAAACATTAGTGATGTCCTTAGGGATATTTATAAGGATATGTCTAGGGATGTAGCAAACGATAAGTTTAAGGATGATTAAAATTATAGGAAAATATCCTGGAAATTTGGCAAAGTATATAGTAAGTGGTTTCATAGAAATACAAAATTTTCTATACATTATAATTGGATTTGGATCAGGAAAAAATGTGTGTAGGGATAACAACCCAGAAAAAAATTGTATTATGCTAGACTCAATTGGGGACTGGTACATAATAATGGGCTTTGTTGAAAACCTTGTTTGACACTCTCAAGTGACTTTCCTTGGAAATTCACAAACTCTTTATAAAAAATCATAAAGGATTTAAATATATAATGACTATTAATGACCTAGGATAAACTTAAGGTGTCATAAATTAAAAATATGGTGTTTGATTTAAACTTCCTATATGGTTTTTTATACTATTTGATTTTCTATTGTGATTAGTCTTTCTCATGTTATGATTTATAGTCTTAGTCAATAGTGGGAACCAGAAGGAACTTGGTTAACATTGAATTTGATATAAAATTTTCTGATGATAATCCAAATGGTATTATGAATGTAGTGAAGGGTTTTGTTATTATTCCTAATCAATTTTCATGGAACGTGATTAAAAACGTGAACCTTAACAACTCTCATACTCAAAAAATTAGATAAGAAAATATTTTTATAATATTTTGGGTAGTGTAGACCATATAGGGAAGAATATTAAGTTTCCTATGTCTCGATAATGTGGGAAGAAACACCTAATTATATGTCTTCGAAGAACATCGAGAATTTTTGACTATGGAAAAGATGGAAACAAATTAAGTAACTTCAAATGGAAAATTAAAATTTCGATTAACGCAGTGGATAAGAATAATGGTATCTTTAAGATGTCATAAACTATTTAATTATTTAAATGTGTAAAGTATGGTAATTATGAAAATCGATGTCCTAAGTTCAAATCTCATGAAGAGAATTAGCAAGGTTTATGAGTACTGGTTTTGAAGTTGATGATGAAGATAATACGAAGGAAATATGAAAGGAAATAGGTATTAAAGAAAATTATGATGAATACTATTTAATAGTTTAATAATTAATTTGTATTATTGATTTATTTTTGTATTGGGATTCAATAATTATGATATATATAAGGATTTTTTAGTATATGTTTTTCATTTATGATTTGAAAAAGTATGTTGAATGATGATGATGACCATGAAAATTTATTTAATAGAAATGTTATATTTTTTGTAAAACCCAAAATTAAAGGAAGTTAACCCTAGATATTTTCTATATATTTAGAAAATGGTGTTTCTTTTTGGAAAAAAGATATTTTGGATAAGAATAAAGTAAATTGGATAGTACTGATTACCTTAGAACATATTAATTATTTGATGAAAAATTGGTTTATTCTAACATGGATGGGGTTTATAAAATGTTTTGATTTAATTAATATATCCAATAAACTATGTTTTATGTAATAAATGATTGTACATGTATTTTTCAGTATGGTTTTATGGTAATTTAGGTTATTACCATGTTTTAAGAGAATACATGGTAATAGTATTCACAAGTTTGGTATGTGATGATTAAAATATACTTTATCATATATGGGGGATCAATGTTAAGATGGTTTTGAGAAATTTAGTCACCTTTTTTATCAAAATTTGGATTTTTATATTTGTGAAGGTTTATAAGGTTATCCATTTTTGAAATGGTTTATATTGAAATTTTAATTAGGTTTTAGAGATTAAAGTATTATTTCTCTATATAAAGATTCCTTCATATTGGATAAACTGTGTTATCCATTTTGTTGTTATTACAATAGGAGATATAATGAATGAATTTCCATTATTTATAGAACTTATTATCCATTGGATCTTTAGGAATTATAAATTCACCATCATTTTAAGGAATAAGATATGAAGTGTAAATTGATCAATTCATAACCAAATGGTGAGATTGTGCTTATGAAATGGAATATAAATTAAGTAATTATATCTTCTCATGAAATTTATTCCAAATTAATAAAAGGATATTGAAATAAAATTAAATCTCATCATTATCATTTTTTACTATATCAATTACCTTTTTCACATCTATATGGTTTATGGATTTAGGGTTATTAACCTTATTTGGATCACTCAGTTTCTTGGGATCAATGTTTTCTATCACTATCCATCGGTATTTGGGTGTTATTTTTCTATTACATGTTCATTTTTTCACTTCCCACCTATGTTATCGCATTTGGAAGCCTAGTAGTTTTTTTATTGATTAATTATGCACATACCATTCTCTTGATCATGAGGTTGTTTTATTAAACCTCTTTATGATGTTGTTTTTTATGAAGGAATTTTCAAATGTTAAACCTGTGATGACTGAGATGGATTTCGAGAAAAAAATCATTTTATGGGGAGTATAGTGTTACACCATTATATTTTTTGGGATATTGTTTTTCCAAATTAATGTAATATTTTTGATATATTATTTTACTTTCAACTGTATGTTTAGTTATAGATACATGCAACACTATGTTTAAGTGAAACATGGCATATTAATAAAATATTATTATGATCAGTGTAACCTAGCCATTGGAATGGTGATTATTAATAAGATTAAATAAATTATGAAAATATATATTACACATGTTTATAAAATGATTTATTTTTTGAATAATTACTAATAAATGAAAATAAAGCCTTTTTATGATAAAAGGAAAACATTCTCTAAAAAACTATTTTAATGCGCACAAGTTTTTATATATACATAATTTAAAAAAATAAATTTCTGTTCATTAATTTAATGAAAATACTATATATTCAACCAAATATTTAACATTCTTCATATGTGTTTTCTAGGGAATAGATAATAATAAATCAAATTTTATGCTTACAAACAATAATTTTCTAAAAAGAAGTCTTCACTCTTTTTTTGTGAACTTATAATAAAATAAATTTGTAAAAATTTATAAAATTAATTTAATAAAAAAAATAACTTTTGAAATCAAAATATAAAAATTATGTTAGGGTGATGTTTTTTTATTTGTTTGAAAAGTTTCATTTTTTTATGAATTGTCAAACTACTAAATTTTCATTGAAAAATGTCTTTTCATTTAAATTATTTATAATGATAAATTATATTTTAAAAAAAAAATTAAATAAAAATAAGTTAAATTTTATATCAATTAATCCAATTTATTTCATTATGATTAATTTCATATTGAATTTTGAAATGATAACATTTCAACCTTTTGATGTTTTTTTATTTTAAAACACGTTTTCTCATCACAACTCTGTGATTAATTTTAAATTAAAATTTTTCAATTATGTGATTTTTATTTAGAATAATGGATTAAATATTTAGAGTAATAATTATTTATAATTTAAAATAATTTTTAATTAATTTTTAACCAAAATTAACAAGGAATACAATAAACATTAATTATCATGGTTAAGGTAAAAACGGGTTAATTGAGGGTTAAACTAAAATGATAACGATAAAAATAACCTCTGAACATGTCTAAAAACAATTTTATGGACATATTTATACCATTAAACCTATAGTATTTTATAATTTTTTTAATTTTTACACTTTTTACATATGAAAAATGTGGGAGCGCTTATTTTTTTTTCAAAAATACCAAGTGTGTCCTCTCCCACACTTATAAAATGCCACCCCAAATCTTCCATAATTAACACCTTTACAACTCTTTTTTTATACAATACCTACCCAAATAACTTCTCAAAATCACTACCCTCATCCTAGAAGAATTATTTTGGCATAATTCTATCCTATGAATGATTTAATACAAACTTAAAGAGAATACCCATAGAATAGGTAATGTTATTCAATGAGAATAATTATTTTATTTAATTATCCACCATCTTCAGTTATTATTATAACATGATGAAAAAATTAAATTAATATATTCTATATTATTATATGTTTTAATTTAAATTTAATAACCTAAAACCAACTTTAATGCCATCAAATATGTTATGAAATCATCATTCGTGTGTACAAAGACTACCGCCTCTTGAACTAATGTCATTCGTTCTTTCATTACCAAGAATTAGGGTTGGAAATAATGATAGATTTATTATATATATATATTATTTATGATTTTATTATTCTTAAGGATTAATTCTATCACACATACCTTCATGATTTCTATTTTTGTGGGAATACGATAATGTCGCTCACGTGTACGGCAGACAACTTCCTCGCAATGCGATGTGATTCATTCACACATTACATGGAAGGTGATAAATATAATGGTAATGATTATATAATTCCATGATCATGCTCTTCCAAACTCATTTCTCAAAAATGTTGTGTAATTTTTTTTATAAAATAATATAAACAGTTTCACAACACTTTAAACAAATGAGGATCTTTTACCGGTCTAGGTTCCAGAGGATTAGATAAAACAATACATGTATCAAAGTTGAAACAATAATAAAAAATATTCCACTACACTTCCATGCACGCTAACTCCAAAGTGATGACATCTAGGATAATATCTTAAGATACCTATAAATAACATTTTAAAATAAAAGGTTGAGCATTCAATCCCCCAGTAAGGAGTTTTGAAAACCTTTGATAAATTTTATTTAAAATTATCTCTTTGATAATACTTTTGAAAAAATAAAGTGTAAATAAATTTGTAAAAGAACCTTTAAAAAATACTATAATGCTTTAAAAAATACTTTTACATTGAAAACACTTTTAAAACTAATCCAGTGATTCAGTTGAAAATATTAAGAAAGCTCTTAAAAACAAAACAATTGGGGCCACTCAAAAAATTGAAGGCAATCTTGGGCCTACCCACTTAGGGGATAGATTCAATATCCAATTCCCTATTGTATTTACAATGTTTGAGTACTGGTTTTTATAAAACATTTTTTTATTATATTTCCTTATGTACGTACAATTTTCACTAGTGATTTAGTTTTTAAAATATATTAATAATAATGTTTGGAACAAATGAATACTAACCTTTACTAAAAATTATATATTCGACTTTGTATGATCAAATATTATGATACATGACTTTTCATAAACACATGGAAGTTAAATCAACATCCACACACATGAAATTTCAAAGAAATATTTATTAAATTTGTTTTAGGCATAAAGGTATAAACTGATCACAATAGTGAACATATAATTCAATCTTCTTGAAATTAATCATAACAACAGATAATTATGTGTTGTGCACAAAAAACATCAAAGCCACATTTCTTTAAAAAATAAATTCATTCTTTTATATGCACATAAGTTTCATGGAATATGAATTTATGTACATATATTTATTAATGTTTAAATGTCATGATAACAAAATCATTTATGTATGGTTATAATCTTGACTTTTATATGTCATGAACATGATAAAATTATGGCATTATTAATTTATGAATTCCTATGTTAATTGATACATGATTAATAATTTATTTAAAACAATTATATACTTGAAGAACATGTAAGTACACACACACACACATATATATATATATATAATATTAGATTTCCATGATAAATTGAAATATAAAACAATGTTGATTTTAAATTAAACAAATATGTAATTTTCTTCCTTATTCAAATTTCATGAGAACATAAACTCAACTAGAATAAAATTAAAGACCCAAACTTTTGATATATTTGAATAATACATAACAATATATATATGTTTGTAACACTGTAATAATATTTGAAGATTTGAATTACCCATGAAAATGAAATTGAAAATGATAAAAATAAATGTATATCTTTATTTCTAACGAAGGTATAGATTTAATGAAACAAATAATTTAACGTATTGTTCTCTTCCTAGAACCCATTCATAGAATAATAATTAAAATTTGAAAAGATATCACCATTCAATCTATATGCTTTATATTTACATGGAAATTACTTAATTAAATAAATAAAACGATTTTCACTTGAAAAAATTAAATAGATTCGAAACAAAAACAAATGACATCAAAATCTACTTTGGACATAAAATTCATTCATAAAACTAAATATTTGAATACCAAATATTTTCCTTTACCAAAATAAAAATTTATGATCATATGGTAGACAAATATTTAAACAAAATTATAATATCATTTATTTATATTAGAATTATAATAATTATAATTTTCTTTGTAAAATTCCTTTCAAAAACATAAATCAATAACATGAAAATGATTAAAATATATATAATCTCCCTTATGAAAATATAAATGGAAATTTATTAGAATATATTTTAAAAAAAATAAAACCTTACCTTATGGACTTTTAATTACTTGAAACAAAATTCTAAAGTAGCATGCTAAAGTTTTAGAAAATCAAATCCCTCATATTCACTTCCTCTCAAAAGGGAAAAAACATTAAATGGAGGCTTTTCCCCTCTACCTCACAGACTATATTGATTCCAAAAACTCTTGTAACCTCCTTATATATACTCAAAAAAATAGTGGAGGCAGTTTCAAGGCCAGTCTCTAGATAAATGAGTGGGTGTCATTCAACTAATGAGGAACATTTTCAAAGATTAAATCCAGAATACGTTAAAAAAAATAAAAACAGTTTGGTGTCAATCCACATCAAAAATGGATAAAATTATATATTATATATAACTAATCAAGAGAAGTTCTATTATCTTATGCTTGTGGTGTATGCATTGATGAACTAGGGTAACTTTTTAAAAATTATTAGAAGCAAAGCATTAAAATAAGTGATATCTATTTTTGAAATATATATATATATATATATATATAACTAGGAAAAACTCTGATAAGAATAGAAATCATCAAGTGAGAAAAAAATGGATGAAAATAAAAAATAGTGTATTATTAAGCCGATTCCAGAAGATTCAGATAATAAGAAATTAATTAATTAACACCTACATGCAAGATATAAGAAAAATAGAATAGGAGGATGTTGACATCAGATATAAAATTCAGAGCAGATGTGAATTTCCAGAAAAATGAAGAAATTGAAAAGTCGGAACTTATTACACCCTAAAAAAATCTGAAATGAGATTTGGATAAACATAAAATTAATTTACTAATTCCTACTTTCAGATTTGAAAATTTGAAAACAGGAAGAAGATAATGAGGGGATCTCCAATCTTCTTGGTCCTCATCAATCACTTGAAACTCTAAACTGAGTTAGGACATGGTGTTTCGAATCCTCTAAATGAAATCGACTGTTGGACGACACCTGGGCTTCAATCGAAGGTTGAAGTATCCCTACTGAACTCAAACTCACATTCTCTGAATCCTCGTTCTGGTTCGACCTCACCCCAAATCTCCTCTACTCATTAGCTTCGACATCAACGACATGGGTTCTCTTCCCGACTGATTTTTACTTCATCGACTCTCGAATGAAACCCTTCTGACGCCTTTCATCCTCACAATGCCAAAACTCAATTATGTATTCATTTTCAATTTTTCTATCATCTCATTTTCATTTGCTTTTTTAACAAATTTTCATCATTTTTTTATCCAATCTGATGTTTATATTTATAATATCATTATAATATAAAATGTATTATTTGATTATAATTATAATTCCAAGTTTATTTATCATACAATTTCAAATATATATATATATATATATACATATATATATTGAAAATATATTAATTTTCTTATGGTTTATAATTTCATATAAATTAATAATTCTAAAAATTTATATAAAGTCATGCATGTTCGTTTAGTAGATTAATATCCTTAAATAGGTTAAATTTCTTCAATAAAATTATATTTATATAATGAATCGTTAATTGAAATATATGTGTATATATAATAACTTTCAAATAAATTGGACATAAATAAGTTCATTTATTTATTTAAAACTTTATATTTACTTCTGTATTGAGAAACAATGTTTTCTTAAATATTTAATTCTAATTTTAATAAAATTTATAGTTATAAAACCAATTTATAAATATATACAATAATATTATGTTTCTATTAAACAAAATATGTTACGATTGATATTAATTTTTATTATCTTTATTTATAATAAAATATCATGTGACGATACTATATTTCATTGAAGTATAGTTAATATGTTTCCATGAATTTTAAAAAAAAGTGATAGTTTTTGAAAAATATTATAATTCAAAGTATAAAAACTTCATTTTGATTAAGTGAAATCACATAAAAATATTTCATTACATTAATTATTTAAAATGATAATTTATTAATTAATTACTTAAAATATCTAGGATGTTACATTCTCCCACCTTAAATGAATTTCACCCTCACAATTCATATGTCAGACTTAAGAAAATTTTGATTATTAAACTTTAGAATTATAGAATGTCTAAGGGGAGGAAACTAACTAAAGGTAGTTCTAATGCATAAATTTATTTTTCCTCAAAACACAACATCTAATCTCCAATGTTTTCTAGACTATGCCTCTAATAATATATTATAATGCCCAGAGCCCACTCTTCCAGACTCGATGCCTAAAAATGCTGTGTAATTTTATTTATAAAATAAATCGAATAATTAAACAACACTTTAAACAAATGAGGATCTTTTACCAATCTTGGTTCTGGAGGATTAGACAATACCATACATTTATCAGAGTTGAAACAATAATAAAACAACTATCCACTATACTTCCACGTGTGCTAACTCCAAAAGCGATGACATCTACGATAATATCTTAAGATACCTGTGAAAAACCATTTTAAAATAAAACGGTGAGCATTCAATTATCTAGTAAGGAGTTTTGAAAACCTTTGAAAAATTTTATTTAAAAATATCTCTTTGAAAATACATTTGAAAAATTCAATTACAAAAACATTTGTAAAACAACCTTTACAAAATACAATAATTCTTTAAAAAATAATTATACTTTGAAAACACTTTTAAAAATAATCCAGTGATTCAGTTGAAAATATTAAGTAAGCTCTTAAAAACAAAATAACTGGGGCCACTCGAAACTTTGAAGCCTATCTTGGGCCTACCCACTAGAGGGATGGATTCAATATCCAATTCCCTATCGTATTTACAAAGTTCGAGTATCGGTTTTTATAAAACATCTTTTTATTAGCTTTCCTTATATACATATAATTTTCACTAGTGTTTTAGTTTTGAAAATATATTCATAATCATGTTTGGAACAAATGAATACTAATAATTACTAAAAATTATATATTTGACTTTGTATGATCATATATCATGATATAAGACTTTTCTTAAACACATGGAAGTTAAATCAACATCCACACACTTGAAATTTCAAATAAATATCTATTAAATTTCTTTTATACATAAAGGTATAAAATGATCACAATAGAGAACATATAATTCAATCTTCTTAAAATTAATAAATAACAACTGATAATTATGTGTCGCGCACAAAAAAACATCAAAGTAGCATTTCTTTATTTAATACAATCCATCTTTTATATGCAATTAATTTTTATGGAACATGAATTTATGTACATATATATATATATATATTAATGTATAAATGTCTTGATAAAAAAATCGTTGATATATTGTTATAATCTTGACTTTTATATGTCATGAACATGATAAAATTATGACATTCCTAAATTATAAATTCCTATGTTAATTAATACATGATTAATAATTTATTTAAAAAAATATATACTTGAAAAACATGTAAGTACACACACACACATATATATATATATATAATATTATATTTCCATGATAAATTTAAATATAAAAAATGTTGATTTTAAATTAAAGGAATATGTAATTTTCTTCCATATTCAAATTTCTTGAGAACATAAAATCATTTAGAATAAAATTGAAGACCCAAACTTCTGATAGATTTTCATAATACTTAACAATATATATATAACATTGTAATAATATTTTAAGAGATACATTACCCATGAAAATGAAATTGAAAATGATAAAAATAAATGTATATATTTATTTCTAACGAAGGTATAGATTTAATGAAACAAATAATCAAAACTATCATTCTTTTCCAAGAAACCATTCACAGAATAATAATTAAATTTGGAAAAGATAATACCATTCAATCTATATAGTTTAAATTTATATGGAAATTAATGAATTTTATAAATAAAAATAGTTTCACTTGAAAATATTAAATAGATTCGAAATAAAAAAATCCATCAAAATCTACTTTGGACATAAAATTAATTCATAAAACTAAATATTTTAAAACGAAATATTTTCCATTACCAAATGATAATTTATGAACATATGGAAGATGAATATTTAAATAAAATTATAATATAATTTCTTTATATTAGAATTATAAGAATTATAATTTTATTTGTAAAATACCTTTCAAAAATATAAATCAAAATCATGAAAATGATTAAAATCTATATAATATACCTTACGAAAATATAAATCGAAATTTCATATAATGTATTTGAAAAATAATAAAACCTTACCATATGGAATTTTTATTACTTGCGGTAGAATTATAAAGTAGCATGCCAAAGTTTTAGAAAATCAGATCTCTCATATTCACTTCCTCTCAAAAGGGAAAAAACATTAAATGGAGGCTTCGCCCCTCTACCTCATAGACTATATTGATTCCAAAAACTCTTGGCACCACCTTAAATATACCCAAACAAATGATGGATGTAGTTTCAAGGCTAGTCTCTAGATAAATGAGTGGGTTTCGTTCAACCAATGAGGAACATTTTCAAAGATCGAATCCAGAATACATCAAAAAAATAAAAAGAGTTTTGTGTCAATCCACATAAAAATGGAAAAATCATATATTATATATAACTAATCAAGAGAAGTTCTATTATCTTATTCTTACGGAGTACGCGTTGATGAATTGGGACAACTTTTTAAAATTATTGGCAACAAAGCATTAAAAGAAGTGATATCGATTTGAGAATATATATGTATATATATATATAACGAGGACAAACTCAATTAGTAACATAAATCATCAAGTGAGAAAAAACATATGAAACTGACAAAATAGTGTATTATTAAGACGATTCATGAAGATTCATATAACAAGAAAAGAACTAAATAACACCTACTTGAAAGATAAATGAAAACTAGAATAGGTGGATGTTGAAATCGGATAAAAAATTCAGAGCATATGTTAATTTATAGAAAAAAACGAAGAAATTGACAAATCAGAACTTATTACACCCTAAAAAAATCTGAAATGGGGTTTGGATAAACAAAAAATTAATTTAATAAAACCTACTTGTATATTTGAAAATTTTTTAACATAAAGAAGATAATGAGGGGATCTCTAATCTTCTTGATCCTCATCCATCACTTGAAACCCTAAACCGAGTTCGAACATGGTGTTTTGAATCCTCTACATGCAATCAACCATTAGACAATTCATGGGCTTCAATCGAAGGTCGGCGTAGCACTAGCGAACTCAAACTTGTGTTCTCTGACTCCTTGTTCTGTTTCGACCTCACCCAAAATCTCTTCTACCCATCGACTTCGACATCAATGACACAATCTCTCTTCCCGACCAAGATTGACTTCATCAGCTCTCGAATGAAACCCTTGCGACACCTTTCATCCTCACAAACCCGAAACTCAATTAAGTTTTCATTTTCACTTTTTTTATCATCTCGTTTTCATTTTCTTTTTTAACAAATTATAATCATTTTTTTATTCAATCCGATGTTTATATTTAAAATATAATTATAATATAAAATTTATTATTTGATTATAATTATAATTGCAAGTTTTTTTATCATGAAATATCAAATATATATATATACATATACATATATATATATATATTGGTAATAATATTAATTTTCTTATAATTTATAATTTTATATAAATTAATAATTCTAAAAATTTATATAAAGTCATAAAAGTTCATTTATTAGATTAATATCCTTAAATAAGTTAAATTTATTTAATAAAATTCTATTTATATAATGAATCATTAATTAAAATATATGTGTGTATATAATAACTTCCAAATAAATTGGACTTAAATAAGTTCATTTAAATATTTAAAACATTATATTTAATTCTGTATTTAGAAACAATGTTTTCTTAAATATTTCATTCTAATTTTAATACAATTTATACTTATAAAACAAATTTATAAATATATACTATAATATTATATTTTTTTAAAACAAAATATGTTATAATTAATATTAATTTTGATTATCTTTATTTATAAGAAAATATCTTGTGAAGATACTATATTTCATGGAATTATAGTTAATATGTTGCCATGTATTTTAAAAAAAGTGACATTTTTTGAAAAATATTATAATTCAAAGTATAAAAACATAATTTGATTAAATGAAATCACAAAAAAATATTTCATAACATTAATTTTTTTTTAAAGGGAAAATATTTGTATTATTATTGAGAAAAATAAAGTCAAAAGGAATACAAAATAGGGAATGAAAACAGAAAAACTTAACTCCCACATAACATTAATTATTTAAAAGGATAATTCATTAATTAATTACATAAAATATCTTGGATGTTACAGATTATATGTTATGTAAATGAAATAATTATGATATTAATGGAATATTTTTCATGATTAAAACATAATATATAAATAATTTTCTTCCTTCATTTTCACTAAATGAATGATGATAACGTCACTTGTTTATGTGTGGACTGCCGCCTTCACAAAGTGGTATGACTCTCCTTTCATCACCACATCACATGGATGTTTTATATAAGTATATTTAAAGAAATAATATGGTGTATATGATATTATTATCATTATGTAAATATAATATATTAATTACCTTATTTCCATAATGATCAATGGAAAATAGAAACGTTTCTCAACTTACGTACAACATGCCGTCTCCATGATCATATCATACTTCATTTTTAATAAAAATCTTTTAGTATTGGTTTTAAAAGTATAATTGAAATGTAAATATGATAATTATTTCATGATTGTTATTATTAATATTATGGAAAAATTATAAAACTAAGATAACTGAAAATAAAAAATCAAAACATATAAGAAAGACAAAACAATAATTACCCAGAACGTGACTTAAACATAGAATTATTAATAAATTAGTAATAAAATGACATAAGTAAATAAAATATAGTATTATATATGTAATTTTAGTTATTTATTATTTTTATAACAAACTTATATTTTTTATACATTAGGTCCTTACAAGAACAAAGGAGTTGAGATGTTCGGTAAGGGATCCACATCTCACTTTTTACTTTTGTGAGCCATATTCACCACCTATCTCTTTTATGTGGTGTATATACTGCACATAAATTTATATAATTATGATTATAGTAAAAAATATTTGGTTTTACATATCTATCATATTATCTCCATTTTATTGGGTTTACGGTTCAAAATTTAGCAAATCGGTAAAGGTTTTTTTGCCTCCATTTCCCTTATTTGAGATGTATGTTATATTATACACCAATATTCCTTTATGAGGTGTATATACAACCCATTTGACATAAAATATCATGAATATATTAATCCTAATGATACTTAATTATTTATTTTATTTTATTCATCCATGGGTTTTATGATTCAATGTTCCAAAAGTGGTGAAGATTTTATGTTATAATCTCATTGTTTATTAGAATTATTTATGATTAAGTCTCAAATATTGAATCCACTTGATCTAACTCAAACTAATTGTCATTAATTTAATTATACTTTTTTTATTCCATTATAATACATGATTTTCATTATTTTTTCTCAATATTTGTACTCAATAGTTTAAAAAATAATGTTTTTAAGAGAAATCATATTTTTACTCGAAACCCATTTTTCGTACAAAACCATGTTTTATAAAAAAATTAAAAATTTTCTATTATTCTATTATAATTCTTAAAATAAATTTTTACCCATGTATTAATTTTTAAAAAATGTTTTGAAAGAAATATTCCAATCATTTTCCAATAGAATTTTCCAGTATCATGAACACTAAATAATTTCCAGATTTCTGTAATGTTTTTCCAAGTTATTTTAAAATAAAATTATTTCCTTAGTATTTGGAAAAATTTAGATTTAATATAAATTATTTTAAATTAAAAATTATTTTTAAAATGTTTTAAGTTATAAAAAGTATTTAACCAAAAAAAGTATATATTCATATTTTAAATGTTTTGAATGATTTTTAAATGTTTCCTTTATAATATTCAAGTTTATTTTAAAAGAAAATTATTTTCATAATGTTTTACTTTTTAAAAATAAATTTCTATAGAAATTATATTTTACTCAAGAAATATCCCAAGTAGTCTTTCAAAATTATTTTCTATCTAAGATAGCATTATTTGAGGTTACATATGATTTACTGGGGATATGATCCAAGAATATCATTCATGTTCTTTCTGTAAGTGGTTATATTTATGATGATAATATTCTTATAAAACCCTCTTCTTTTTCCATGGTTTTTTATTTCATGAAATGATGAAATAGTTAAGAAACTTTTTTATTTTTAACAGGTTATATTATAATGAAATGTTTATGAAGCCCATTTCATTTCATAGGATTTTATATAATAAATGTTTTATTATATTGTAGCATACATATGTATTATTTTCATTATGTGATTGTGGATGAGTTATAAAAAGGTATGGTGGTTACGTTATAACCAAATATGGGTGGGACCTATATCTCCCTCCAATGAATTGGGTAAAGATTTATATCTAATGGAATATATAGGACTGGAATAGAGATTGAACCCAGTTAAATAAGTCACTTTGTCTACTATGATAGTCTTGGAAGTGAACCTTGACTACTATGATTTTATATGTGGACCTATCTTCCATTACAATAATTTTACACATGAACCTGGTTACATGTTCACAATGTTATTCATGAACCTGATTTCATGTTCACGATGTTATTCATAGTCCTTTATTTTGTGTCCATAATGGTATGTGTTGACCTAGTTGCATGTACATAAGTTTATGAGAGGGCCTACTTTAAAGTCCTTAACTTAATGGGTGAACTTTTTTCTATTAATACATATTCAAAATGTCATAATATAATGTTTTTACCAAAAAAACTATGATTTATGACAATGGTATGTACTCATGGCTCATGTTCCTTGATTCCCATATGATTCATGTCTTATAAACTACTTATATTTCTATCATGACTCATGTTTATGTTCTATGATAGGTTGGGTATTAAATTCATAATTTATGTTCATTATCACAAACCATTACACTTATCTTATGCTTTTATAAGATCATAGATTCATATCTCATTTTTTACCCTTACTGATCATCTTATCTCACCCTTTATTTTGTTTCCTTTCCCTAGGTAATGAAGAAATATTTTATGTAGGGTTTGTCTATAAAGAATACTAAATGGGAAGATCATTGTAATACTAAATATTTTTCATTAGATTGGATGATTGTGTTCCATGTTTCCAAAGGAATTAAACTATTACAATCCCCAGGAATGTGTTTTTATAATATAATTAATATTTATATAAAAAAGATGTAATATCTATATATGAGAATCATATGTCTCTATAGTCTACCTGGGGAAAATATTAACATTTTATATAGAAATTTTTATACATGAATGTTTATGTTTATTATGTATTGAATTATTATTAATGTCATTCATATGATGAATAAATTAGAATTAGTATGTCACGGGTGGGGATCATTATAGCCCCCCATTAATCATAAGGTCTCTTGAGAAAAACTAGTTTGGTTATTTAGTGTTTTATTTAACTATTTATGTAAATGTCGTGGAATGATTCCTTTCTAGTATGATTATGATGTAAGAAATTATGAATTATATCATTAGTAAAATAATTATTATTATCAATTTTATTTTCTATATTGTTATATCATTCATGGATATGTCCCCCTTTTATAATATTAGTTATATTTTATATCTAATAATTATTTATATCTTCTATATTATTCAGGATTTAATTATTCAGTGATAGGTTTTATTTTAGGTTCTATATTAGTAAGTATATAATTTCTCCCTTTATTAGGTTTTATTTTCCACAATATACCAATAACGGATCTATAAATTATTTTAGAGATATTCTAGAGTAAAAAAATAATGTTCTTTCTATAATTATATGTTTTATTTGATGTTTTCAAATGTAATATGAGATTCACTTATGTATTTATTCTCCTAAGGTTATTAACCTATTTGATCCTTCATTATGAAATATCTTGTATCTTGTTCCAATGTAGTAAGATATCCACTGGCTCTTGGTTACAAGAGTCAAGGTGTTATAGTTAGTATCAATATAATTTTAGTATAAATGTTGGAAAATATATTTAGAAAAATAGATATAAGAGAGTATAACCCTATGACAGACTCTAAGTATAAATCTTGGTATAGGATAATATCATAATTTTTTGGAATGGAAAATAATGTGTGGTTTCCTAGAAATTGCATCCTTATCGGGATACAAGAAATTGTTTGTGGTTGTAGAACTGACGCACCTAGGGGTAAACACCCTCAAAAGGTTATTTTAGTATAAACTCGATATTTACTCGATACATGATGAGTGGGCATAATACTGCACACCTAGTTATACACTCCCAGAAGATATGATTTGATTGATTCACTTAAAAATTATGAATGATTATGAAATATATGAAAATATTTTTATGATTTTTAAGTTGTTCCCAAAGATGACAATATTATGATTATAGGATTAAAAATGCATGAATTTACGATTTATGTTAATTTTTACCCCATATTTATTATTATATACTATGATTTAAAATTCATAATGTTATAATTTGATTCAATGTATTCATTATATTCCATTTTTTAGAAATGGATCCTAGAAAAACTAATGGAAACTGTTTCAATTCACATAATCTATGAAGGTATTACCCTCCTAGAAATATAATAAAGATGGAGATAAATATGTTGAAGTTATAACAATATTAGGTTAGTTAGCCTAGGTTTTGGCCAATAACCACTCTTATATACAAACTCATGTTGATCTCCAACATGTTACAATAATGTGGGATCACTTTATGTGATTATAACCTCCATTGTTCAATGGGAATACTAATCAATTAGTAATTGAGAAATGGTTCAAGTACCTAAAGAAGACATCTCCCACTTTGGGAAGTAGTGAAAGATAGAAAGTTACCATGGTAGTTTATCATCATAAGGTAGAATATGATCAATGGTGTTTACCGATCCAGTACACTAAGGAGTTATTGGGAATAAATACTATAGGTTGGAATACATTCAACAATATTTTCTTTGAAAAACACTTTTATCATGAAAAAATATCTGATAAAAGGAGAAAATTCTTCAATATATGTCAAAAGCAAGGAGAAAATATTATCGAATATGAATATAACATTACAAGGTTAACAACTCCCGTTTCATATTATGCATTTAATCTAATAATTAATATTTATAATTTATTTTATGGGATAAATATTTTCCTTTTAATGGAATTAGACTATCAAAAAAATTTAGTATATAAGGATATAGTATCAAGTTCCATTAAAACCAAGAATGAATTTTCTATATCTTATGTTTTCTAGGGAAAATAAGAAAATAATCAGGTATCAAAGCACTCTAAAAATGTAAATATGGAAAAGTGAAGAACGGAAGGGTGAAATTTTCCAACTTTTAATAAATTTGGAAAGAAAACCCATGGAACATGCTAGATGGGAATGGGATTTTTCTTCAAGTGTAGAGAAAAAGGCCATAAATCTCATGATTTCAAGGGAAAGAAAGAAGTCTCAAATTTCTAATTCTTCAACTATAAGAATATGGATCACTATTTGAAATAATTATTCAATCATTAAGGGAATTTTCTATATAAAAGTTCAATAGAGACATTTTAATCTTATGTGATCACTATATTTGAGGTTCAAGTTCCTAAATATGTGGTGGAAGGTAATTTTATCATTACCTAAAATTTATAGAATACAGTATTTTATTATGTATCTTTTCATTTTTTATATATTATATGTTTTCTAATAAAATTATTTTTTCCCCTAGACCATTAACAAGGGTATTATCAATTCAGACTCATTGAGGAAATCTTATATCCATGATGATATTTCAGTTAGTTATTATTATTACCCATTGACATAACATATTTGAAAACATGATTATTATATCTATCATTTACTTTTAAATAATCCTAGGTATATATTAGATTTTAAAATTATAATAATAAAATTTATTATCGAGAGAAGGATATTATGATTTGTGATGGAGATATGGAATCTCTTGTCCTCATAGGGGAGACTAAATCATCTAAATCTTGTTTGGATACACCTCTAGTAGTTCTCCCTAATAAAATTCTTGAAGAAGAATAATATAAAAAACCTATGAATATGAAAGTAATACTTATAATATAGGATATAATTGTTGTGCAAGAATAAATGGATGTATTTCTTAAAAAAATACCTAGGTATCCACCTGAGCCTGTGGTTGAGTTTTAAAATGATCATATCCCCAATACATAACAAATATCTAAGACTCCCAATAGAATGACCAGAGTGAAATTATTGTAACTGAAGAAGGAACTACATGAGTTCTGGGATAATGGATTTATATTCCCTAATTTTTTACCATGGGGATCCCCTATTATATTTTTAAGAATAAATATGGGTCTATGAGGTTTTTCATTGATTACATGAAAATAAATTCCATTAATATGTCGAAAACATATCATATACCATATATTGATGACTTGTTTGATCAAATTTAATGAGATAAATATTTTTCAAATATTGGTCTTTGTTATGGGTGTCATAAAGTATAAGTAAAGTTGGATGATATTCCAAAGATGGAGTCTCATACCAGTTATGGACATTCTGAATTTATAGTAGTTCTCTTTGGATTGACTAATGAACCCTCACTTTTTATTGATATAATTAATAGAGTATTTAATGATTATATTGATAATTCCATTCTTATTTCTATTGATAATATCTTGGTATACACTAAATGTTATAATGAGAAAAATATTCATTTATGTATCACTCTTAAGACTCTTAAAGAAATAGAGATATATGAAAAATTAATAAAATGTGATTTATGGATGAGGTAAGTTTCTTTTTTTGTACATATTGTATCTATGGATAGAATATTAGTAGATCCCTCAATGACAAAGGCATTGATTGAATGAAAAATTTTAATGAATATAACTGCATTACATAGTTTTCTGGAGTTAGAAGGTTACTATCGCGTATTTTTTCATAATTTTTCTGAAATATCTAACTGATTAACCAAGTAGACACATTAAAGGTTTAAGTTAATATGGTTATAAGAATTTAAATAATATACTGAATAATTAAATAAGAGATTTTTCAATATAATGATATTGAATTTACCATTGGGAAGAGATGAATTATTTATATATAGTGATACATCAAAGAATAGATTCAGATGTGTCCTTACACTAAATGATAGAGTTTTTCCCTATGAATCAAGGTACTTAAAGATTAATGAATAGAATTACCCAATCCATGATATTGAGTTAGTATCTAAAATACTTGGATTGAATATATAAGGGCATTAACTTTTTGATGAAATATATGAAACACATATGGATCACAAAAGTTTAAAATACATATTCTCATATAAATATCTCAATATGTGGTAAGTGGGATAGTTATAACTACTCAAGGATTATAATTACTCAATACACTACTACCCTGAGAAAGTAAAAAATGAGGCTTTTGTGATTAGTAGGAAAGATCATGGATTTTTTAATAAAATTGTCATGACCCATCCCCTGAGGCCCGTGTCGTAACTACCCCAAGCCCGCCTTCCATAGGCTTGGGGCTGGCGACTAGCACCAAAGGTGTAAATCTCTATAACTGGGAAGGCATTTCCTTTATAAAAAGTTAACTCACACAACCAGAGAACAAGCGAAAGAAAACACTATGTAAATAAGTATAACAAGTGTGATTAAAATATAAAGGGGACGGAAATACAAGCCCAACAGAAAGGTACAGCTACAACTGAAAGAAAAGTACAACTGAAAAGACAACAGCTGAATGGTGAAGCAGCTCCTGGATCTCCCTTCGGGTTCCTACCTAAAGGGTAGGTACAGATGTCCTCCTCCGCACTTCGCGTCTTTCAGTCCACTCTGTGTGTTGTCACGCTGAGTTTCCACCTCCAGGTACCGTCCAGTCCTCGTACACACTACGTCGGTCAGCGTTTTCCATCGTATGCATCCAACACAACGAGGTGCGGGCATAGCCCATGTAGGGGTGAGTATAATGATACTCAGTAGGGACCCCCGAGACCCTCAAGGTCTCACAAAACCTAACACGGATAAACTACAAAAAAAGATCTCAGCAGATAACCTTTACTTAGGTATATGCCCATACATATACCTAAGTTATCAAGTAACTCATCCCAATCATGAGGAAAACACAAAGGTCACTGACTTAGCTCAAACCAGGATTTTTATTCACGATGTCAAAACCACGGCTGCTGGAGAACTCCTCCTCTGTCGAGTACAGTGGCCCTGTCGTGACTCTGAGGTTCTACTCACTAACCTTATACTGCTGAGGTACTCCTCATGTCGAGTACCACAGGTCTGTCGCCCCAACACAGTAGTGCTTCCCACCATGGGTCTGCCTCCCCAACACAGTAGTGCTCCCCCTAATAGCCTACAGAGGTACTCCTCCTATCGAGTACCGCAGGTCTGCCGCCCCAACACAGTAGCCCTCATCCGCCATGGGTCTGCCGCCCAAACACAGTAGTGCTCCCCACTGGGCTAGTCAAGTCACTCTGAATCGAATCAGAAAAGTAGTCATCAGGTCTCAGATAGCTACAAGGTCTTCGTACTCCATACGTTCGTCTCTGGTAGGATCCACTCCACGAGCTACTGGTATCAAGTCTCAGCTAGCTACAAGGGCTCCTTACTCCGTACGCTCGTCTCCGGAAGGATCCGCTCCATGAGCTACTGGTCGATACTTCCAAGTGTCACATAAACTAATGTGGAAGTTTCTCATGGGATCTCCTCGTCATAGGGGTCTCAACGCAACAGACGGCGCGTCAATCCGGCGCCCGGTCTGTGAGTTATTAGCATTTCCGTTCCAAGGGCCCGGTTGGATTTCGGGTTCAATCCCACCTGGTAATACTCAAACCACATCTGAATCCTATGTGGAGTCTGCCAAAAGGTCCTTCTTATCAAGAGTAATCCAACGTAGTCGACATCACGTCAATCGGACGTCAGGTCCTTATGTTATAAGCATTTGCACCCTCTGGGCCTGGTTGGTTTCGGTTTCAAACCAACCCGACTATTTTTCCAAAATTCGTCCAAAACTCACTTAGAGTATCGCAAAAGTACCGCCTCATCGTGAGGGTCCAAGAATCGCAGATGGTGCGTCGATCGGACACATAGTCGTGAAGTTATTCACATTTAACCATATGGGCCGGGCCCCTTAGGCCCAGTGGGCTAGCGGGTCGGCCCGATCTGGTTCAGCGAGTCTGACTCGGCATGCGGTGTTGGCCCAGCCTAATGAAACATGACCCAGACCGGTGGCAGGCGATACCCGGACCGAAGGAGGGTGCGGCCCGGCCCGAGAGGGCGCGGCCCGGCCCTGGAGGGAGTGGCCCGGCCCGAAGGCAGGCACGGCCCGGCCCATCCCGACCAGCCGCAGCTCGGCCGACTGGCTGAGCGGTCCGTGGCGGCGGGCGTGGCCCCCCGGCTTCTTGAATAGGTGATGCCACACGGTGCCTCCCTCCCTAACTGGCCGGCTGATGCCGGCTGGCCTTCTTGGCGTAAGCGGCCCACACGGGTGGGCCGCGGTTTTTCCGGCGCGGCACCCTCCTGGCGCCGCCGCTCTTCTCCACCCGGCTGCCCTACGGGCCGGCCGGTTCTGCAGCCAAAGCGGCCCGCGGAACGCGGGCCCCAGTCTTCCGCAGCGTGGCGCTGTGTTGCGCCACGGTTCCTCCCTTCGGCCCGGCTGGCTATGGTCGGTCAGTTCTACCTCGGTCTAGCGGCCCGTGGTTGCGGGCCGCGGTTCTTCTGCATGCGGTTGGGCCCGTCTCGGCCCAACATGGCCCACCCTGGTGCGGCGCGGCCCCGTCGTCCGCGGCTTGGCCAGCTGGCTGAGCAGCTCGGCCCGAAGGGGCCGAGTGGTCTGTGGTGGGGGGGCACGGCACCCCGGCTGCCCGAACCGGCGGCGCCAAGCGGCACCGCCCTACCTAACCGGCCGGCTGAAGCTGGCCGGCCTTATTGGTGCAAGCCGCCCACACGGGCAGGCCGCGGTTTTTCCAGTGTGGCGCCCTCCTGTCGTCGCGGCTCTCCTCCGCCCGGTCAGCCGACAGGCCTCCGGTTCTTCCACCGAACGCGGGCCGCTGTCTTCCGCAGCGTGGTGTCGCGGTTCCTCCCTTCGGCCCGGCCGGCTATGGCTGGTCAGTTCTTCCTCGGTCTAGCGGCCCGCAGTTGTGGGGCCGCGGTTATTCTGCATGCGAACGGTGCACGGTCGCCGCTTCTCCCGTCATCGCTCCTTCCAATGCGCCTCAATCGCAAACAAGGAGACTATGGAGGGTCGTCGGCCCCTCTGTGTTCGGCATGTGCCCTCCGCGTTAAGGGGTAGCAGTTGGCCATGGATAAACAAGGTTTCACGAAGAATGAAGAAAAATTTTATTCAAATAAAATTGAAGCAATCATCCCTACCTTAGAAACGCTTCGCGGTAGTCGAGCGTCGTGGATGACGGTATCAATTCTGTCGTTGTCGAAGTGTACTCGAAGAAGAAGTGGTGTCTCCTCTCTTGTCATGGAGAAAAGAAAAGAAGGCTCATTGTCGTCCTTCGTGGATTTGGCGTTCTTCGTCAAAGAGAGTGTCGTTCTCCTTCGAAGGCGTTCTTCGTCGAAGAGGGTGGTGTTCTTCTCTATTTCTCCAGAGCTCCCCCAAATTCCAACACAACAAGTGCGACCATAAAATAATAGCTAAGCAGTTATTTTATTCGCAAAAGTAATTCAAAATTCAAAAAACTTAATTTAATTAATTGAAGAGTTATAATTCATTGATTAACATGTGTTGGAAAATATTAAAGAGGGAGAGAGGAAGAGTAAGAGTTCTCATAATTAAGGTGGGGTTGTCGCATTAAAGGAAGGGAAATCAATTGTGGAGTTTGAAGAGAGTTATGGGAGTTGAAAGGTTGGGTCTCGTGTGGGCTCTACCTCTCAAATATCCACACATGGGAAGTTAGGTGGGTATGGGCCCCACCAATAACATCTCATGGGAGAAAATAACTTCCATAGATATGTAAAATTGTTCTAAACAATTTTATTTATCTCTTTAATTAAACCCCAATTTTTAACATTCAACACGCATAAAACGCAACTGTGGTAAAGGTCCCCTTTGGCAATTACTGGTGCTGCGAGTTCATCTGTTTCCTCGGATTTTAATTCCAAGCACCGGTTCAAAACATAGAAAAACCCACACGTACGTTTACTGAACGTACCCAAATAAAACTTTGGAAATTGATTTCAGGCACACTGGGTCTTGAAATCAAGTGTTGTCAAAAACCATAGACTCGCAAAATTCCAAAGTATTTAAGAAAAAAATTCCTTGAAATTTTTGAGTCTTTACATTACTCCCACCTCAGGGCTTCACATCCCCGTAAGGATACAACATACACTAGGGGAACAAATGAGGGTACTGAGCACGCATTTGAGCCTCTCGCTCCCATGTGCTCTCCTAGATGTTATCGTACTGTCAGCAAATGCGCACCAAAGGAATTGACCATCCTCATAGGACCCACTCTTGTCGATTCTCAATCTCTACTAGAACCTCCGTGAAAGTCTCCCCGTCATCGATATCTAGCTTCCCATGGTTGATGATGTGTGAAGAGTCCAACACGTATCTCCTCAACTGAGATATGTAAAAGGCGTCATGCAGCCGGTGCAACTGAGGTGGAAGATCCAGGCACTAAGCCACCTCTCATACCCTACTGAGGACCTAGAATGGTCCGATTAAGTGCACAGATAAGTTTCCTCCCTATCCAAATCTCCGTAGACCACGTAAAGGTGAGACCTGTAGGAAAACGTGATCGCCATTCTCGAACTCCAGTGGTCTCTGTCTCCTATCAGCATAGGACTTATGTCTTCTCTGTGCAGTCTTCATCCGCTCCTGGATGATCTGCACCTTCTCCATCGTACCCTCAAGATGGGCATACTGGTCAACCTCTACCTTAGCTCTTGAAAAGCTCTGTTGGAATCTCTCTGACCACACAAAGGGTTTCCCCTTCTTCGTCAATGCTAAAACTTGTGCAGCAACTCTGGAGAAGTCTGGCAGAAATCTAAGTCTGACCAACTCATGAGTGATCGACTGCACCCACTTATGCATGATTTCATCCTGTGCTGTCTGGGGTTTCCTTTTCACCGACCAAGGAAATCTCATCCCAATGTTGTAGGTAAACCACAACCTTTTTTTCTAATACAATCAATCTGTGTATGAACTGTGGTTGCCCAGTCCATACCCAAACTAACGTCGTAAGGCCTCAATGTTGCCACTAAGAGGTTCCAACCGAAACTCTTGCCTCAAGGGTCAGAGCACACCATCGGCGTAAGCGTGATTATCGAGTCTCCTCCCAAAGGTATCTCCATACTTGAGGGTCAAGTAAATGGATTAACTGGAAACTCTTGGTTTGGGACAAGATTCTTGGAAGGAATGAATGATTTGTATCAATGTCTGTTGTTACGACAGCTAGTAGCAGACACAAACCATACCTCGAATCCTTCTTAGAGCTCCTGGGTCACACTCCTTGACCGCATGCAGCTACTCTCTTCACCTTCCCTCCTTCTCCCTTAGCCTGGAAGGGACTACAAAGGTGGGTGGTTATAACATGTTGAAATGTACACAACCACATGTTTCCCTCCTAACTCTACTTCCACGTCTGCTGCTCTGCAGATTCATATGTCCTTCACACTTCCTCTTCTTAAAGCATTTTACATGCCCAAGTCTCTGAGACTAGTTTCAGTTCCTTGCTTTCCCACTGCTAACATTCTCTAGCTCTATTCATTGAACCAAATAATATTCAACCACAAAGGTTCTCTCTAGCACCCTAGCATAAGTAGGAATGCATTGAGGTAAAGTGTTGGCTCAAATTTCCTTTAAACACACCTTGCTCTGAGGTCCGAGTTCTAAGGAACTGATCGTATCGTAGTCATCAAGTACCAGGAACAATTCTTATACCTCGATGAATTCTCAGCTACCGACATGTTGTCCTGCCGAAGCTGTATAAGCTCTAGAAAACTCTCAGCCACCTCCTCAAGCCAGTCCTCAGCCGCCTGTGAGTCGAGCTCGCCTCATAACCTGAGTGGTATCTGATGCTGAAACATGTGTAAGGCACTGAACCTACATGTGTCATTTACCGGTACCGCCGGTTGTAACTGACTACCAACATGTAGTGTTATAGCTAGCACATTACCCGAACGTACTATCTCAGGCATCGGTCCACATATCAAAGCCTCATCACTATGCGGACCAACCTCATGGTCACTCACTGGGAAAACTAGTAGCTAAGATCACCATATGCTCTACTAGTTTCAAAACTTGTTGTATAACTCTAGAAATCACCTCCAACCAGTCCACTGCCGCCTAGGATTCTATCTCGCCTCGAAACCTCAGAGGCCTCCACTGTTGGAACTTGTGCAATGCGCTCTATCAGCATGCATCGTCCGCTAGTAAGGTCGGTGGAATCTGTTGTCTAATGGGTGGTGGTGTTGCTGGTATACCACCCGAATGTGCCAACATATCAAGAGGTCCCTGCACCGAAGCATCATCGCTTGGTGGGTCGTCATCGAGTACTCTCTCGAAACTCCAACTGACTGTTTGCGTGGAGACATCCTGAACAGATGTCACACAGTAAAACGATTAAAACCTGGTGAGATGACCTAGTTGAGCTAACTTAAAGAAAACTTTTAAAAATAGACACACAATAAGTTTTTTCATGCAATGAGTCAGAAATCAGAAGTTAGGCTCCTAGTGTATGGATACGTCGGTCGTCGCACCAACACTGGACTCCCTAGACTGATAACTACACTGAATACTCTTAACACTACTTCTTCACAGAGAAGAAATTATCATAGTCCTGAGTTCTATGGTAGAACCGACTCCTCTGATACCAATTAGCCACAACCCGACCCCTGGGGCCCGTGTCGTAACTACCCCAAGATCGCCTTATATAGGACAGGGGCTAGCGACTAGCACCAAAGGCATAAATCTCTATAACTGGGAAGGTATTGCCTTTATAAAATGTAAACTCACACAACCAGAGAACAAGCAGAAGAAAACACTAAATAAAGCAGTATAACAAGTGTGTTGAAAATACAAAGGGTCCAGAAATACAAGCCCAACAGAATGGTATAGCTACAACTTAAAGAAAAGTACAACTGAAAAGACAACAACTGAATGGTGAAACAGCTCATGGATCTTCCTTCGAGTTCCTACCTGAAGGGTAGGTACAGATGTCCTCCTTAGCACTTCGTGTCTATTGTTCCGCTCCATGTTCCATCACGCTGACTATCCACCTCCGGGTACCATCCAGTCCTCATACACTCTACCTCGGTCAGCTCTATCCGTCGTCTGCATCCAACACAACGAGGTGCTGGTATAGCCCGTGCAGGGGTGAGCATAACGATACTCAGTAGGGACCCCGAGACCCTCAAGTTATCACAAAATCCAACAAGGATAAACCACAAAGAAAGATCTCAACAGATAACCTTTACTTAGGTATATGCCCATACATATACCTAAGTTATCAAATAACCCATCTCAATCATGAGGAAAACACAAAATTCATTGACTCGGCTCAAACTAGGATTTTCATTCATAATGTAGAAACCATGCCTGCTGGAGAACTCGTCCTCTGTCGAGTACAGTGGCCCTGTCGTGACTCTGAGGCGCTACTCACTAACCTTAGACTACTGAGGTACTCCTCCTATTGAGTACTACTGGTTTGTCGCCCCAACACAGTAGCACTTCCTACCATGGTTCTTTCGCCCCAACATAGTAGCGCTCCCCCTAATAGCCTACAAAGGTACTCCTCCTGTCGAATACCGTGGGTCTGCTGCCCCAACATAGTAGCACTCCTCCGCCATGGTTTTGTCGCCCCAACACAGTAGCACTCCCCACTGGGCTAGTCAAGTCACTCTGAATCGAATCGGACAAGCAGTCATCAGGTATCATCTATTTACAATGTCTTCATACTTTGTACTCTCGTCTCCGGGAGGATCTGCTCCACGAGCTACTAGTATCAGGTCTCAGCTAGCTACAAAGTCTCCTTACTCTGTATGCTCATCTTCGAGAGGATCCACTCCATGAGCTACTGGTCAATACTTCCATGTGTCACGTAAACTCATGTGGAAGTATCTCAGGGGACTTCCTCATCATAGGGGTCTCAACACAATAGACGGTGTTTCAATCGGGATGCCTGGTCTGTGAGTTATTAGCATTTCCGTTCCAGGGGCCCGGTTGGATTTCGGGTTAAATCCAACATGGCCATACTCAAACCACATCTGAATCCTATGTTGAGTATTCCAAAAGTTCTATCTTATCAAGAGGAATCCAACATACTCAACGCCACGTCAATCAGATGCCCGGTCCTTATGTTATAAGTGTTTCCTCCCCATGGGCCCGATTGGTTTCGGTTTCGAACCAACCCGGGCATTTTTCCAATGTCGTCCAAAATCAATTAGATTATCGAAAAAGGACCGCCTCATTGTGAGGGTCCCAATTCCATAGACGGCGCATCGATCAGACGCATGGTCGTGAAGTTATTTTCATTTAAGCGTACGGGACCGGCCTATTAGGTCCAATGGGCTGGCGGGTCGGCCCGATTCGGTTCGGCGGGTCCAACCCGGCATGGGGTGTCGGTCTTTCCTAATGAAATGAGACTCGGGCTGGTGGTAGGCACGACCCGTCCCGAGAGGGCGTAGCCCGGCCCGGCGTGGCGCGGCCCAGCCCGGCGGGGCGCGGCCCGGCCCTACGGGGTGCGGCCAAGCCAAGCTCGGCCGGCTGGCCGACCGGATCGACCCGAAGTGGCCGAGCAGCTCAACCCGAAGTGGCCGAACGGTCCATGACAGGGGGCGCGACCCCCCGGCTGCCAAACCGGGGGCAACAAGAATCCCCGCCCTCCCTAACCGGTCGACTAAAGGCGGCCGGCTCTGCCCTCCCTAACTGTTCGGTCGAAGCCATCCGGCCTTCATGGCGCAAGCGGCCCCCACGGGCGGGCCATGGATTGTCCGGCGCGGCGCCCTCTTGGCACTGTGGCTCTCCTCTGCCCAGCCGGCCAACGGGCCGGCTGGTTCTTCCACCGAAGTGGGTCACGGGACGTGGCCCGCAGTCTTCCATAGCGCGGCGCCGTGGGGCATCGCGGTTCCTCCCTTCATCCAGGCCGGCTATGGCCGGTCGGTTCTTCCTCGGTCTAGTGGTTCGTGGTTGCGGGCCACAGTTCTTTTGCATGTGGCCGGTGCATGGCCATCACTTATCTAGTCATCACCCCTCCCAACGCCCCTCAATAGAAAACAAGTATACTATGGAGGGTCGTCGGGCCGTGTGTGTTCGGCCCGCGCCCTCCGCGTTAAGTCATAGCAATTATCAAAGGATAAACAAGGTTTCACGAAGAACGAAGAACAAATTTATTCAAATAAAATTGAAGCATTCCTCCCTACCCTGGAAAAGCTTTACGGTAGTAGAGTGTCATGGATCACGGTATCGATTCTGTCATCGTCGAAGTATATTCGAAGAAGAAGTGGCATCTCCTCTCTTGTCCTAGAGAAAAAAAAAAGAAGGTGTGTCGTCATCCTTCGTGGATTTGGAGTTCTTCGTCGAAGAGAGTGTCGTTCTCCATAGAAGGCATTCTTCATCGAAGAGGGTGGTGTTCTTCTCTATTTCTCCAGAGCTCCCCCAAATTCCAACACAAAAGGTGCCACCATAAAATAATAGCTATGCTATTATTTTATTCACACGAGTAATTCTATATTCAAACAACTTAAAATAATTAATTCAAGAGTTATAATTCATTGATTAACATGTGTTGGAAAACATTAAATAGAGAGAGAGGAAGATTAAGAGTTCTCATAATTAAGGGGGGTCGTCGCATTAAAGGAAGGGAAATCAATTTGGGAGTTTGAAGAGAGTTATGGGAGATGAAAGGTTAGGGCTCGTGTGGGCTCTACCTCTCAAATATCCACACATGGGAAGTTAGGTGGGTGTGGGACCCACCAATAACTTCCCATGGGAGAAAATAACTTCCATAGATATATAAAATTGTTCTAAACAATTTTATTTATCTTCTTAATTAAACCCCAATTTTTAAATTTCAACCCCCATAAAACGCAACTACGGTAAAGGTCCCCTTAAGCAATTACCGGTGCTGTGAGTTCATCTCTGTACTTGGATTTCAATTTCGAGCATCGGTTCAAAAGATAGAAAAACTCACATGTACGTTTACTGAACGTACCCAAAAAAAACTTTTGAAATTGATTCTGAGAACACCGGGCCTTGGAATGATGTGCTGTCAGAAACCGTAGACCCGCGAAATTCCAAAGTATTTAAGAAAAAAATTTCCTTGAAATTTCCAGGTCTTTACAAAAATGAGGATTGAAAAAGATTTAATATTCATTTATTTAGTAAATATAGATATGGGAATCGTTAAGAATGGGGAAACATCAAATATTTTAGAAATTATTTTCAAACCATCCTTATTGGAGAAAATAAAGAGTTATATCTTCATTATAAGAATATAAAATACCAAATCAGATTCATAAATGATGTGAATTTGGTAAACTTCATATATAAAGATGGTATATTGAAATTTGGAAAGATTTTTTGTGTTCCATTGATCCTTTTGTTTAAAAGTGAATTATTATATGAATCTCATAGTTCAAATTTTTCTATTCACCCTAGTATCTACAAAATGTATCAGGATTTGAATGAACATTTTTTATTAGATAATATAAAATGACAAATTGAGAACTATTTATCTAGATGATTGGATTTTTAAAGGGTAAAGTATAAAATACAATATCCTAAAGGAATAATGAAACCTATACCTATTCTTGTATGGAAATTGGATTATTATACTATAGACGTTTTCACTAAATTTCTAAAGACTCTTAGAAATAATTATTCTTTATGGGTTATTATTGATTGCATTTCCATGTTTATACATTTAATTACTATAATTTTTGATCTACCTCTTGATAACCTCACACAACTCTATATTAATGATGTTTTAATACTTCATGGTTCACCTATCTTGATTGTATCTGATTATGATCTGATTTTTACATCAAAATTCTTGAAGAGTCTTCAGAAGGCTCTTGAAATTTAGAACCATTTGGGAACCTCCTTTCATCCTTAAAACAATGGGTAGTCTAAAAGGACTATTAATACATTGGAATACATGTTGAGGTCATTCTCACTTGACTTTCAAGGTATGTGGGGTTATTATTTAACTTTTGTGGAATTTTCATATAATAGCATCCACTCAAACATTAAAATCACACCATACGAAGTATTATATGGTAATAGGTGTTGTACTAAAAAGTTTTGGGATAGTTTTGGTTAAAGGATTCTTGTTGGACCATATCTTATATAGGAGGATAACGAAAGTGAAGACAATTCATAATCATATTAAGGTAAACCAAATTAGAAAAATTGGTTGTGTTGATAGCTAGAGGAAGGATTTGAAATTTCATGTGGGAGATCATACCTTATTGAATTTATCTTCATATAATGGTGTTATAAGGTTTAGAAACAAAGGGAAACTAAATAATAGGTTTATCATTCCTTTTGAATTCTAGAAATAATTGGATTTATAGATTTTTATTTTGAAATTCCACGTAGCCTTCTAAAGTTCATGATGTGTTCACTGTCTCATTATTAAGAAAGTATATGGTAGGAAAAATTCATGTTCTCACAACTAAGAAGATAAAATTGGAACCTTATTTATCTTACTATAAAGAGGCTATCCATAATCTTAAAAATATAGAACAAGTTTTGTTGAACTGGATGACTCAATTGGTTAAGGAATATTAGAGAAATCATAAAATAAAAGAGAAAATATGGGAACCTAAAGGATTTATGATGGATAAATACCCACATCCATTCATGAGATGATATTCTACAAATTTCAAGGATGAAACTTTTTATTGGGGCAAGAATGTAACACATGATCATTAATTATAGCAAGTAAAATTTTCTTACTAAAGAAGAAATAATATAATACACATATATTTATTCATGAATGTGATTAAAAACTAAATTCCAAAATTTTACAAACTGAATTTTCTGAAATGAATTTTATTTTTCAATTAATCATTCCAAATTAAACATCTGTGAATTTTTCATATTTTTCAAAAATATTTGATTTTTGAGTGAATTGTAACGCCCCGAGCCCATAAGCCCAGAGTCAGTGCATTATTACGTATCATTGGAATGATCATGAAAGATTATGTCTCTAAATATGGATTAGTTTAGTAGCCCTAGAATAACTAGATACATTCATAAGATCGACATTACATCATAAAATGGAAAACTACAACAACATTGTTTCCATAGACAACACTGAGATCCCATAGACTATCCCTACAGGTCAGTCATTATATACTTCTTTACATCCTGGGAAAAATAAAACATAGAATGGGGTGAGCTCATATGCTCAGTAAAGATAACATTATAGCGGAAACATTCATAAATAATCATAAACATTTAAGGCAGTGTATAAGAATAAAACAAAATCCTTTTAAACTTGCACTTCAACATAATATTGTAAAATAAAATCAAATAATGCCATTTACTTATTCACATGGATATTCTACTAGTCGAATAATCACATGCAATATCAATATCCACTTTCATAATTATGGAATGCACAATTCTATAATTTTATAACCACATAGTCAAGGTCTTTTTCCAAGACTACAAATAAGATTTTGTAAAGGCCTTGTGCCAAGAAACTAGTTTGTATCATGAGACCTACTAATGCATTGAAGAGCTATAGAGGGCTCCACCTGTCACTTACTAAGTCCAATTCATTCCACATAAGAAAAGGTTGAAGCATAATCTGAACATTCGTATTAAAACTAGCATACAAAATGTCAATATTTTAACCACAAACCATGAATGGTATAAAAATAGAACATCCACAGTCAATCATTACTCATTAAATACAATATGGAAGATTGTATTATAATATATCAACCTCAATAAATAATAATGAATGATATTGACATAGATGAAAATAATCATCAAAACTATTTGAGAGACATCTCCTCCTTTTTCTTGAAAGCATTTTAAAGTCTCACTATTTATCAAGAAGCCGTTTAAAATAGATTTTTGAATCAAAGTGTCCCATACCACTTTGAAACTTTTAAAAGGAATTTTAATTTTAAAATTTTAATGTCCATATAAATAAATCCTTAAAACCATTTTTAAAACATGGACATTAATGGGAAATATTTAGAATAATAAATCTTTAAAACATTTAAAAATTATATTTTAGTTAGAGTTCCTAACCAAAATAGAGACACATGATTATAAATAATTGAGGTAATAAAAACTTTTTAATATCATGGGAATAAAATTATTCAGGATATAATATGTCAAAGTACATTATATACACCATATAAAAGTGATTTGGTGTATAACAACAAAAAGTCTCAATGGAATGTAAATTGAGATGAAATCTCTTATAAAGACCGCATCCTTAGGTTAAGGATAAATCAACGACATAATTATGTGTGAAAAATATAAATACACACAATATGATTGGATATTCAGTGTAAATCAATTAGAGGATATTCACACATATTCTTGTAAAAACAACACCAATGAATTGGATATTTAACTCAATAAATAAAGATTGAGTTAAAATTACTCTTATCAAGTTCATATCGATGACTTGAGAATTTATCAATTGAGTGATTATGTGTATCAAAATTATATCCACGGAAAGGGGAGTGGAAATTATGACATAAGAAAATGAATTGTGATTCTACACATAATCTTGGCGTAAAATAATCAATGAAGTATGCGTAAAGCTGAATGAGTGGGAATTGAAATCTGTAATTCTTTTACCAATTTGGTAACTTCCGAAACATACCTCCCATTAAAGATGTATCATAAAATTATGATTTAAATATCCGTAAATTAAAGTATATTACATAATTAATACAATAATGGGCAGTACACACACCACATGGAATAACTAAGTGGTGAACAATGGAAATCTCATGAAACTAAAAGTGAGATAAGAAACCCATTACATTGTACTTTTTCCCTGGTCGAGGGTAGGTTAACCTCATATATAATGGTGAAATAATTGTTATTAAATTATACAATAATAATATACATTAATATGATATCATATATGATCTTTTAACATTGCTTTGTTAATAATATCTTAGTATTATCTTCATTTCGCGTGTTAACGGATTCGTTTTCCATTATATTCATTGTTATGTGGGTCATATTTTTTATGGATGGGATGTATCTTATTCATATACAGAATTATATCATGTCTATAAATATTATTTTTAATCATCAAATGAAATTTAGTCTTGAATGGATACGATGGGGAATGAATCTCATCACGTTCGTGGAGACGGTAATCCGTACGTACGCACAAGCGACAATATCATTATTTTGGTATTAAAATAATATATAATTGGATGATATATCATATATAAAGAATCACTATCATTTTATTTTTATTATTTACATCAATTACACATCATTCTTATACCCATCCAAATAATAATATATTGAATAACAATTATACCACGACGTGGAGACGGTAAGCTGTACGTACACACGTATGGTGACATGTCATTCAAAAGATGGATAGAATAATGGATATGGTTGTACAATATTAATAATAAAATAACAGTATATATAATACACTGGATTTATTATTTTATAATGGAAACAAAAAATAAAGAGGAAGATGAAGAAGAAAGGAACTTGAAAGAGGTGATGAGATATTTACCTCTTCTTCGGGTTCTTCCTTTCAATTTGATCAAAATGGATCTTTAGGTTGGATTTCTGTCTAAAGGAGGGAATCTAGGATTAATTGAGGACATTTTTGAGGGTATTTGGGTAGATTATGGCCGAGAAAAAATTATTTGAAGGTGTGAATTTGAGGGAAGGGGGAGTGCCCTTTTTTAAGATGGGTGAGGGGCACCTTAAAAAACTGGAAATATTATTTTATAATAAAAAAAAATTCGTTTCTAATGGCTCAAAAATAGATTATTTAAAGTCTAAGGTGGGTATGGGTCTAAAATCACTCAACCAATAGGTTTTATATAGGTTTGGGTTACTATATTAACGTTATCTTTTAGATTTAACTCTTTGTTAAATAGTTTGACATTTACCATGTCTCTTTATATTTTTATATTATATGGATAATAAACATACTATATACTTACAAGAGAACCCCAAGTGGTTCATTAATGATACACCTATCATTATATAAGTATTTTGGCTGAACCGTATTTTTTTGGAATATAATATCAATTAATAATATAATATTTGTTTTAAAAATTCTTTTATGTCAATTTTGACACTATTTGGTATTTTGTTTTTGATAAATTCATAATAGCATTATTACATCAATAAAAATTAATATAACCAACCCTAATATGTCATATTAACCTATAAAATTAGTTAAATTCATAAAAATTCTCAAATTACATTTGTTTGGATATTTATATTATCAATTAGTTTACTCATTCATTAATTAGGTAATTAATGCATTATCATTGTGTAATTAATAAATTAAATTATTTAAGTTCTAAATAATAAAAATAAAATACCATTATGTAGGAAATCTTTGTATCTTTCTAATGAATATTTATAGTCGAATTTATCTTATGTGTAACCCTATATTAAAAATGTTTTAGATATTAAACATTGATTTTAACTCTTTTAACTCTTTTTTGAATTAAATAATAATAAATGTCCTAATCTAATACAAGTGGACCAAAGAGGTTCATATTTTTAGGTATTTTTTGGTTTAATTATACTAATCCAATATAATTAGGATATGTGTTTGGGTAATAATATTATTATTTTTACCCTTAATTGCCCTATTTACTTTTAACAGTGGTAAATAAAAGTAAAAAGTTACTATTCACCAAAAATTATTTTTGTAACATCCCAAGTAAGTAATGAATAATAGATATTTTTATCTATGTCTATTAATGAATTATATAGTGTTTTAGAGGCTTAAAAGGAAAATAAATCCAATCTTAAGCATGGAATACACTAATATTTTCTAAAGGATTGTTTTACTGCCTTTTAATGGAAAACCATTTTTAAATCTATCTTTCGACAATATTATGAGCTATGATTGTCAAAATAAACTTATTCTTTATGATTGGGACATCAAAATTATTTTGTGTGAATTTTTGGTATTTTTCTGACAATGTTCATTTTTTTATTAATAGTGAAAAATACGGTATTTTACATCAAAACTACTTTTTAATCTACTTTATTTATATGATTAGATTATCTTTTGAATTGGTTTTAAAGTTAAATTAGAACATATTTTTAGCATTTAATCCAATGGTGGTCATTAGGATTAATTTCACTTTGGAATTGGGCATAAACTAATGCCAAACTTTTCATAGATATTGTTTCAAAAAAAACCCGCTATTTGTTTTGACAATGGGAATTATTTTTAAATCAATTATTGCAATTTATGTGTTAGGAATTTGGTAAAATGGATTAAATATTTGGAATCATAAGTTCCAAATTATGTAATCAAGACTCTTTGGTTTTTGGTCATTATGAATAGTAACGACGGTAATTATCTTTAATTATCTTGATTAATGAGTAATCAGGTAGTTAAGGATAATAAAATGATATCATAATAATACAAAAAGACCACAAAATGTGTCCTAAGGCTACTGGTTGTCTCATTGTCGACCATGGGATGACTTGTGACAAACTTGGGGGCCCCATGGAATCACTTTTGTGAGAAAGTGACTTTTTATCTTTTTATTTTTAATGAATGTTAAATGTGACAAAGAATGTATCACCTAAGTAAAATATTTTTAATTTTGTCTAAATAAATTTTATTTTGGACTATAAATATTCATTAGAAAGATAAAAATATTTCCTACATCATGATAGTTTTTTATAATTTTTAGACAATAAATTTATTAAATTATTTATGACATCATGATGATGCAGTGATTACCTCATTAATAAAATATTTAAATAAAATGAAATGATAATGTAAAATATGAGACCTAAACATGTCCAAAACCTATTTTATGGGTGGATTTAGAACCCTTATCACCTTACCCTCTAATTATATAAATTTGGGACCTTTTGAATTCGAAAATCATTTTCAAATAAAGTAACATTTCTTTACTTTCCAAGAGTGCCCCTCCTCTCCTCTTATAAAAGGCCCCCACCTCTACCTCCTTACCCACACTCCCAAAGCCTTTGGCTCGGCCAACACCTGCCCATTTTGTCTCTACACATACCTCTATTACTCCTTGAAGCCTCACTTTGTGCAGAAGTCTTCCCAAGGAAGCCTTTGAGCTCAAACCAAAGGGAGTTACCCGATTTTAAGGTAATGTCTTCACTTGAGTCCTTTTGTTTTATTTTGCTTCTCCAACCCCCTAAAATCTTTTTATTCATTACTTTTGTAACAACTACAGTATCTTAAATATACTAGGATGTCTTTATAATAAGGATTCGAGCTACACTTACACACACCGACATCTAATGGTTAAAGGACATACTGTTTTCGTGGATGGTGAATTTATGCCTCCCGAAACGATGATTGTTCAACATTATTTTAACACCTTAAAAGGTGGCCATTAATATGTCACTATATTTATATATGATATATAATATTTTTATGTTTTCCTTAATCTTCTGTATTTTTCATTTTGGTCATACCTTTATGGTTTCCATTATGGGTAAACGCGATATCTTCATTTAAGGAAGTGCGGACTACCGCCCCCTCAAAGTGATTTGATTCGTTAAATACCATATGTGGGACGTCTAAAGGATGGAACTATGATATTATATATGATATTATATTGGAATTATAATATAACTTTATATCATTATGATTCCATTCTATAAAATACGAAATAGAAATGAAAGTAGCGTTCATGCGTACGTATGTCTTGCCGTCTCCATGAACGGTGCATTTCATTTCTTACCTCTAAATGATTATGTAATATTATAAATGCATGTATATACTGGATATATTTGATATATACATCATGATTATAATTCCGGATATAATGGATACATGAACAACTTGTAATTATAAAGGGTTTATTTTTGACTCAAGTACCAATGCTCGTTAAAACGACTGTTATTAACTTAAATAATTACATAGTGTTCATGACATGGAAATAAGTGATATAAAAGGAATAATGAACTTGAAAAAGGTTCTTAAGAAAGAATAAATTAACTCAAGTTTATTATTCAGGACATTAAAGAACGATCGAGTCAAGTCGGACCCGAGGTATGGGACTTGGTCTCAATCTCCTTTCATTGAGGCATATTTTGTTTTATACGCAACCTTCTTTTATGCGGTGTATAAACCCCTTTGACTTTTACGTTTATTCAAAAGGAATATTTTTTATACGAATCGTTTACTAAATGAAAAAAGAGAATGTTTTTGTCGTACGTATGCGGCGACAATGACTTCTCCGCCGTCGTGACCATTATTGGATTTTCGGCTTCCTCTACAAGCCATACCTTTTTTTTAAAAGAAAAATAAATACCATGTTTTACTTTTCTTTTATTTTGGTATTTAAAATGGTTTTCATAATGTTTTTATATCAATGTTTTGTATTGATATCTTGTGATTGAAAGGTGGAAATGTTATGTTTCCTTTATGCATGTTTTATGTGATACGATTATGTTGAGGTTCTTGGGCATTATTATGAAGACGGGTGGTTTCGTGATAAACTAAGGGCGGGTGAGCCCGATATAGCTCTCCAATGCATTGGGTAATGTGAAGGAGTGAAACGTTAAGGTTTCTCCGAATAGATTTAGGTAATATACTGTGATGGGTATTCCAAACGTAACCAAGAGGGTTACTCCCTACGTAAGAATGTTATGAATTCCTCAAGTTACCTTTATGTCTTATGATTTATATGATTTATTCATGATTTGATGAGGTATGTTAATGTTCTTATGTTTTATGGGTAAAGAATGATTTCATTCTTATGTATATATGAACTTATGTTTCCTTTCCATATTTTTATAACCCATACTGATATTTTTATGCTCATCCCAAGTTTTTTTGAAATGTTTTTCACAGGTCAAGGGAAAGGTACATGATATGATGATAGTGTCAAGGAAGTGTCAAGAATGAATCCATGTTTTATTTTAAATATGTTTCCATTGATGGGAAAAAAGAATACTATCTTTATGTAACCACTTTTTTTATATGTGGAATGTAATGCAAGTTTTATGCTCTAATTCTCTAAAACTCTAAACCAGAAAAGATCCTCAATGTGTAATCTTGTAATAACTCAAGATTAAGTAAGGTTTAAGGCTGGGGCCTTATAGTTGGTATCATAGGTTGGTTTAGATAACTTTAGGAGTTATAATTCTATTAAATGATTATCCAAAAATATTTTTTTATGGTCCAATTGAAATGATATAGCATTTGAAGATTACCATGTTGCTTCATATAAGACATGTTTGGTCAGAATGGTTTTTCGAAGAGGAAAAAAGCGAAGCAGTGCTAGGAAGGCATACAGAAGGAAATAACCTTCTGAATCAGCATCCTGAGATGGTCGGAATTGGAACTGAACAGTTTGTTGCAGTAATGGCTTAGTTGACTCAAGCGATAAATGGTGGTGGTATCCATGCACGAGATCAGCCAGATCAACGGCAGAGGAACATGTCAGTGGTGGAACATTTCATGAGGCAACATCCCCCATCATTCAGAGGATCATCTGACCCTGTGCTAGCTGAAGGGTGGATTAAATCATTGGAGAAGATTTTCGATGTCATGGGGTGTTCAGAGAATCAAAATGTTAGTCTTGATATTTACCATTTGGAGGGTGAAGCAGATCAGTGGTGGTCGATGGTTAAAAATATCAGAGACGCTGATGAGATTGATTCTCTCGACTGGGATGAATTCAAAGGTATGTTTCTTGAAAAGTATTTTCCTAAGGCTTTTCGACTTAGGATGGAAAAAAATTCTTGGAATTGAGGCAAGAGTAAGACTCAGTGGCTACCTATGAAGAAAGGTTCACTCGATTGGCAAGGTATGATCCAAATTTTATCTGATACCTTGATAGTAAAATCAATCGTTTTTACTCTGGATTAAAGCCAAAATATAGAAGGGCATTAGCTTATTGTGAGTTTAAAAGTTATGAAAATCTTGTTCAATGTGCTGAGAAGGTAGAAATGGAGTTTTTCGATGATCAAGTGTTATATAACAACCAACAGAAGAAGTGATCGAGGTGGCAGGAGAAAGGGAAGAATTATTCAAAAAAGTATGATGGTAAGAAATCTAAGTTTCTAGTTTGTGATAAATGTGGTAAAAGGCATGCTGGAGAATGTCTTCTGAATTATATAAAGTTCTACCAATGTGGTAATATGGGACATAAGTCTCATGATTTCACTGAAAAAGATCAAGGTGATGGTAAGTTCAAATTTGATTTACAGTTAGTGAAATGTTTTAAGTGCATTGAGATGGGTCACTATGCAAATGAGTGTCCGAAAAAGAGCTCGAGTGATGGGAAGCAGTTAGACTACAAGCAGAAAGGGGTGGTGAAATCCTTTGCAACTACTTCAGCAGATGTTGGGCCATCAAATGAAGTTGTATTAGGTACTTTGTTTGTTTTTTCAGATTATGCCAGTGTGTTGTTTGATTCGGGGTCTACACATTCTTTCATCTCTGAAAACTTTTCTAGTAAAATGGTAATACCATCTCAAGAAATGACTCCTGAACTTTTGGTAAAAACACCTGGGGGAAATGTTGAGGCAAAAATAATTTATAAGAATCTTACTATCCTTATCTATGGAAAGATCCTACTTGCAAACCTTATTGTTCTAACTCTAATAGAGTTTGATGTTATCCTGGGTATGGATTGGCTCTCTATTTACCATGTTAAGACTGACTGTAGAGCTAAAGAAGTTTCTTTTCAGAAAGACTTTCAGTTTGTGTACAAGAATGAACCCTTACTGTTGATAACATATCAAGAGGCCGAGAAACTTGTAAAATATGGAAATGAATGTTACCTTTCACACATCGTTGAAAATAAAGGAACTATTCAGATTAATGATGTGCCAGTGGTAAATGAGTATCCTGATGTTTTTCTTGATGAGTTGCCTGGAATAATACCAGATCGGGAAGTTGATTTTACTGTTGACTTAGTTCCTGATACTAAGCCAATTTCGAAACCCCCTTATCAAATGGCTCAAATTGAACTTTTAGAGTTGAAGGAGCAATTGCAAGATTTATTAGAGAAAGGTTTCATTCGACCTAGCACGTCACCATGGGGTGCTCCTGTTTTATTTGTTAAAAAATTGATGGTTCTATGAGACTTTTCATTGATTATAGAGCCTTGAATAACATCACTGTTTAGAACAAATATCCTTTGCCTCATATCGATGATTTGTTTGATCTGCTCCAGGGAGCTCAGTTTTTTTCAAAGATTGATCTGAGATCGGGGTACCATCAACTGAAGGTAAAGGAAGAAAATGTTCCGAAGACTGCGTTTCGTACAAGATATGGCCATTATGAATTTGTAGTAATGCCTTTTGGGCTAACCAATGCACCTGCTGTATTCATGGACTTAATGAATAGAATTTTCCATGAGTTCTTGGATAAGTTTGTGGTGGTTTTCATTGATGATATTTTGGTGTTTTCTAAAAGTAAATAGGAGCATGAAAGACATTTAAGGGTTATCTTGAAAACCATAAAAGAAAAGAAATTGTATGGTAAATTCAGCAAGTGTGAGTTTTGGTTGCAACAAATTTCTTTCCTTGGTCATATTATTTCTAAAGATGGGATGATTGTTGATCCTGCAAAAAAAAAGTTGTGGAAGACTGGCCAAGACCCACAAATGTAACTGAGATTCTTAGCTTCCTTGGTTTGGTAGGCTATTACCGAAAGTTTTTTAGAATTTTTTCACGGTTATCTAGTCCAATGACTAAGCTAACTCGGAAGGGTGTTAAGTTTATCTGGACAAAAGAATGTGATGATTCTTTTCAGGAACTGAAAAGAAGATTGGTGAATGCTCCGGTTTTGGAACTACCTTCCAAAAATGGGGAGTTTGTTATCTACAATGATGCTTCATTGAAAGGACTTGGTTGTGTCCTAATGAAAAATGATCACGTAATTGCTTATGCTTCACAACAGTTGAAAACTCATGAGGTAAATTACCCTACACATGATTTGGAATTAGCTTCTGTTGTTTTTGCTTTAAAAATTTAGAGGCATCATTTTTATGGAGTAAAGTGTGAAATATATACCGATCACAGAAGTTTAAAGTATATATTCACTCAGAAATAATTGAACATGAGACAGAGGAGATGGCTATAATTAATCAAGGATTATGATTGTACAATTCATTACCATCTGGGAAAAGCAAATAAAGTGGTTGATGCTTTGAGTCGAAAAAGTAATGATTCATTAGAAATGTTGTGTTTTTAACGGGATCCTTTGGTTAAGGATTTGATGAAATTTGGCATAGAATTTGTTGGTGCAAGAAGTTCTGCTGTTTTGTTTCAGGTATCAGTGAGATCATCTCTATCAGATAGATTCAAGAAAGCACAAAATTAAGACAGTGAGTTGCAGAAAAAGGTAGAGCTGGTTCAGAAAGGTAAGTTGCTTGAATTCAACATTTATAATGATTGAGTTTTGAGATTTAGGATGAGATTGTGTGTGCCTTTTGATTCACAGTTGAAGAGAGAGTTGTTATGTGAAGCTCATAGTTCTCTGTTTTCAGTTCATCCAGACAGTACTAAGATGTACAGAGATCTGTGGGAGTATTACTGGTGGGATGGGATGAAAAGAGATATTGCTGATTTTACTGTGAAGTGTTTGACATGTCAACAGTTTAAAGCAGAGCGGAATTTACTGAAAGGGATTCTTCAACCTTTACCAGTGCCAGAGTGAAAATGGGAGAATATATCCATGGACTTTGTTGTGGGATTACCGAAGACATCTCGAGGTAATAATGCAATCTGGGTTATTATTGATCGCTTGACTAAATCTGCTCATTTCCTTTCTATACGAGATTCTTTTTCCCTAGATCAAATTTCCCGTTTGTATATTAAAGAGATATTCAAGTTACATGGAGTTACCCTCTCCATTGTATCTGATCGTGATCCCAGGTTCACTTCTAACTTTTGGAAAGGCCATCAGAAGTCGTTGGGTACTGAATTAAATTTTAGTACAGCTTTTCATCCTCAATCAGATGGGCAGTCCGAACGAACAATTTAGAACATAGAGGATATGCTACGAGCATGTTCAATGGATTATCAGGGAAGTTGGGACCAACATCTTTCTTTGGTTGAATTTTCATATAATAACAGTTTTCATTCCAGTATACAGATGGCACCATTTTAGGAATTATATGGGAAGCGGTGTCGAACTCCAGCTTTGTGGCATGAAGTGGGTGAAAGGAAGTTGATGGGACCATAATTGGTAGAAGAGATGGCAGAAAAAGTCCAGCTGATTCAGAAACACATGAGAACAGCTCAGAGTAGGCAGAAGAGTTATGCGGACAATAGGAGGATGGATCTCTCTTTTGAGGTAGGTGATCATGTTTTTCTCAGAGTATCACCATGTAAAAGTGTGATGCGATTTGGTAAGAAAGGAAAGCTGAGTCCAAGGTTCATTGGACCATATGAAATTCTGGAGAGAGTTGGATCAGTTGCATACCGGGTGGCTTTACCTCCGAGTTTATCTCAGGTACACAATGTTTTTCACGTTTCGATGTTGAGAAAATATATGCCAGATCCATCTCATGTTTTGAGTCCAGAGGTAGTTCAGCTGGAAGAGAACCTATCTTATGAGGAACAACCGGTCCAGATTCTTGACCACAGGGAGCAAGTGTTATGAAATAAGTTGATTAATCGGGTAAAGGTTTTGTGGAAAAACCACATGACGGAAGAGGCAACATGGGAATCTGAAAATGCAATGAGGGATAAGTACCCCCATTTATTCGATATGTAAATAAATTGCAGGGACACAATTTTATAAAGGGGGAAAGGATATAACATCACACGTAAGTAATTAATAATAGATATTTTTATCTATTTCTATTAATGAATTAGATAGTGTTTTAGAGGCTTAAAATGAAAATAAATCCAATCTTAAGCATGGAATACACTAATATTTTTTAAAGGATTATTTTACTGCCTTTTGATGGAAACCCATTTTTAAATCTATATTTTGAAAATTTTATAAGCTATGTTTGTCAAAATAAACTTATTCTTTATGATTGGGACATCAAAATTTACTTTGTGTGAATTTTTGGTAATTTTCTGACAATGTTCATTTTTTTATGAGTAGTGAAAAATACTGTATTTTACTTCAAAACTGATTTTTAATATACTTTATTTATATGATTATATTATCTTTTGAATTGGTTTTAAAGTTAAATTAGAATATATTTTTACCATTTAATCCAATGTTGGTCATTAGGATTAATTTCACTTTGTAATTGGGCATAAACTAATGCCAAACTTTTCATAGATATTGTTTCAAAAAAACCCCGTTATTTGTTTTGACAACGGGAATTATTTTTAAATAAATTATTTCAATTTCTATGTTTGGAATTTTGTAAAATGGATTACATATTTGTTATCATAAGGTCCAAATTATGTAATCAAGACTCTTTTTTTATTGGACATTATGAATAGTAACGACGGTAATTATCTTTAATTATCTTGATTAATGAGTAATCAGGTAGTTAAGGATAATAAAATGATATCATAATAATACAAAAAGACCACAACATGTGTCCTAAGGCTACTGGTTGTCTCATGGCCGACCATGGGATGCCTTGTGCCAAACTTTGGGGCCCCATGGATCACTTTTGTGAGAAAGTGACTTTTTATCTTTTTATTTTTAAAGAATGTTAAATGTGACAAAGAATGTATCACCTAAGTAAAATATTTTTAATTTTTTCTACATAAATGATATTTTTGGACTATAAATATTCATTATGAATCTAAAAATATTTCTTACATCATTACATTTTTTTTAGAATTTTTAGACATTAAATTTATTAAATTATTTATGACATCATGATGATGCAGCGATTACCTCATTAATAAATGATTTAAATAAAATGAGATGATAATGTAAAATATATGACCTAAACATGTCCAAAACCTATTAGATGGGTGTATTTAGAACCCTTATCACCTTACCCTCTAATTATATCAATGTGGGACCTTTTTAATCTGAAAATCATTTTCAAATAAAGTAACATTTCTTTACTTTCCAAGAGTGCCCCTCCTCTCCTCTTATAAAAGTCCCCCACCTATACCTCCTTACCCACACTCCCAAAGACTTTGGCTCGTCCAAAACCTGCCCATTTTGTCTCTCCACATACCTTTATTACTCCTTGAAGCCTCACTTTGGGCAGAAGTCTTCCCAAGGAAGCCTTTGAGCTCAAACCAAAGGGAGTTACCCGATTTTAAGGTAATGTCTTCACTTGAGTCCTTTTGTTTTATTTTGCTTCTCCAACCCCCTAAACTTTTTTTATTAATTTTTTTTGTAACAAATCCAGTATCTTGAATATACTAGGATATTGTTATAATAAGGATTCTATCTACACTTACACACACCTACATCTAATGGTTAAAGGACATACTATTTCCGTGGATGGTGAATTTATGCCTCCCCAAACGATGATTGTTCAACATTATTTTAACACCTTCAAAGGTGTCCATTAAGATGTAACTATATTTATATATGATATATAATATGTTTATTTTTTCCTTAAGCTTCTGTATTTTTCATTTTGGTCATACCTTTATGGTTTCCATTATGGGTAAACGCGATATCTTCATTTAAGGAAGTGCGGACTACCGCCCCCTCAAAGTGATTTGATTCGTTAAATACCATATGTGGGATGTATAAAGGATGGAACTATGATATTATATATGATATTATACTGGAATTATAATATATCTTTATTTCAATATGATTACATTCTATAAAATACGAAATAGAAATGAAAGTAGCGTTCATGCGTACGTACGGCTTACCGTCTCCATAAACGGTGGATTTCATTTATTACATCTAAATGATTATGTAATATTATAAATGCATGTATATACTGGATATATATGATATATACATCATGATTATAATTCTGGATATAATGGATACATGAAAAACTTGTAATTATAAGGGGTTTTTTTTACTCAAGTACCAATGATCGTTAAAACGACCGTTATTGACTTAAATAATTACATAGTTTTCATGACATGGAAATAAGTGATATAAAAGGAATAATGAACTTGAAAAAGGTTCTTAAGCAAGAAGAAATTAACACAATTTTATTATTCAGGACATTTAAGAATGATCGAGTCAAGTCGGACCCGAGGTATGGGACTTCGTCTCAATCTCCTTTCATTGAGGCATATTTTGTTTTATACACAACCTTCTTTTATACGGTGTATAAACCCCTTTGACTTTTAAGTTTATTCAAAAGGAATATTTTTTATACGAAGCGTTTACTAAATTAAAAAAGAGAATGGTTTTGTCGTACGTATGCGGCGACAACGACTTCTTCGTCGCCGTGACCATTATTTGAGTTTCGGATTCCTCTACAAGCCATACCTTTTTTTAAAGAAAAATAAATACCATGTTTTACTGTTCTTTTATTTTGGTATTGAAAATGGTTTTCATAATGTTTTTATATCAATGTGTTGTATTGATATATTGTGATTGAAAGGTGGAAATGTTATGTTTCCTTTATGCATGTTTTATGTGATACGATTATGTTGAGGTTCTTGGGCATTATTATGAAGACGGGTGGTTCCGTGATAAACTAAGGGTGGGTGAGCCCGATATAGCTCTCCAATGCATTGTGTAACGCTAATGAGTAAAACTTTAAGGTTTCTCCGAATAGATTTAGGGAATATACTGTGATGGGTATTCCAAACGTAACCAAGAGGGTTACTCCCTACTTAAGAATGTTATTAATGCCTCAAGTTACCTTTATGTCTTATGATTTATATGATTTATTCATGATTTGATGAGGTATGTTAATGTGCTTATGTTTTATGGGTAAAGTATGATTTAATTATTTTTTATATATGAACTTATGTTTCCTTTACATATTTTTATAACCCATACTGTGATTTTTATGCTCATCCCAAGTTTTTTTGAAATGTTTTTCACAGGTCAATGGAAAGGTAAAAGATATGATGATAGTGTCAAGGAAGTGTCAAGAATGAATCCATGTTTTATTTTAAATATGTTTCCATTTATGGGAAAAAAGAATACTATCTTTATGTAACCACTTTGTTTATATGTGGAATGTAATGCAAGTTTTATTCTCTAATTCTCTAAAACTCTGAACCCGAAAAGATCCTCAATGTGTAATCTTGTAATAACTCAAGATTAAGTAAGGTTTAAAGCTGGGGCCTTATAATTTTCATCTTATTGAACCAAATTTTTCTTACTAGTATCAACCATTTATCTCGAATTTTTTAAATTCCATTCATAGAAGTTGTAAAATTATGTTTTATGTGAATTTGAAAATTCTCCTAGGAGGTGGGTAAAAGACGGTCAAAAGTTCAATAAAATTTTTATATATCTAAAATTATTATAAACTGGCTCCAATGAATTACATTGAACATATATAGGTATAATGTATCCATTTTGACATATAATAAATTTAAATAAAATAAATAATTATTTAAATATAAATTTGGTTTTAAAGTATAACTCAATGTTTTTCACTATTCATAAAAAATTGAATGTTTTCAGAAACATACCAAAAATTCTCCCAAAGATAATTTTTATATTCTGAATTAAAAAATGAATTATATTTTATAAAATTAAAAACATAGAAATTTCATTTATTATTTGAAAATTAATTACCATTGTCAAAACCAAAAAGTGTATTTTTATGAAATAATAATTACCAAAAGATTGACATTTGTTTATGTCCAATTTCAAAGTGAAATTACATCCAATGGCCAACATTGGATTAAATGGTAAAAATATAATCTAATTATACATCCAAACCATTCATAGGTATATTTTAACACTATAAATTATTTTGATTAAAAATGTTGTTTTCAGTTAAAATATATTATTTTTCACTATTCACCCAAATATGAAAGTTATCCAAAAAACACAAAAAATTTATTAAAACTAAGTTCTTATGTCTCGATCCCAAAGAAGAAGTTTATTTTTTCAAATTGAATATATAAACGTTTCAAATATTGGATTTAACAATGGTTCTCCATTAAAAGGTGGTAAGATTTCATTTTTAAAAAAATACTTCTTTTATCTGAAAAAAATGAATTTTTCCGTACATTATGTCTAAGAAACTCCTAATATGGATTCCAAAATTACAAGGGTTATATAAAGTTCAAAATTATGTTAACCAATTTTGAATTTCTATTTTGGTAAGTCATGGTGCACTTTAACTCGATGTTTCATGTAGTGTAAGTTATTGAAATCTTGGGGTGTTACATTCTTCCCTCCATTAATAAATTGCGTCCTCACAATTTTTAAAATTGGGCTTGGGAATATAATGAAATTCCCACATCAGAAAAAGAGTCTATAAAACTATCACTTTAAAAGAAATAAAGATAAGTAAAAAGGTCACCCAAGATATCCCATACTAGGATTCCATATAGTAAAACAATGATATAGAAGATAAACTAAGTTTCAAGTTCTGGTGGAGAGAGATAGAAAACATGATCAGGAGAAAGTAAGCAATAAAAAACCACAAACTTGTGATGGGACAAATGGTCATTATATTCCCATTAAGAAAGTAAACGGGAAACATTTTTTTTAAGTTACATTTCATAAATATAAGGAATTTATTTATGAGATTGACTAAGAATGTAAAGAGATATACTTACTTTTTAATTAGAGTTTCAGCCATTAATAAATTTATACCACTAACTCATTTATTTTAATCTATGAGTATTCAAGAAGACTTGGTCACACCGGAAGAGCTAGAATAAACTTATAGAGAATCACATGATCCACAATGGATAAACTATATATTTACCTTGTCTTTACAGATTAATCAAAACCAAAACGGTTAGTACATGATCTAATTATCCCTGAGAAGGATATTATTTTAGAGAAAGAAGCACTAATCTTAATTTCTAAAATTAAACCAACAATACCCCAAAGTTAAATAAATACCATTCAATAAACAATTTTCCTTAAAATCCTTCAATATAATCAAAACTCATATTGAAACCCAAAACATAGAAGAATTTGGTTATGTATTCTTCCACGTTAAATTGTATCTCCAAATGACATTAACTACTCTTAAAGTCACATACATAAAATTAATTAACCTAATCACATGTTCTCTATTATATATTAATCATTTTCATAAATAACCCAAATAACTATAAATCCATAATAAAAACATAGATAAAAATACACCATTACTCCTCAAATGAAATCCCATAGTATTCTATTTTCCATGGGCATAGTGTTCCCAACAAAGAGAACGTCTTCCAAAATAACATTTATCACTTAATAAACAAATCATTTTTCATATACTAAGGGTATTAATTTGATAAGACATAAGATCCCAAATAAACTTATTATTGATCAATAAAAACATTTAACTAAAAATAATTAGTCACTCTAACCAGGGACTTCACGTAGTACAGTGGTAGGTGATAAATATCAATCGCACTATGGTTGTGGGTTTGATTCTGACAACTTTTTCCAACGTGATGGGTTGTCACACGGTTTGCGTGTTGTCCTTTTTCAAAAACTATATTTTATAACATTACCAAAATGAGATAAATTCCTCAAAATAACCATAACATAATTTAACCACAAATGTTATCTCATACCTTGCATTTTCATCCCAAAATATAATAACTTGTAAATGCCTCAAACACATTGATCATATAAAATAGAATGGTTATTTATAACTATATCCACAAGAGAAAAGATATGTATTCCTCAAATATCATTTTCACATGACAAACTGCAGGGTTACAAATACAAGAGAAAATTATTCCAATGTAATCCCATCAATAAGGAGCACTAATACTTTTAAACATTTCTACAACCATTTATTTCCACATAGCTTCTTCTTTGACCAAGAAAATATCCTATAGAATAGGGCATTCACTTGGGTAATGTCTAGGTCCCCTAAATTTATGGAAAATGACTATAAATGGATTCTTTGGACCATTTTTATTTTCTTCCATAGTACTCTTCATTTTTCCTCGGCAATTCTTCACATTATGTCTATCTTTCCCACACGTAAAGCATTTATTTGTTTCATTGAAACACTTCTCTAGGTGTCTCCTTCCACATTTCCTACATGATGGAAATCGAGGATTCATTTCTCCATGGTCTCCATTTCTAGAGCTCTTATAATTCATCACTTTTCTCTTCTTTGTTGAGTCTAGGAGTTGGTTAATATATATGTTGTTGATCATATTTTTTGAAAACTGATTTGTCATGAACACGATATCTTTTATTCCTATCAACATTCCATTTTGTTTCGCATTTCCACCACCATTCCCACCCGGTACATCATTCTCAAAGTTACTATGAAATCCTTGGAATCCATCCATTGACTAAAACTAGAGAGCATCGTGTGAGTAACAGTATTCATAAAATCATTTAGATAATATCATGACACCATATTTTCAATTTGAAACACCTTAGGATTAACCAAGGTAATTTATTCTCATATTATATTAAAATAATTTAAATCATTTTATAACGAAATTGTAAATTATCCTAAGCATATCCCCTGGGAGTATCGTAACCAAGAGTTCAGCAAGACCCATTGTCGTGCACCTGTTCTTGTTCGAGTCTAGCTCAAAGTGGTGTTTTCTGGTTTTAACCCTAAGTACATTTGTACCAGATCCGCCTCTACCTGCTCATATCCATACAGGGATGTATTGCTTGGAAAACTCACAAAATCACTATAATACCAAAATTTTATAAAGTTCCTCTATACTAATCCTCAAAGTCTATCTTAGGGATATGTGCTCTAATCAGTGTTTATCTAAATCTAGTTTTCAGAGTTTGTACTAAACTTATTCTGATACCAACCGTAATTCCCCTACCCCAGAAGCCCAGATTCAGTGCATTATTATGTATCATTGGCATGATCATAAAAGATCAAGTCTCAAAAGGCAGATTAGTTTAGTAGCCTTGGAAGAACTAGATACATTCATAAGGTTTACATTACATAATAAAATAGAAAACTACAACAACATTGTTTCCATAGAAAACACTGAGATAACATAGACTATCCCTATAGGTCAGTCATAATATACTTCTTTTCATCCTTAGAAAAATAAAACATAGAAAGTGGTGAGCTCAGATGCTCAGTAAGTATAACATTATAGAAGAAACTTTCATAAATAAGCATAAACATTTAAGGCAATGTATAAGACTAAAACAAAATCTTTTTGAACGTGAACATTAGCATAATATGTAAAAGATAAAATCAAATAATTCCATTTATTTATTCACATGGATATTCTACTATTCGAATAATCACATGCAATATCAATAGCCACTTTCATAATTATGGAATGCATAATGCCAGAATTTCATAACCACATAGTCAAGGCCATGTGCCAAGACTACAAATATGATTTTGTCAAGGCCTTGTGCCAAGACAATAGTTTGTCTCTTGACGCCTACTGATGCATCGAGGAGCTATAGCGGGCTCCACCTGTCACTTACTAAGTCTAATTCATTCCTCATATGAAAAGTTTGAATCATAATATGAACATTCGTATTAAAACTAGCATACTAAATGTCAATATTTTAACCACAAACCATAAATGGTATAAAAATAGCACATCCACAGTAAAAAATAACTCATTAAATACAATATGAAATATTTTATTATAATAGATCAACATCAATAGAGAATAATGAATGATATTGAAATAGATTAAAATAATCATCAAAACTATTTGAGAGACATATCCCCATTTTTCTTGAAAACATTTAAATGTATCACAATTTAACAAGAAGCCATTTAAAATATATTTTTGAATCAAAGTGTCCCATACCAATTTGAAAATTTTAAAATTAATTTTAATTTGAAAACTTTAATGTCCTTATAAATAAATCCTTAAAACCATTTTTAAAACATGGACATTAATGAGAAAGATTTAAAATAATAAATCTTTAAAACATTTTAAAATGATATTTTAGTTAGAGAGACACTTGAATACAAATAATTGAGGTAATAAAAACATTTTAATATCATGAGAATAAATGGATTCATGATATACTATGTCAAAGTACATTATATTCACTATATAAAAGTGATTTGGTGTATTACAACAAAGAAGTCTCAATGGAATGTAAATTGAGATGAAATATATTATAAAGACTGTATCCTTAGGTTAAGGATAAATAAATGATATAATTATGTGTGAAAAATATAAATACACTCAATATGATTGGATATTCAGTGTAAATCAATTAGAGGAAATTCACACATATTCTTGTAAAAACAACATGAATGAATTGGATATTTAACTCAATAAATGGAGATTAAGTTAAAATTACTCTTATCAAGTTCATATCAATGACTTGAGAATTTATAAATGGAGTTATTATGTGTATCAAAAGTATATCCATAGAAAGGGGAGTTTAAATTATGAAATAAAAAAATGAATAGTGATTCCACATATAATCTTGGAGTAAAATAATCAATGAAGTATGTGTAAAGCTGAATAAGTGGAAATTGAAATTTTTAATTCCCTTACCAATTTGGTAACTACCGAAACATACATCCCATGAAAGATGTATCATAAAATTATGATGTAAATATCTATAAATTAAATTATTTTACATGATGAATACAATCATGGGTAGTACACACACCACATGCAATAAATAAGTGGTGAACAATGGAAATCTCACGGAATTAAAGGTGAGATAAGAAACCCCATACATTATACTTTTTCCTTGGTCGAGGGTAGTTTATCCTCCTTTATAATGGTCAAATAATTTTTATTAAATTATACAAGAATCATATACATTAATATGATATCATATATGATCTTTTAACATTGAATTGTTAATAATATCTTAGTATTATCGTCGTTTCGGGTGTTAACGGATTCATTTTCCTTTATATTCTTTGTTATGTGAATTATATTTGTTATGGATGGGACATATCTTATTTATATCTAGAATGATATCATTCCTCTAAACATTATTTTTAATCATCAAATTAAATTTATTCTTGAATGGATACGATGGGGAATGAATCTCATCACGTTCGTGGAGACGGTAATCCGTACGTACACACGAGCGACAATATCATTATTTTAATATTAAAATAATATATAATTGGATGTTATATCATATATTTTGAATAATTATCATTTTATATTTATTATTTACATCAATTACACATCATCATTATACCCATCCAAATAATAATGTACTGAATAACAATTACACCACGACGTGGAGACGGTAAGTCGTACGTACGCACGTATGGTGACATGTCATTCAAAGGATGGATAAAATAATGAATATGGCTGTAAAATATTCATAATAAGATCACAGTATATATAAGATACAGGATATATTATTTTATAATTGAAACAACAATGAATGATGAAGTTGAAGAAGAAAGGAACTTGAAAGAGGTGATTAGATATTTACCTCTTCTCCGGGTTCTTTATTTTGATTTGATCAAAAAGGCTCCTTAGGTTGGTTTTCTGACTAAAGGAGTACCTCTAGTATGAAGGGAGGAAAGTTGGGAGGGTATTTGGGAATATTTTTGCTGAGCCAAAAGGCTTTGAAGGTTTGAATTTGAGTGAAGGGGGAGTTCCCTTTTATAAGAGGGGTGAGGGGCACCTTAGAAAAACTAGAAATATTATTTTATAATAAAATCGATTTCAGTTTCTAATGGATCCAAAATGGATTATTTAAATACAAAGGTGGTTATGGGTCTAAAATCACTCAAAAATAGGTTTTAGATATGCTTGGGTTACTATATTATCCTTATCTTTTAGATTTATCTCTTAGTTAAATAGTTGACATTTACCATGTCTCTTTATATTTTTATATTATATGGCTAATAAGCTTACTATATAGTTCTAAGAGAACCCAAGTGGTTCATTAATGATACACCTATCATTATATAAGTCTTTTGGATGATCCTTGTATTTTTATGAATAGAATATCAATTAATAATATAATATTTGTTTTAAAAACTCTTTTATGTCAATTTTGACACTATTTGGTATTTTGTTTTTGCTAAATTCATAACAGCATTATTACATTGAAAGAAATTCATATAACTAACCCTAATATGTAATATTGACCTATAAATTTAGTTTCATTCATAAAAATTCTAAAATTTCATTTATTTGGATATTTAGAGTATCAATTATTTTAATATTTCATTAATTAGGTGATTACTGCATCATCATTGTGTCGTTAATAAATTAAATTATATAATGTCTAAAAAATAGAAATAAAATACCATTATGTAGGAAATATTTTTATCTTTTTAATTATTATTTATAATTGAATTTATCTTATGTGTATCCCTATATTAAAAATGTTTTAGTTATTAAACTTTGATTTTAACTCTTTTTATTCTTCTTTGAATTAAATAATAATAAATGTCCTAATATAATACAATTGGACCAAAAAGGATCATATTTTATTCCAAAGGTTGTTTTTGGTCGAATTGTACTTATAAAATATAATTAGGACATGTTTTAGGGTATTAACAATATTATTTTTACCCTTAATTACCATATTTACTTTTAACTGTGTAAATAAAAGTAAAAAGTTACTATTCACCCAAAATTATTTTCCTCTTATTGAACCACATTTTTGTTACTGATATCAAAAATTTATCTTAGATTTTTGAAATTGCATTCACAGAAGTGGTAAAATTAAGTTTTATGTGAATTTGAAAATTCTCCTAGGAGGTGGGTAAAAGACGGTGAAAAGTTCAATAAAATTTTTATATATCTAAAATTATTATAAAATGACTCTAATTAATTACATTAAAATTATATAGGTATTATGTATCTATTTTGACCTAAAATAAATTTAAATAAAATAAATAATTAATTAAATATAAATTCGGTTTTAAACTATAACTTAGTGTTTTTCACTATTCATCAAAAATTAAAAGTTATCTGAAACATACCAAAAATTCAACCTAAGATAATTTTTATATTCTGAATTCAAAAATTAATTCTATTTTACAAAACTCAAAACATAGAAATTTCATTTATTAGTTTAAAATTAATTTCCATTGTCAAAACCAAAAAGCATATTTTTTGAAATAATAATTATCAAAAGATTGACATTTGTTTATATCCAATTTCAAAGTGAAATTACTTCCAATGATAAACATTGGATTAAATGGTAAAAATATAATATAATTATACATCCAAACCATTCATATGTATAGTTTAACACTATAACTTATTTTGATTAAAAAAGTTGTTTTTAGTTAAAATAAATTATTTTTCACTATTCACCCAAATATGAAAGTTATCAGAAAAACACCAAAAATTTATTGAAACTAAATTCTTATTTCTTGATACCTAAGAAGAAGTTTAATTTTAAAAATTGAATATATAAAAGTTTCAAATATTGTATTTAAAAATGGTTTTCCATTAAAAGGAGGTGGAATTTCACTTTTCAAAAAAATACTTCTTTTATTTGAAAAAAATGAATTTGTCCTTACATTTTGTCTAAGAAACTGATAATATGGATTATAAAATTATAAGGGTTATATAAAGTTCTAAATTCTATTAACCAATTTTTATTGTCTAGTTTGGTAAGCCTTGGTGCACTTGAATTCGATGTTGTGTGTGGTGTTAGTTATTGAAATCTTTGGGTGTTACATGAATAGTGAAGAATACCGATTCTACAAAAACTATCAATTTTATGACATTGTAATGATATAATAATTACTTGAAAGTTTATGAAACTATTTTTTTAGAATAAGTATATATTTAATAATTAATATAATTCATATACAAATATAATGTTAAAATTATAAAAATATTTTTAACATTTTCAAAATATGGGTAATGTTTTTGTTCCAAAAAAATTCCTTTTTATTTATTATCTTTTAATAAAGTATTTATAAGGTTAATTTTTTTGGTTTGGTTCGAAATAGAAATAATTCTGATTTTATATAAAATTATTTAACTAATTCCATTTTAATTATTATTATAATTGATTTTACTACAAAATGATTTATATACTTAAAACAAACATTTTTCTAAAAAAGGTTTTTGTTGTACTTTACGAACATATATTGTAACTAATTTTTACCACTTATTGAATTGGAATATTTTAAAATTTATTCCTCATGTTTAATTATAATAATAAATATTATTTACTAATTTTAACTTAATTTCTTGTCTTAATGAATAGTAAAAACTGTAAAAATATGTTACCATAGTTAAGGATAAAAGGGTTTATCGGGGGTTAATATAAGAGATTAGGGGGGAAATGCCACATTAACTTTTAAAAATATTATTATTTAAATATATTTTAACCTTATATTATATTAATTTATAATTTTTATTAATTTGGTTGTACTTTCATAAGATAATTAAACTACATTATTTAAATATTTTATGAAACTCCATGTGTGTCCCTCCCCTCACTTCTAAAACAAAACCTATTATCCACCCTTATTCAGAAACATTTAGATCTATATCTAAAACAATATCTACCCAAAAACCTTTCAGTATTATTTCACTTCATTATTTATTTCTTTTATTACCCTATGACCATCCTATGAAAGATTAAGGTGTAAGCTAAAGGAGTTATCTCACAGAATAAGTAATTGTCTTACCCAACTCTTTCAAAGTTTATTTCTTCTTCTAATTCCACTAAATATATTGTTTAAAAACTAATAGAATAAATATATTATAATAAATATATTTATATATTATTGTGATTATGGGACAATAATGTTACACAACCTTTCCATGAAATGGGAAATGAAATTACCGCTCATTCGTACATGTGGACTACTACCTCAACATAGTGATATGATTCATTTTCCATATTTGCCTCACATTGATATATATAATGATAAATTTTATAAATATATATTATATTTATGATATAATTGTGATTTTTTAATGATAAAACATCATTTATCATGTTTCCATCAATTTATTAGAAAATGATAATGGAATTCATGCATGTGTAAGGACGACCGTCTCCATGGATAGTGTAATTTAGTTTTCTATATCTAAGTTTTATATAGGGTTATAAATATGTATATAATAAATATATATAATATTAATATTATGATTAAAATTCTTGAGATAATGTAACCATTATCAAGATACAAGGATCATAACGTTTTAATTGAAACATAAATGAAAATGGAGCATTTAACAATCGAAATGATTATGATAATGAATGATTGTTATTGAAAATGTGATAAGATGTTATAATTAAAAAATGTATGGTATTATTTGTATGAAAATTATTATAGAATATAATTATAATAAATTTAAATTTATTATATAGGAGTTTAAAAAAACTTATGAATTAAGTCTGGCATGGGGTAAGGGTTTTATGTAACAGTCTCCATTTTTACCAGGATTGAATATGGTTAAATTTATGATGAATAAATTATATGATATATATCTCCAAAAAAATATTAAATTTAATCTCATATGTTTTTTTATATAAATTACAAGGTTTCCTTTCAATTTCTCAAAAGTATGAAAGAATATTTTTAAGGGAAAAAAATTTTTTTGCAATTCATTTGACAAAATATTTTCCTTCCATGTATATATTTACTTAAATGTTTTTAATATTATCCAATGATTAATTAATTGTATTTTTACCCATTTTTTACTTTCTAAAAAATGGTTTTAAAAGGAATCTTCTTGTCATTTTCTAAATGATGTATTATTTCCAAGGGTGTGAAAAAATCATTATTCTAATGTTTACCGCATGAACAGATTTTCCCACAATAATAAATGCTCTTTTACTTAAATATTTAATTAAAATTTATACATGGTTATTTTCAAATAAATTTGTTTCATAATATTCTTTAAATTTTTATATTTTAAATAAGTGATTTCAAAATGAAAGTTATATTTTCCTCAATAAATGTTCCAGTGGTCTTTCAAGTGTATTATCATCTATATAAACATCCTTTTATAAAACTTATACTTTAATGAGGATATAATATAATTACACCAACCACCATATTACTCTATATGTCTTATTATCATGTTTTTATAGTGTTTTATTGGGTAATATATTAACATTTTTTATTCTATTTTTTCAATACAAATTTTTATGTTGACTATGTATTGAATTGTTATTCATTTATTTAATATGATTAATGAATTAGACTTGGTAAGTTATGGTAAGGGCCCATTATAGACCCTATATGAATTATTAAGTCTCATAAGATAGACTAGTTTGATTATTTGGTGTAAAACATATCAATTTATGTGATATGTCTTGTCTTGAGGACTTGGAGGAAAGATTATGATGTCCAACATTATGAATTCTATCATTAAGAAACTAGTTATTTTTTCCCATGTTATTTTTCATATTTTTATAATATCCATGGAAAGAATAACCTTTTTTTATATTAGTTATATGGAATATTTTATTATTATTCATCTCTTAAATATTATCTGTGATTTATTTATTCTATGATAGGTTTTTCTGTATGTTTTCCCTTACTGAGCATTTGTTCTAACCCTTTATTATTTTTTCCTTTCCCTAGGACTCAAATAAAATATATATGAATGATTTTATGGATATAATAAAAGAAATAATAAATTAATTAGTAAAATTTTAACGTATATATCATGTTTTGAAATATAAGGTGAGAATCATGTTTGTATCTAGTATCTCAGGACTGTTAAAATATTCGATCATTAAAGATATGATCTCTTCTATCTTGTGGAAATATAGTAAAATAATCACTAGAATCGGGTTACTATAGATAGATAATTACATGTGAAGTTAGTCATGGTTATAAGACGTTTTTATCACTTTTTTTAAAATTTTAGATCCTAAGATCAGCTTCCCCTTTGTTTGGTTCACCTGATCTTGATTCATTAGACTCAATTATTCAATCTCAGTTCTTCATCATCACTACTCAATTTTTTCATCAAATTGTAAATATTTTTATTTCAATAAATACTAGTTGAATGATCAAAATCCATTTATCAACATAGGACTATTCACCTTCCTTGGACTTGTCATTTTTGATCCTTGGAAACTCCATTTTATTTTGAAATTACTATATAATAACATGTTTTGTATGTTCTTGGGCCCCTATAAACATAAATCCCATTAATTTAATGAAATGTTATTTATGGTTTATCCATTTTCTATCCATTTTTTATCCACATTCAATCCTCATTTGACACTTGTATTAGGTTGAGATATATTCCTTATTATCACTGCCTCGTGATGGGTTCAAGGTGACATAATGGTTTAGAGTGTTCGTGCATTAGATTGAGACCTTATCCTCATGGTCACTTAGAATATTAGATAGGATAACACTGTGGAAACCTAGTATATATGGTATATATATAGTCCATGATAGGTACATAGTTGGTCACATGTAGGTAGACCCTTCAAGTGATCACTTAATACTATAAACGGTAGCTTGGTGCAGTCATGGTAGCTTGGCGTAGGCATGGTAGCTTAGCAGAAACAAGCATGGTAAATTGAGTTATCACATATCCACTAAACATTGTACTTGTATTTAGTATGCATTGGGCATGGTAAATTTGACATTTTCTTAATTTTCTTACATGATATATTATTTGTATGGACAATCCTAAATTTTCTCACCTCTTCAGTGGAAATGGTCAATTATTGTCAATTATAGAGTTATTTATTTAGTGGGAATGGTTAGTAGAATAAAAACATAGCCAATTTTAGGTAAATACAAGACATAAAATATAAAAATTAAATTAATAAATTCAAAAACAAAAAAATAAATTTAAAAAAAATAATTCCATGAATTTCAAAATTGCAGAACAAGAATTAAAAAATCAATCCAATTATAATAATCAAGAAAAATGAATGGAACATGGAAAAATTAATACAAAAAACATCAAAATAACGTCTATAAAATTATTTTAATGAAATATCTATCAACATAAAAAATATTGATTATAAAAAAATATAATTTGAATCAAATAACATAAAAAATAATTAAACCCAAAAATTGCAAATTTTTTCAAATTTTCATAAAAGGAAAATTTCAACACACAAAGATATGAAACTAACCAAATCACCAATAAAATAAAATTTTACCATTAGAAAATAACTAAATTATTAGTTTATGATGTGAAAAAAAATATCTAAAAAAGGATATAGTAGTACTCTTGTTGTAAGACTGGGTAAAATTCATCAAATGGCCAACATGCTCCTCTATGAACAAATAGAAGAAAGTATTTAGTACATATTTTCAATAAATTCCAAAATGGTGAACATAATTCCACTAAATGAAACTTGAATTACATATTTTTAAGTTAAGAGGATGTATGAATTGCCTCTCATTGACGATAAACCATGGTTTGGCCTTCAGAACCATTTTTTCATTCCTGAGGATTCATAGGAAGTGAATTCTATTCCATTCACATAGCGCATAAATTTAGGATTACTATATCATGGGTAGTTTACTAAAACTTCTTAAGGGTTGTATTAACTTTACATTACTATGGGGATCCCACTCATTGTTAGGGTTAGATATCTCCTTATTTACCAAACTATGCATCACAACTCAATACTAGCATTGGTAACCAATCCATACAAAATTAGGTATAATTTTATCTCATCTCTTCCACAAACGAAACTTCCTAAAAGACCTCTAACTCAAATAAGGATAAACTCAATTAACTATAATTATTGACTGAAATATGGTCACCGTCATTGGAAACTCTCTAGCTAAAAAATATCTAACAAGGGGTTTCACAATAACCTTTAAATCTAGAACATATAAAGTAGAAAGAATAACTCTTTCCTACACCATCCAGTATAAGACCCCATGAAAAGGGGAACAAATAAAACTTTAAACTATATTTTTATCTTGAACATATCCATCCCTTACACACATTATCCTAAAACTCTGACTATCTATACTCTAAACATGATAGGATATAACCAAAGGTGGTTCTAAGAGGATCGTAACATCATCTATCTCCATCTAGTTCAACACCTCACATTTACAAACCAAAAAATAATCTTAGTAGGAAAGTGGGATTTTAACATTGAGGTATTTTATCTAAATACTATGTACCATATGGAGGTCCATCAATGGAACCAATATAGCTATTATTAGCTAAAAATCTGACCTACTCCCATATCCAAGGTGTATCTCTTCCAAAAACTCTTTATCTTCTAATGATTTCTTAGGTAATCCTACATAATTGCTTATACATGAAATCAAAAAAAATATTGTAATATATTTATCTAGGATATCCAATTAAATCACTACACATAAACAATTCCACTTTGAAACATGTTTAATGATGACCTCACAAGGTTTATGGGCTTTTAAGTATACTCAAATACAGTCGCACTATCCAACATAGGTACTAACATCCTTATATAATACTCCATCCTAAAAAATTGATCAAAATAAATCCAAAGTAAGTAGTCCCTACATGGGTTTGAGAACAAATATTTTGTAATGGGTCATTATATTATATATTGATCTTAATACAAGAATCACCAAAGGTTAATGAGATTCTGAGCCAGTTGGAAACAAAATTCATAGACTCCAACCAAACCTCTATCACCTGAGGATCATGATCTCCTCATAAAACCATGAGGTCTCTAACATTGGAATTTAAAAGGAATATCTATCATATGGATTGTCTCGTCAAACCCAATAAAAATTATCGTCCCCTCTATAAAAAAAATTCGCAAAGAAAAAAGTTAAAAAAATATACCTTAGATCATGGGGAAAGTTTATATCTCAACTAAGGCATGGAAATAAATGCATCATTGCACACTAATCGATGGAATGGGATCATAAAAATTATTAATATGTACACAATATAGCTATCAGTGGGTAAAAACCAACTTCTAATATGATAAAACTATATATTTTAGAGTTTATCTATATGTGATGAAAAATGAAGTACATGAAAGATCATCATCTACTGCTACATGAGGCTTGTACTGGTGTTCTTGTACTGCATAATGATATATTATATCACTAGTTTTACTAATACATTATCAAATTTTTGGTGAAAGGATATTTCATTTTCTCCAACTATGTTAGTCTTCCTAGATAGATAACTATACATTGGACCCCCTTAATAACTTTTCTGTAAATTATCAAACACCTCACATGAATACTGAATCCAAATGTCATCCCTATGAATTGGATTATATGATACGACTCTAACATGATCGAACACACTAGGGCTCTGATTGAGTAGGTAGAAATCTATGTGTACCACCCCAATCCTACATTCAATAGGCTAGGGGTTGGTGAGTAGAACCAATTATGATGTCACAAAATATGGGAAACTTTATTGTACATAGACCTAAAATAGACACATATATCCAATATATAAAATAACTAGAAATAATGGTGAAATATTTATATACATGACCAAACTATATACAATGTGTGTATGAGATATTAAATGAAGGTATAAAATTGTATAGGAAAATACCAAAGTAACTATAAATATGACAGGACTTTGAATCTATGAGAAACAATACACTAGAATGATCCTCATTTCAAAATATATTCCTAGATAAAACTCTAGTAATAAAAATAATTTATTTTAACAGAAACCACCATGATATACCATCCGTCACCCACAATCAGTAGATGTTCACTCTTAACAAGACACACCAACTCTACATCCACCAAGACCATATCTAAATTATGAATTTTTTTCACAAACACAACACATTTGGGAAAAAATTCCAAGTTGGTATGAGTATGAAAATACTCAGTATGACTCTCATAAACCACAAAAGAGATACAAATCAATCATTATAATCGAAACTCTAGGTATGATATCTTTACTAGGAGGAATATAAGAATGGATCTAGATATTTTTAACCATAATAATTACTCATGGATTAAAATAATTTTCAATCATCTTAGCTAGAGTCCTGAAGGTCGCATATCATGTAAAACTGAGAATCCTCAAAGAACCAAAAAACCCATTAATTCTAAATTTGAGAGTCCAACTATATGTCACATATCGAAGGAAACTCTGGGGGTTCTTGATTAGTCAAAAGAATCAAAGAATCCAATCTAATCAACCTCTATAACTTCCACATCACACAAGAAATCATAAAGGAGGAATCATTCCTTATTAAAGATTTCATGCTGGGGGGGTGGTAAAACTATAACACCGTGAGATTTTATGAAATATTTTTTCAATAAAATTTAATTTCTTCAACAGCTTGTGTTACATTAAATAGAGAGTTTAAATAAACCACAGTATACTATTAAAATATTTTTATTTGAATGTTATTTCCAAGTCATTAGATTGGTGGGTTATAATAGGACTAACTAAATTATTGAAAATTTATAGTTAATTATGTATAAAATTAATTCATTGGTTATCAATATATTAATAATTAAAATAAAAAACATATGTTATAAAAAGAAATATTAATTTGAAAAACTTTTTTTATGCATGCAATGCATTTTTATCATAATAAATTATATTAATTTCAATTATTGATTTATTTTAAGTAAATTTATATATCATATAGTTAATAAAATATGTTAACATTAATTTAATATTTATCAAGCCATGGGATAAGAATAAACCATATTTAATTCTTCATAATGTATTTAAAAAATTGGGTTTCATCGCGTGTTGCTAACTGATTTTAAAATTAATTTATTCCACATTTAGAAACTGAATTTGATAAAAATGGATTTCAAATTTTGAATTAAGGTGTCAAATTTGATAAATATTTACCTTTTATTTTTTTCCAATATGAATAGTAAGTGTGGTAAAATTTACCACCTTAGTAATGGGTAAATCAGGTTAATCTTGGTTAAATCTAAATGATAAGGCTATAATTTTTTATCCTAAATATTATTGGATGATTTAAATTATACCCTTATCACATTAGGCTCAAATTTTATTTTTTAAATGAACACTTCTCAAGGAAAATTACTTATATAATATTTAAATCAAAAAAAGTTTCCAAATGTCACTCTCGTACTTTTAAATGTCTCTTATATGTCCACAGAGTGACAAAATCAATATATGAATGAATATAAATATATATTTTGATATTAATGAAAATATTTTGTTGATATAAATTTATTTATATTTTTTGTTAATTATATATTTACCTTTAATTATTATACAACACTAATGCAGTATTTCTCAAATTAATAAAACAATATAATAAATGATTTTAATAATAGTAAATGTAATATAATTTGATTCATTTAATGTGTTGAGATAATTTTATAGATTAATATGAAATATTAATGTTATGTTGAAGAATTATATTCTAAATTACCCTCGTTATTGTTTTATTTAAAGTCAAATTAAATAAATAGTGTTAAAAATGACATTAATGATATTTTCAATTAAATAATATTTTATTAAATGATATAAAATTCATAAAAAATTATATTCATCCAAATGAGTGGTATATGGTTTTAAAAATCAACCACGGTCCATTTATATTTCTTTTGGAAATTAATAGTAACATTATTTTCCCTTAAAGGGTAGAAAACATTAATATTGGAGAAATTTTTATAAGGGTTAATAAAGACTTGAAACAAAAAGATAAGACTAAAAATGTGATCCAAAGATGTCAAAAAATTTATTGGATGAGATTATTTCAACTATTAATAATATTATATTGTAATATTATTGATTTTAGTTTTTTTGGGAATTAAAATTATTTTATATTAATTTAATATTTTAAAAAATTCCAAGAGTTACCCTCCTCTCAATTATAAAAGATCGCCCATTATTTCTCTTCTTAACACAACATTTATCCTTCTATATTCATTAAAATATACCAAGTTATATTATTATATTCCCTAGACACAATATAGAGGTTCTAGTATTCCATAAATACCAACCCTAGATCTCTTAAAAGGATATATAAAGGAGTCTTTTTTGAGAATAAGTAATCACCTTAACCAATCACTTTCTTTTTAATTCTTGTTTTACCTCCTATAAATATATTATATTATTCATAAAATAATAAATTAAGTATACTAAAAATAATGAATTATTATTATTAAATAACATTTATTCAACCTATTTACATCAAATGATATGTAAAAGTATCACTCATGGAAATGTACTCTTAATCGTCTCTATGTAGTGATACAATTCATTTCTTATCTTCATATTTTATAGATGGGTATTATGATGGATATAATTTTTATATATGATACTTATATAATTATTTTACCTATTAATTTATAATATTATATATACTTTCTTACCTTTCAAATAGTTAGAAAATGATAACTTCATCCGTGTGTATATGTGCACTATCACCTCCATAAAGTGATGTGATTCATTTTTCATTTCTATTTTTCTAAGATGGTAATACGGTTGGATTTAATAAAAATATATGATATTTAATATATAATAATTATTTTTTAAAGGTTATTTTTTATTTAAAAATATTTTTTTAATACATAAAAAAGTGAAAATAGTGATCATACATACATATAGCATATCGTCTCCAAGAACAGTGTAATCCATTTTTCTTTCTCTACCTTTTATAAAAAGATCCAAACATATATATAATGAATATATATTATATTTATATAATTACTAAAATATCTTGGATTATCGATCCCTGATAAATGTACACAAATTCCAAAACTATTAAACCAAAACATATATGAAAATTGAAGCAAATATCACCCAGAATAGTGATTTTAATAAAGAATTGTAAACAAACTGGCGATAAAAAGTTATAAGTAAATAGTATATGGTATGATATATATGATTATGGTTCTATAATATATTTATAATAAATCTATATTTTTTATATAGGATTTCTCAATGTGTATGAAGGAATTCATACCTAAGGTAAGGTATTTTCATCTCATTTATATTTATGTGAGACATGTCATATTCACCACTTGTTTCTTTTATGTGGTATATATACAGACCATTAATTTATTTTATTATTAATTTTATGAATGTTATGGAGATTTACATATCAATATAAGGTTATTTATTTCATGGGCTTTACTATTCAAAAGTTACCAAAGTAGTAAGGGTTTTATGTTACAATCTAATTTTTTATCAAGATTGTTTATGATTAAGTTTTTTATGATGAATTCATATGATCAACCACACAATAATCTCAGGAATTTTCTTATACATTTTTTATTTCTTTATGATAAATGTTTTCATTTAATTTTCCTCACCTTAAGTAATCAATATAATGAAATAATGTTTTTATGGAAAAGACTGACATCAATTCTCTCTTCGGTCAAAAATCATTTTTCTTTCATTTCCATGTTTTCTAAAACTATTCTGAAAATTAATTTTAATACTATAAAATTATTATTTAATTTCATTTGTACCCATGTTTTAATTTTACATAAAAAATATTCTATGTTGAGTCTTCTTTTCATTATGAAAACCAATCACTTTTTGATTTTTTTATAAAACTGTGCAAGGAATGTTTTATAACTTATATAGAATGAAGGAAATTTCCCACCATCATGACCACTCAATTATTTTAATATTACATTAATATTTTACTGGGTAATTTTGAAAAAAAAATCATAATATGTTTTTCAAAAAATAGATTTTCAAGAAGTGATTTCAAAATGGAATGGTTATTTTCCTCTAGAATCGTTCCAAGTAATATTTCAAAATAATTTTCTATATAAGATTATTTCATTTAATGTTACTTAAACTTTACTAAGGATATTATACAAGGATTCCATACTTATTCTTTCTCTGTATGTTTTATGTTTATGATGAAAATATGTTTATGAGAATCCTTCTATTTTTATGGGTTACATTATAATAAAATGTTTATTAAATGAATTAATCTTCATGGGTTATGAGATGATGAATATTTTATGATATATTGGAAAACATATTTATTATGTTCATTATGTGGTGTTGGAAAATATATCTCCCTCCATTACATTGGGTAAATATAGATAACTAATTAGGTAAATATGTTATGCATGAACCTGATTTCTTATTCAAAATTTTATGTATAGTCTGTCTTTCGTGTCAATAAGTTTATGCATAGACTTGGATTTCATGTCCATAATTTTGCATGTATACTTGAACATAATATCCATAATTGTATGTGTGGACCAGTTTTCATTTCCATAAGTTTATGTGAGGGCCTGATATCATGTCCTTTACATAATGAGTGAACTTGTTTCTTTATATATATTTACAATGTTATTAGGATATGTGTATGCCATAGACCCATGTCTTATGTTGATTCCTTTATTATTATTGTCATATAAACTATCAATATTTCTACCATGACTCATGATTATAATATTTTATCTGTAGGGTGTGGTTTTAAAGTGTTAAGATCATGTTCTTATACCCTTATTCTCATGTTATGCTTATGGGATCATTGATATCCCCCGTGTTTTCCTTTAATGGGGATCTAAGCTCACCCTTTACTATGTTTCCTTTCCCCAAGTTATAAAAAAAATTTATACGAATTATATGTCTAATAAGGGTCATATAAATGAATAACTTAATGAGGGGATTTTATAAACCAGTTGTTTATATGTCCATGTTTCCAAAGATACTAGAACTATATGATTCTATCATGGATTGTTATTTTATGTAAAGAATATTAATATATTAATATTTAATATATATGTTTGAAATTATGGGTTGTTATAGTTGGAATCATAGTAAGGTTTAGTTAAACTTTGGAAACATAAATGAGAAAACTTTAGTGAGAACCTGGGGGGATAGTTCTGAGTATAGGATAACAACAAAATTTTTTGGTAATGATCATAGATGTCCTTGGATAAACCTAATACGTAATATATTGAAAATAAAGTGTTTTTTTACATGTATGTTAAATTATATTTGGTTTAACCTATGATTATTGATTTTCACACTATTTTTTTTTGGCTTTAGTCAATGGATGGAAAATGAAGCAATCTTGTGAACAATGAATGTGATGGCCAGTGAAATGACCATACATGTGAGCAACCAAATGGATTAAGAGCAAGGAAAAAATATCTTGTGACTATTCTCAATCAACTCTCTTAATCTATTGGTGGTAAAATAGATTATATTTAACTTCCAAATTCACTAAGGAGGGAGAAAAAAGTTATTGAATTTTTTATTCAACAAAATCGACCCTCCTTTTATAGTTCTTCTAATCCACTATTTATTGAGAAATTGATCATTTTGAGAGAAATGATATTTTTCATCCGTTAATTATATGACCATGAAAACATTTTCCTAGTAGTTTATCATTTTAAAGGTGAATTATATCAATGGTGTAATCTTATTAAGAATATAAAGAGATAGGATGAAATTTACTGCATGGAATGGGATTAGTTTAAGGGAATTTTTTTAGTAAGAAATTCCCTTATATTTTACATTCCAAAATAGAGAATAGATTCCTTTAGAATAAGTAAAAGGATGATGAATCCATTAGAACCTATGAGGAAAATTTTCCCAGACTTTCAAGGAATTATTCATGTTTAATCATAATCCCTGGAAAAAAATTGATCGACTCTTTAGTGGTTTAAAACCAAGTCTTTGAAAGGAAGTACAGATAAGGGACTTTGGAAGCTATGAGGAAATAATTCAATGTGAATTGAAAGTGAAAATGGAAGCTAGAAACCCTTATGTTTTCTAGGATAAGAAAAGGAAGATAGAGATTCATAGATTCTTTGATGGTTTGTTACATTGAGAGAAGATAACTTTTCAACCTCTTGCTTTCCAAAAATGTGGGAAGGATCACTCTGGGGAATGCCTAAAAGGAATAAGAAAATGTTTCAAGTGTGGGGAGCCTGAACATCAAGAAAAATAATATAGAAGTGATGTAAAGTGACTAAAAAATGAAATTAATGGGAAGATAACTCAACAGAATACACCACTCACACTCTATTTCTATAAATGATTGAATTTGGGAATTATGTGAACCAATTCCCTAATATAAGTGATATGAGGACAATATTACATAATAATATTTAAAGTCAAAGGAAAAAGGGAAATCTTATGCAATAAAAAAAGTTAAAGTGAATCATATTAATTATGGTATATTTATCCTCTACTCTAGGCATGGGTATTTTATACTAATTTTGTATGAATTCACCCGATAAAAATATTATTGGTTATCCATTAGTGAAATTTTCAGTGATTTTGAGCATTGATTAACTCTATATATATAGATTCTGGAATATGGAAATCACATTTTACATTTTTAAACAACTTATGATTATCCATTGGTGAAATTTTGAACCCATAATTCCAATGGAATTTTTTTGGTTATGATATGAGCTTATTTAAATAATTAAGGGTGAATTATATTTTGTAAATATATATGTTTTCATTTATGTTTGAAACAAAATTTATGGATACCATCATGGGTTTATAATTTTAAATTTTATTATAATTTAAAAGGAAAAAACACCCCCTTTTTAATGTTTTACATGATGGGATTTTAATGTTAAACATTTACTAGGTTTTAGGAAGAATACTCTATTGAGTATTAAATACCCTTTTGGATTGGTATATGATTTTATGTTAAGTTAATTATGGAGTATTTGATAGTGGGATAAATATAATATTTATGGTTGAAAATAAATTAATTAAAAATGTTATATTTTCATAGATATTTTTATTTAATTTAAGTATTATATTTTAGGTTAATATCTAAATTTGATAGATGATTTTTTAGTGAATTTAAATATATTACATGATTATATAGGGATTTATCATGGTAATTAACGATATTTGGGAGATGTTTCATTGGGTTGAGGTAAACATGTCCCTTAGTTTCAACATTTGATTTAACATAAAATGATTTTTGGGAAGAATGTAATTAAATTATTAAATAATTAATCTAAATGGTGTGTCCTTTGAGGTTAAAACTTTCTTTAAGGTTGATATTATTGAGGTAATCAAGGCTTTGGAGATTAATGTTTTATTATTTATTTAATAGTTTATTAATTTTTATAATTATCTTTTGCTAATGATTTTTTTGTTTTTGTTAATGCCTAATGATATTAGGAATGTCTTGATATACTTTTTTGATCCCTTAAAAGTTGATATTATTTCATTAGGCATGAAAAATTCATCTCAAATACTCATTGTTTTGAGAACCTGATTAGATTATGGTGTATATTGATTGAAGGATGATATTATACATTCTAACTAAGTATTTTTTTTTTATGTTCTTCTTTTGTATGGTACCTTAATTCCTCAACTATAGAAATAGGATATTAATATAAAAAATTTGTCCAATAACCATCAATTATGAAGAATTTATAGTATTTTAAATCCACAAGGATTTACAGTTTTCAGATCATTAACGATCTCATAACCATGTTCTATATCACTATATATCAGTACGTGGGAGATATTGTTTTGTTCCATTTCCATATTTTAACTTACCACCATTTTCTTATTAGTATAAGAACCCAATTATATTTTATTTTTGGTAACCTTTATGTTTTCTACTTTCCCTTTTTAAGGAAGGTTTTATTATTCCTTTGTACGATGTGGGTTTTGAAAAAGGAATTTTCTAATATTAAACTGTTATTGATTAAAACAAAATATAAGGGAATAATTAATATAAGGGGGTAAAATGTAACATCTCAATATTTTAAGAAATATTTTTTTCAAATAAATTTAACTTCTTCGATGGCTTGCATTATACTGACCAATAAGTTTAAACAAACTATGATGTACTATCAAAATATTATTGTTTGATAATTATATCATAGATGTTTGATTGGAGGGTATGAATATTGAAAACAAAATTATTAGAAATTTAGGTTAACATCTGTATAAAATTAATTTATTGGTTATCAATCGATTATAAATGAAAATAAAAAACTCTTGAAAGAAAAAGAAATATTTTTCTGGAAAAAAATATTTATGTGCTTCATTGTTTTAGATAATAAATTACATTATTTACTATTGGTGAATTATTTTAATTAAATTAATACATTATATATTTAATAAATTGTTTAAATAATTATTTATTACTTTTTTAGGCATCAGATAAGAATCAACCATGTTTTATGCCTCAAAATGTTTTTTAAAGTGGTTTTCATCACATGTTGTGTGCATATTTTATAATTAATTTTTTTTACTTTTTGAAATTGAATTTGATAAAATTCATTCCATATTTAGATTAATTAAGTTAATATATGGTAAATATGTTCCTTTAATTTTTTATTAATATGAATAGTAACCCTAGTAAAATTTATTACCATGGTAAATGGTAAATCAGGTTAATCTAGGTTAAAACTATGTGATGAGGCCATAATTGTTCATTATAAATCCTATTAGATGAATTTAATTCTAACATATTCACCTTATTATGAAACTTAATTTTTTTAGTGGAAACCTTTCCATGAAATGACATATATAATATATAAATCAAAGAAATTTAAAAAAATATCACTCTCTTAGTTTTAAATATCTCTTAAATGTCCATATACCAAAAAAATAACGTTAGTGATGAATTTAAATATATATTTTTGAAATTAATGAAATTATTTTCATTAAATAACTTTATTTTAAACTTTTATTAATTATATAGTGATCATAAATAGTTATGCAACCTTAATTAAGTATTTTACGATTAGTAAAAAATGATTTAAAAATAATAAATGTATTATAATTTGAGTGATTTAATGTGTTTAATGAATTTTTTAGATGAATATGATATATTATTGTTATTTTAAATAATTATATTTTAAATCCCCCTTTATATTGATGTATTTAAATTAAAATTAAATGAATAATATTAAAAATGAAATTATTGAAATTTTATAATAAATAGTATTTTATAAAATGATATAAAAATCACAAAAATAATATATTCATAAAAATAAATGGGATGTGGTTTTAAAAATAAAAAATGGCCCATTTTTGGTTATTTTATCATTTTATACTAACATTATTAACTCTTAATGGGTAGAAAACTTTAATATTAAGGTAATTATGAGAAGCGTTAACAAAGAGTTAAAATAAAAAAATAAGGGTAAAAATGTGATCTAAACTTGTCTAAATTTTATTATATGAGATTATTTAGAATAATAATCATTTTATATTCTAATTTTTTTTATTCATTTTAAAATAAAAATTAATTTATATTAATTTAATATGTTAGGAGATTCTTAGATTACCCCTCCCCTCAAATATAAAAGGTCACCCTTTCTTTCTCTTCTTCCCACCAAATTGATCCTCTAGATCAACAATACTATAGTTTTTTCTCTTATAAAATTCTCTATAGAAATAATATAGGTTATTTTCTTCCAAAAATACCAACCCTAGATCCCTTAAGATGATATCTAAAAGAGTCATTTCAAAGAATAGGTAATTTCCTTAACCAATCAATTTATTTTTAATTATTCTTTTACCTTTTATAAATCTGTTATGTTATTCATAATAAATTAAATTTGGTATCTTAATTCTGAATAAATTTTATTGTTTTTATTAAATCTCTTTTATTAATCTTATTTACATAAAATGGGAAGTGAAAGTACCACTCGTGCATATGCACAGCTAACTGTCCACATAGTGATACAATTCATTTCACACCCCCATAATTTATGGATGGGTATTATGAGGGGTATAAGGTTTATTAATGGTAATTTTTACATTTTTATGACTATTAATATATAATTTCATTTCTTTTTTCTTACCTTATAAACCCTTGGAAAATGATAACGTCATTCAGGCATACGTGTGGACAACCACCTCTATGAAGCAATGCGATTCATTTTTCATTTTTGCTTCTCAAGGATGGTCATAATGATTGATTTAATAAATATATATTATATATATGATAAAATTATTATTAGTTAAATTTTATTTATTATTTACTTTTCTTCTGTTCCATTCATCAAAAATTGAAAAAAATGTTCATGCATACTTACGACCGATAATCTTCATTAACAGTGTAATTCATTTTTCTTTCTATACCTTTTATGAATTACTTTAAACATGTATATAACAAATATATATGATATTTATATCACTATTAAAAAATTTATATGATTTAACCATGATTAATTAACAAGGATCATAACTTCCAAACCAAAGCATACATGAAAATTGAAGCAGATATCACTCAGAACAATTATTTAAATAAATAATCATTAACACAATGCTGACAAATGTTATAAGTAAATCATATATGGTATGATATATATGATTATGATTCTATAATATATGTATAAAAATATATATTTTTATTATACATGAGGTTCCAATACATATGAAGGAATTCATACCTAAGGTAATGTATTTTCATCTCAATTTTATCTCTATGAGATACATTCCATATTCACAACTTGTTTCTTTTATTTGGTGTATATACTACCTAGGAATTTATTTTATGATTATTAATTTTACATTAATTGGTATTTGCAAATCCATATAATTTTATTTCTTTTATGGGGCTTATGATTCAAATGTTTCCAAAGTGGTAAGGGATTTATGTTACAATCTCATTGTTTATCAAGATTGTTTATGAATAAGTTGTTTATGATTAATTATTATGATATACATCTCAATAAACTAATGAATTTTCTTATAATGTAGTAATTTCTGGATAATATGTGTTTTTATTTCATTTTCCTCAACATAAGTACTCAAGAGGTTGAAAAAAAATTAAGGAAAAACCGATTTCATTTCTCTCTTTGGTCAAAAATTATTTTTTTTCTATTTCCATGTTTTCTAAAAGTGTGTTTAAAAAAATATAATAATATCCATTTATTTCTTAAATTAATTTGTACCGTTTTTTTAATTTTTATAAAAAAAATTAAAATGAATCTCCTTTTCATTTTCCAAACAATGTACTTTTCAGCATTTTTACAAAAATATGAATGGAATGTTTTTTAACGTATATGGAATGAATGAAATTTCATTCCTTCATGAATCTTAAATGATTTGAAACTTTATTTACCAGTTTTCATGGTTATTTTTGTAGAAAACTTTTTCCATAATATTTTCAAAAAAATAGATTTTATATAAGTTCTATCAAAATGGAAAATTCAATTTCCTCCTGAATTGTTCCAAGTGATCTTTAAAAAACATTTTCCATCTTAGATAAAATCCTTTGCTGTTACTTAATATTTACTAAGGATATTATTCAAGGATTCCATCCTTATTATTTTTTATGGTTTAGATTTATAATGATAGTATGTTTATAATAGCGGTTTCTTTTCCATGGGCTATACTATACTGAAAAGTTTATAAAACCCATTTCCTTTCATGGGTTTTGATATGATGAATGATTTATGATATTTTGAAAAACATATATATTAATTTTATTATGTGATGGGTGGGACCTACATATTCCTCCAATACATTGGGTAAATATGGATAACTCAATAGGTAAATATTTTATGTGTTAACCTAATTTCATGTTCATAGTTTTATGTGTCGATCCAGCATTCATGTCCATAAGTTTATGTATGGACCTAGATTGCATGTCCATAAATTTATGCACAGACCTGGAATTAATTTCCATAATTTTATGAGTGGACCTAGATTTCATATCCATAATATTATGTGTGGACCTATTTTTATTTCCATATGTTTATGTGAGGGCCTGATTTGATGTCATTTATTTAATGAGTGAACCTATTTCTATTTATGCATGTTCACAATGTTATAATATTATGTGTATTCCAAAATTATCATCTATTATGGTAATGTTATGCTCCCATGTATCATTTTCATTCATTCCTTTATGATTCATGTCTTTTTAATTGTCAAGATTTATACCATGACTCAAAATTTTGATATTTGATATATAGGGTATTGTTTTCAAGTGTTAATCTCATGTTCTTATACCCTTATGATCATATTATGATTATTTGATCATTGATATCACCCTTTTTTACCCTTACTGATCATATAAGATCACCCTTAGTTATGTTTCATTTCCCTAGGTTATGAATAATGGTTTTAAGAATGATATTTATAATAAGGGTTCTAGTTATGAAGAACTTAATGGGAGACTCTTATAAACCAGTTGTTCATATGTCCATGTTTCCAAATATAATGTACCTATATGATTTTAGTATGGATCCTTATGTTATGTAATGAATGTTCCTATGTTAAGATTTTATATCTATGTATGAAAAGTATGAGTCACTATAACCACACCCTTTCATCTAAAACAAATGATACCATTCTAAACACCCATAGGTTACCCACATCATTTCCAAGAATATATATTGGTTAGGGGATTACTAACCCCTATACCATAAACACCCAGGTTATTAGAAACCTATATATCCTCATATAAAATTAGTGGGGGACCCATGCCCTTCCAAATGATAAGTCTCAGTCAAGGTAAAATCAATGCCATTGTAGGACTTAATCTTAATAGATATAGAACTCACACCCTAAGTGGCACACATAAACTGGGGGAATATCTATCTTTATCAGTAGTGAGGGTGAGTACACCTTATCAATTCCATGGGAGTTTAGGCCCCATTCCAATATAGAGTACCTATTCCCCATGTATGTTTGGGAGTATTGAACTTCAGGATGAATATAGGGGACCTACACCTTGACAATTACATGCTTCTAGTGAAGCGCATACCCCATGAATGGTCTGATCATATTTCCCAAGCCTAGTTGATTACCCTACATAGCTATGGAGAATAAACTGAACATATGAACTCAAGTCCCAAATATAATTTTTAAGATGATTTAACCATAGTTTTATACTTATAAAAAATCAATATTGACTACTCATGTTTCTAAATCCTAGTCTTGTAAAAGGATATATAAAAAGACACTAAGGATAAAAAAGCGAATTTCATGTGCCTTATGGGTATATAGTTCGTAGCCCCCAACTATCCACATGGCCATGTACTTCTTATCACATGTAATGTAGAGTCAAACAACATGGGATGTACATTAACTTATATTTAATACACGACCATTGGGGGCACTCACTATTTACCACCAATAACCCAAGTCATGTAGTATTTGACTACCTAGTGTTTCCCCTCTATCACATGTAATATGGTTCAAAAGCTTCTCCAAGGTGTGTAATCATCCAACCAAATCAAACCACATATCATATAAATCTATAACACACTCCATGTGATATTTATAAATACTATAACCCTAATGTCATATTATTGGCGGAACATCACATGGGTTTTTTTGAACCACATGCCGTGTAGTTTTGTTCTTCACTAGAATTCCAGATATCCTCCAATATCACCTCATAGCCACCCATATTCTCCCATAACCACACAGTCATTCCATCCATAAAAATTCAGGACCACCATGGGTCATTCCCAATATTCATTCCATTATCATATATCATCTTCTATAGAATTAGATTGATCTATCACACCCTGAACTTCACTGTTCCACCATAGAGTCCATCCCATCACTGTTGTTATAACCAAGGTGATTACAATCACCACTTGTCATTTTTTCCTTTTTAATTTGATTTCCCCAAGGTAAAACCTTAATTAAATTCAATTATTAGTGATGATCGTCCCTCGTACAAAAAAGGGTAGACAAATAATGAGGCAAGTTTGAATACCAACAACCTGATAATCCATTCTCAGTACACTACAAGGTTCATAGAACATTGAAGAATCCTCAAAAATGGTGAAACAAAGCTAGTATAAAATTGAAATTTTTTAAATAATAATTTCATTAATAAATAAAAATATTAGAGAAAGTCATATTCCTAAAGTAAAATTTCAACAAAACCAAGTTTGTTAATCCATAATAATAAAAATGGTGGAAGCAATCTATAACATAAGGATTCCATAAACATTTAACCATAAAAAATAAAGAATGAAACCAAGAAAGAAGACCTTCCCTAACAAATAATCATCATCACTTCAATCCATTTTTGATTCCATAGTGATATTCATTATCGTCGTGTGATCTGGTTGTTCATGTCATCTCAGATATTATCTTGCTCCTTTGATCTACTATTGACTGCACCAAGATCCATCCACTCTCACTCTTTCAATATAGGCTTATGTCAATGAAAATGTATATAGATGATAAATAATAGGGATTAAATAGGTATGAATTGGGGTTTCTCCATAAATTCAATAATTAATTAGATAATAATTAATTTCATTAATGGATGCACTCATGACAGGAATCCTTGACAACCTAAGATATAAGAAAATGTCACATCACCCTAATGGTAAACACAATATTCTATACATGGTTTTTGTTTTTAAATTCCCATCAAAATTATCATTTAGAAGGCATTGAAATTCATACTCATGGGGAAAATAAATATTTAATTAATAAATGTTAAAATCCCCTTAAAATTTACCACTCTCAGAATTTCAACAAAATCTTGATCAGGGATTGTTTTCAATGTCTTTCTACACCCAGAGTGTTTTAATTCAATGCGGGAATCCATTTCAAAGGAAGGTAATCATTGGGACTTTACCTATGACACTTTTGGAATATATATTGGTTTAGAGGATGATATTTCATGCTCATCACACCTTTTTAGGGGAATTATTGCATCAACTAGTAGTTTATTATAGATTTAATATATGATTATGAATCTTTCCTAGTGACATTTAAAATATTTTGTTTACCCTTAAGAAATTATATAATTTATAATATAAATTTAAAAGGATAATACATGTCAGAACTATATTTTCTCTCATTTGATTCAATTATTTGGTTACTATATGGTTTAGATCCATATAGAGAAATACACTATAATTAATCGTTATCCATGAAACAATTAGACTTATACAAAAGGAGATAAGAGGTTTAGTATTGTGTGGATAGGTCCCATTAAAGGGGATTCCTATATATCTCAATGAATGGAATAAAAAACCATATAGTTTAGTCCCACATAATAAGACACATCATACATTTTAAGTTCATGTGACAAGGTCCAATATAGTTCCTCTTAAGGTCATGCATCCCAGACCACGTGAATATCCTTTTGAGGTTTTACATCCAAGTCCAATTCTGATTAGGTTAATTTCATGTGAAATAAACAACTAAGTGAAAGGATCCTATAAAATTTTAGTGTGGTACACACACATGAGAGGCCATTTCTAGTTAATATTTTTAGTTGGAAACTAGATAAAAGAAGGCATGGTTGGGGATTATAACTAGAAAGAGGCCCATATGTGGACATATCCCCCATCTATTGGTAAAGAGACAAGGGATGATTGAAAATGTTGGGTCTTACACCTATAAAGAGGACCATATGTTACTGTCCCACTTCCCCCATGTTTGTTGTACCTAGATGAGGAAGGATAGAGATGATATTTATTACACATAGTAGGAGTACCATAGATTGATATTAATGTGTTTGGGTTAAGCCTAAAAGATGTATCTTATGTATCCCAATTAATAAGAATTAAAGAAAAAATTTTTTTGAGGTGTACAATTTAAGGTCATGTGTGAGGAATGGTCCATTTAGTTGAACATCATGGAATAAGGATGTGTGATGTGCAGTTTAAATTCGTGTAGCTAAACATTAGTGTTTTTTGATTTTTAACAATAATTTGTCATGATCATGATAACTAGATAATAAAATAAAAACTCTAAACCCATGTGAGTCATACTCAGTGTGAGAAAGAGACAATAAAATATCTATCATATTACAGAAGTGAGCATAATAGGGTATTGAATAGGTCTTATATATGGGATTTTTTAGAGTTTACTCTTGATGATGATCTAGGTAAAGTTGTTTTTTAGTATCGAGAGGATTATATTGATGAGAATAATATTGGGAAACCAATATTAGTATCTCAACTTAAGGTGTTATGGTAGAACCAATAAGAGTATCTCAACTCAAGGATCTTATGTGTGGCTTAAGCATGAGTGTGTCCCTTTTTTCATATTTTCTATTAATAACTAAATTGGAGGAGATATGAATAGAGTTTACACCTAGTAAAATGTCCATATATGGTATTTCACATTTATGGGGTTATTGGGATCATATTATCGATGAGGAATCCAAAAGAAGTATCTTAACTCAAGGCGTATAATAGGGCCATGAAGAGGATCTCAAATCAAGGCATATTTAATTATTCCAAGAGGAGTATCTCGATTCAATTAATTCTTTAGGATTAAATATTAGGTTATCGTTATCATACCCCAAATTATGTTTCGTCAATTATAAAAATCTTTCAATGTGAATTTAGGATTTTTATCAAGGTTATTAAGAGAAGGGGAGGGATTGAGCTAGAAGCTCGAGACCATAGCCCATCACAGATGTTAACTGAGGGTGAGGGAGGTAGATCCACCATGATATAGACCAATAGCCTCATAGTTTGGTGACCTAGGTAGAAAAGAGGATATGAGAGAGGATTTTCACACTATATTTTGGTTTCTTTATGAAGCGTCCATTTATAATCCAACCCTTCAAAGGCTATTTACATTAAGGAGAGGCCTGAAATAACCCTATAAATCCCCTATTTTTCATAAACATGTAATATGAAAAGTAGGGGATGGTTTACAGAGGGCCTAGGATAATGGTTTCTTATGAAGGAATTTACATTAGCACCCTCCATAAACAGTTTCTATAGATAAAATTCACAAAGGGGTCCTCATGGGTTCACTTTAAAAAGGGGTCCTTACAAGACTACTTCACAAAGGACCTTTATGGAATGAATTTGTGAAGTGGATTAACAAGCATGCTTCATGAAGTGTCCTTCATGATATATCATTGAGAAGTGGCCTTGTAGGATTTCTTCATGAAGTATCCTTTATGAGAATGCTTTCTTAATTGGCCTCTTGGTTAAGATTTGAAAATTGAATTTCACAATCATTCTCTGCAATGTGGCCTTACATGTATGCTTCATAAAGTGGCCTTTACATACTTATTCAAAAAGTGGACTTCAAAAGATTTTTCTTGAATCCCCTCACCTATACAGGTCTCAAACTCAATAATTACTTAATATATCTCTCAAATTATATGATTTTATAATGAATTCATCTCGATGTCTATTTCGATGTGGATTTGGGGTATTTATAGGCATAATGTTAAGACCAAGATGATGAGTAAGGTGATTGTTTTCGAGTTTTGTATTTTGATTTCAAGGGAATTTTTTGAAGAAAGAAAATCACCTCACTTTTTATTTGGTGATTGTTTTCAAAATAATCAAACTCGGGGTTTCAAATGAATTAGACTCATGTTTCTAGATAATTGAACTCACTAATTTCATTGTAACGAGAAGAAGATGTTTTGAAAAGGTGGTTCTAATCAGACTCACCTTGGGTCTGGAATTGTAGAAGATCATAATGAGTTATTTATTGTCATCCAATTCACTTTGGATCTGGACTGAAAGGAGTGATTGTTTTGATGAAGTGTCAGAGTTTTCCTGACTATGATAAAATTAAATGTGGTGATGATTTTCTGAGTTTTATTTCACATAAATCATAAGTTAATTGAAGTAATTATGATGAAATCTTGATAGAATAAAATGGAAAAGAATTTTTCCAAATAGTACCCGGATTTATCATATTTGGGTGGAAGAGAAGAAAAAGAAATTGTTGATCAAAAAGAAATTGTACCCAGTAGAATCAGATTATTTTTTAGAAGGAATGAAAGAAGGTGCTTAAGATCACAACCAGAATGATCATACTGAGGCACTGTAGAATTCGATCATCCATCATACGCATAAAAATATTTCCATACCTAGTTTGATCACACTAAATCTTAGAAAGAAAAAATATCATACCCATTGTGATCTTATCCAGAATGATCATTATCAGGACAATCATATCTAGTCCAATTGTACACAGAAAGATCATACTCTGGATAATCGTACTCAAGATATTTTGGATGATTGATTTAATTACTAAAGGAAGAGATATATGAACTTTGATTTGTTTGAAAATTTCTTCATCAAGTGGCTCAAGAGTTGAATTACTTTTTTGTTCTCTTAAAATGTGTTTTTCAAGTGGGTCAAGAGAAGAGGATAATAAGAAGTTTTTTATTTTATTTGGTTCAATAGACTTTTTATCAGAGTTGAACTATTTTATATTTTCAAATGGGTTACGAGAAAAAGTGGTGAAGTAAAAGTAGTTTTGAAAGTGGAGTTTTCTAAATTAATTTTCAAGGAGAATGTTGAAATTCAAAAGAAATATTGTTTTTTAAAAATAATAATGGTATCCATTTCTTCATAAACTTTCTTACAATTGATACAGAACCTTTTTTTGATGAAATCATATTCAAAAAATCAGACTCATGTATTGAAATCAGAATGATAATTGAAATGAGAGTGTTAAGAAGAAGTAAATATTGTAGAAGAATCAAGAATATTTGATAAGTGTTAACAAAGTAAAAAAGTTCATCTAATATTATATGGGAAATTGAGATTAAGGTGAATTTTATTAAGTGGGAAAAAATTGGGATTCCCACCAAATCATCCTAAGGCTGACCTATAAAAGGAAAAAATTACATTGTACTTTTTTGATGACTGATTTACTATTCATGAGAGAGATTCTATGAGTTATAAAGAGATGAATAAGTTTTTATATTCACTTTTTTTGAAATAGTTTTCATAGCTTGAAGTGAAAGATAAGAGACAAGATCACAACGTTGTATTTAGCTAACCATTGTACTCAAAGATTTTCGTACTTAGCTGATTACTATATTCAGTATGTCAATAGTACTTGGATAATTATTATATCGGGAAGAATTAATCATATCGGGATTTCCATGCTGGGATTTACAGACTAAGGAAGAAGAAGAATTGAAGTGGTTTTGATTCCTATTTACCAGATTTTTTGAAAGTAGTATTTTTAATACTTAATAAAATCTTATCGGGAAGTATCGTACCGTAAATAATCGTATTAGGAGAATAATACTTGGAGAAATTGGACTGGGGAAATCGAACTTAGGAAAATATGACTAGGTTTTTCTTAAAAAATTCCAAGAATTTATTAACATATTATTGGTAAAATAATAATAAGTATTTTCAATTGAATACAATTTTGGAATTTAAAAATAAGAACAGTAAACATGAGTAGTTAAAAAAACATTGTATTACCCTATTTGTGTGAAAAGGGTGAACACACACTATTGGAATTGTTTACATGGTGCTACATGAGTGTAAGGTTATATCCTGCTCAGTGTAATCAAAGGATTTATTTCTAGTGGATTATGTAGTATTGGATCATTTCCAAGCCATACTAATACATATTTATTCTTATTGAAAGTGAACCTTATTAATACTTGTGTTTAATTAGATGTGGGGATAAATTGTTTTTAGCAGGGAATTGAATCTTCAAAAGGAGGTGAAGGTTGTTTCAAGGAAAAATAAAAGAAAAAAGTGTCACTGATTCCCCCCTCCCCCGCTTAGTGATACAATCATCCTGACTAGGCACTTTCAAGTGGTATCAAAGCTAGGTTCCCTTCCCTTATTCTTTGCCAATGGAGAATTTGAATTTTGTGAACATAAAAGGTATTCCAGTCTTAGATGGAAAGAGTTATCATATCTGGGATGATATAATGTTTCCTTGTATAATGTATATTGTATATGATGTTCCTGAAGTTGTAACAGATTAGTTTCCTCCTACTGATTATAAAATTAATCTTACATCTGTTAAAAAGAAGAATCTCAAGAATTATGGAAGGGCCAAGAATTTTATAATATTATCACTTTATCAGAGTGAATTTATAAGGGTGAAAGTTGTTTCCATATCCTAAGGTATATGGGATAAATTGAAAAACATTTAAGAAGGCAATACAAAAATGAATAAGGAATAACTTCAAATATGGAGATTGAAGTATGAAGACTTGAATATGGGTGAGTATGATTCTGTTGGGGAATTATTTACTAGGGAAAATAAAATTGTGAGTACTATCAGATGTTTTGATGATAATTTGGATGAATCTATAGTTGTTGAAAATATATTTAGAATCATTACAGATAAATTTGATGCAAAATTTTCCACATTAGAAGACAGAGATCCTGAAAAATCATATTTTGATGATTTTCATAGCACTATCATCGCTTATGAAATGAGAAGGGAGAAAGATGTGAAAAACAAAATAAAAGTTGATAGAGGAATTTATTTCAAGGATTCTAAGAGAGAAATGTCAAATAATATAATCATTAAAAATGAAGGTAGTTAATATGACTCTAAAAATGAGGTATGTAAAAATCATGATGATATTTTATCCATGTTTTCTAAAAATTTGAAAAGATGTAAAAGGAAATAAAAAGGGAAACTTCCTTTGAAATTTTTTGAATGTGGAGGTATTGGTCACTTTTCAATAAATTTTCCTTGAATAAATAAATAATAGGATAGTTATAAAGAATAAATAAATCCAAGAAGATTGTGGAATAAATAGTGTGATAGTGGAAAATCGTATTCCACGGGTAAATATAAGAAATTATTCAATTTCAAAAGAAGAATATTCATATCTAAATATGTAGAACAATAAGAAAGTGATTATAAATCTAAAAATTCAATTGACTATGGTATTTAAAATAATTTTATTTCAATAGTGAATGATGAATAATTAAGATGTAGTAGTTATGAAGAAGAAGTAACTCAACATGAAATGCATTTGAAATAAGAATTGAAATAATGCCTAAGAAAGATTATAATACTAGAAAAGGAAAAAAATTGGAATATTAATGTTACTCAATAATAAATAAATAATTTTTTTATGAGAAAGTAAAGATCATAAAAGAGATTAATGATTTGAAGAAATATCTTTAAGAACAAAGGAATCATATTAACCATTTGGAAGTAAAGTTGAGGGAAAAAGAATAAGAGTTGAAACTTGTCCCACAAAAACATTCCAAAGTTGAATAGAGAAATAAAATTTTTAAAAACACTATTTAGGAAGTTGGTGAAATTTATTGAAAGGATAAACCTGATAAGGATATGAAAAACTTACCATTAACAGGTGATAATAAAGATGGAATTTTTTCGGAAAATAAAAATGTTGGGAAAGTTAGGTATATGGCCAAAAACAATGAAGTTGGAAATTCAGAAGTCTCAAAGAACAATGAGTTCAAAAACATTATGAAACATTCTAGATCTATAAAGGATTCCAATACTTCTAGTTCAGATAAAGATGAAAATAAAAGGACGACTCAGATTTCCAATATAAATTCTAATTACTCAGAAAATAAATAGAAGAATGTGGCTGAAAATATATATTCACAATTCCAATCAATATAGAAGTTTAAGAGGAAAATATTCTTTCTATGAATATTTCTGGTATTGTGGTGGATTTGGATATATGATAAATATTTTTTGGTTTAACCAAAAACATTAATATTACTTTATAGATTATAAAAGGAAAGGTTTAAGGGGGAGACAATTATTTGCAAAGAATAATTCAGAGAAGATTGTTTTGAAGAAACCTGAAATGGCTGGAGTGAAGATTGAAAATTGGTTCCAACCCTTGGAAACAATTTTGGAAAAGGTTGAATAACCTAGAAACCTTAAAAAATGATTTATTTTTTTATTACCCTTACAAAAATGTTTCTTTACAATTCTCACAAGCTGGTAGACAAGAAATAAAAGAAAGAGATAAAATATCTTGTTGTTGAAACTGTATTGAAAAAAATAAAAGTATAATGAACTTGGATTCTTATTGGGGGTGTTCTTCCCATATTAATCAAGATTTAAATTTTTTTAATGATGTTAAATACTTTAAATAAGGCACAGTGACATTTTGAAATAATGAATACTTAAAAATTGAAGGTGTTGTATCAGCCATCATTGGGAAAGAAAATATGAAATCCAAGAAGACATTGTATGTTAATGGTATGAAACAAAATCTGCTAAGTGTTTCAAATTTTTTGGATGAGGTTAACAAATTTATCTTTAGAAAATATGGGTTTGTTTTGAAGATTGAGTAATATGTAATGACTTTTAAAAGAGACCAATGTACAAAAGGAAACTTGTTTCAAGTTGGTAAAATACAAAAACTCTTATTACATGAGTATTGTGGAAGATAATCAATTTTGGAATAAAAGGATGGGACACATCTGTCAAAGAAACATTATCAAGTTATCTAAAAGAGATAGTGTCTGAGGCATTCCAAATTTTCCAACAAAAATAGATTGGTGTTTCACTATTTTTTAGAAAGGAAATATTACAAATATTGTGCATAAGAAATGTGATATTTGTTCAAGACAACCCCTAGATCTGATTCATTATGATGTTTTGGGGTGATTATAAAACAATCATAAAATGGAGATAAGTACTTCATTACTTTAATTGATTATTTTAATCACATTACTTGTCTTATGTATATGAAACAAAAATCAGATGCATTGAAAATGTTTAAAATTTTTAGAAGGATGGTTGAGAAAGAATGTGAGTATTAAGTGAAGAAATTGAGAAAATACAATGGTAGTGAATACAGAAGTGAATAATTAGAAGATTATCTTGAGAATAATGGAATTAGGCATGATTATAGTTGCTCATACACTCCTCAACAAAATGGGGTTGCTGAAATAAAGAATAGAAGTTTGGTTAAAATGGGTAGAACAATCTTACTTCAACATGGTATTTCTCATTACTTTAGAGACAATCCATGAGTACTTCTATTTACATTAAAAACTAATGTTTCTATAGTTAAATATTATATATGACTCCATATGAATTTTTTTATGGAAAAACTCTAAGTCTGAAACACTTAAAATTTTTTGGGAGTCCTTGTGTTATAAAGAAGAAATGTGAAAATTTTAGAGAGTTTGAGAAAAAAGGTGAGGATAGAATCATTATTAGATATTATATAGAATGAAAATGATATATATGATTCAACAAAGATAAAAAGGGAATTGTTAATTTTGTTTATGTGAAATTAATTGAAATATGTTAGAAGAAAAACATACTTAAGAAGATGATAAATTTAAGCAAGATTGTTTTGAAAACAATTCTGATAAAAATACAGACAATTGTATTCCTAATCAAGAAGAAGAATCGGACTCAGCAATTTTAGTTAATGGGGAATATATTCAAAAATATCATCCAAGGTTGTGGAATCAATTGGAAGCTCTAAATATAATTGTTTATCAACATTAGAAGTTTCAAACAAGAAGAAATTCAAATGACATTACACATGCTTCTTTGTATTCAAAAGTGGAGATAAATAATGTAAAAGAAGATTGTGAGAATATATAATGGGTTCAAGACATGAATTAATAATTAGATCATATTGAAAAGAATGATACATGGGAACTTGTACCCAATCCTAAAAACAAAAACAGTTTTGGCACAAAATGGGTTTCCCAAAAAAAGTTGAATAAATATGTTTAAGTGATAAGAAAAAAATCAATATTGGGGAGTAAAGGGTATTCCAAAATTGAAGGTATTGATATCGATTAAACATTTTCTCTAATGTATATACATGAAATAATCATAATATTTCTTTCCATTTTTTCACAATTAGGACACAAGATCATTCAAATGGATGTTAAATTCGCATTCCTAAATGGTGATCTTAAATAGGAAGTTTATATTGAAAAACATTATGGATTTCTTATTGTGAAATATAAAAGTATGTGTGTAGATTGAAAAGGGATTTCTATGTCCTAAAACAAGATCTATGGGAATGGTATTCCAAATTGAATATATGTTTAAGGAAGATGAATTTCAATAAAGAAAGAGTGGATAGAGATCTCTAAATCATAAAAATTCAAGAGTATTCTCTCATTGTGATTGTTTCTATTGATGTAATTATCTTTTCTGGGAATGATGATAGAAGTTGTGAAATTTTTTTTGAATAAATGAAAAGAGTATTTGAAATTTCCATGCTGGGGAAATGAAATACTTTCTTAGTTTACAAATACATCAAAGGAAGGGATACATTTTTCTTTCTTCAGAAATTTATGCTAAGGAACTTCTGAAGTGGTTTGGCATGGAAAACCCAAAACTTGTTTCCACGCAAATATCAATAGGAACTGTAACGCCCCGACCCCAGTTACCCAGAGTCGGTGTATTATTACATAACATTGGTATGATCACAAGAAAGATCAAGTCTCAAAAGACCGATTAGTATAGTAGCCTTGGAAACACTAGATACAATCATAAAGTTTTACATTACATCATAAAAAACATCATGTCTTCATATCCCCTCATACTATCCCAGCATGTCATTCATAAATTACTTCTTCATAATCCTGGAAAAAAAGAAAACATTGAAAGGGGTGAGCTCAGATGCTCAGTAAGGATAACATTATAGCAGAATCTTTCATAGATAAGCATAAACACTTAAGGTAGTTTATAACTAAAAAAAATTCCTTTTTAAACTTGAACTTCAACATAAAATGGCAATGATAAAATAAAATAATTCCATTTACTTACTCACATGGATATTCTACTATTCAAATGGTCACATGCAATATCAATAACCACCTTCATAATGATGGAATGCATAATGCCAGACTATCATAACCACATAGCCAAGTCCTCATGCCAAGACTACAAATAAGATTTTGCCAAGGCCTGGTGCCAAGACACTAGTTTGTCTCATGAGACCTACCGATGCGTCGAGGAGCTATAGCGGGCTCCACCCGTCACTTATTAAGTCCAATTCATTCCTAATATGAATAGGTTTAAACATAATATAAACATTCGTATTAAAACTAGCATACGAAATGTCAATACTTTAACCACAAACCATTAATGGTATAAAAATAGCACATCCACAGTCAAACATAACTCATTCGATACAATATGGAAGATTGTATTGTATCACATTAACCTTAATCAAGAATAATGAAGGATGTTGACATAGATGAAAATAATCAACAAAACTATTTGAGAGAATTATCCCCCTTTTTCTTGAAATCATTTAAAAGTCACACTTTTGTCAAGAATCCGTTTAAAAATTGATTTTTGAATCAAAGTGTCTCATACCACTTTGAAACTTTTAAAAGGATTTTTAATTCTAAAACTTTAATTTCCATATAAATAAATCATTAAAACCATTTTTTTAAAACTTGGACATTAATGAGCAAGATTTAGAAGAATAGGTCTTTAAAACATTTAAAAATGGTATTTTAGTTTTAGTTTCAAACCAAAAGAGAGACACTTGAATACAAATAATTGTGGTAATAAAAACATTGTAATATCATGAGAATAAATGGATTCATGATATACTATGTCAAAGTACATTATATACACCACATAAAAGTGATTTGGTGTATAACAACAAAGAAGTCTCAATGGAAAGTAAATTGAGATGAAATCTCTCATAAAGTCCGTATCTTTAGGTTAAGGATAAATCAATGACATAATTATGTGTGAAAAATATAAATACACAAAATATGATTGGATATTCAGTGTAAAACAATCAAGGGACATTCACGCATATTCTAGTAAAAACAACACCAATGAATTGGATGTTTATCTCAACAAATCGAGATTGAGTAAAAATTACTCTTATCAAGTTCATACCGATGACTTGAGAATTTATCAATGGAGTGATTATGTGTATAAAAAGTATATCCACAGAAAGGGTAGTGTAAATTATGACATAATCAAATGAATAGTGATTCCAGACATAATATTGGAGTAAAATAATCAATGAAGTATGCGTAAAGTTGAATGAGTGGAAATTGGAATTTCAAATTCCGTTATTGATTTGGTAACATACAAAACATACACCCATGAAAGAAGGATCATACAATTTTGATGTAAATATACATGAATTAAATTATATTACACAATGAATACAAACATGGTCAGTACACACACCACATGTAATAAATATGTGGTGAACAATGGAACTCTCACGGAATTAAAAGTGAGATAAGAAACCCCTTACCTTGTACTTTTCCTTGGTTGGGGGTAGGTTAACCTCCTGTATAATGTTGAAATAATTGTTATTAAATTATTCATGAATCATATACATTAAGATGATATCATATATGATCTTTTAACATTTCTTTGTTAATAATATCTTAGAATTATCGTCGTTTCGGGTGTTAACTTACTCGTTTTCTTTTATATGTTGTGTTACGTAAGCCAAGTTTGTAATGGATAGGTTGTATCTTATTCATATCCAGAATTATATAAAGTTCTTAAACATTATTTTTAAATCATCAAATGATAATTATACTTGAATGGATATGATGGAGAATGAATCTCATCGCGTTCGTGCAGACGGTAGTCTGTACGTACGCACGAGCGACAATATCATTCTTTTGATATTAAAATAATATATACGTGGATGGTATATTATATATAAAGAATCACTATCATGTTATATTTATTGTTTACATGAATTATACATCATTATTATACCCATCAAAATAATAATATATTGAATAACAATTACACCATGACGTGGAGACGGTAAGTCGTACGTACGCACATATGGTGACATGTTATTCAAAGGGTGGATAGAATACTGAATATGGTTGAACCATATTTATAATAATATCATAGTATATATAAGATAATGGATTTATTATTTTAGAATGGTAATAACAAAGAAAGAATAAGTGGAAGAAGAAAGGAACTTGAAAAGGGGTGGTGAAAACATTACCTCTTCTTCGGGTTCTTCCTTTTAATTAGATCAAACGGGCTCCTTAGGTTGGCTTTCTGATCAAACTAAGGCCTCTAGGTTGTATTTAGGGAAGTTTAGAGATTATTTGGGCAGGTTTTGGACGAACCAAAAGGCTTATAAGGTTTGAATAAATGAGAAGGAGGAGTGTCATTTTATAAGAGGGGTGAGGGGCACCTTTGGAAAAGCTAGAAATATTAATTTATAATAAATTCATATTTAGTTTCTAATGGCTCCAGAGTTGATTATTCAAATTTTAAGGTGGTTATAGGTCGAAAAACATTCAACCAATAGAATTTATACTGGTTTGGGTTACTATATTAACCTTATCTTTTAGTTTTAACTCTTAGTTAATTAGTTTGACATTTACCATGTCACTTTGTATTTTTATATTATATAGTTAATAAACTTACTATATACATCCAAGAAACCCCCACGTGGTCCATTAATTATATACCTATCATCATATAAGTCTCTTGGCCGAACCTTAGATTTTTAGAAATTTAATATCAATTAATTATATAATATTTGATTAAAAAACTCTTTTATGTCAATTTTGACACTATTCAATAGTTGATTTTTGTGAAACTGATAACAGAATTATTACTTCAAAAAAAGTCAATTAAATCAATCCTAATATGTCATATTATCTTATTAAATTATTTTAATTCATTAAAAGTCTTAAATTATATTTATTTGGGTATTTATAATATCAATTATTTTAATTTTTCACTATTATGGTAATTACTGCATCATCATTGTGTCATAAATAAATTAACTTATTTAATGTCTAAAAATTATAAATAAAATATAATTATGTAGGAAGTCTTATTATCTTTCTAATTAAAATTTACAATAGAATTTATCTTATGGATAACCCTATATTAAAAATGTTTTAGTAAATAAACATTGATGTTAACTCGTTTAACTCTTCTTTGAATTAAATAATAATAAATGTCCTAATCTAATCCAAGTGGACATAAATGATAATAAATTATTCCTAAAGTTATTTTTGGTCGAGATAAACTTTTCCAATAGAATTAGGACATGTGTTAGGGTAATATTAATATCATTTTTACCATTAATTACCCTATTTACTTTTAACCGTGGTAAATAAAAGTAAAAAGTTACTATTCACCAAAAATTATTTTCATCTCATTGAACCAAATTTTACTTCTTGATATTAACCGTGTGTCTCGGATTTTCGAAATTCTATTCACAGAAGCGGTAAAATTAAGTTTTATGAAAAAATCAGTTTTTTAACTACCACTTAGTAGTTTCACTATTCATCAAAAATTGATGTTTTTCATAACAATGCCAAAATTTCACCCTAATCTATAATTGATATTCCGAATTCAAAAATGATGTCTATTTTACAAAATTCAAAACATATAAGTTGCATTAATTAATTTTATAATTAATCCGCTGTCACAACAAATAGCATGTTTTTAAGAAACAATATATATCAAAAGATTGACAATTGTTTAGGTCCAATTTCAAAGTGAAATTAATTCTAATGAACACAATTGGATAAAATGGTAAAAATATATTCTAATTATACTTTAAAACCACTCAATAATATATAAATTATTTTTATTTAAAAAGTTATTTTTAATTAAAATTTAGTAATTTTCACTATTCATCAAAATACAAGTGTTATCTGAAAAGTTCCAAAATTTCACCCTAGGATAAATTCGATATTCCCAATCCAAAAATGAAGTCCATTTTGAGAGATAGAATTTATAAAATTTCAAAAAGTAGGTATTACTATTCATAACTGCTAGTTTGATTGGTTTTGGTGTGTTAGAATCTCGAAGTTGCGTACAATGCACGCCATCGCATTATTAGAAGGGAAACGTATTGTGGAAGATTGGGGTGTTACATTATCCCCTCCTTCAATAAATTGCGTCCTCGCAATTTTTTTTAAAAAAAATTGGGCTTGAAAATATAATGGAAAGTCCCACATCAGAAAGAGAGTCAATAAAACTATCGTTTTAAAAGAAAGGAAGAGAGGTGTAAAGGTCACCCAATATAACCCATATTAGGATTCCATGTAGGAAAACATGGATATGGATGATAAACTAAGTGTTCAGTTCTGCTGAAGAGGGATAGAAAACATGATCAGGAGAAAGTCAACAATGAGAAAATTAGAAACTTGTGTTGGCACAAATGGTCCTTAGTCTCCCAGTAGGAAAAGTAAACGGACAACATTTTTTTGTTTTAAGTTACATTACATAAGGATGAGGAATTCATTTATGATATTAACTAAGAAAATAAGGAGATATACATACATTTTAAGTAGAGTTTCATTATTTAATAACTTTTTACAACTAACTTATTTTTTGAACAATGAGTATTTAAGAAGATTTGGTCACAATGAAAGAGCTAGAATAAACTTCTATAGAAATACATGATCCATGTAGGATAAACTATATATTTAACTTGTCTTTAGAGATTATTAAAAACCAAAATGGCTAGTATAATATCTGATGACCCCCCCCCCCAATGGTTATTCCATTAGAGAAAAAAAAACTAATCTTAATTTCTAAAATTAAACCATCAATACCCCAAAGTTAAATAAATACCATTCAATAATCAATTGTCCTTAAAATCCTTCAATATAATCCAAACTAATATTGAAACTTAAAACTTATAAGAATGTAGTCTTACACGTTAAATTGTATCTCCAAATGTCATTAATTACTCTTAAAGTCACATACTTAAAAGTAATTAACCTAATAATTTCCACAAACAACCCAAATCACTATAAATCCATAATAAAAACATAGATAAAAATCCACCATTACTCTTCAAATGAAATCTCATACTATTCTATTTTCCTTGGGAATATAGTGTTCACAACAAAGCGAACAACTTCCAAAATAACATCTATCACTTAATCGCCAAATCATTTTCCTATACCAAGGGTATTCATTTAATAAGACATAAGAACCCAAATCAACTTATTATTGATCAATAAAATCATTTAACTAAAATAATTAGTCACACTATCCAGGGACTTCACGTAGTCTAGTGGTAGGTGATAAATCCCAATTGCACTTTGGTTGTGGGTTTGATTCCCACAGCTTTGTCCGACGCGATGGGTTGTCACACGGTCTGCGTGTTATCCTTTTTCAAAAACTATATTTTATAATATTACCAAAATGAAATAAATTCCTCAAAATAACCATAACATAATTTAACCACAAATCTTATCTCATACCTTGCATTTTCATCCCAAATTATAATAATTTTTAATTTCCTCAAACCCAATGATCGTATAAAACCAAATGGTTATTTATAACTATATCCACAAGAGAAAAGATAATTCTTCCTCAAATACCATTCTCACATGGAAAACGTTATGGTTACAAATACAAGAGAAAATTATTCCAAAGTAAACCCTTCAACAAGGATCACTAATAATTTTTTAAACATTTATCCAACCATTTATTTCCACATATATTCTTCTTTGACCAAGAAAATATCCTATAGAATAGGGAATTCACTCGGGTAATGGCCAGGTCCCCTACATTTACGGAAAATGACTGTAAATGGACTCTTGGGACCATTTTTACCTTCTTCCATAGTACTCTTCATTTTTCTTTGGCAATTATTCACTTTATGTCCTTCCTTCTCGCATGTTAAGAATTTATTTGTCCCATTGAGACACTTTCTTGGGTGACTCCTTCCACATTTCCTGCATGATGGAAATTGAGGATTCCTTTCTCCATGGTCTCCACTGCTGGAGCTCTTATCATTCATCACATTTCTCTTATTTTTTGAGTCCGGGAATTGGTTAATATATCTATTGTTGATCATATTTTTGGAAAATTGATTTGGCATAAATACAATATCTTTTATGCCTATCAACATTCCATTTTGTTTCTCATTGCCACCACCGTTCCCAACTTGTACATCATTCTCAAAGTCACTGTGACTTCCTTGGAATCCAGCCATTGACTAAAACCAGAAATCATTGTGTGAGTAACAGTAGTCATAAAATCATTTAGAGATTAACATGTCACCATATTCTCAAGTTGAAACACATTATGATTAACCAAGGTCATTTACTCTCATATTATATGTATAATACTTCAAATCATTTTGTAAAGAAAATGTAAATTATCCTAAGAAAATCCCCCAGGAGTTTCGTAACCAAGAGTGCAGCAAGGACCGTTGTCGTGCACCAGTTCCCGTTCGAGTCTAGCTCAAAGCGGTGTTTTCAGGTTTTACCCCTAGTTATATCTGTGCCAGAGCCGCCTCTACCTGCTCATATCCAGACAGGGATGTATTGCTCAAAAAATTCACAAAATCTCTACAATACCAAATTTCTAGGAATTTCTTCTATACTAATCTTCAATGTTCATCTTAGGTCTACGTGCTCTAATCAGGATTTATCTAAATCTAGCTCCCAAGGTTTGTACTAAACTTCCTCCGATACCAAATGTAACACCCCGACCCCAGTTACCCAGAGTCGGTGCATTATTACATAACATTGGCATGATCACAAGAAAGATCAAGTCTTGAAAGACTGATTAGTTTAGTAGCCTTGCAAACACTAGATACAATCATAAAGTTTTACATTACATCATTAAAAAAACAACTTGTCTTCATATCCCCTCATACTATCCCTGCAGGTCATTCATAAATTATTTCTTCCAAATCCTGGAAAAAAATAAAACATTGAAAGGGGTGAGCTCAGATGCTCGGTAAGGATAACATTACAGCAGAAGATTTCATATATAAGCATAAACACTTAAGGTAGTTTATAACTAAAACAAAAGCCATTTTAAACTTCAACTTCAGCATAAAATGGAAAAGATAAAATAAAATAATGTCATTTACTTACTCACATGGATATTATACTAGTCAAATGATCACATGCAATATCAATTACCACCTTCATAATGATGGAATGCATAATTCCAGACTATCATAACCACATAGCCAAGGCCTCGTGCCAATACTACAAATAAGATTTTGCCAAGGACTTGTGCCAAGACACTAGTTTGTCTCAGGAGACCTACTGATGCATCGAGGAGCTATAGCGGGCTCCACCCGTCACTTATTATGTCCAATTCATTCCTCATATGAACAGTTTTAAACATAACATAAACATACGTATTAAAACTAGCATACGAAATGTCAATTATTTAACCAAAAACCATGAATGGTATAAAAATATCACATCCACAGTCAAACATAACTCATTCGATACAATATGGAGGATTGTATTGTATCACATTAACCTCAATCAAGAATAATGAAGTATGTTGACATAGATGAAAATAATCATCAAAACTATTTGAGGGAATTATCCCCCTTTTTCTTGAAATCATTTAAAAGTCACACTTTTTGTCAAGAAGCCGTTTAAAAATTGATTTTTGAACCAAAGTATCCCATACCACTTTGAAACTTTTAAAAGGATTTTTAATTATAAAACTTTAATTTCCAAGTAAATAAATCCTTAAAACCATTTTTTTAAAACATGGATATTAATGAGCAAGATTTAGAATAATAGGTCTTTAAAACATTTAAAAATGGTATTTTAGTTAGAGTTTCTAACCAAAAGAGAGACACTTAAATACAAATAATTGAGGTAATCAAAACTTTTTAATATCATGAGAATAAAGGGATTCATGATATACTATGTCAAAGTACATTATATACACCACATAAAAGAGATTTGGTGTATAACAACAAAGAAGTCTCAATGGAAAGTAAATTGAGATAAAATCTCTCATAAAGGTTGTATCCTTAGGTTAAGGATAAATCAATGACATAATTACGTGTGGCAAATATAAATACACTAAATATGATTGTATATTTAGTGTAAAACAATCAAGGGACATTCACACATATTCTAGTAAAAACAACACCAATGAATTGGATGTTTATCTCAACAAATCGAGATTGAGTAAAAATTACTCTTATCAAGTTCATACCGATGACTTGAGAATTTATCAATGGAGTGATTATGTGTATAAAAAGTATATCCACAGAAAGGGTAGTGGAAATTATGACATAATCAAATAAATAGTGATTCCACACATAATCTTGGAGTAAAATAATCCATGAAGTATGCGTAAAGCCGAATGAGTGGAAATTTAAATTTCAAATTCCATTATTGATTTGGTAACATAAAAAACATACACCCATGAAAGAAGGATCATACAATGATGATGTAAATATACATGAATTAAAGTATATTACACAATGAATACAAACCGGGGCAGTACACACACCACATGTAATAAATAAGTGGTGAACAATGGAATTATCACGGAATTAAAAGTGAGATAAGAAACCCCTTACCTTGTACTTTTCCTTGGTCGGGGGTAGGTTAACCTCCTGTATAATGTTGAAATAATTGTTATTAAATTATTCATGAATCATATACATTAATATGATATCATATATGATATTTTAACATTGCGTTGTTAATAACATCTTAGAATTATCGTCGTTTCAGGTGTTAAATTACTCATTTTCTTTTATATGTTTTGTTACATAAGACATGTTTGTCATGGATAGGTTGTATCTTATTCATATCCAGAATTATATAAAGTTCTTAAAAATTATTTTTAAATCATCAAATGATAATTATACTTGAATGGATATGATGGAGAATGAATCTCATCATGTTCGTGGAGACGGTAGTCCGTACGTGCGCACGAGCGACAATATCATTCTTTTGATATTAAAATAATATATACTTGGATGGTATATTATATCTAAAGAATAATTATCATGTTATATTTATTGTTTACATGAATTATACATCCTTATTATACCCATCAAAATAATAATATATTGAATAACAATTACACCATGACGTGGAGACGGTAAGTCGTACGTACGCACGTATGGTGACATGTTATTCAATGGGTGGATAGAATACTGAATATGGTTGTACCATATTTATAATAACATCACAGTATATATAATATACTGGAGTTATTATTTTAGAATGGTAATCACAAATAAATAAGAAGTGGAAGAAGAAAGGAACTTGAAAAGGGGTGGTGAAAACATTACCTCTTCTTCGGGTTCTTCCTTCTGATTTGATCAAAAGGGCTCCTTAGGATGGCTTTCTAATCAAACTAAGGCCACTAGATTGTAGTGAGGGAAGTTGAGAGATTATTTGGGCTGGGGTTGGCCGAACCAAAAGGATGCTAAGGTGTGAAGAAATGAGAAGGATGAGTTCCCTTTTATAAGAGGGGTGAGGGGCACCTTTGGAAAAGCTAGAAATATTAATTTATAATAAATTCATATTAGGTTTCTAAAGGCTCAAAAGTTTATTATTCAAAGTTTAAGGTGGGTATAGGTCGAAAACAATTCAACCGATAGAATTTATACATGTTTGGGTTACTATATTAACCTTATCTTTTAGTTTTAACTCTTAGTTAATTAGTTTGACATTTACCATGTCACTTTGTATTTTTATATTATAAAGTTAATAAACTTACTATATACATCCAAGAGACCCCCAAGTGGTCCATTAATGATATACCTATCACGATATAAGTCTCTTGACCTAACCTTAGATTTTTAGGAATTTAATATCAATTAATTATATAATATTTTTTTTAAAAACTCTTTTATGTCAATTTTGAAACTATTCAATAGTTGATTTTTGTGAAACTTATAAAAGAATTATTGCTTCGAAAAAAGTAAATTAAATCAATCCTAATATTTCATATTATCTTATAAAATTGGTGTAATTCATTAAAAGTATTAAATTATATTTATTTGTGTATTTATAATACCAATTATTTTAATTTTACACTATTATGGTAATTACTGTATCATCATTGTGTCATAAATAAATTAAATTATTTAATGTCTAAAAATTATAAATAAAATATCATTATGTAGGAAATCGTTTTATATTTCTAATGAATTTTTTCAATCGAATTTATCTTATGTATAACCCTATATTAATAATGTTTTAGTAAATAAACATTGATTTTAACTCTTTTAACTCTTCTTTGAATTAAATAATAATAAATGTCCTAATCTAATCCAAGTGGACCTAAATGATAATAAATTATTCCTAAGGTTGTTTTTGGTCAAGATACACTTTTCCAATAGAATTAGAACATGTGTTAGGGTAATATTAATATCATTTTTACCATTAATTACCCTATTTACTTTTAACCGTGGTAAATAAAAGTAAAAAGTTACTATTCACCAAAAATTATTTTCATCTCATTGAACCACATTTTACTTCTTGATATTAACCGTGTCTCTCGGATTTTCTAAATTCCATTCACAGAAGCGGTAAAATTAAGTTTTATGAAAAATTCAGTTTTTTAACTTCCACTTAGTAGTTTCACTATTCATCAAAAATTGAAGTTTTTCAGAAAAATGCCAAACTTTCACCCTAAGCTATAATTGATATTCCGAATTCAAAAATTATGTCTATTTTACAAAATTACAAACATATAAGTTTCATTAATTAATTTTATAATTAATTCCCGCTGTCACAACAAATAGGTTGTTTTTAAGAAACAATATATATCAAAAGATTGACAATTGTTTAGGTCCAATTTCAAAGTGAAATTAATTCTAATGAACACCATTGGATAAAATGGTAAAAATATATTATAATTATACTTTAAAACCACTCAATAATATAATTTATCGCTATTAATTATTTTGATTTAAAAAGTTGTTTTTAATTAAAATTTACTAATTTTCACTATTCATCAAAATACAGGTGTTATCCAAAAAGTTCCGAAATTTCACCCTAGGATAAATTCGATATTCCCAATCCAAAAATGAAGTCCATTTTGAGATATAGAATTTATAAATTTTTAAAAAGTAGGTATTACTATTCATAACGGCTAGTTTGATTTGTTGTGGTGTGTTAGAATCTTGAAGTTTTGTACAATGCACTCCATCGCATTATTCGAAGGGAAACATACCGTGGAAGCTTGGGGTGTTACATTCTCCCCTCCTTCAATAAATTGTGTCCTCGCAATTTTTTTTTAAATTGGGCTTGAGAATATAATGGAAAGTCCCACATCGGAAAGAGAGTCAATAAAACTATCATTTTAAAAGAAAGGAAGAGAGGTGTAAAGGCCACCCAAGATAACCCATATTAGGATTCCATATAGGAAAACATGGATATGGACGATAAACTAAGTGTTTAGTCCTGATGAAGAGGGATAGAAAACATGATCAGGAGAAAGTTAACAATAAGAAAATCAGAAACTTGTGTTGGGACAAACGGTCCTTAGTCTCCCAGTAGGAAAAGTAAACGGACAACATTTTTTTTTTAAGTTACATTACATAAGGACGAGGAATTCATTTATGATATTGACTAAGAAAATAAGGATATATACTTACTTTTTAAGTAGAGTTTCATTATTTAATAACTTTTTACGACTAACTTATTTTTTGAACAATGTGTATTTAAGAAGACTTGGTCACAATGAAAGAGCTGGAATAAACTTCTATAGAAATACATGATCCATGTAGGATAAACTATATATTTAACTTTTCTTTAGAGATTAATCAAAACCAAAATGGCTAGTATAATATCTGATGACCCCCCCCCCCAAATGGTTATTCCATTAGAGAAAAAAAACTAATCTTAATTTCTAAAATTAAACCATCAATACCCCAAAGTTAAATAAATACCATTCAATAATCAATTGTCCTTAAAATACTTTAATATAATCCAAACTAATATTGAAACTTAAAACTTATAAGAATGTAGTCCTCCACGTTAAATTGTATCTCCAAATGTCATTAATTACTCTTATAGTCACATACTTAAAAGTAATTAACCTAATCATTTCCACAAACAACCCAAATCACTATAAATCCATAATAAAAACATAGATAAAAATCCACCATTACTCTTCAAATAAAATCCCATACTATTCTATTTTCCTTGGGAATATAGTGTTCACAACAAAGCGAACAACTTCCAAAATAACATCTATCACTTAATCACCAAATAATTTTCCTATACCAAGGGTATTCATTTAATAAGACATAATAACCCAAATCAACTTATTATTTATCAATAAAATCATTTAACTAAAATAATTAGTCACACTATCCAGGGACTTCACGTAGTCCAGTGGTAGGCGATAAATCCCAATCGCACTTTGGTTGTGGGTTCGATTCCCACAGTTTTGTCCGACGCGATGGGTTGTCACACGGTTTGTGTGTTGTCCTTTTTCAAAAACTATATTTTATAATATTACCAAAATGAAATAAATTCCTCAAAATAACCATAACATAATTTAACCACAAATCATATCTCATACCTTTCATTTTCATCCCAAATTATAATAATTTGTAATTGCCTCAAACCCAATGATCGTATAAAACCAAATGGTCATTTATAACTATATCCACAAGAGAAAAGATAATTCTTCCTCAAATACCATTCTCACATGGAAAACGTTAGGGTTACAAATACAAGATAAAATTATTCCAAATTAAACCCTTAAACAAGGATCACTAATAATTTTTTAAACATTTATCCAACCATTTATTTCCACATAGCTTCTTCTTTAACCAAGAAAATATCCTATAGAATAGGGCATTCACTCGGGTAATGGCCAGGTCTCCTACATTTATGGAAAATGACTGTAAACGGACTCTTGGGACCATTTTTATCTTCTTCCATAGTACTCTTCATTTTTCTTCGGCAATTCTTCACTTTATGTCCTTCCTTCCCGCATGTAAATCATTTCTTTGTCCCATTGAGACACTTTCCTGGGTGTCTCCTTCCACATTTCCTGCATGATGGAAATTAAGGATTCATTTCTTCATGGTCTCCACTACTGGAGCCCTTATCATTTATCACTTTTCTCTTCTTTTTTGTGTCCGGGAATTGGTTAATATATATATTGTTGATCATATTTTTGGAAAATTGATTTGGCATAAAGACAATATCTTTTACACCTATCAATATTCCATTTTGTTTCTCATTTCCACCATCGTTCCCACCTTGTACATCATTCTCAAAGTCACTGTTACTTCCTTGGAATCCAGCCATTGACTAAAACCAGAAATCATTGTGTGAGTAACAGTAGTCATAAAATCATTTAGAGATTAACATGTCACCATATTTTCAATTTGAAACACATTAGGATTAACCAAGGTCATTTACTCTCATCTTATATATATAATACTTCAAATCGGTTTGTAAAGAAAATGTAAATTATCCTAAGCATATCCCCCGGGAGTGTCATAACCAAGAGTGCATCAAGGCCTATCGTTGTGCACCAGTTCTCGTTCGAGTCTAGCTCATAGCGATGTTTTTAGGTTTTACCCCTAGGTACATCTGTGCCAGAGCCTCCTCTACCTGCTCGTATCCAGACAGGGATGTATTTCTCAGAAAACTCACAAAATCTCTACAATACCAAAATTCTAGAAAGTTCTTCTATACTAATCCTCAATGTTCATCTTAGGTCTATGTTCTCTAATTAGAGTTTATCTAAATATAGCTCCCAAAGTTTGTACTAAACTTCCTCTGATACCAACTGTAACACCCCGACCCCAGTTACCCAGAGTCGGTGCATTATTACATAACATTGGCATGATCACAAGAAAGATCAAGTCTCGAAAGACTTATTAGTTTAGTAGCCTTTAAAACACTAGATACAATCATAAAGTTTTGCATGACATCATAAAAAACATCTTGTCTTCATATCCCCTCATATTATCCCTGCAGGTCATTCATAAATTATTTCTTCATAATCCTGGAAAAAAATAAAACATTGAAAGGGGTGAGCTCAGATGCTCAGTAAGGATAACATTATAGCAGAAGCTTTCATAGATAAGAATAAACACTTACGGCAGTTTATAACTAAAACAAAAGCCTTTTTAAACTTGAACTTCAGCATAAAATGGCAAAGATAAAATAAAATAATGTCATTTACTTACTCACATGGATATTATACTAGTCGAATGATCACATGCAATATCAATAACCACCTTCATAATGATGGAATGCATAATTCCAGACTATCATAACCACATAGCCAAGGCCTCGTTCCAAGACTACAAATAAGATTTTGCCAAGGCCTTGTGCCAAGACACTAGTTTGTCTCATGAGACCTACCGATGCATCGAGGAGCTATAGCGGGATCCACCCATCACTTATTAAGTCCAATGCATTCCTCATATGAACATGTTTAAACATAACATAAATATTCGTATTAAAACTAGCATACGAAATGTCAATACTTTAACCACAAACCATGAATGGTATAAAAATAGAACATCCACAGTCAAACATAACTCATTTGATACAATATGGAAGATTGTGTTGTATCACATTAACCTCAATCAAGAATAATGAAGGACGTTGACATATATGAAAATAATCATCAAAACTATTTGAGAGAATTATCCCCCTTTTTCTTGAAATCATTTAAAAGTCACACTATTTGTCAAGAAGCCTTTTAAAAATTGATTTTTGAATCAATGTGTCCCATACCACTTTGAAACTTTTAAAAGTAGTTTTAATTCTAAAACTTTAATGTCCATATAAATAATTCCTTAAAACCATTTTTTTAAAACATGGACATTAGTGAGCAAGATTTAGAAGAATATGTCTTTAAAACATTTAAAAATGGTGTTTTAGTTAGAGTTTCTAACCAAATGAGAGACACTTGAATACAAATAATTGAGGTAATCAAAACATTTTAATATCATGATAATAAAGGGATTCATGATATACTATGTCAAAGTAAATTATATACACCACATAAAAGTGATTTGGTGTATAACAACAAAGAAGTCTCAATGGAAAGTAAATTGAGATGAAATCTCTCATAAAGGTCGTATCCTTAGGTTAAGGATAAATCAATGACATAATTATGTGTTACAAATATAAATACACTAAATATGATTGTATATTCAGTGTAAAACAATCAAGGTACATTCACACATATTCTAGTAAAAACAACACCAATGAATTGGATTTTTATCTCAACAAAACGAGATTGAGTAAAAATTACTCTTATCAAGTTCATACCGATGACTTGAGAATTTATCAATGGAGTGACTATATGTATAAAAATTATATCCACAGAAAGGGTAGTGGAAATTATGACATAATAAAATGAATAGTGATTCCACACATAATCTTGGAGTAAAATAATCAATGAAGTATGTGTAAAGTCGAATGAGTGGAAATTGAAATTTCAAATTCTGTTATTGATTTGGTAACATACACAACATACACCCATTAAAGAAGGATCATACAATGATGATTTAAATATACATGAATTAAAGTATCTTACAAAATTAATACAAACATGGGCAGTACACACACCACATGTAATAAATAATTGGTGACCAATGGAATTCTCACGGAATTAAAAGTGAGATAAGAAACCCCTTACCTTGTAATTTTCCTTGGTTGGGGGTAGGTTAACCTCCTCTATAATGTTTAAATAATTGTTATTAAATTATTCATGAATCATATACATTAATATGATATCATATATGATCTTTTAACATTGCTTTGATAATAATATCTTAGAATTATTGTCGTTTCGGGTGTTAACTTACTCGTTTTCTTTTATATGTTTTGTTACGTAAGCCATGTTTGTCCTGGATAGGTTGTATCTTATTCATATCCAGAATGATATAAAGTTCTTAAACATTATTTTTAAATCACCAAATGATAATTATACTTGAATGGATATGATGGAGAATGAATCTCATCGCGTTCATGGAGACGGTAGTCCGTATGTACGCATGAGCGACAATATCATTCTTTTGATATTAAAATAATATATACTTGGAGGGTATATTATATATACAGAATCATTATCATGTTATATTTATTTTTTACATGAATTATACATCATTATTATACCCATCCAAATAATAATATATTGAATAACAATTACACCACGACGTGGAGACGGTAAGTCGTACGTATGAACTTGTGGTGACATGTTATTGAAAGGGTGGATAGAATGCTGAATATGGTTGTACCATATTTATAATAACATCACATTATATATAAGATACTTTATTTATTATTTTAGAATGGTAATAACAAAGAAAGAAGAAGTGGAAGAAGAAAGGAACTTGAAAAGGGGTGGTGAAAACATTACCTCTTCTTCCGGTTCTTCCTTTTGATTTGATCAAAAGGGATACTTAGGTTGGCTTTCTGATCAAACTAAGGCCTCTAAGTTGTAGTGAGGGCATTTTAGAGAGTATTTGGTCCGGGTTTGTCCAAACCAAAAGGCTTTGAAGGTGTGAATAAATGAGAAGGAGGAGTGCCCTTTTATAAGAGGGGTGAGGGGCACCTTTGGAAAAGCTAGAAATATTAATTTATAATAAATGCATATTCGGTTTCTAATGGCTCAAAAGTTGATTATTCAAAGGTTAAGGTGGGTATAGGTCTAAAAGCATTCAACCAATAGAATTTAGACAGGTTTGGGTTACTATATTAACCTTATCCTTTAGTTTTAACTCTTAGTTAATTAGTTTGACATTTACCATGTCACTTTGTATTTTTATATTATATAGTTAATAAACTTACTATATACATCCAAGAGACACCCAAGTGGTCCATTAATGATATACCTATCATGATATAAGTATCTTGGCTGAACCTTAGATTTTTAGGAATTTAATATCAATTAATTATATAATATTTGTTTAAAAAACTCTTTTATGTCAATTTTGACACTATTAAATAGTTGATTTTTTTGAAACTCATAACAGAATTATTACTTCGAATAAAGTAAATTAAATCAATCCTAATATGTCATATTATCTTATAAAATTATTTTAATTCATTAAAAGTCTTAAATTATATTTAATTGGGTATTTATAATATCAATTATTTTAAATTTTCACTATTATGGTAATTACTGCATCAGCATTGTGTCATAAATAAATTAAATTATTTAATTTATAAAAATTATAAATAAAATATCATTATGTAGGAAATATTATTATATTTCTAATTAATATTTAAAATCGAATTTATCTTATGTATAACCCTATATTAAAAATGTTTTAGTAAATAAACATTGATTTTAACTCTTTTAACTCTTCATTGAATTAAATAATAATAAATGTCATAATCTAATCCAAGTGGACCTAAATGATAATACATTATTCCTAAGGTTGTTTTTGGTCGATATGCACTTTTCCAATAGAATTAGGACATGTGTTAGGGTAATATTAATATCATTTTTACCATTAATTACCCTATTTACTTTTAACCGTGGTAAATAAAAGTAAAAAGTTACTATTCACCAAAAATTATTTTCATCTCATTGAACCACATTTTACTTCTTGATACTAACCGTGTCTCTCGTATTTTCGAAATTCCATTCACAGAAGCAGTAAAATTGAGTTTTAGAAAAAATTCAGTTTTTTAACTACCACTTAGTTGTTTCACTATTCATCAAAAATTGAAGTTTTTCATAACAATGCCAAAATTTCACCCTAAGCTATAATTGATATTCTGAATTCAAAAATGATTTCTATTTTACAAAATTCCAAACATATAATTTTCATTAATTAATTTTATAATTAATTCTCATGGTCATAATAAATAGCGTGTTTTTAAGAAACAATATATATCAAAAGATTGACAATTGTTTAGGTCCAATTTCAAAGTGAAATTAATTCTAATGAACACCATTGGATAAAATGGTAAAAATATATTCTAATTATACTTTAAAACCACGCAATAATATAATTTATCACTATAAATTATTTTTATTTAAAAAGTTGTTTTTAATTAAAATTTAGTAATTTTCACTATTCATCAAAATACAAGTGTTATCCGAAAAGTTCCAAAATTTCACCCTAGGATAAATTCGATATTCCCAATCCAAAAATGAAGTCCATTTTGAGATATAGAATTTATAAAATTTCAAAATGTAGGTATTACTATTCATAATGGATAGTTTTATTGGTTTTGGTGTGTTAGAATCTCGAAGATGCATACAATGCACGACATCGCATTATTCGAAGGGAAACGTACCGTGGAAGCTTGGGGTGTTACAGGAACAAAGTTGTCTTAAAATGGGGAAGGAAAAGAGGTCGATCAAAAATAATTTAGAATGTTTATTAAAAGTTTATTGTATTTGACTACCTCAAGACCCGACATTGTTTATATTGTTACTCTATGTGAAATATTTCATAGTGATCCAAAAGAATCACCTTTAATTGCTGGAAAAATAATTCTTAGATATATCAAAGGAACAATAGAATTCAGAATCTGGTATGACAGTATAGATAGTATTGAATTGTTTTGGCACTCAGATACAGATTGCATAGGAAATGTTAATGATAGAAGATCCTCATGTGGTGGAGTATTATTTTTGGGAAATAATTGTGTTTGTTTTAATTCAAAAAATTTAAATTCAATAAATATAAATATAGTATATGTTGATTATATTACTACCACTCAATCCACTAATCAACTTATATGTATGAAAACAGAGTTGTAATATTTACTTATTAAAGTGAAGTTACCCTTTCTCTTGGGTTGTGATGTTAAAATCACAATCAATGTCACTAGAAATCATGTTCAAAGTTATCATTCAAATAATATTGATATCAAATATCATTTCATTAAAGAGAATATGGAGAAGAATCAACTAAAGTTGTAATATGTTCCAACATCAGAACAATTTGGTGAAATATTCACAAAACCTATACCAAAGGAATCATTTTCTAAATTATGGTTAAACATGGGTTTCCAACCTCTTTTTATTCAAGATTTAGGTATGTGTTTCTATCCCCTCTCTCATATTACCTTTGGGTTTTTTTGTTAATGGGGAGAGTTGTTTCATAAATCAATGTTTTTTTAAAAGGGATATTTTTGGGTTAGTTCTTAATTCAGGAATGTTTTGTAAGTGAACTATTTGAACTATTTGTTAGATTGGTTTTAGGAAGAGAAATATTTTTTATTCCAGGGAGAATGAAGAAAATATGAGGTTAAAGAAGAGATAAGAAAGAAAGAGTAAAAAGGTTTTCATAATCACTAATTTTAGATAACATGATTTTGTTGTCAATGATTATTGTTTCTTACAATGAGTTAGCTCACGTAGGATTATAATTATTTATAAGTAATCCTTTTCTTGAAGATACAAATTTAGTGATTTATGAAACTTGGTGGACAAAAAAATAAAAGGGGTAGATTATTAAGACCAAGCTGATGAGAAAGGTGATTTTTTTCAAGTGTTGTATTTTGTGGTCAATGAATGTTTTTGAAGAAATAAAATTTCCTCACTTTGTATTTGGTGATTGTTTTCAAAATAATATAACTCATGTTTGCAAATGAATCAGACTCATTTTTTCAGATACTTCGACTCACTATGTCCATCATAATGATAAGAATATGTTTTCAATAATTGGTTCTGATCAGGCTCACCTTGCGTCTGGAATGGTAGAAGATCATAATGAGTTATTGATTGTCATCATATTCACTTTGATTTGGTTTGGAAGGAGTGATTGTTTTTATGAAGTATCAGATTTTTCATGACTATGATAAAATTAAATGTGATGATTCTTTGTTGAGTTTTATTTCACATAAATCATAAGTTAATTTAATAACATATGATGCAGGATTGATGGAAGAAAATAGAAAATAAGTGTTCTAGATCATACCTAGATTTATCATATCTAGGTGGAAGAGAATAAAGATATGATGTTGATCGAAAATAAATCCTACCCAGTCCAATCAGATTTGGGCTGAGAAGGAAATAAAGAAGGTAATGAAGACTGTAACCAGGATGATCATACTCAGGAACCCTAGCATTTGATCATCCATCATATGCATAAAAAAATTTCATACCCTGGATGATGATACTCAGGCTTATAAATAAAAAGATTGTACCCACTATGATCATATACAGAATGATCATTATCAAAAAAATCATATTCAGGCTAATCATATACTGAAATATTGTACTCTGGATAATCGTACTCAAGTTGTTTTGGATGGTTGATTTAATTGATGAATGAAAATATATATGAACTCATATTTGTTTTCAAATCTCTTCATCAAGTGGGTCAAGAGTTGAATTACTTTTTTTTCTATTCAAATGAGTTTTTAAATTCGGTTATGATAAAAGGAGAAGAAAAAGTTTTTTATTTCATTTGGGTCAAGATCCTTTGTATCAAAGTTTAATTATTTTATATTTTCAACTAGGTCAAGATAATAAGTGAAGAAGTAAAAGTGGTTTTGAAATCAGAGTTTTATAAATGAATTTTTGAGGGGTATCTTGAAATTAAACATAAATATTGTATTTGGAAAATAAAAATAGTATCCATTTCTTCATACACTTTATTACAATTGATACAAAACCTTTTTTAATGAAATAGGATTTAGAAAATCAGAGTCATGTATTAAAATTCGACTGTCATTTGAAATAAGTGTCTGAAGAAGAAGTGAATATTGTAGAAGAATCGATAAGCTCCGAGAATAGTAAATGAAGTAAAAAATCTTCTAGGATTTTAAGGGAAATTGAGATTAAGGTAAATTTTATTAAGCATGATTTTTTTTGGAATTCCCACCAAATCATACAGAGGGTCACCTATAAAAGGGGTAAAGTACATTGTACTTTTCGGATGATCGATGTACTGTTCATGAGAGAGAAGCTCCGAGTTGTATAGGGAAGAAGAATTTTTCGTATTAACCTTTTTTGAAAACAATTTGATGGATTGAAGTGAAATAGAATAGACAAGATCACAACATTGTATTTAGCTGATCATCGTACTTAGTGTTTTTTTGTACTCAACTGATTACCATATTTAGTTTTTCAATTGTATTCACCTGATTATCATATCATTCTAGATTAATTATATTGGGATTTCCAAACTAGGATTTCATTATTTATGAAGAAGTATAATTGAAGTGTTTATGATTCATATCTACCATATTCTTTCAAATTCATATTTTCTGTACTGGGGAGAATCATACTAGGAAGTATCCTACAAATAAGAATAATATTGGGAGAATCATAAATAGAGGAATCGGATTGGGAATAGTGTACCCAGGAAATTTAAAAAAAATCATAAAAAGGTCCAGGAAGTTCTTATAATCTTCTATGTAAAATTTTAGGAAGTGTTTTCAATTGAATATGTTTGTGGAATTGAAAAATAATCACATGTCACGTGAGTTGTTACAAAAACATTGAATTACCCAATTTTTTCTAAGAGGGTTCACATGCACTATTGGAATTTTTTACATAGTGCTAGATGCGTTTAAGGGTATATCCTATTTTTTTTAATCCAAGGATTGATTTCTAGTGGATTTTGTGGTATTTGATCATTTCCAAACCATACCAAGGATATATCTATTCTTATTGAATATTGAACCATATAAATACTTGTGTTTCTTTGGATGTGTGGTTGAATTATTTTTAGTAGGTAATTTAATATTTAACATGAGAATAATTTTTTTCAAGGAAAAATAAAAGAAAAAAGTATCAATAATTCACCCTTACCCCTCTCAGTGATACAATCATCCTTACTAGGCACTTTCACAATTAGGTAACTAATTCTAAAAAATGGGTGGTTGTGTAAGGAGTATATAGTTACAAAGCTTTTCTACCACATAGAGGTTGTTATTTAAAAGATATATATGGATTACATGGAATCACCACTCTAGAGATGAAAATAGTGAAAGCTTATAAATAATCTATGCATTTTAATAGTGTCTCTATCTCACCATCACAAATAGGAAGAGATCATAAGATATTATTTCATGAAAGACCATAGTTCTTCATGAATTATTTCTTAATAAATGGTGGTATTACATATAAATAATTTAATTTATTCTCAAACGATGGGATACTTTACAAAGCACTGAATTTATTCAGGAATATATTCCATTTTTCTATTTTATTTAATTCCAAGAAGAAGTGCGACTTAAAAATCCATAAATTTTGATCCATAAGCCTATTTGGATCTACAAGTAATAAAATCAAATCCTAAAAATGAACTATTCCATAAGATATTGTGTTTCCTTGTAAAATATGTTTTATGGGTCCAAAAAGTTCCTAGAAAATCATAAAAAATGGGTCTTATGGTTTTAATACCCATTTTCATCATAAATGGGTGAAATACATGGCCTAATCCCCATGGGACGTTCTCACCATCACATCACCGAACAAGGAAAAAAATTAATTGAATATTTTTTCCTTAGTTCCTAAGAAGTCATGTGGAACATAGAGATCCGATTTTCTTTTTCTTTACCCATAGGATAATTTTCTCTTCAAACTGGACCATTCTCATTAGAGTGGATAATGTATCATGACCTCTATGGAAAAGTGCGTAGATTACACATTTTGGGGCCAAAAAATGCTCCATATTTGAATTTTATTTTTTTTAAATAAAATGAATCATATTATAAGTAAATACAGGGAACATTTATACATTTATTGAACATAGATTAGGCTTCTAGAGTCATCTAACTAGTGTGAATATTTTTAAAAGAGGAGATTCTACACTCAAGTTTTTATGTCTCTCCAAGAGGAATAATAAAATAAATTATTTTTGGGTTTCTTAGAGGAATAATTGACTCAAGTATTTTGGAATCCTAGAACAAGGTTAATAGATAAAAACCCAAACTAAATTGGTAGGTTCAAATACTATTATGATAATAGGAATGGAATTAAAGTGAAATTTTTCACTGGATCCAATATAAGAGATCTAGAAATCACTATGTATCTTATTAGAATAGAAATCAGGAGGAATTAAATTACATATAAAAGGATATTTGTACAGATCAAGCTCATGTGTAAAAGAAAATATAGGGGTTCATTAATTGCATAGAGTTTTTAGGGAAGACCTGATATGCACCAGTAACCATGTACACTACGACCTCTTACATAGTAATGGTTTATTTGAAAGTGGATTAGGTCATATATAATAACCCACTTAAAGAAGTTTAAATCCTTACAGGATGGACCATTGAGTCGTACAGTTTAAGATTATACAATGAGGGCCTTTTACCCTCATATAAATCATATAAACCAATATTCATGAGAAATATAGGAGCAATATAACTATTTTTTGGGTTTATAAACCCAGATCACATAGATTGATTATTTATAAAGCTGAATAGAGGTCCCCATGAGATTTATATCATTAAATATTTTTTCCCTAAAATTTTCCTAAGTTTTTAATGAAGAGTCCTAATGAGTTTGAACTTATATTTTTCTCATTTTTACCTTTTCAAGTTTTTAAAATAACAAGTTTTGTTCCTTTTATATTTTTTGACAATCGATATTTTTCCTAAGATATGGGATCACTATACCTAGATAATAGAGACTTGACATTTCCTAGGTTTCTATTTCTAGATTTTCAACCTAGTTGGTACAATTTATCTTTCCATGGGAGGTTTAATGTCTTGAAAGATAAAACAATGTAGTTGTAGTTTAATTTTTAACATACTTAATAAGGGGTGGGGAATTTTTCACATTAGTGAGGGAAAGACAAAAGCTGATGTGAATGAGTGCCCAGTTCCATAGGTGTAGATAGCCTAATAGATTAGTGTATATAGTTTTTGTTCATAATTATCAGACCAATATGTCATGTGGTTTAGGGTCACTTGACAAGTACTATATTTCTAATAGGAGTTCTCAAAAAGTATAATATAAACTCAAGGCTTCATGATTTTCAAGAGCAATAATTAACTCAAGGAATTTAGTACTTCGTAGGAGATACACACCTAAATATTAAAGGGTACATAAATAGAATGTCAAATTCTTACCTTGAAAGTGGGTATGATGCACAAATCTATAACATCTAGGGTATATGAATTAACCTAGATATTTTTGTTATGTAAAGGGGTAAATCTTAACAAAATAATGTTTGATTCAATGGGATATAAAGACAAGTGGGAGTATGTCGACCATTAATAATCGAGAAACCAGTGTTTTACCATTAAGGAATAGCGTATAGGGTAAAGGGGGGCCTTTCCTCTAGGATAAAAACATCCCTTAGGGGTTACTTAATGTATTGAAGGAAACTATGATTTTCACCATAAATTCTTGGAGGTTTCCTTTCTAATCAGTCCAACCATGTTACCAATATTAATATTAAAGGGGGAATCAAGAGGAATAATTGAATAATGGTTATGGTATTCCTAGAAGCGTGTTTTGAATCAAGTAATTGGATGAGTGATGAGTCCTACATGAAATATATGAATTAGTTTCATGGATAATAGTATATTCATATATGTTTTATGATCCATAAAGTTTACACTACCATTTATTGAACAGATTCATAGTGATAAGGGATATAACAAGAAATTCATGAGTACAAAATCACTTAAATGGGTGGTCCAATTAGTCTAAATAGTTGTTCTTATCATTAATGAAAATATACCCATGTCATGATTTAATTAAATTATGGGGTAAAATGGATATAATATAACATTTTCCTAGACCAGTGGGGCCTCGAAAGCATTTATTGACTATTTATATGGCTACATTTTGGTCCCTAAAATATTTTTTACTTTTAATTTTTAAACTATATGTTTTTTCTATACCCTGAAGGAGATATGATTTTTGAATAGATACTTAACTTTTCTTAGGTTTACCATTATTTTTTTAAAATTGAAAATCCTTTCTACCTCTTTTATTTTTAGTTTAAGGTCATATAATTTGGACCATGAAGAGATAAAGTTTCAGGCCATATTGCTTTATCAAAAGGTTGAGTCAATCTCTATGGTATCAAGGTAAAATAACACCCTAAATTAATGGTTTATTGGTACCAATATATATACGGTATCAAAGATAGGTGAACACCATTTTAAGGTTATGATTCTTGTACTGAATAAATTGGATTGAAATTTATGGCTAATCTAAGGATATGAGATTAATGTGTCACTACATACCATGTATAACACCTTAAATCCTTTACCCTAGAGTCCATGGTAATTTTATTACAATGGTATATAATACATATACCAAAATACATAGGATATAATAGTTTAGTATTTTTAGAAAACTATTTACATAGATGAAAAATACATTATATTAAAAACTAATAATATATCATCTAGATACATGAAAATATATTATTTCTCCTTCAAAATACATATTTAACACGTATTAATCTTCATGGTTTCTTTCGGAAATGGGAAACAGTGTAAAGAGGTGATATCAGATGCCTAGTATCGGGTAAAATACAGTATAATCCATCATTCATAAGCATGGAATCAATAATATGATAGGAATAAATAAATTCCATAGTAAATGGAACTATAAGAATAATATATCCATGGATTACATAACAATAATTAAATTTATATATAAGAATAAATAATACCATAGTGATTGAATTCATAATTTCATACGTCATAAAAAATTTATCGAGGCCTCATTCCACAACATCATTGATAAATAGGTAATGATTATACCAAATTCCCAACTATTTTGTCTCATGAGACCTAATGATGTATGTGGAGGCTATATAATTCTAACCACATCCATCACATTGCAAGATCAATGCATCCATAATATAAATATAATTTATAAATAATATATATCATGATGTTCCCTAATGAACACCATACATAATCAAGGATAAGTAATAAATATTTTCTATATAGGAATGTGGATATAAAAATATTAATATTTTCTATTAAATGGAACAATATGGCTATCTAGGTGAATATCACACCATCAAATTAGAAAAAATTGAATATTAACAACATAATATAAAATAACCTTATCAAATAAATGATAAAAAAATTAGGTGTTTAGATTAATTTTATGTGTTAGGGATATAAATAGAAAATAATCATTCATTATGGTTTATAAAGAGCTTGTGAATCATCCAATGTATATACCCCAGGAGTTTCAAACTAGATGTGCAGTTACAGTTATTAGTTTTGAACTTAGTGGAGAATTATTTAATACCCAACCAACCTTTTTCGAGGTCATTACCCCTAGGTTCATCTGATATAGAGCCTATATCTACTTTTTTATCTATAATTTTATTTCTTTGATAAGAAACCACACACTCTTTAATTTACCAAAAAATTAGGATATTTTATGGCTATGAGAGTGTCTGGGTATTATAATGTCTTATTTAGGTAGTATAATTAGAAGTGATGGTGATATATTATTAATAATATAATAATGAATTTATTACAATGAAGAAAAATAACACTTATCTTTGAAAATAAATTAAATGTAAGGATTAAAAAAATAAATGTAAAGAAGATGTTAAAAACCCTTGCATCGGCATAATAATAACTTGTGAAAAGGGTATAATGAGAGGGAATAAGTAATATATTATTAAAAATATAAATAATGGATTATAATACCATTTAATTATAATAATTTCAGTATATTAAAGATAATGATAAATGTTATTATAACAAAATAATTGCAACTAAAAAGGAAATAGGAGGATTGAGAACCTTGGCCTTACAAAGTATCATCTTAAATCTTGAGAGAAAACCCTTAAAATCTTAGAAACTATTTAGAGATACTTTGAGTGGGAAAATGATATTTAATTCATGCTCAATATATTTAGAGTATAGAGGAATGGGATAATGAGTAGGTATTTATACCAAATTATATAGATTTGTTAATTCATTTTGGAAGATTATTTATAAGTTTAAAAAACTAATTTCATATAGTATTTTCATAAATTAAATTTGTAACATCAAATTTTAATCTATAGAAAATAGGTTGTAATATAATTCAATAAAATTATAACCCCCTCTTGAAATCATGAGGGAGAATCCCAACTTTTATGATTCATCCTTTGAACACAAAGCATCATCCTTCTAAAATTATCCATTTATAACAGCAATAAATATCAACAAATAAGCATAAGAGAATACAGTTAAAGGAACAGAGGTCCCAAAGTACAATATAATAATAATCCTAAAATTTTTAAGTATGAAATTTTGGCTTATTTTTTAATTTAAATTTTTTATTCTTGTCTGTTTTGAATTGTTTTAGAGTTTTTTAAAACTTGGGAGGCATTCAAAGAAGGATATTGGGGTTACCCCGGGTTAAACTTTTAGTATAAAGGTATTATGACTCTAATGTAAGGCCATTGGGTAATAATAGACTGGGTAGTAGGCCTGTATGGCCTAACACCTCACTAGATAACAATTGGGTTTCTACCAAGTGGCTAGTGGTGCAATGGGAACCTGGTAGAGGCTAATCAGGAACCCAGTGTGTTATAGGTGAGTTTTTTTATGGGTGGTTGTTTGAATTCCCATAAAATAGCTTTTTAATTCTTATCATCTTCTCTATTGACCCCCACTCACCCTAAGTATAATTTTGGGTTTCCCTTTGACATATTAAACTCCCATAAGATCAAATATTCCCCATTTTAAGTGTTGTTTGTTGTAGGAGCTCCCTCTCAGTAACTCTAAGATTTTCCTATCCCTTGATGAAAGTTTCTATTGATACTTATTCCTTGTTGGTTCTAAATACCTAATTATAAGAGTTTTTGTATGAGATTGGGGATTTTAATTATTAGTCTTTAATTGGGAAATGTGTCTTGGTGAGTGTGCTTATTTATGCTTGAGGTTGGAAGCCCTTATCATTTTATGATATTAAAATGTTTGTTTATATACTATAAATCATGTGGGTGTGTATGTTTTCTAAAATTATTCTTACTTGGGTATCAAAGTGGTTTATTAAGTTTGATTTGATGTAATTAACACCTAAAAGGGTAGTTATATGTTAATTTTCTTGGTTGTATTGAATCCTCACATTATTCCATGGATTAAGGTAGAGTTTTCATCTTCTGTTTATTGGTCCTAGTGTGAGTTTTTTCCCTTTATTAGGTATTTTGTGACATTTTGGCTTATTGTATGGGTAAGTGTGATGAATTCATTCATAATTGAAGTTGTTTGGTGGGAATATTGTCTTGTGTGATTGACTTAGAGGGGTTGAGTTGGGAGTATATAATGGTATAACCCTATGAATTCCTTATGTCTATGATGTTATGTTGGGACTAGGGGTTGACTATAGGAAAATTCATGATTTCCCTATAAATTATACTAATTTTTATATTCTTTATTGGTACTAATAAGGTTATTAATACATAATGATTTAGAGGTTAGTGGAATGTGGTTTGGTTTCAACCACATCATGAGTGAAAGGATAGTGGCCCGTGAGGAGTTATATGACTGCATCTGTAAATAATTTCCACCTAGGACCATTGACCCATATTATAATGACGGTTTCCACTACACCTTGGGAATACCTCCCCATAAACTAGAGGTTACTGACTAAAAGAGGGGGTTTATGGTGTTACTATGGGGAAATTATAAACCTTGTGTTAGAGTGTGCAGTATTGAGTAAAATAACCAAACCACATCCATCACAAATAAAATAAAATAAAAAGTAATAAATACAATAATACTAAATAATAAATGAAAATAAGTAAGGGATAAATATTTATTTCATACATACGAAAATGTATTACAACTAATCTGATCAAATATATAGATTGAAATAAAAGAAATTAATAAAATGGATCCACTAAATCTATAAGTCATACCTTATCCTCAGCTCTTTGTACTCATTTGAGCTATCCCATTCGATCAAACTCATACCTCAACTCAACGTGTACCTAAATCCGAGTAAACATCTTCTCAGATACCCCTGTGCAATGGAGACCCAAGAAGGGTGTGAGGTCAAACTACATAGGGAACCCCCAACGTGGTCTTGTAATAACTAGCATAGGTTGTGATATGTGCATGTGATAGACTCTATTAAAAATAAATATGCTTCTAAGAACAGATAAATAAAACGGTCATCAATCCAAAGGTCCATGTCCCCGATTGACTATACCTACTACAGCCAATGATGAGGTGTCTCTAATAATGTTATGTAATTATCACAACCATAATAATAACCAGCCTCCACTTCCATGGAAACTCTAACCATAGTATCAAATAAATCCATCTTGGGTAGTTTTCTAATCCAATAATAAGAACAATAAATATAATAAACCTTCTCTATGGGAGTTTTCTCTTCTGGGGAATAATCCTATAGGTATCAAAAACCTATACCAAATTTCACCTCAGTATACAATACCAACTACACCTCAGTAGATAGTAATCCTCTAGTATATCACTCATTCTAAACCATCACTGTTAGGCCTTCGTCAGGCTAGCATGTGACGGTACACCTCAAAATGTCCTAGCCCTAAATCCCTATCATCCCAACCAATAGCATCACAAACCTCCTTCCTTGGGATTTTTTCATCTGGGGTATACTCCCTATAATACATTCAACTAACCTCCACCATGGGTGTGTCAATTTATTTCTCAAAACACCCTAAGGCATATAGCACATCATATATCAATATAAAAAATATTTTAAATATTGGTTGTAATATGCATGAACTACTATGAAACCCATGATTGGACTCCCCAAGTTGATACCTAGCTCATCATTGCCTAAAAATAACAAAATAATAAAAAAAAATCTAATGTGACACTCACGATTATCTTTACCCATTTCCATATCCACCCCCAAACTAGGGTCCCTATGATCAATCCATATAGAGGCCATCCACTAGGAGTCCTCAGTCCCAAATAGGGTATTGAATCAATTCCCAATACTCTAAGGATATCACATCTCATGAAATCATAATCAAGGTTTCACGGTCGTACCGTGTGGTCTCTCTATAAGGATAATGGTCAAGTGATGGCCCATGGCCCATATCAGTCCTCTAGGACATTCTAGGTTAGTCCTCTCACCCAACCAAGTCTTGATCTAGCTAATTTATATCCACCCAGTCCTAGTCGCAATCAAAAGGATAGTATTTCTCATCCCAGCCTAATCCCAATGAGGTCAATTGGATCAAAGTCAACAAGGGGTCCTATTATGAATACACAACCTATGATCACCAAGTCTACCTTTACCTCAAGATCATAGGTATCTCAAGGCTCTACGCATCGGATCAGGTATATCTTCTATTTTGGCCTCACATATCATGAGTTCTAGAGGCCACCTAGTGTCTCAAAGGTCATATCCTTAGCCATTGACAACCAAATAATCATGTTAGCGCACAAGGGTTTTTCGTGACCCTTGGTTCCCATCCATTTTAATCAAACAATTTAATTTAATTAAAAACATTGAATTTAATTTAAATTACCCTGGGGAATCACCCTTAGTGTCATGACCAAGGATCCACAAGAAACATAAATAAAAAAATTAAATAGGGAAAGTACATGAGATCACATACCTTATTATGAAGAAAATCACATTTTTTAAAGCAACTTAACAACTCTCGTCAAGGCTCACCAAGCCCGTCTAGACATCATCCAAAAGACCTGAGGCCCTATCTCAAAACCAAACCACCAAATTAATTAATTATAATAATTTATAAATAATTAATTAATTATATACAATTCAAAACAAAATTAAATTTTAACTAAAATGGTAAAACAAATTATAAGAATCTCACATATTAGCCTTATCGCACCGAAATTGGGACCACCTGCTTGATAACAACCAATGAGTTGCTCCTAAACTAAAATAGAGGAAAATCCATAACCAAAAGTGGTAAAACCAATAATTTAATTTAAATTTAATCTTTAAATATTTTAAAACTTGTTACCATGAAATAACTCAATGAAATGGCTTTTGGAAAAGTATGAATCTCATCTCGGGACTACCTCTATGCAAGCATCACAAAATCTCCTTGATTATCAACTAATTCCTCCATTATCTGGTATAATCAACATCAAAAATCTAACCATGTGAAACCAAAAATTTGATAAAATAGGTGGGGAGATCCAAGGAGGCTACTGGAGGAAAATAGTCACCTTAAATCATCGAATAACAACACCAAACACCATCCCAAATCAAGGGGGTAGGAGAAACAAAAGGTGAGAGTATGAACAAAGGGGAGAGAGTTGGGCATGTACAATAAGAGTAAGCTATAAGGGAAGGATTCCACTTAGGAATTTATAGAGTAATAAAGGTATTTTCCCACTTTTAATGAGTGACAGGGTTTGGACACACAATTTTCCAAACCGTGCACCAATTGTGTGGATGGAACTACCTTAATCCCTTCACATAGAATGATTAGGTTGTACAATTTACCAAACTGTGTACCAAACAATGTGGTTGGATCTATAACCCCTCTTCCCACTCAAAAAAATTCCTACTCAACATCACATGATTTTTTTGAAATCAAGCACAAATCATTCAAGCTAACTATGCACCTTACAAAATTAATTAAACATTCATTGAGGTTTATGGTGTCACACGGTTTACCAAAAACCATGTTTCCCAAACCATATTCCCATGTTAAAGTTCTCAAAAACCTAAAAAACATGACATAAATCTATAGAGACTCACTCAAATAACAAATATACCTTATAATCCTTGATCCACATCTAAAAAATAACTTTGAGGTATTCTAACGCTTAAAATCCCATTTTGAACCTCAAATCAAAATTCGACCCATCTAGTAATTGAAAATTCAAATTGTTCCTAAATTTTTAAAATCATATAGAAATGTGGTCTACAATATCACCACCATAACATTTATAATACTTGATAAGTCTTATAGACCATTTAACCAATGAACTTGAACTACATAATTCATTGAACCCCACTCAATTTGTCACATTTTACTTCAGAACATCGATTGAGCTTCCATTGTGTGACTCCAAACATGAGTCTCACAATTTATAAAAACCTTATCCACTACATACCACCATTAGAAAACTAATAAGATGGGCCTGATTTTTCCCATCTATCTTGAGGAACCATGGTAGAATTTTCCAGTCAACTATCTGTCATGTGTCACTCTCCATTATAAGGCCCGACTCAAACTAGAAGATTCTAAGTCATGGTGCTCCCCATAATTATAACTACCAACCAAAACATATCCTCCAGTGTTCCAATGACCTTATTGGTGATTTTTTCATCACACTATACCTGAAAATGAAAAAAATGGTCAAAAAGTTAGTATTTCCTCTCATATTGTATTTTGAACCGAACTAGATGAGTATCAATCGCTCATACCCAGGGTCTTTATGCACCGAACCATCCTCAAAAGGTCTTATAAAAACCTCACAATATACCTATATCACCAAAATGACATTCCGAAAACACGGAACTTACTTCACCTTCTTCTAAATAATTATCAACACAAACAGAAACTTCACTACATTTCATCACATGTTTAACCCCAGGAAATATAAGATGAAATTGGGTTCCATCTTCCGAAAAATGTCATGATTCATGGATCACCCCATGATTCACATTTTGGTCATACGAAGATCACCCCGACCCTAATACCAATGCACAAAATCTTATGAAGTCTCATTCAAAACCAAAATTTGGTATTTACAAGGGAGTAGATAAATAATATTTCCCTGCTTAATTTTATAAAAGTGCTACAAAAATAGTCCTATAATAGGTCCAACCATTCCAAATACACTCCCTACATGAGGTTCATCCCCCAATATCCCATGGTTATCTCTTCACCATGATTTTTTTCTTTTACCACTCCTCAAGAATCACCTCAATGTGTTCCACCATCAGATGTTTGTCTCTCCTCTTGTGCCACATTCATTTCAAACCATCAATACCTAACTAGTATTTCACATGGATTGGTCATTAAATCACACCTGATCCAATTAAAATTTCTCCAAAATTAAGGATAGACACCTCCAATTTCATCAAAACCTCATTCCTCCATGCCTACAAGCATTCTAACAACTCAATTGGTTGTCGGTTCACACCCAAATTCTCACCAATTCATAATTTTAATGGGTACCTCATGAAAATGACATGTACTATTTCATTATCATATATCATAGAATGTTTATAACTTCATATTTCCCAAAAAAACTCACCCAACTCATACTCCAATGATACACACTACCAACTAGTTTGATGCGCCAAAAACACTAACCATACTCTGTAGCATGTGAGTTAATTAATCCAACCACATGTATTGCCACCACCCGATGTTATAATAGTCAAAATAATCAACTGAAACTCTCACTATGATCCTATAGATAATCCCAATATAATGGGGTAGGCCCCCAAATTTTCTTACCCTCAAAACCAACCCTTGATACCTAAGGCACTGGCAGCCAAGGTTCTCATCCCCATAAAATGCCCAATGCATCACCATGATAATGTCACATACCTGGGAGCACTTCACAAGCACTGATATCTTGTATGAATCACTTACCTATGATTCCATCTCAAAGTAAACAATCAAATTAGAATAAATCTTAATAAAGGTCACTCTATATCAAAAAATTGCCAACTCATTAAGGTATGATTCATCACTAAGGGAATATGGGTCTCCCACCTAACCTATAACATCCCCAACCCAAAATCCACTAAAACGGTGCTCTGATCTGGGTGGTTACATGACCTTAAGCACACCTCCCCATACACCAAAGGTTTTCGACTAGCAGCGGGGGTCCAAAAGGTAAATTGGGGAAACTATATCCCCTTTTTATCAGAGTAAGCCGCAACAGAAGATAAACAAAATAGAAGAATAATAAACAATAATACAAAAGAATGCATAAACAACCATTCCCCAAAATGTGATACAACCATGTCCAACAGTAAATACTCCATGTCATTCAAAAAGTGAAAAAGTGAACAAAACCCAAAATGAAGACAAAATGAAAAATCCCCAAAATGGTCTTGACATGTATACATGAAGTCTTCTTAGGTAACCAACAACACTCCAAGAAAGGTGTGAGTAAAACTAAGTAGTCCACCACCAACGGTGTTTTTAAAATATCTAGTATAAAAAATTGTGCATGCAAGAGGGAAATGGATAATAAATGAAAATAAAAAGATTAAGTTCCCTTAACCAGTTTAGGTCCATTACCAACATTTATTACAATTACTTATCTTACCATTTCATCCCATTTCCCATTACATACCATTTCCAATGTATTTATCATGGGTTCATCAAACACAATAAGTTACACGGGATTAAATTACATAATCAAATGCATCAGGAAAAACAAATCATTATCCTATCTCACTAGGACTAACTTCCTCATGTCAACCATATCCTCACCTTGAATCCTCAGTCATTATGGATGAAACTATTAGGGGAATAGATCCTTAGTACTCTTCCCTAACACATGCATTAGGGTTGGAGTTTAGAGCCTCAGTCCAAATCAACCTGTGGGCATAGAACCTCAAGTCAATACCCTACTCTACCAAGCCATGTTCACATGCTATATATATGTGTATATCCATCAACCATTCACACAACATCACAAACATTTCCCAAGGAAAAAATAAATCATAATAATAACATGAGAGTTAATACCATGCCTTAACCCATTAACACAATTACCACATTTCACATCATTTAGACATTTAGCCCAATTCCCTTTTATTATGCCTATCTCACTACCCATTAATTCATTGTGCCTATATCACTAGGCTTCGTTCATTATTCCTAACTCACTAGGCTTCATTACCAGGCTCATAATCCATTACATTATGGTCTTTAATCATTTCCATATATTAACCCATTTTTCCATTCATCATTCTCATGTGTCAATCCATTTACACATTCCAACACTATTCTTGCTTCATCTAGCATAACCATGTTCAACCCCCATAAGCCACTTCCATGATAACCCAATATCCCTTAGGTTACTATTAAGCCTAGTTGCATCACCTATATTCTTCCCAACACAATAAATCACATCAACCTATTTTTCAAGGGCTCTACATAAACACACAACAATATCACTTGTTCTTCAAAAATCCCTAGGTTCAAGGAAGTCAGCACACCCCATAGGTGGCCCTAGATTAGTCTCATCACCCTCGACGCATCCCATGGGGATCGTGAGGGTTTAAATTTAACTTATTAATAACCATTTTATCTAAACATGCCAGGGGTGACCAAAACATACCAAGAGACACCCAAGAACAAAATTGCCCATCCAAAAATTCAAAAATAAACCATGAGATATAACTTGTAGACCACCAACGTTGATTATGCAGGTGAATGCACTCTTAATCAATCCCTTAGATTCCTCTTCAAACAACCCTTGAAGTTTCAACCTAGATCGCATCCAAAAAGTCGGGTTTTAGAGTTTCGGAAAGGCAGGAAAGAAGATACAAACCCTAAACTCAAAAGATAATCAAGGATGGGATTAGAATTACCCAGAACTTCGATCCGAAACCAACGGCACAAAAAATTCCATATAAATTAGGGATATTGATCTCTTGGATCTCTTGGTAGATTTTTATCATTCCTAGGGTTAAGAGGGATGAATGGGGAGGAGACCCCTAGTTGGGTATTAAAATCCCGCGGTGGTAAAATTGTAATTTTTTTAAAAGTTTCGGGGCTGCACGGTTTACCCGCATGGTTTTAAAAACCATGCGCAAACCATGAGGATTCCACTATCCAAATCCCACCTCCTTCATGGTTTTCCAAGGCTATCCACACGGTTAGCACTAACCATTCATAGGTCGTGCGACCTACCTAGAAAACCCTATTTTTCTCCTTTTTTGTGTCCCAAACCCTCAGAACACCCCTGAGCCTCTACAAAGACTTGGTTAAGTACTAAATTAACAAAAATAAAGGGCATAAATTAAAAAATATTTAGAACATACATTACAGATAAATCTGGGATCTTACATAACCCCACTAGTTATGTCTCAGTGGGTCATAACCCATGGGAAACCTCGTGGTCCCATCTCAAAATAACGTGGAATCCTTGTTCCAAAGTCCACTATAGGGTGTCTCAAATATGATGAAATCACTCTTTGACCACAACCCACAACTCAGGAACCCATCCTCATGAGCATCCACCAATAGGACTTCTCCCTTGGGGATCATGTCTCACCAGTCAACTCTTTCCATCACCAATGATATTATCCCAGATGATATGTGTTGAGGTAATACAACCACATAGTTTAGTTTAATAGAATTTAATTCCAATATATATGTTAAAAAACCATATAGGTTGTTAATAGTGCCTTCAAATAATTGAACTCAACCAACCACGGCCCATGAGGGGTCTAACTATTATGTATCATATGCCCAAAACGACCCACCAGGGTCACTATACCTTCTATATAGGAGGAATAAATCATCATCCTCATCATCAATAAAGCATCGCACCCTAGATTCGCATAACCTTTCATCATAAGGATATTTATATGAAATTTATTCCAACTGTATAGATTTCCACTAAGTACTTATATGGGAAAACATCAAATGAGAAATGGTGGATACTTTAAAGAATTAAGCTTCATTAGAGAGTTCAAAAAATAAAACTAGTAGTAATACAGGTCATGTGAGTCCTATGTTCCCAATATGATGCATGAGGTGCCTCTTGCCTCTATAGACCAAGAGTCAAATCCAAATCATTGACCTATTTCCAATATTCCTAGATACATAACCCATAATAAATCAATAACCTCAAACATCCATGTCAGTCACCCAAGTTGAAAATAATATAAAATTGTAACATCATAAATCTAAATATAAATATCATATCCCCAGTAACCAATAATTCCTACTGAAATAATTTTTCTTAACACGGCTGTCTGATATCCATCACAATCTCTAACACATTCCCAAATATCCATTCTACCAAATCCCAAAACAATATGATAAAATAAAGTGAATGATTTAATTCCAATCTGTAACATCATACTACCCTATACTACTAACCTATGTTGGACTAACAATCACTATTGTACCTCAAGAATGAATAACCATATGTTAGAGGTTTCAGACTAGTAGGGTTATATTGTTGTACTATGGGGAGACTATACTCCCTATATTAGAGCATGCAGTATTCAGTAGAATAACTGAATCCTATTTATCAAAAATAAATTGAAAGTGGAAGGAATAAATCTAAGAATACTTAATAATAAATGAAAAAATAAAGGCCTAAACAACCATGTCATTTATACAATAGAAAATTCCCATTGGGATGACTAAATATAAAAGAAAATGAAAAAAACCCCTCCACTAAATCTCCAGTCTATACCTCTCCCAAGTGAAATGTACTCATCTAATCCATCCCACTCAATCATACCTAGTCCTCATTCCAACCTTTTCTCACAACCATGTGAACATCTTCTCAGGTACTTATGTGTAGGGGTGGCCTGAGAAGGGTGTGAGTATAATACTTAGTTGGGAACCACCAATGTGGTCCCTTAATAGCTAGTATATGTCATGATATTTGAATTTGATATGTTGTTCATTAAATAAATATACTATCAAGAATAAATACATTAAATGGTAATAAATAATTAGGTTCATGACCTCAATCATCTATACCTACATCAATCATTGTTAGGATGCCTTTGAACACATCACACAATCATTCCAACCATAATAATAACCCATCTACATATTTGTGGAATACCCAACCATAGTACCATATACTTCTCTCTATAGGTGTTTTTCTCATTAGGGGATAATCCCTATCAATATCTCAAACCTCCTCTCTAGGATTTCTCTTATCTATGGAATATGCCGATAAGTATTAAAAACATAGAACCAAACTCACCCTAGTATACCAAACCAGCCACAACTCAAAAGTTAGTAGGCCCTTGGAGGATCTTAGTCCCTGATCCCACACCATAAGGCCTATATTTGGATATCATGTGACGGTCCACCTCTAAATGTCTAGAGTCTAAATCCATCGAATCCCAACTAGTAACATCCCAAAACTCCCTCCATGGGAGTTTTCCATCTGCTGCATGCACCCTATAAAAATTTTATCTAACCTCCCCTATGGGAGTTTCCATTCATTTCCCAAAACACCCCAAGGCATATAACATATCAAGAATCAATATAAAAAAATATTTTAAATGTGGGTGGCCATATGCCTAACCCTCCATATAACCCATGGTCTGACTCCCCAGAGAGATACCTAGCTCATCATAGCTTAAAATGGCTCAAATCATCAATCTAGGGTCTAAGGTGATACCCATGATCATCTCTACCCATTTTCATATCAACCAACTCACTAGATCTCCTCTAGTAAATTTGTATGGAGACCTTCCACTATGATTCATCGGTCCCAAATAGGTTCATGTTTCAATACCTGATACTCCAAGTACATAAAATCCCATGACATTATCATAAAGGTAGAATATCCTTTAAAGTTACATAGGGTCTATCCACAATGTTAATAGTAAAGGGATGACCCTTGTCCCATCTTGGTCCTCTATGCCGCTTTGGTTCAGTCTACTGACCCAACCCAGACTTAGTCAATCTAAGGTCTATTAACCTAGGAATGTCCATAAATAATATAAGAGGATCTCTCATCCCACCCTCATTATGATGATCTAGAGTAGCTCTATGTCCATAATGGGTTCTCTAAGGCCCATGTGCCCTATGATCCCTATATCTACATTTTCCTTTAGCTAGAAGGTATATCAAGCCTCTATGAATGTGATCATGGATCTCATCTGATCCAGATACACCTCTCATGAGTTCTAGAGGACACCCAAGGTCACAATGGTCATGACCTTGTTTATTAGCATTTGATGCATCAAGCTATCACACAAGGATTAATCCTAACCATTGGAACTGATCCATTTCAATCAAAAATAATAATTTAATTACATATATTACATTTAATTTAAATTTCCCATGGGAATCATCATAAGTGTCATGCCCGAGAATCAACATGAAATATAAATGAAACATAAATTTCATAGAAAAACTATTCAATACCAAATACATTATTTTTAAGTGAAACCTATTTTTAAATAGGCTAATTAACTCCCATTTAGGCTCACCAATCCCATCCATATGTCGTCCAAATGACCTATGGCCATTTATCAAAACCAAACTACCAAATTAATCAATTATAATAAATTTATAATTAATTAATTAACTATAGATAGTTCAAACCAAAATTATATTTTAACTAAAATATGAATAAATGCTTAGAATATCACTGGTCAACCTTGCCACATATAAACCACTACCATCGACTCACTAACAACCCATAACATAATCTTAACCTCGAAACAAGAAAAATACATAACCAACTATGGAAAAACAATAAGAATTTAATTTAAATATAAGATTTAATGCTTTTAAAAATCACCACAGTGACATACCATAATGAAATGGCATGCGATAAAGTGTGAATGTTATTTCAAGATTAACTCTACATAAGAAGCATAAAATCCACTTGATTATCAACTGATTCCACCATGATCTGGTAGAATCGATGTCAAACCCCTAAATTGGAGAAACCAAAAATTAGAGAGAAGATACAGGGATCCAATGAGGCTGACAAATTCAAATATACACCGTAAATTATAGAAGAATAGTGCCAAAAACCATCCCAAATCTAGGGGTAAAGAGACACCAAAGGGGAGGTAGGAGGGTTCTCCACGCGTGGGAGTAGGAAGGAATAAGGGGGTTTCCCCATAAAAATTTAAAGGGGTATAAAGTTTAATTTACTCTATTAATTAAAATTATGGTTTATCCACATAGTTTTCTAAACCATTCCACAACCATGCGGAAGTCACTACCTCAATCCCTTCACCTCACATGGTTGGGTCATAGGGTTTACCAAACTATGTTCCAACATATTTAAGTGGCTCTAAAACCCCAATTTAAATTTTAATGGTTTTCTATGTAACCTTTCATGGTTTTTATAAAGCAATGTGACAACCATGTGATCTAACCATGCTCCTAAAAAAATGAAATGAAATTTCATTGAGGTTTAGGGTGCCACGTGTTTTCCTCTAAAATTTATACCCCAAACCATGATCCCTTTTCAGAGTTCCTAAAAACCTCTAAAACATAACCTGAAACTCTTAGGTCTCACTTTGATACACAAGAAACATTTCAATCCTCATCCTATATTTAAAGACATCACTTTGAGGCATTCCAACCAAACCATGATCCCTTTTCAGAGTTCCTAAAAACCTCTAAAACATAACCTGAAACTCTTAGGTCTCACTTTGATACCCAAGAAACATTTCAATCCTCATCCCATATTTAAAAACATCACTTTGAGGCATTCCAAGCCTTTGAATTTTGTTCCAACCCTTTTTTCAAAATTCAACCCATCCAGTAATTGAAAATTCATATTCTCCTGTAATTTTCAAGATTTTATGGACATGTGGTATTATGGGATACTTGGTGAGATTATGGTGGATTTTGGACTATTAGAATGGGATCATGGGTGTGGAGGCCTCTCTGAGTGAGAGGGTTATGCACCGTAATGATTATGTGAAACTTCCCCCAAGTGAGAGAGTGTGGTCTGGGACTCTATGTGGGATCGTTCCTTGAGTGAGAAGGTACTATTAATTTTATGAGAAGTATTTATGGAATTAGATGACTCTTATTTACATTATAGAGACAAATAAAGTTTGTTCCTGGTTCATGGAAACCTTGTTAAAAAAAGATGACTTAGAAAAGTTTTATTTTTATTTTTTACTTATTTATGTTAATTCATACACTCATATAATTTCTTCAATTATTATATGGATGCATTGGTAATTTACTACTAGATTTATTACTCACACAATATATGGGAACCCCAGTGCATGTGTAGATTTTATTTTCATGGATTCAGTCAAGGGAAATAAACTTATGTTAGCTTATTGAATAGGTGGATCGGCTCAAGGATAGAGGTGATTCTCATATATACTGGGATATTTTTTATTATGCCTATTTATTCTTTTATTATTTTATATATCACATGTATTGATCCACTATCTGTGGAAATGATATTTTGATTATATTTATAGATAATATGTGTCATTTTTTATCAAAATATTTCTATTGATATGATTCATTTACCAATGTGGCACTTACTATTTAGTATTTATTATTTACGCTTCTATATTTTAGATGTTTGATAGTTACTGATACCAAGGGAATAGCATCTCTACTATATTTTTTAGGCTCTCTCTACTAGTTGGTAGCCTCACTCATATAGAGAAGTGGGAATGAGGCCTTATGGAACTCATTATCAAACCCAATGATCTTGTTTGGCGTATTAAAAATTTATCAAAGTAAATTCAATTTTAATTTATTATTTTTGTTATATTAGACTAGATATTATATGATCAGGGGTTAGTGGAAAGTAATTCTTATGTCTGGCCACCATCTGTATAGTGAACATTCAATTTTCCAACATAGTGGAATATTTTTTATTAGATATTATGTTATGGTTTTATATTATTCTTCATGTGATATTTTTATTTTATAGTTTATAGGTTTTACCTATGTCCTAGGGTGGTAAGAACATGTGAGTAAATGAATCATGATTCATCACATGGGTTCATATATTGTGTGCTTACTTATATGTGATTATTAAGGGTTTAAATTAATTAAATTCTAATGATAATATATTTATTTTTTTCCAAATACATTATTGATGAAATATAATTAATTTAACCTAAGTATTTTTACAACCTTATTATATATGATTGTGGATAATGTGCAAGTACAAGTGGTATGGGCTTAAGCCTCTAATGAGTAGTGGGTTGGGATTCCCAGTAAATATGGGTGGGGACTTAGGTCATGTATCTTAGGGTTGTTGTGTGTGTTTGAACCAATTAAATTCTTAAATAATATTAATATTTAATCCACTAAAAAAATTGTAAGTATATTTTTTGGTATTTATTAAAAATTAAATCTTGATAATGTCTCATGGTGACACCCATGGATTGGTTCAAGTATGTTCTTACGATTTAGAATCATCTTTTAATACCTTCATATGTTTTATTAGGGTGGATATGAGAATTTTCTATAGTATTCTCTATAGGTTTAGGAGGATAAGAATTTATAGCCAATAGTGTTTCATATAGTATTAGGGGTGGAGTTTTTAATTAGTGTGTACCTACAGTGGTGGACTTCACTAGATACTTCTAGTTGAAAACACTAACTTTCCAAGGTATGTGTAATAACCCAAAGATTCATAAATAAAAATTCCCTTTTTAAATGAATATGTTTCATATTAAGCAATGTAGATATATAAAACAAATGAAATATTTTTATTATTTTGGAATATTATATCCTATCATATTTAAAAGACTATTAATAATTATAACCATTAATAATATATCTATTGAACAGTGAAGATATGATTAATATAAATTAATAGTTATGATAAAGTCATATTGACATAGATAAAAGAAGTGATGACCTCGACCAGTAGGATTTCACCCTATGAGGCCCATTTATTAGAGCTTTGAGGGTGATATAATCTCTAGGATTTTTCCATGATAAATTATAATCTAACATTCAGAAACTAAATCCTGAGTGAAATCATTTATAGGAGAATTTCAAGATCTTTGATATCACATCCCAAACCTTGTTTGTTGAACCACCCCAAGAAAATCTTATTGTCTCACACCTTACCCTTAGAGAATTTTCTAGTGTAATAAAGTGTTATGTATATATACCCTAATAGTATGAATATTTATATTTTATTTTCAATAAAATAATGATATTACTTATTCCTTATTTTTTATTCTATATAAATTATTAAATAATGAGTTTGATAAAAATTATATTTTGATATGACAAAACACAAATTGTATTTTGTGTAATATCTATATTTAATCAAGACACACTTTTTAGTTAATTAAATAATTATTTAAATAATTTATATTTTAATTAAATATTTTTTGGTTGGAGTGGATACTCAATAGTGGGATGAATTGAGTACCAATTAAAATTTCTGTTAAAAACTTTTTAGTATTAAAATCCCCCAAATTAGAACAGCCCAGTCAATTAAGGCAGTAGAGATATGTGTGAGTTATTGTTCAACAGGTAACTCAAAGGTTGATTACTCCTCAGAAGAGTCTGTATGAGAACTAATTCCACTTTTGAAACAAGTTTACTAAACAACTCATATATACACACTAACCAGAACTAACTATCAGAGTGAATGTAAAAACAGATTTATGTTTTTGCTAATATAAGCACAGTAGATAGGAATAAAACAGAGTAATGAAAGGGGAACACAACAATTTAAACAAGAGGTTTAGTCTTAAGACAAGACCTATTCCTCTCCACTTAGTGATCACCTACCACCAAGCAATTATATTAAAAGTGATACACAGCCTGTATCGGGCTTTATAACAGCTTTCACAAACTGTCCAGGTTTTTTCAACCTCTACCACAGTTCTACGTGGGCAAATAAACTTCTAAGCCACACCAGGATTCTTCCACAGTTATACATGGGAAACAAAAATAAAGAGAGTTTAGAATGGGGATTTTCATTATCCCTCAATTCAAGTACAAGAGTCAGTGTGTGTAACATACACACTGCTCACAAATGTAAAGTATTTAAACATAGTAGAGCTAAAGATAGTGGGGATGAGTTTAGAATGCTCTGATGTGTTGACAGATCAGCTCTGGACTCTTTGGAATGAATGAGATGAAGTTTTGGTCCTTCTCTCCAGGTTGACTCCAAAACAGAGTGTCGCAACATTCAGGTTATGACTTCCAGATGAATAGATGATCAGCTTTTTGGATGTTAAGCTCTTTGCAGTACACCATGATAGATTGAAGAAGATTCTTTCAAAATCTCTTAGTGAGGCTCTATGTTATTCTGAATGAGTGCTTGAGTGTTCTCTTCTTCTTTCTAGTATTCGTGTTCTCTTCTTTTGTGTCTCTCCTCTATCCTTTTTATATTCTCTTGTTTTTCGTGTTTTGTTGTTCAGTAGAGGCCGATAAGATAAATGTTTTCCTTGTACATTGTACTGTCTCCTCATATACCTGCAAATAACATTAAATAATGTCAGGTGCATTAATTTTTTCAGACATGACCGTTATAATAGTATTAATAAAATTGGTAAAGGAAATAATAGAATATCATTTTACTGGTAGCAGATGCATGTCACACGGTAGACTTCAACTGAGGTCTTTTCAACTATGGACTTCATTGGTAGATTATTCAACTGTGAACTTTATTGATAGGCTCTTTGACTATGGACTTGTAATGGTGAACTTTGTGCTTAGTGGATGTCTTGTAAAGGTATCTATTTACTCTTTGTAACAGTGGCTCCTTATCAGTAAACTCCATCGGTAGGCTCAACAGTAGACCTTTAACAGTAAGCTTCTAATCGATAGTTCTGTAACATTTGACTACTTCAATTGTAACCTTTCCAACTGCAGACTTGAACAATGAAGTTCTCAATAGAAGACTTGGGAAAGAGTCTGACAGTGGACTTCTAACAGAAGCCTTGTCACAGCAATGACCTTGTGATAGTAACTCTTTGTCTGTGAGCTTGGATAAGCAGATCATCGGTAGACTTATGACAGTAACCTTGTACTGGAAGCTTCCAGTAGTGACTGTAAATCTTCAACAGTGATCTTCTAGCATCAGTGAATTAGAGTGATAGTAATCTATAACAGTGACTTTGAGCAGAAGGCTCTTACCAATATCCTTTAACAGTGAACTTATATTTAGATAAAAAAGGATTGTAACTTTATGCAGCAAAGTCATGAGTCTTAAGAATATACATTGTTGATAATAAGATAATTGTATATGTATATTAAAATGATTAATGACTGACTTAATATATTATGATCAATATTTAAACAAGATTTGGTACTATCAAAATAGGTGAGTCTAACAATCTCCCCCTTTTTTATAATCACAAATTATGTAAGTATGTATTAAAGACAAGTATCTGAGATTAATAAGAGTGTAAAACCAAAAAATATTAGTACATGGTATAAGAGATAAAGGTAGATAAGATTCAACATAGTATCATAGTATCATAGTAGCATATGTTTCCCCAATCATGTGATTAGTTTAGAATCATCACAGTATTTCTCAAATTAGCACAATATTTCTCCCCCTTTGTGATTAGCAAAAACAAAGACAAATGAGAGAACATAGAAAGCTTGTATTAATAAACAGTTCAGTACATGACCCAAAAAGAATATAGAGTCCCTATCAAATGACAGAAACAGACTCAATCCACAGCATTTGTAGGTAAGGGGTCTTTCCCTTTGGAAGAAGAAGATAGAGAAGGAGCTGGTGGATCAGCAGGTTTAGGAATGGCTGCAGGAATGACTAGAGGGGTAGCAAGAGATGCTCCTGTGGGTCTGTAGTGAGGAGATTATTGAGGGATCAGTGGAGTGAGGATTCTGATAGCTTCATCAAGAGACATGATGGAAGAAGAACCACTGGGTTGAGATGTAGGTAAGGAATGATGGATGACGATAGGGGTGCAGTCCACATGGATAAAGGGTAGAAGAATATTTCTGAAATCCATAATAATGATTCCTCCTCTTTCCATAGCAGATAAGAAATTATCTTTATTCTCCAAAAACTTATTCAAAGCAGGGGCCAATTCTCTCAGCTTGCTGACTTGCTCCCTGAATGCCTGAGTCACTGGGGGCAGCTTCATATTCTCTATCAAGAGCTTGAAGTGGTTGGTCATTTGATTCTTGGTATAGACTTTCTCAAAGTAAGCATCCACCTTATTCCTAATGGCCTCTTGAGAAGCAGTAGATTCCCATAGGTGGTCATGAAAAAAAACTGCTGACTTCTTTAGTGGTAGCAAGTATCTGAGTATCAGAGGTTCCACTGGTACTTGCCTTAGGAAACTCTTCCTGGATCACAGTTCTGATCTAGTCAATGTTCTCAGTGGAGCTGGATGAGGGAAGGGGTTTGACCAAGAAATCTATTGTCTCTTTGAAAGACTAGGTCAAATTACTAACCACCTTCTGAACAAGTGCATCTTGACTGTTCAAAGTTTCTTTGACTGATGTCTTAAAAGCCTCAAATACTTCCAAAAACTGCTTGAATACTTCTTTGATATATCTAATATCATCATTCACTTGGGTTTGAGAACTGTTCATGGCATTCAATGAGGCAATCGATTGTCTTAGAGCAACCACAGCTCTTGTCCAGCTCTCAATTTGAGTATGGCATACTTTAACTTCATCCATCATTTCCTGCACTGGACTAGACATAGCACATCCCAGAGATAGCTCTAGGGATTTCTCCACACTCCTCATCTCTTCAACCGGGATTTTCTTCAAATTTTCCACTGATTCTCTCATTGCTTCTTTCATTTCATCCTTTAAGGACTCAAGGTCCTCCTTGGTTGCCAAATTATCATCCACAACAGGTAGGATAACAGAATCCCTTTAGGGCTGGTCTTCCTCATCATAATCTCCATAATTGAGTCCAAGAACCATATATCCTGGATCTGATGACCAACCTTCGATGTCATACAGCACAGAAACTGAACCAAGATGCTCCCCCTCACATAGAGCATTCTCCTGAGGAATCTCCTCTAACTGTTCTCCTCTAGGTAACTCCACAACCTCCTCTTCAACTTTAGCAGATTCAATAACCATTTTCTCTGTTAGTTCCATAGTAGGGTGAGTCCTATCCTTTTCTGAGTCATCAATGACTCCCTCATCAATGGTAGTAGATGCCACTCCTACTTCCTGGTCAGGCACTATCTTTACTGTACTATCTATCAGAGGGCTCAAACTGATCTCTTCTTCTTCATTGTCCTCATCATCGGCTTCAGCAACAGCCTCCTTTTCTTCATGAGTAAAATGATCTAACTCAGTAGCCTCATCCTCTTCGGAGGTGTCCTTGAAAACAATCTGATATGCTTCTTCTTCTTCTTCTTTAGTGGTCTCAGTATCATTGTCCTTTAGAACAGTCTCTCTCCTTGGTAGTTCTCTTGGAGGGCTAGCTACTCCAAAATTTACTGTCCTTACAGGACTGTGAGGTAAATCAGGATCACTCCCATCATCAATGGGGGTGTTCTCTCTTTGAGCGTCCACAGCTCCATCATCCTCCTCATCAGAATAAACCGGTTCTGGCTCATCAGGCTTCAAGCCTGGATCGCTTTTGTCTTTTGGCCTAGTTGGATGTGTATTAGGTTCATACTTTTCATACACCTTTCCTTCATCATTCACCCATGTCCTCTTCCAGGGATTTTAGCTAATTTTCATGAACTTTAAAATTACCTTGGAGATATAGACATTGTTCTTGGCTACTATAATTTCTTCTTGATTTCCAACCACACCCTTTACCTTTAGCATAACTGAAATAAGCTTGGCATGGAATATGGAATTGGACTTTGAACATTCCTTGGTCAGATCCTCCAATTGTGCCATCAGTAAGATAAATAAGTTAATATTCTTTCTATGCTTCAGTAAGTACATCAGAAATATGTCCTGGTACTTCAGTACTGCAAAGTCCCCTCTCCTCAGACTAAGTACATGCTGAATGAATTTTATTAAGAGCATGTCTTCTCCATTCATCTCATCTGCAATGATACTTCATGATTTTCCATCTCCTATCAGTTCTTCCAGAGCTTTTTCATACTCAAAAGAAGCATTGTCTAGAGGAGCCACTCTAGAGTAGTAATCAAATATTCCTTCATGAGGAACTCTCAAATAGGCATCCCACTCAGCAGAAGGGAAACTAACTTCATTTCCATTGACTCTGGACATTAGCTTATGCACATCCTCTTCCTCTTCGAACATCATATATTCATATAATTCTTTCACAAGCTTTGGGTAGTAAGGTCCATTGTTGTTGGCAAAGCATTTGGTCCATCCATGAGCATCTAGTACTTTCAGTACTAATGACTTTCTCGACAGCAGCCATCCTTCACTTAGCTCCTTCTCAGAAAAGATTTGTCTCTTGGTTAGAGGTGGATTTACAGGTCCTAACGGGGTGTTACTGGTGCCACTGGATTCGGCCCGAGTTCTCATAGGCCTTGGCGCATCCACATTGACAGTCGGGGGTCACTTTGTTCTGGCCATAGAGAATGAGAGCGGTTTGAGGGCTCAGGTGAAGGGTTAGGGTTTACGAATTTCGAGAGCAAGGTTCGAGATTGAGAGAGGAGGGTGGATTGAGATATGTTCGTTGCCTTTGATTTTATCATTTAGGGATTAAAACAAAATAAAATAGAAATAATAAAAAGAAATACAAACGGTTCGAATTCCCGCAAATAAAAACAAACAGTGATGTATTCAACAGTGATATGTATCAGTGAGGTACACCAGTGAGGTGAAACAGTGAGGTATAACAGTAAGGTCCAACTGTGAGATGTAATTGTGAGGGTCAACTATGTGTTCTAACAGTGAAATTCTACTGCGAGGTCTAACTGTGAGGTTCGACTGTGAGATCCAACTGTGAGGTTTGACTGAGAGATCTAACTGTGAGGTTTGACTGTGCTGAAATTAATCATACCTAACTCATGTTTGATGTACTTTAACCACTCAGAATTAAAGGGATTTGTGAATATATCAGCCAATTGATATTAAGTCCCAATGAATTCAAGAGTGATATCACCCTTTTGATAATGATACCTCAAAAACTGATGTCTCACATCAATATACTTTGTCCTTGCATGAGATACTGGATTTTTGGAAATGTTAATAGCACTTGTATTGTCGCACTTTATAGAGACACGTTTGAATTGATATCAATAGTCCAGTAAAGTGTGTTTCATCCACAGAATTTGAGCACAACAACTACCAGCAGCTATGTACTCAGCTTCGGCAATAGATAATGCAACAGAATTCTGCTTCTTGCTACACTAAGATACTAGTGACTTGCCTAAAATGTGACATGTTCCAGAGGTTCTTTTTCTATCTAACTTGCAACCAGAAAAATCAGAATCAAAATAACTCAACAAATCAAATGATTGTCCTTTCGGATAAAATAATCCTATGTTAGGAGTATGTTTGAGATATTTAAAAATTATTTTAACATCAGTTAAATGAGACTCTTTTGGATTGGCTTGAAAGCGATCACACATGTATACACTGAACATGATGCCAGGTCTACTAGCTGTAAGATAGAGTAAACTTCCTATCATACCTCTATAATTGGTTTGATCAACTGGTTCTCCAGCTTCATATGTATCCAAATTATAGGTGGTACTCATAGGTGTGTCACTACCTTTACTACCATCCAAAGAAAAACGTTTTAAAAGATCCTTAATATATTTTCTTTGATTCAAAAAAATGCCATTTTTTTTGAAATATCTGAAATACAAGGAAAAATTTGAGTTCTCCCATTAAACTCATTCCAAACTCATTCTGCATCATTTTTGAAAAATGCACACATAATGAATTTTTAGAAGATCCAAAAATAATATCATCCACATAAATTTGCACTATCAAAACATCTTTAGAAATCCATTTAATGAAAAGAGTAGGATCAGTTATCACTTTGGTAAAACCTTTTGAAATCAGAAATGAGCTGAGCCTATCATACCATGCTCTTGGAGCTTGTTTTAAGTCATACAAAGCTTTAGATAGTTTGAAAACATGATTGGAAAAATGGGGATTTGTAAAACTAGGAGGTTGTTCCACAAACACATCCTCAAATATGTACCCATTTAGAAAAGCACTTTTAACATCCATTTGATAGAGTTTGAAAGTCAGATGAGCTGCATAGGCAAGTATATCCTAATAGCTTCTAATCTAGATACAGGTGCAAAGGTCTCCTCATAGTCTATTCCTTATTCTTGACTATATCCTTGTGCGACTAGCCTGGCCTTATTTCTAACTATATTCCCAGACTCATCTACTTTACTTCTAAACACCCATTTAGTGCCTATGGTTAAGGTGTCCTTGGGTCTTTCCACTAATTCCCAAACTTTTTTCCTTTCGAACTGATTCAATTTTTCTTGCATAGCCATTACCCAAAATTCATTATTGATAGCATCATTAATATTTTTGGGTTCAAGCTGTGAAAGAAAAGCTTGATGTTCAACCTGGTTTCTTAGAGAAGCTCTAGTTTATGTTCCTCTATTAAAATCTCATACAACATCATCTAGAGGATGATTCTTAAGAGTCCTAGTACCTATAGGAAGGTTTGAACTAGATTCTTCATAGTTGTCTGTTGGTTCAAAATCAGCAGGTGCAGATTCTGGAAAATTTCTAGAACTGGATACTTTTACAGGGGATTCAATATCCTTATCATTAAGGTTCAGATTTGAAAAATCTGCCTCAATATTTCCATGAGAGGTTTTAGGATCATGTGGATAAATTTTATCGAATTTGATATAAACTGATTCTTCCACACATTTGGTTTTCTTATTGAACACTCTATAGGCTTTACTTGAAACAGAATAACCAAGAAAAATTCCTTCATCGCTTTTTGGAGCAAATTTGTCAAGATTATCTTTAGTATTAATAATAAATACTTTTTTAACCAAAAACTCTAAAGTAATTAACCTTAGGCTTCCTATTATTCCAGAGTTCATAAGGGGTCCTTTTTAGAATAGGCCTAATTTAAACTCTATTGATAATGTAACAAGTTGTATTTACATATTCAGCCCAAAAATAAATAGGTAAGTCATACTAATTAAGCATAGTTCTTGCAATTTCTTGAAGGGCCCTATTTCTGCTTTCTACAACTCCATTTTGTTGGGGTGTCCTAGAGGTATAAAATTTGTGACTATAGCCATTGTGTGAGCAGTAATATTCAAACTCATGATTCTCAAACTCACGGACATGATCACTTCTTAGGGTTTTAATCTTAAGTCCACTAAGGTTTTCTACAGACATAGAATATTTGACAAAGTAGGAACAAGCTTAACTTTTGTGAGCTAGAAAGTATACCCAAGTATACCTAGAAAAGTCATCTACAAGAACATAAACATAGTGCTTCCCATTTAAAATTGAAACCCTTGATGGTCCAAACAAATCCATGAAAACCAACTAAACTGGTTGAGAAGTTGAAACTTCTTTCTTTGGTTTGAAAGAAACTTTGTGTTGTTTTCCCTTTTGACAGGGGTTACACACTTTATCATTTGGGAATTCCAATTTAGGTAGGTCTCTAACTAAGCCTTTTTTAGATAGAATCCTAAGTGAGTGCACATTACAGTGTCCTAATCTTCTATGCCACAACCAAGATTCTTTATGAAAATCATTTAAGTAGGAAACATTTTTTTTGGATAAAGAGTTTAAATCAACAGCATATACATTCTCATTTCTATATGTAGTGAAAACTAAATCATTTTTTGAATTAAAAACATTGCATGAATAATTTTTAAATTTAAAATTAAGTCCATCATCACATAACTGAGATATGCTAAGTAAATTATACTTTAATCCATCAGCAAAAAGTACTTTAGAAATTAATATTGTATCAGGGTTACCAATCTGGCCTAAGCTGATGATTTTTCCTTTTGCATTGTCACCAAAGGTGACATGCCCACCATAAACTTTAATTAGACTCTTAAAGCAAGAATAGTCTCCTGTCATATGTCTTGAACATCCACTGTCCATGTACCATAGGGTCTTATTGGAACTCCTTAAGCAACTTCCATGCAAAACAGATTAAACATAGGATAATTTTGGTACCCAGATCTTCTTGGGTCCATAAAGGTTAGCCAATAAAACTTTGGGAACCCATATTTTATTTATAGGTTTTCTAAAGTCAACAAAAATATTTTGAGACATAAATACTTTGTTCGGTCCTTTAGAGAATTGTTTCTCAAAATATTGTCCAAAATTAGCAGTGAACTATCCAGATTTTGGATCAAATTTGGTTTTTCTAATGTGTCTCTGTCCAGGCTGATATCCTAGACCAGTTGTATATTTTGGAGCAATATGTTTTCCTAGAAACTGTGTCAAAGTATCCCTACCAGAAGTGAACTTCTCAATATCCTGTCTTAATTTTTCATTAGATAATTTGAGCTGGGTGTTCTCTTTCAACAATTGAGCATTATTTTCTTTTTCTACACTTAGATCTATTTTAATGTTACTAGTCAAGGCATGTTATTTCTTAAAAGATTTATATTTCTATTTTAGTTCATTGTAGGTATCTTCCATTATATTGAAATATTTAAACAGTTCATCCTTATACATATTTTCATCGTTATCTGAATTACTGTTATTTCTAGAATAATAATCATTTATAATAAGGGAAACAGGTACCTTGGATATGTTAGTCATGAAGCACATGTTGGCATGATTCTTTTTAGAGTCGGTGGCTTCTGATTCACTTGTGCTGTCTTCCGAAGCACTCCAGGTTGCTTTCATGGATTTATTATACTTATTTTCCTTATAATCATATTTCTTCTTGAATTTAATCTTTGTACAGTCAACCTTGATGTGTCCTTTCCTCTGGCATTCATAGAAGACTATATCATCTTCCTTGTTAGATTTCTTCCAATCCTTCTTCCACTTAACTTGTTGATCATACTTACCCTTGTATTTTGGTTTTCTAAAAAACTTATTCTTCCTATAGAACTTCTTATATCTCCTGGCTATTTGATCCATTTCTTCATCACTGTCTGAATCTGAATTTTCACTAGCTGAACTTTCAGTAGGTATATGTATTTTCTCCTTGACTTTGCTCTTTAAAGCAGTAGACATGAATGCTACAGATTTTCTTTTGGTTTCATCATCTTCTTATTTTTTTCACCTTCAATTCCTCTTCATACATCATTAGTTTACCAATAAACTCATTAACTGGTAGCTTGCTGATGTCACATGACTCTCAGATAGACACAGAAGTGCCTCTCGATATGTCAGGAAAACATCTCAATATTCTCATGATCTGCTCCTTTTCTGGAACATCTTTTCCCAGTGAACTCATGGTGTTGAAAATCTCATTAAACCTAAGATACATATCACAAATGGGTTCATCAGGTATCATCTTAAAATTATCATATTTAATAGTATAAGTATTTATTCTCATTTCCTTCACATTGGTTGTTCCTTCATGAGAAACAGCCAAGGTGTCCCAAATTTCATGAGCTGTTTTACCTGTAGAAATTCAGTCATATTCCCCATCTCCTAAAGATCAGTAAGGGGAATTCATAGCTTTACAGTTGTTATTATAGTTAGACTTTGTAGAATCATCCCAGGTAGATCTAGCAGTTTTAGGAATTTCATATTCTGATTCTATAGCAGACCAAATATCAAAACCAATACTTTCCAAATGAATTTTCATTTTAATTTTTCATTTTAATTTTTCATTGAGAATAATTCACACCATTAAATAAAGGTGGCCTGTTTGTATCAGCCCCTTCTAGTATATTTTCCATAACTAGATTTTAGAAAAGATATTACAGAGAGAAAATTTAGGACTAATAGAAATTTAAGATCTTTAAGATAAAACTAAAATCACAGTTTGAAAAACAGCGGGTTTGAAAACCATTTATAAATAAGAATTTCACCTTTGATACCAAATGTTGGTCAGAGTGGATACTCAAGAGGGGGGTGAATTGAGTACCAATTAAAATTTCTGTTAAAAACTTTTTAGTATTAAAATCCCCCAAATTAGAATAGCCCGGTCAATTATGGCAGTAGAGATATGAGTGAGTTACTGTTTAACAGGTTTCTCAAAGGTTGATTACTCCTCAGTAGAGTCAGTATGAGAACTAATTCCACTTTTGAAACAAGTTTACTAAACAACTCAGATATACACACTAACCAGAAATAACTATTAGAGTGAATGTAAAAACAGATTTATGTTTTTGCTAATATAAGAACAGCGGATAGGAATAAAATAGAGTAATGAAAGGGGAACACAACAATTTAAAAAAGAGGATAAGTCATACGATAATACCTAGTCCTCTCCACTTGGTGATCACCTTCCACCAAGCAATTATATTAAAAGTGATACACAGCCTGTATCGGGATTTACAACAGCTTTCACAAACTATCCAGGTTTTTTCAACCTCTACCACAGTTCTACGTGGGAAAATAAACATCCAAGCCACACCAGGCTTCTTCCACAGTTATACGTGGGAAACAAAAATAAAGAGAGTTTAGAATGGGGATTTTCAGTATCTCTCGGTTCATGTACAAGAGTCAGTGTGTGTAACATAAACACTGCTCACAAATTTAAATTATTTAAACACAGTAGAGCTAAAGATAGTGGGGATGAGTTTATAATGCCTTGATGTGTTGACAGATCAGCTCTGGACTCGTTGGAATGAATGAGATGAAGTTTTGGTCCTTCTCTGCAGGTTGACTCCAAAACAGAGTGTCGCAACTTTCAGGTTATGACTTCCAGATGAAGAGATGATCATCTTTTTGGATGTTAAGATCTTTGCAGTACACCACGATAGATTGAAGAAGATTATTTCAATAGATCTTCATGAGGCTCTATGTTCTTCTGAATGAGTGCTTGATTGTTATCTTCTTCTTTCTGATATTCATGTTCTCTTATTTTGTGTCTCTCCTGTATCCATTTTATATTCTCTTATTTTTTGTGTTTTGTTGTTCAGTAGAGGCCGACAGGAGAAATGTTTTCCTCATACATCGTATTGTCTCCTGATATCTATGAAAATAACATTAAATAATGTCAGGTGCATTAATTTGTCTAGAAATGACCATTATAATAGTATTAATAAAATTGGTAAAGGAAAGAATAGAATATCATTTGACAGGTAGCAGATGCATGTCACGCGGTAGAATTCAACTGTGGTCTTTTCAACTGTGGACTTCATCAGTAGATTATTCAACTGTGAACTTCATTGATAGGATATTTGACTGTAGACTTGAAATGGTGAACTTTGTGCTTAGTGGATGTCTTTTAATGGTAGTTGTTTACTCTTTTTAACAGTGGCTCCTTATCAGTAAACTCCATCGGTAGGATTAACAGTAGACCTTTAACAGTAAGCTTCTAATCGATAGTTATGTAACATTTGACTACTTCAACAATAACCTTTCCAACTATAGACTTGAATAGTGAAGTTCTCAATAGAAGTCTTGAGAAATATTCTAATAGTGGACTTCTAACAGAAGCCTTGTCACAGCAATGACCTTGTGACAGTAACTCTTTGTCTGTGAGGTTTTATAAGTAGATCATCGGTAGACTTGTGACAGTAACCTTGTACCGGTAGCTTCCAGCAATGATTGTAAATCTTCAACAGTGATCTTCTAGTATCAGTGACATAGAGTGATAGTAAGCTATAATAGTGACTTTGAGCAGAAGGCTCTTACCAGTAGCCTTTAACAGTGAACTTATATTTAGATAAATATTGACTGTAAGTTGATGCAGCAAATTCATGAGTCTTAAGAATATACATTGTTGATAATAAGATAATTGTATATGTAGATTAAAAAGATTAATGACTAACTTAATATATTATGATCAATATTTAAACATGATTTGAGATTATCAAAACAGGTGAGTCCAACTATATTTTTATTAAATATTATATATTAAATATAAATTATAATATGATTTCATGAAGTAAAAATATAATTTTTATACGGTTCGGAAAACATTTATTCTAAAAACCAATATTTTTTAATAAATATGGATTTTTATTTAAAAGTGTTATTTCTCATATTTATAGAATTAATTTTATTAAATAAATATTATTTTTTGTATTCAACACATTGAAATTGTCCAACGGTTAATTTTTCAAAATATTTTGAGACAATCAAATTTTCAGGTAAAAATTAAACATGGTATAAATATAATGTATGTATTATGACATAAAAATTAAACAAAAGTTACATAATATATACCATATAAGGTATATGTTACCAAATATATGTTTTTCTTTTAAAATAATTTGTTTTTTTATTTTCATAAATCTTTTATGAATCCTCAAAAACCCAAAAATAATTTCTGGTTTTAAAATCATTTTTTTACAAATATGACTCACTTACACATCCCTAAGGGTAATATTTTAAAGATTATGGTTCTTATAATTATAAAATAAAAATAATAAATTCAAATTGGTAGAAAAAATGGGAAATCCCATGGGAAGTTTTATGTTTTTGATTACTTTATTGTATAGATCCCAAAACCTATGTTTAGAAAATGATAAAGAACTCGCCTCTCTTTTCCTATATAAACCCACCCAAGTTACCATTTATTTTCAATAAAAACCTTGTATCATGACCTTAATATTAAAATTCCTCTATAAATCCCTCCCAATTTTCCACTAATATCTCTAGAAGATCCTCCCAAGATTTTTGAATCACTCTCTCAAGTTAAGGGGTCCTCTCCTCCTCTTTATTCAAGAACCTTCTTTATGTAATTCCTTTTTTTGTCCAATTCATATTAATGTAATATGATTTTCCATATCCCTATTATTGTAATTATTATTTTAAAGTTATTATTGACCCCTTTCACTCTCATTAATCCCTCTCATGAATCATTATGTACACATGTTATGCTGCTGCAAATTTTCCTATGATTTTTACATGCCAAACTTTTATTCAAGAAACCTATTTATATTATGCCTTTTAATTAATAATTATTCATGTTTTATTATGTTATTACATATAAATATTAATTCACTTATGATTTCCAAGTTATTAGTTACCCCTTTCACTCTCATTAATCCCTCTCATGATTCATTATGTACCCATGTTATGCTGTTGAAATTATCATATGATTTTTTCATGCCAAACCTTTGAATTATGAATACCTTTTTCAATGGAACTCAAGGGTATTAACATAGACATACCAATAATTATTTGATTCAGTAATTCCATGAATGTATTCCAAACTCCTTAATCAAAGGATTAAATGCGATGAAATATGATCCTATTTTGAATGATCTACGTGGCACACTTATGGATGCTCATGAATAAAAGTAATGGGTGCTACCAAAACTATATTGAGATCAAATTCATTGTGTAATGTTTTAGTCTCATGATAATCTATTTATGGTGAATGGGAGATTATACTATAAAATTATGTGATGATTTTTTAGTGGTTACCCTTTACTATACTTATGATTTCACGTTTAATGTTGTTTCCACATTCCAATGTTGCCTTTATGCTATCAGTTTATACCATGACTCATTGTTAACTATTATTATTCTCACATATTATGTTGCATTATTATTACTCTTGACTCACATGTATTGATTTACCCTATCCCATATTTTTTTAATCCCTTACTGGGCCTTATATATCACCCCTTTCTTATGCATGTCCCCAGATTATCCCATACAATTTTAGAAGAATGGTAAAAATTTAAGAACATGTTATGGAAGTTTTCAATAAATTCATTGTATCCCTATTTTATGATGTTATGTTATGTACCTAATCTCCCAAATACACAAGTCCTCTAGATATTCTTGCTTTTATTAAGTGATAATTTATTTAATAAATCATGAATTGATGCGTATTAAAGAAAATGGGTTTCATAGTTGGTATCAAAGGAAATTGTAGTTAATTTTAGGATTAGTATTAGAAAACTCTAGTAAAAACCTTAGGGATGAGACTAAAAATAGGAAAACATATGAAATTTGTTATAAATTATGTATTAAGTGGCTTCCAAGAAAATTCATCTCTATGTGGACAATATATGTGGATGTGGCTTTGGAACAAATGTATCTAGGGGTAACAACCCCAAAAACATCATATTGAGCTAAAATTGATTGGGAATTGATGCACACAAATGGGTATAACATCACACCTAGTTTGACACTCTCAGAGAATATTCTTTGGTAAATTAAAAATCTCATTAATAATCGTTATTAAGGGAAAAAATACCATAAGGGTTTATGTTATGAAATTAATCATGGGTAAATATATTAAACCCTATAAATTCATAAATTAAGGAATATATGTCATTTATGAGTTATTCCTTTAATTTTAATGGTTTATGAGCTTAATTTAATTAGACTCCATACAAACTAATTATTTTTAAAACCTAATTAATGATTAGTTTAATGTCAATTATGGATTGAACATAAGAGAAGGAAATTCATCTAACCAAAATGAAAAAACATAGTAATACTAAAATATAATAGTGAGTGAAACAATGGTGATGAATATGGTGGGATAGAGTTTTGTAAAAGAGAGATAGGTAGTCTCAAAGGATTAGAATGAATGAGAAAAAAGTGTAGGTACTTCAAGGAAAAAATAAATGGAAATCAATTTGCTGACAGGATGATTTTTATGGGTGTTTCTTTTTATTTTATTTTCTTATCACCTAAGGTTAGTCACTGTAGGACCATGGGAAGTGTCTTTCCAACTTTCTCAAGTATTCAGTATGTTGGCTAAAGGAGCCTTTAGTTTCTCAACTAAAGAATTATCTTACCCACATGTTGAAGAACTTTAGAATCCCATCCATGTGTGGTGTGTACACTTCTCATTCATACTTCCAAATAACAAGTTATTAATGACTCCAACAACAAAAATAGATTTCACTAATTTAGGAATTTGATGTTCATAAATATTTAAATAAAGAGAAAAAGGGTCGAATCCTAGAATATCTAACACCTGGTTGAGGGTAAAGATTCCTACCAAATCAATCTCATTCCCCCATAATTTATTTATCCAACCATATCAACAAAGATATTCATTAAATTCATGATATTATTTATAGAGAGTAAGAGGAGAAGATTGAGAATCAAAATATTCCCCACATTGGGATTCCAAAATAAAACAAAGTAATTCTACTCAATATGCCTCTTACTTACTACCTTCCACTCTCATCTCCCTTCAAGTGTCTCTAGTGTCTCACCTAGCTTCTGCCAACCTCTAACCTTTTTTATTATCCTATTCATTATATAGTTTTCCACTCCATATTCTATGATGAAAACTACCTTCTAACAGTCACACAATAACTCTCACCTTCATCCTTGAAACTACTATTTCCCACCCCACATGAGTTCTAATGAAAATTAACTCCAACTATCTGGTAATAGAAACAGCCATATAAATGAATGATGTGGCTGATGTGACACAAATCCAATTTTATCATGTATTAACTTCTTAATGATGTAGTCAAATGGTCCATATAGACAATTAATCTACATAGTAGTTTGTACCATATATCCTAATGGTCCACATAGTCAATTCTCCACGTATGTGTTTTACTTCATGTAGCCATTTTCTTTACATATTCATTTCCCTATATATCTTACTCTCCATGTAAGATTCTCTGACATAGTATAATCCATTTACATAGTTTTTTTGACTTATGAAACTATTTATTGGCATAGTTGATGAAGTTTTACATTAAAATTTCCAAATGTATACTTTTCTGATGTAGGTGTTCTTCCTGATGTATATGATTCTCAGTGTAGATGACTATCAACATATTTGATTTTACCTTTCTTCCCTAGTTCTACAACTGAATTCTAAAAGTCACACCCCAAAGATTCTACCTGTTGATCAGGAAGCCTTCTCTATCATCATTGGTTCACTCAACCATGATTATTATTCCCTCATTTGTAGCGACCCAAGAATTGTAAATATAACATTTAATGTTTTTAATCCTAATTATACATCAGATTACAAGACAAGGATCGTTATTTGTGGTGTCTTGGAAGACTAGGTACATAGAATATAAACTATGGGGTTAAAAAATACTTCTTTATTTAATCTCTATAAAGAGATCCTAAATTCCTTTGAGCCCTTACATCTGTATAGGGTACCCTGGGGAACAAATGAATAAAGGGGTGAGCTAAAATCCCAGTAAGGTAATGAACATAAGGATACATCTTAAGAACATGAGTTAGGAGGAATGGCATAATGATGTCCAGAGCATGGAACATATGAAATCGTATCATATAAGCATGGGATCATATAAACATGGAATAAAATAAATGTGGAATAATTGTAAAACATGTATTTAGTACAGGTCAAAGTTAACCTCCAATCCCATTTCCCATTTTAGTATGGGTCAAGGCTAACTGCCAATCCCAATTCCCATTTTAGTACAGGTCAAGGTTTACCACCAATCCCATTTCACATCGCATCTCATGAGACTTAAATTTACCCAATGCATTGGAGAACTATTTGGGCACACCCATCTCAACATTTTCATGAATATTATTTCCACATAAATAATCATATATAATCAACCATACATAAACATAAGGGTACCTATGGAAAGAATTGGGTACCACAATCATGACATAAAGCACAACCAATGGGTGTTTCATGAAAGTGACCATGAAAGAAGGGATTAGAAAATACATGGAAGTTCATAAGGTAAAATAGGAATCTAACATGGTCAGTTATGTCAAATAAAATTGATAACATTTTGGAAATGTATTTGAGAAATTTTAGCATTAAAACATTTTTGTGCGGTTTTAAGGAAAATACTATAGAGATTTTACAGTAGCAAAGTGGACATTAATTAATTTATTAAAAATAAAAAGAAATTATAATACGTAAATAAATAGATAATATAACTCCATTTTGATATAAATATAGATAAGGTAACCCAAAAGAACAAAGAAGGTTCAGGTAGAATTTGATACGGTTTATTGGCATGGTGTCGGGTGTACCTAAGAATGATTTATGAGAGAGAAAATGGATTTCTCATCACTTATACATCATGAGGGATGTATGGGAGAGGTTCAAAAACATACCCCATCATTTGGTATTACACATAAAAAGGCATATCATAGAGGAAAATCTTGATGAAGAGAGAAATGGAGAGGATCTCTTACCTTAAATCTAGTGGTGTTCTCCACTTGTTATTAATGACCTGAGAAAAAAAAGGTTTATTAATTAGTAAATAAATAACCTATTATATATTTAGTTTATTTATTATAACCCTTTTTGGTTCATTAAGGACCTTTTTTATTGGTTATAAGGTTCAATTTCGTTGTTTTGATTCGTTTGCTTACTTGGTTTTAATGATCAGTTCCCTTATATTCATGTTCGGATAAACATGTAAGATGAAAGTGGTTGTCTAGAATTGAAGTTTTATGTTATTATTGAACACCCATGATATTAAATGGTTATAAAAATTCATTCATATATTTGGAGTGAAGATGAATTATTATATAAAATCTTAGTGATAACTGTTTTAGTTAATCGGTGGGTTTGATTACAACGAACATGTTTTCTTTATAAATTAATACCATTAGTACAAAAGGATTAAAAAAATATAATAAGGATATATTAAATATATAATTATCTGGTTCAACCATAACACAAATTCTTTCATGACCAGAATTAAGGATGATAATAGAAATTTATAAACGGTTGTCCTTAAATGTGCTAAATTAGCACATCTCAAATGGTGCTTTCATTTCATTCAAATAAAATATGGGGAAAGGATAGAATATAATGAAGTATCCCATTAGAATAATATAATTCTAGTAAATTTATTTTAATAGAGTTATCGTACCATTTGGGTGAAAGGAGGTGGGGAAAGAAACAAAAAGAGAAGAACTTAAAAGAAATAAAATAATTGGAAAGAGGAATTTACCTCTTGAGTCTACCTCCTTTGAGAACCTCTTAAGGGTATAAGTTTTGGTATTTTAAAGAGACTAGGGGCCTTTGGACGTGAGGGAGGAACTTGGGGAAAGATTTGGGTAGAATATTGGAATGGTACAAGGCTTGAGTGTATTGAAGAGAAGAGGGAGTGAGGGGGGTTATAGTGGAGGAGAGGAGGGCTTTCATAATTTTATAATCATTAGATTATTAATTTCTCTCAAGACCAGCAATAGTTATGATTCCAAGACCAAGAATATTCATAAATTAATGTGAGTTCTGAATTTGGGTGCTTACATCACTTCTGATGTTAGGAATAGTGGATTTAAATTATAATGTATTTATACAGTAAATTAATGTATTTTACTATTCACTAAAAATTCTAGTATTTTAGAAATATCCCAAAAAATTCACCATAATCATTTTTTGACATAAAGAATCCAAAAATGAAATCCATTTTTTAAAAAAATTATAAATATGATTATTTTAATATTTAATTAAAATCATACATATTATTGAAACCTGTTTTAAAACATTTATTTACTTATTCTAAAATATAGGTACATCATACTTTCACTTGAATATTATTTTTATAATATCATAGGTATGGTTACTATTAATTAGGGTATATAACTATTCATAAGGGTATGTTTCTATTCATAAGGGTAGGTTACTATTCACCAAAAATTATGTTTTTCTTATCAGGCTCCAAATAAATAACTGATCGCAATCGTGTATGTCATATTTTCAAAATTCCAAATACAGGAGTGACAAACTTATGTTTAAAGGTCACATAGCACTTAGTAGTTCATTATGTTGTGATTTCATGTGATTATATGAAATATTAATAATAGAGGAATTTCCATTTATAAAACATTGGGTCATTACATTCTTTTTCCCTTATGAAATTTTTCCCTTGAAATTTCATTTAACATTCTTGTCCATATATAGGTGCGGGTAATTTTTCTTCATTGGTTCCTCCTGTTCCCATGTTGTCTCTTCATACTTATGGTTTTTTCATAGTACCTTGACTAGGTCTATAGTATTTGTATGTATAACATTATCTCTATGATCCAAGATCTTCACAGGCTCCTCCTCATTGGAATGATCATCCTCCAAATGTACCACCTCTGAAGAGAGTACATGTGAAGGGACTGGTATATACTTCCTTAATAGGGATACATTAAAGACATCATGTATTTTCAACATGGTAGGTGAAAGTTCTAGTCGATAGGCCGTCGCCCCGACATGATCAAGAATCTTAAAGGGGTCGATGTACCTGGGACATAACTTCCCTTTCTTTCTAAACCTCATGACTTCTTCCATGGAGATATTTGCAGAAATACCATTTCTCAAACTTTAAACTCAAGGTCTCATTGACGACTATCTGGATAACATTTTTATTTACTTTGAGATACCTTGATATGCTTCTGAATGGTTTTCACCTTCTCCACCATTTATTTGACCATTTCAGGTCCTAGCAGCTTACACTCATTGATTTCATCCCAACATGCTGGTGTTCTACACCTTTTCCCATAAAGGGCTTCATATGGTGCCATCCATATGCGTGAATGGAAACTGTTGTTGTTGGAGAATTAAACTAGAGGAAGATATTGGTCCCATCCTTCTTTGAAGTCCTTAAAACATGATCTCAACATATCTTCTAGTGTCTGAATTTTCCACTCATATTGGCCATCAATTTGATGATTATAGGCCGTACTGAAGTTCATTTTAGTGCTTAGATTATATTGGATACATTTCCAGAACTTCAAGGTAAATCTTGGATCTCTATCGGATATAATATATATTGGTACTTCATGCAGCCATAAAAATTCTTTTATGTAAATTTATGAAAGTTGATCCAATGAGAATTCCTCTCGAATCGTGATAAAGTGAGTTTTCTTTATAAGACGGTCCATAAAGACCCATATTGAATTGTTACCTATGGATTTCCTTGGAAGTCCAGTGACAAATTCTAAGGTAATTTTTCCCACTTCCATGTTGGTATGGGTAGTGGTTACATCATCCCCTTAGACTTTTTCCTCTTAACCTTCACTCTCTAACATACTAGGCACTTTGATATATATTCAGCAATATCTCTTTTCATATTGTCCCACCAAACGTTTTCTCATACATCTCAATAAATCTTTGTGCTCCCTAGGTGAATAGAGAAGGTCGATCTATGTGTATCATTCAAAAGATCCTTCTTTATCTCTAGATTAGATGGTATACATAATTGTAACCCAAATCTTACAACTCCTTACTCATCAATCATGAAATCAGAGGATTTCCCACTTCTAATAGCTTCCATCCTTTTCATAAGTTTCATATATTTTCTTTGAGAATACTTTATTTTATCTATGAGTGATGGTTGATCAATCATTTGAGAAAGGATTGATGATGTTCCTCCCTTAATGATTACCATGTCCATCCTTTACAAATCTAAGAAGATCGGATCTTTTTCATTTCTTATCATTGATAAAGATGTGGGATCTTTTCTACTTAGAGCATCTGCCCCCTTATTTTCCTTACCAGGATGGTAGTGGATTGAGCAGTCATAATCCTTGATGATATCTATCCATCTTTGCTGGAGCATATTAGGATATTTATTTGTGAATATATATTTCAGACTCTTGTGATCAGTATATATCTCACACTTCTCCCCATATAGATAATGCTACCATATTTTCAACACAAAGATCACAATCGCCAACTTCAGATCATGCATGTGATAGTTTTTCTCAATGATTTTCAACTACCTTGAGGTGTAGACTATCACTTTATCATTTTTCATCAGAACACATCCTAAGACCTTCTTTTAAGAATCATTATACACCACAAATAGTTCTCCACTTGTTGGGAGTGTGAGTACTAGCACAGTGATAAGCCTCTTTTTCAACTCCTTGAAATAGTCTTCACATTCTTCAGTCTTGAAAAACTTTACTCCCTTCCATGTTATCTTGGTCATTGAGTTTTCAAATCATGAAACGTTCTTCATAAATATTTGATAATACCCAGATAGACCCAAAAAGATATGGATCACCGTTACCGAAGTTTGCAAGGGACACTCTTCAACTACCTTTATCTTGGAATAGTTCACAGATATCCCATTGTTGGTGATAACATTTCCCAAGAATGATACTTACTCCATCAAAAAATCACATTTACGGTACTTTTCAAACAACTTTTCCCTTTGCAGAGTCTTTAACACGGTATTAAAATGCTCCTCCTGTTCCTCCTTTCTCTTAGAGTATATCAGAATATCACCAACAAAGACTACCACAAATTTGTCGAGGTATTATTTAAAAAATATATTCATTAAATCCATGAAAATTTCAGGGGAATTAGTGAGTCTTAAGGGAATCACTATGAACTCATAGTTTCCATACCTTATTCAAAAGGCAGTCTTGGGAATAACTCTCTTCCTCACCTTTAATTGGTGATATCCTGACTGAAGGTCCACCTTAAAGAAATAACTGGCCTCACGAAGCTGATCGAACAAGTCATATATCCGTGGAAAGGGATACTTATCCATTATCATGATTTTATTGAGCTTACGATAATCAATTCAGAGGAACATTGATCGATTATTCTTCTTGACGAAGAGGACTAGAGGACAGAGAATATCTTTTCAATGGAGTTAATTCATTTTTCCCTGAGGAGGGGATCATAAGATTTGATAAACATGGGAGGCCTTTTCTGCATAAAGTATTCTACAGAAACTTTCTCATTTGAGGAGTAGTTCATTCCGCATGATTCAAGTTATTATTCATAACTCAAGCTAGATGAGAAAGTACTATCATGAAGTTTTGAGCACCCTATCCTATCATATCAGGCATATAATTAGGGAAATCCTCACATTTCCTATCACATTTATTAAAGGAACATGTTCTTCTATTTCCCGTCATTAACTAAGAAAAATAACCTATAATTATAGGGCTTCAATTCTTAGATATTGAGCATAAAAATGAAACTTTCAACATAAAAGGACATTGTTGTAAAGGAGAATTATATCATAACTTTTGATTACTTATATTTAAATCTAGGTTATCCTTGATCAATTTCTTAACATATATTCTTATGGTATTATTTATGTCCCTTAATAGTTTTTTTTACTAAGCTCTTGAATCTACCAAAGCATATCCACCAAGAGTGTCGTAACCAAGAGTGCAGAAAGGCCCGTTGTTGTGCACCAGTTCCTGTTCGAGTCTGTCTCAAAGTAGTGTTTTTGGGTTTTACCCCTAGATATATATGTGCTAGAGTCACCTATACCTTCACGTATCCAGATATGAATAACTTTTTTTAATAAACCACTTACTCAATACTCACAAAAATTTAGGAATGTTTTCTTATACTTAGTCTCATCCTTAAGGTTTTCACTATGGTGATCTATTCCTAATCTCTAAAAAAACTAGATCATCCTCTGATACCAACTGTAGTGACCCTAGCCTTTTTCATATAGCATTACATGTTTTTAAGCATAATTATACATCATATTACAATCTAAGGATCGTTAATTATAGTGTCTTAGAAGACTAGGTACATAGAACATAAAACATGGGGATAAAAAACACTTCTTTATTTAATCTCAATAAAGAGCTCCTAACTTCATTTGAGCCATTACATCTGCATAGGGTGCCCTGGGGAACACATGAACAAATGGATGGGATAAAAATCCCAGTAAGGTAATGAACATAAGGATACATCTAAAGAACCTGAGTTAAGAGGCATGACATAATGATATCTAAAGAATGGAACATATGAAATCATATCATATAATCATGGGATCATATAAACATGGAATTATATAAATTTGAAAAAAAAATTAAAACATGTTTTTTTATGGTTCAAGGCTAACCACCAATCCCATTTCCCATTTTAGTATGGTTCAAGGCTAACTGATAATCCTGATTCCCATTTTAGTACGGGTCAAGGCTAACCGCCAATCCCATTTCACATCGCATCTCATGAGAAGTAACTTTACCCAATGCATTGGAGAACTATTGGGGTTCACCAATATCAAAATTTTCATGAATATTAATGACACATAAATAATCATAAATAATCAACCATACATAAAGATAAAGGTACCCATGGAAAGAATTGGGTTCCAAAATCATGACATAAAGCATAACCAATGAGTGTATTATGAAAGTGTCCATGAAAGAAGGGATTAAAACATAAATGGGAATTCATAAGGTAAAATAGGAATATAACATGGTAATTTATTTCAAATATAAGTGACAACATTTTGGAAATGTATTTGAGAAATTTTAGCATTAAAGCATTTTTGGGTGGTTTTAAGAAAAATACTATAGAGATTTTAAAGTAGAAAAGAGGAAATTATTTTATGTAAAACTAGAATTGAACCAAGAATATTTTAATAATAAAAATAATTATTTTATAAAGACAATGGTGGCTTAAAATAGAGGATAGAGTGGACTTGAAATTGGGTAAGAATTTGGGAAGTTCTCAAAGAGGTTTTCTTATCGAAAAGTAATAAGGGGGGAATATTTTAAAACCATGTATACCCCTGAAAGAAATTGATGAAATGGAATTCATAAATGAATTTTGTAAAACTAAAAAAAATTAGAATATGTAAATAAGTATATAAGATAAATCTAATTTGATATAAATAAAGATAAGGAAACCCGAAAGAACAAACAAGGTTCGGGTAGAATTCGTTACGATTTATTGGCATGGTGTCGGGTGTACCTAAGAGGGATTCATGAGAGATAAAATGGGTTTCTAATCACTTATAAATCTTGAGGGAATTATGGTGGAGTTTTAAAAACATACCCCATCATTTGGTATTACACATAAAAATTCATAGCATAGAGGACAATCTTGATTAAGAGAGAAATGGAGAGGATCCCTTACCTTAAATTTGATGGTGTTCTCCACTAGTTATTAATGACATGAGTAAACATATTAGGTTTATTAATTAATAAATAAAGAACCTATTATATGTTTAATTGATTTATTATAACCCTTTTTGTTCATTAAAGACCTTTTTTATTGGTTATAAGGTTCAATTTCCCTGTTCGGACTCATTTGCTTACTTGGTTTTAATGATTAGTTCACTTATATTCATGTTAGGATAAACATGTAAGATGAAAGTGGTTGTCCACAATTGAAGTTTTATATTATTATTGATCACCCATGATATTACATGGTTATAAAAATTCATTCGGTTATTTGAAGTGAAGATTTATTATTATATAAAACCTTAGTGATAACTGTTTTGGTTAATCAGTGTGTTTGATTACAATGAACATGTTTTGCTTTATAACTTAATACCATTAGTACAAAAGGATTACAGAACCATAAAAAGGATATATTAAATATATAATAATCTGTTTCAACCATAAAAAAAATTGTTTCATGACCTGAATTATCGATGATAATAGAAATTGATAAACTATTGTTCTTGAATGTGCTAAATCAGCACATCTCAAATGGTACTTTCATTTCTTTCAAATAAAAGATGCGGAAAGGAGAGAAGATAATGAAACCATTATGATAATATAATTAAAGTAAATGTATATTAATGTACTTATAATACCATTTGTGTGAAGGGAGGTGATGAAAGAAACAAGAAGAAAAGAACTTAAAAAAATGAAAGAATTGGAAAGATGAATTTACCTCTTGGTTTTACCTCCTTTGAGAACCTCTTAAGGGGAGAGGTTTTGGTATTTTAAAGAGACTAGGGTCCTTTAGACGTGGGTTAGGAGCTTAGGGAGAGATTTGTGAAGAATATTGGAAAGTCACATGGCTTGAGAGTAGTGAAGTGAAGAGGGAGTGAGGGGGGTTTATAGTGGAGGAGAGGAGGGTTTTCATAATTTTATAATCATTAGTTTATTAATGTCTCTAAACACCAGAAATAGTGATGATTCCAAGACCAAGAATAGTCATAAATTAATGTTATTTCTATATTTGTGTTCTTACATCACTTGTGATGTCAGGAATAGTGGATTTAAATTATAATGTATTTATATAATAAATTAATGCATTTTAATATTCATTAAAAATTCTAGTATTTCATAAATTACCAAAAATTCACCATAACAATTTTTTGACATTTAGAATCAAAAAATGAAATCCATTTTTCAAAAATAATTTTTTAAATGTGATTATTTTAATATTTAATTAAACTCATAATTTATTGTTTTTTTAAACAATTTTAAAACATTCATTTACTTATTATAAAATATTGGTACATCATATTTTCTCTTGAATATTTTGTTATTCTATAATAGGTAAGGTTACTATTAATTAGTTTATCTCACTATTTATAAGGCTATGTTACTATTCATAAGGGTATGTCATTATTCACCAAAAATTATGTTTTTCTTATCAGACTCTAAATAACTAACTTATCGCAAATGTGTATGTCATATTTTCAAAATTCCAAACACAAAAGTGACAAACTTATGTTTAAAGGTCATGTGGCACTTAGTAGTTCATTATGTTGTGATTTCGTGTGATTATATAAAATATTTTTAAGAGATTAATTTCCATTTATAAAACATTGGGTCATTATATCTATGATCATACTTTTAAAATAGAAACCTCAATCCTTATTAAATTACATCTAGTGAAAATTGGAGTAGCATCGACCATTAGTGAAGGTCATGAGGTCCTTGATGGATCACTTAACTTGTCATCACAAGTGAACATGGTCCCTAGTTTTACTTTAATTATAGCTCATTTTTTATGGGGAACACAAAGGCGGCAGAGGCTTTACCATTGACAATATCGGTTATTACTTTAGACACATCGCAAGTTGTGTGCATCAAAAATTTGAGAATAGAAAGAAATGGATGCATCGATATCTCTCAAATATAAATTCCACTCTAGGGATTTAGGATTAAAATTACTTATATAATACTTCCAAAATGCATATGTTCCAATTTAAAGATTCTAAAAGAAGATCCATTCTTCTCTTCTTTTGTATTCTTGTAATTTTTGTAAAGAAATGCATGACTTCTTTCGATTTTAATTCAAGAAATAAATTTGTTTTCTCCTATAGCTTATATTAAATTCTATTACAGTGGCCAGGAATAACTAATCACCCAAATCACAATAATTTCCATTATAAAATTCAAAGAATAGAAATTAGCAGTAAAATCATTCCAAACATAACAATTCTCCATTATAATCCTAATTTTCCATTAAAAACACATTTAATTAATAAAAATATATGTGGAAGAGTGGTTAATAATGGTTCCACCTCAGTTTCCTATTTATGTGTTTGATAGTTTAAAATAAATCATCCCTAATTGTCTCATTATTCTAGTCAATGGAAATAAATAGGAGAAATAGGACCAAAAACTAATGTAAGGGGAAATGTGATGACTAGAAAAATGAGATGCCCAGCACGATGGGAGTAGAAATAGTGAACTTCATGGTGATACTTTCTTAATTACCTCATGTTTTGAATATAAACACGAATCATATGGAATTCCCAAATACCCTTAATAAATAACAATCTGTAATTGAGATTTATATGAGATAAGTACTCTGACTTTCATTGGGTCATCTAATCCCTTAATTTCAGAACAATAGATCAAATCCACTGGGAAAATATTCTCTTTCCCTCAATTCTCTTAGAAAGAGCAGGTTATACTATTTTTTTATCATATGGAGGTAGAATATGATTAGAGGTGTATTTTGATAAAGAAAATAAAGCTTATGTAATAGATTGATGTGATGGAGTGGAAGGAATTCTAGAAAATGTTTTTTGAAAATTATTTTCCTCACACTCTATGACATAAAATAGAGAGGGATTTAATTTCCCTCAACTAAAAAGATGGTAAATCCATCAAAGTGTATGAGGAAAACTATATAAGACTTTGATGATATGCCTTTGGCTTTTTCATTACCCCCAAATTCAATGCTGATCGCTTATTTGGAAAGCTAAAGTCAAGACTAAACAAATTCTTGATGTGCCCTCACAGTCAAAAATGGAAGTCAGTGAATCTCTATGTTTCCAGGGGGATAAGAAATAGAAATTTGAGTTTAATTTAAGTAGTATTATTGATAAATATAATGGTTAAAAGAAATTATAATATCCCACTTGTCAAGTGTGTGGGAAGAATCATCCTATAAATTTCTTAATGGGGATAAGGAAATGATTTAGGTGCAGAAAGTAAGGTTACCTAGCTAGCATTTTTCAATGGGAGAAACCCACCAATGTGATCTAAAAGTGGGATTCTCCAATAAATCCCCATCCAATTGTCTAATGTTTAAACTAAAAATAATAAGTACACTATGTGAACCACTTCCCTAAGATAAGGGTTGTTATGCACAATCAACACCAATAACCTCCAAAGTAGCAAGGGAGAGCTTATTTCATCACAACAGCTAAGGTGGACCATGACAACAAAGTGGTTCTAGGTATGCTAGTTATTCATTCAATAATATAGAACATGATTTTTTATTCTTGTTCTATGCATTCTTCCATATCCTGAAAGTTTGGTAGAACTATTCCAACACCACTACAAAGCATGGAAATAAAGTTGTCAGTGAAAATAAAAAATGGCGCAATTATTTTATCCTAAGTATATAACTCCTCCCCTATAAAAATGTGTGGAATAAACTTCCCATCAAACATTATGATACTCCCTTTGGTGTAATTTTATGTAATTATGGGTCTGAGTTATATTTACTTATTTATATCCAACATAAATTTCTGAAAAAAGGAAATTACTCTCCATATCACGAATCATCCAATGATTCTATACAAGTTCAAGGAGGATGATGAATATTCTTTGGTACTGTCATTATAGGAATAGACATTATTTCCATATGATCAAGAATATCTTGCTCAAATTATTGGTATTAATGAAAATATAATCCTTTAATACATTCCCATTATTAGGGAATACATTGATGTGTTTCTCAAATAATTTTCTAGTCTTTATCCTATCCAAGAAGTTGAATTCCCAATCGAGATTACACCTAGGAAATTTCAAATATCCAATAATCCATATATAATTTATATTTTTTGACTCAAGTAACTTATGAAACAACTATATTATAATCTTAATAAATGATTTATATTACCAAGTGCTTCATCATTGTGTGCGCCAGTCCTCTTAATCAAGAAGATTGATGGGTCAATTCACCTTTTCATCAATTATTGTGAGATAAATAAGATCATGATAAAGAACAAGTATAATATACCATGAATTGATGAATTCTTAGATCATATATATAGATCCCAATACTTCTACAAGGTGAATCTTCATTCAAGGAATTATAAAGTAATGGTGAAGAAGTAGGATATCCCCATGACTGCTTTTCATACATGTTACAACCACTATGAGTTCATTGTGATGCCACTCACTAATTCTCTAGTAATCTTCATAAACCTAATGAATAGAGACTTTAGATATTTATTCAATAAATAAATATTAGTATTTATAGATGATATTATAATATACTCTAAAAGAAAATAGGATAATGTTTATAATTTTATTACTATGCAAAAACTTTACAAAAGGAGGTTTTGAAAAAGTTAAAAAAATGTGAGTTCTAGTTAAAGGATGTTTCATTCTTGGAAAATGTTATCATGAGAAATGAGATATATTTCGATCCTTATAAGATATAGGTAATTTAAGGATTGATGATACTAACATCTATTATGGATATCCATAGTTTCCTTGGACTAGTTGTATATTATCGATGATTTGTGAGAAATTTCTCACGATTTTCAAACCCGCTAACCTAGCTAGGTCAAAAGTGAGTCAATTTATTCAGAATGGTGATTTTGAAGAGAGATATAAGGAGTTGAAAAAGAGTCTAATAATTTCACATGTACTAAAACTACACCCAAGTGAGGAAATATTTATGGTATATAATGATGCTTCAAACAAGGGAATGGGTTGTGTACTGATGCAAAATAAAAAATTGATGGCCTACTCCCTAAGGTGATTGAAAGTTTGTGAATAGAACTATCCAACTCATAATATGGAGTTGTATGTAGTGACCTTAACATTTAAAATTTATCATTATTATCTCTCTTGGGAGAATTGTGAAATATATATGGATTATAATATCCCAATTTATATATTCACACTGAAATAGATAAATATATACGAGTGAAGATGGTTAGATATGATTAAGGATTATGAATACTCAATCCACTACCATCCTAGGAAAGAAAATAAAGTGTTATATTATATATGTATAAAGGATCTTGTAACCTCATCACTAATGATAATTGAGAATTATCTCCTCTTCTTAGACTTGAATAGGATGGACATGGGAATCATAAATGAAAGAACTTCATCAGTCCTTCACAAAAGATTTCTTAACCATCCCTTATAGATAAAAGAAAGGACGATAAAAGATGTGATGTGGAAATTAAAAAGAATTTTCAATCTATAATAAAAGGTAAATCCTTGGAGTTAAATATTAATTTAGAAGGATTTTTATGATTTGGGTCATGAAAATGTTAACCATCAAATCCTGAGATAGATGATTTGTTGGATGATGCACATAGATCGACCTTCTTCATCCATATAGGGATCACAAATATGTATAAAGATATCCTAGAGAACTATTTTTGGGTCAATATTAATAAAGAGATCATGGAATATACATCGATTTGTCTTTTATGTCTACAAGTGAAGTCCAAAAGGAAAAATTCCAAGTGTGTGATTCAACTATTACCCATACCTACAAGGAAATAGGAAAACATAACCATGGAATTTTTCACTGGTCTTTTGAATACATCAAGAGGAAATAATGATATATGGTTTTTATTGGATCATCTTAAAAATATATCTGAATTTATTTAAATTTTATAATACTTCTCACTTGATCAAATTTCAAGGATGTACATCATAGAAATGGTGACGCTGTATAAAACACCACAATCTATTATATCTGATCGAGATCCGAGATTTACCTCCATGTTCTAGAAGAGTCTCCAATATACTCAATATATTGAGTTGAACTTTAGTATTTTTTTAACCCCAAATTGATGTCCAATATGAGTGAACTATTCAAACACTATAAAAGGTATTTAAACAATGCTTGATGGACTTAAAAGGAAGATAGGATAAACAACTTCCTCTTTTCAATTTCTTATACAATAATAGTTTCCACTCAAACATTAAAATGGATCCCAACGAAGCCTAGTATGGGAAGATATGAATAACACATACATGCTTGGATTAAGTTGATGAATGAAAAATATTGGGTATAGAAATATTCAAAGAAATAGTGGAAAAGGTTAAGACAATTTAGCTTCACATCAAGGCTAATCTGAGTTAAAAAAAAGAGATATTCTAAAAATAATCGATCAGACGTGGAGTTTGAGGTTGTATAAAAGGTATTCCTATGTACATATCTATAGAATAAATTCAAGATATTTTGGAATAAGGGTGATCTAATTACTAGGTACATGGTTCCCTTTTAGGTTCTCACTCGTATCAGAGTCATGGATTATCAACTATCACTACCACCAACTCAGTCTCAAGTACATGATGTATTCCATGTATCCATATTAATGATGTAAATACTATATCCATCACATGTACTAAATTCATAGGTCGTACTATTTTAAAATGATCATTCATACGAAGAGAATCCAGTTAAGAGCTTGGATCATGGAGACAAAATTCTATGAAATAAGACTATGCACTTGATAAAATATCTATGAAGGAACCATAACTTTGAGGAAGCGATGTGGGAACTTGAGGTTGAGATAAAAAAGATATACCAAAAGATATTTTAGAGTACATAATAATAAAATTTATGGTGAAACTTCTTAGTAGGTGGATAATGTAACAACCCAAACTTTCATAAATAAAAATTCCCTTTTTAAATGAATATGTGCCTTATTAAGTAATGTAGATACAGAAAACACATGCAAAAATTTGGTAATTTTTGGACTATTATATCCTATCGGATTTAAAATAACATTAAGAATCATAACCATTGATAATATAGTAATTGAAAATTTATCATATGATTAGTATAAATTAAGAGTTATGATAAAGTCTTATTGATGTAGAAAAAAGAAGCAATGGCCTTGTCCTGAAGGATCGCACACTATAAAGGTCATTTATCAGAAATTATGAGGAAGATAGAAACTTCGAGATTTTCCCATTACCAATCCAAATACAAGAACCCACAACTAAAGAATGGGAAAAACTATTTATGGGATAAGTTCAAGCTCATCAAGATCAAGGCCCAAACCATTTTCACTGAAACACCCTAAAACAATTCACTATCGCACACCTTACCCTTAGAGCATTCACTGGTGTAATAAAGTTTTATGTTTATCAATCATAATAGTAGAAATATTTACATTTTATTTCAATAAAATAATTATTATACTTATTCCTTATTTTTTATACTTAAAAATGATTAAATATTGAGTTTGACAAAAAATATATTTTGATATAGTAAAATAAAAATTGTATTTTATATAATATATATATTTATTCAAGAAGTTTTGTTTATTTATTCAAGAATTTTTAAAATAAATAATATTTTAATTAAATATTATTATTAAATATTATATATTAGATATAAATGATAATATAATTTTATGAAGTGAAATGTAATTTTTATAAGAGTTAGAAAATTGTTATTGTCAAAAAAAACCTACATTTTTTATTAAAAGAAAGTTTTCAATTAAAAGTGTAATTTCTCATATTTGTAGAATTATTTTGATGAAATAAGTATTATTATTTTTATTAATCACGTAAAAATTATCCTATGGTTGATTTTTTATAAATTTTTAAGATAATCGAATTTTCAGGTAAAAAATAAATACGGTACAAATATATAGTATGTATTATGACATCATAATGACCCAAACGTGATATAATATATACCATATATGATATCCATGAGAAATTATGTGTTTAAACATTAAAATAATTTGTTTTTATGTTATTTTTCTAATTTGATAAATCCATTATGAATCCTCTAAAATCTGTATAATATTTTAAGGTTTTAAAATCATTTCTTTATAAACATGACTCACTTCCACATCACCAAGGGTAATATTTTCATGAGTTAGGTACATGGAATTATAAAATAATTAAAACCACTTAAATTTGGTAGAAACATCGGGAAAACATTGTAAGGTTTGTGTTTTTGATTTATTTATTGTATATAATCTAAAACCTAATTTTTGAAAATAATAAAGAACCCCTCCCTCTCTTTTCCTATATAAACCCACCCAATAGCCCATTTATCATCACTAAAAACAGTTTATTATGTTCTTATTATTCCAATTACTCTCTGGATCCCTCCCAAGGTTCCTTAAAGCTCTCAAGATCCTCCTCCCAAGCTTTCATAATCACCCTCTCAAGGTAAGGGATCTTCTCCTTTACTTCTTTATTCAAGCACCTTCTTTATGTAATTCTTTTTTTCTTCAAATTCATATTGATAGAATATGATTTTTCACATACCTATTACTTAAATTATTATTTTAAAGTGATTATATACCCCTTTAACTCTCATTAATCCCTCCCATGATTCATTATGTACCCTCGTTATACAGCTGAAATTATCCAATGATTTTTATATTTCCAAACATTTATTCAATAACCTTTTTAGTCTTATTAATTTTAATTCCTATTTTTCAATTTTATTATTTTATTACATATCCCTCTTATAGTAATTATTATTTCTAAGTAATTAGATACCTATTTCACTCCCATTAATCTCTTCCATGGTTCATAATGTACCTCCATTATGTTGGTGAAATTATCCTTTGATTTTTTCATACCAAACCATTGTATTGTGAATTTCATAACCATTTCAATTAAAGGTTATTAACCTAGACATAAATATACTTATTTTATTGTGTACTTCATGTATTTATTTTACACTCCTTAATAATGGGATTAAATGTGATGAAATATGATCCTATGTTGAATGATCTATGTGGAACCCCTATGCATGTTAATGATATGAAAGAGACAGGTGAGCCTGGAATTATATAGTGTTACAATTAATTGGGTAATGTTTTATTCTCATAAGATACCATGTATGGTGAATGTCAGGTTATCTTAAGAACAATATGCTATGATTTCTTAGTCGTTATCCTTGACATATTCTTATGAGGTCATGTTTAATGTTGTTTCCACATTTCCATATTGCCTTTATGTTATTATGTTATACCATGCCTCGGTTTTTATGATTATGATTCTCACCTCTTATGTTACAATTTTATGCCTCTTGACTCACATTTATTGTTTTATCTGATTTCATGATTTGTTTATTCCCTTACTGGGCTTTATAGGTCACTCATTTCTTATGTATGTCTCCAGGTTATCCAATGCAGTTTTAGAAGAACGGTGAAAATTTAAGATCATGTTAAGGAAGTTTTAAATTATTTCATTTTATCCTTATTTTATGATGTCTTGTTATATACCTAATCTCTGAAATACATTGGTAATCTTTATCTTATAGGTTATTTTAAGTGATAATTTATGTAATTAATCATGAATTAATTTTTATTAAAGAAAAATGATGTCATTGTACGAGTGGTTATTAGGATATTGAGGAAAAGTTTGAGTTTATATAGGGTGTATTATATCTGATAGAGACACTGAAGGATAAGTGAGTTAAGATGGAAAACTATATACTTTAGGGACCCACTATGAGGTGGTGTGGTTTTACTGTTCAGGCCAGGAGGCATAATATATTGACATGGGGGGATTTCAAGGACCTATTCTTTGATGATTTTTCCTTGATACATTATTATTAGACCATGAATATGATTTTATGTAGATTCAGTAGGGATGATGTCTATGATTGACTATGCTACCCACTTTGTTGAGTTATTTCATTTTAATCCCTTCCTAATTGAGAATGAGGCATAGAAGGACCATAAGTTTGAGATCGACCATATAACATATATAAAGAAACATGTGAGGACATTAAATATAATTTCATATTATGATGTCATCCACTATGATATCACTATTCAAAAGGTCCTAGTGGAGGATAGTATAGAAATCTCTCATCTTTTCTTCAGTGGACCGGGTGGTGTCCTTCGCAATAGAGATTGTGGTTCCTATTCTAGTGGAAGTAAAAATAAACCTGGTGATAAATGTTAGGGAAGGGATAGGAAGATTAAGTAGGGTTTTGGTTTATTACTCCCCCGTATAGAAATAATTCCCCTTATGTGCTATCAGTGTAGGAAAATAAGTTACCTTCCTTGTGTATTCATGAGTCATCTAAAGAAGTACCATGCATGTGGAAAGATAAGTTACTTATAATTATTATGTTCAAGTATGTCACAGATGGGTTTAAAAAAAATATTCAATGAAAAATTTGGATTTGAGATTTTTTTTAAGAGGTAAAAAACAAATAGTACGACTTCTTATAGAATGTCAAACCATAGAGCTGGATGAGGGTGTCAGGGGAAGAAACAATCACATATCCTTCAAGGGTATATTCCTCGAGTGAGTTAGGGATCACAAGGTCATAAACATGAATCATTGTTGGGTAAGGTATATTATTTTAACCAAGTTATAGATGATTAATTATAGAATCCTTCAAATATTATCGGTGTTATTTTGGTTTCGTATATGGTTTATGTTTTTCTATTAGATATGGCAGTGTCTCATTCATTTATATCTACTCATGTGGTGTCTATATTGTGGTTGGTTATAGAGTTCTATATCGATATGATGTCTCTTGATATACCTCTAGGTAAGAGGTTTGATCATATTCATAGATACCGAAAATATTCCATAGTGTTTGGGGGATATAGATACTTGTGTGATTCTCTTATTTTATATATGAAAAAATAATTTTATTTTAGGATGGATTGGCTAACACACTTCCAAACTTGTATTAACTACTACTATAGATTGTTTTCTTTTACTTCCCTACTAGGATAGGATTATGTTCACATGGGTGAATAAGATTTAGAGGTAGGTATAGTAGTACCAAACCTTAGACATCTAGGGTGTATTATAACACAGGTGGTGGGTATGGTTCGTGTAGCATATTAGGATGTGGTTACAACAAATTTTCCTTTATTAGTGGACTATTTCTAGGATATTTTCCCTAATGACATATCAAAGTTTCCTTGTAAGAGGGAGGTAAAGTTTTCAATAGATATCATGATGGGTGAAAAACATATAATAATACCTTCTTACCATATGAAACTGACCAAGTTTAGATAACTAATGGAATAACCCAAGGATATCAAAGAGAAAGGTTTTGTCTTCTTGAGTACCTCTCCATGGGTTTCTTCTATTCTATTTACAAAGAAAGAAGATAGTAGCTTGGGATTTTGTATAGATTACTGAAATCTAAAATAGATCATGGAAGATAAAATATATTCATTTCCTCATATAAATTATCTATTTAATCATTTTAGGGTAGCTCAAAGATTATCTTAGATTAAATTTCAACAATTCTATATTTAGTTATGTTTCAGGGTGAAGGTTATACCAAAATAGTTTTTAAGAGAATTTATGGTCTATAAAAGTACATTTTAATTCCATTTAGTCTTATAAATGTGCCAAAAATGTTTGTGGCCCTTGTTAATTGGATATTTCATCCATTTAGGGACTTTTGTATCATGGTGGTTGTTGATGACATATTAGTATAATCATGGACCCAAGAGTTGTATGTCAAGAAATAGAATATTTTATTAAGTATGGTGAGAGAATATCATCTTTATACCAAGTACTCAGAGATTCATTTTTGGATTCAGGGGTTGTTATTCCTCAGACATGTGATATCATATGTAGGTATTTTAGTTGATTTGAAAAAGGTGTGGGTAGTGATGACTTGGGATATACTTGAAAATGTGTTCGATATTAACAGTTTTTTATCTTGGATGGGTATTATAGGTGGTTTATTCATGAATTATCTTTTAGGGAAATTTCAATTAATATCCTAACAAAGAATTGGTGAAATTCAAGTAAATCAATCAGTATAAAGAAGCCTTTATAGAGAATAAGGTGAGGTTGATGTCTAATACAATTATTATTCTACTAGATCCATAGGATGGTAATATAGTTTATTAGGATGCCTCAGTTTTCATTCTAGGAGAGATTTTAATTTTGGGATATCCGGTGATCACTTATGGGTCAGAAAACTATTCCTCTATGAGCATAATAACCCTACCCATGATTTGGAGCAAGCTATTGTGGTTCAGGTCTTAAATTGTTGGCATTAGTATCTATTTGGTGAGATATTTTTCCTTTAAAAAGACCAAAAAATATTGTGATATATATTATACTAGTGGTACTTGAACTTGTGATAAAGTCACTAGGATGAGTACTTTCATTCGTTCAACTTCAAGGTGATGTATTCCCTGGGGAAGGGGAATGTCAAGGCTAGTTCACATTATAGGAGTCAGTTTGGGTTCAAATGAGGAGAGGAAGCTAATGATATTTCTTATTTAATAGTGAATTTATGTGTCGGGGGGATGAGTGGATGTGTCCTTTTCTCCATTGATCATTAACTCCATATTAGTGGACCAAATAAAGGCTATCTAGGATCCTATTTCGTATTTATTTGTGATGTGAGAATGGATCATGGGGGATGGCTTTGTCCCGAGAGGGTAATGGGATAAGGATGTGGTGTTGTATATAAATGGTGGGGTGGTGGACCTTTTTTACATGAGAGAGTATTTGATGAGAAAATATCATTCCTTTAATTAGGATGTACACCCAGTTTTTTCGAATATATACGATGATATCAAGAATTGAATCTAGTGTCCTGGTATGAGAAAGCATATAATTATGTTGTTTTTTCATTGTCTTTCCTTCTATAGGATAAGGGTAGAGCACGAGTGATGGGGTGGGTTACTTAAATCCCTTATAGTACTAGTGGAAAACTGTGATGAGGTGACCATGAATTTCATCACAGGACTACCTAGGACCCTGAGGGGCCATGATACAATGTGGGTGGTAATTGGTAGGTCAATGAATGTTGCAAATTTCTTGTCTATATAAGAGACTCAATCATTGGATAGATTGTTAGTTGTAAATGTAGGATATAGTGAGGTTGTACATGTTACCTATGATCATAGTATTGGATTGGGATACTTGTTTTACATTGATATTCTACAAGGGACTATAGAAGGATATGGGTTCTCAATTGAAGTTGAGTATAACATATACCAATGGAGGACTATTTAGATTCTTAAGGATATGATCAGGGCATGCATGATCGATTTTGGGGAAGAATGGGATGACCATCTAGTCTTGGTATTGTATTCTATAATAATAGTTTCCATATATTGATCTAGATATCCCTATATGAGGTCTATTATGGTTAACCATGCTACTTTCCCCTATGCAAGTTAATGGTGAACAAGTCAGTAGTGGTAGGTCCAAGCTTGGTGCAGGAAACCACAGAGTGGGTGCAGTTAATTAGGAATAGGTTGGATACTACATAGAGTAGGAAATGCTCATATGTCATCCAAAAGTGATAAACTTATGAGTTCTCTATGTAACAACATGAACATTTTTAAATAAAATTCTATTTTTGAATGAATAAATTCATTATCAAGTAATGTAGCTATAGAAACCACATTCCCTTATTTGGTTATTTTAGAACATTATATAATATATCTGGTCATATTTAAAATAACTTTAAGTACACTAACCATTGATAATATATCCATTGTATAGCGATCATTAATATTATCATATATTAAGGGTTATGATAATGTCCAATTAACATAGATAGAATAAGTGATAGCCTCAACAAGTAGGATTGGACCTTATAAATCCCAATTATTATATATTCCAAGGGATATAGAATCAAAATTATTTTCCCTTGACCAAGGCCAATCATAATTTAAATAATACAAACAAAAATGGAATGGTTTATGAGAGAATTTAAAGCTTATCAAGATTACGGCTCAAACCATGTTTGCATAACCACCCTGAGAAAGTTTCATCATCACACACCTTACCCTTAGGGTGTACACTGGGGTAATAAGGGGTTATGTATCTAGAACCTAGAAATATGAATTTATATATTTTATTTTTAATAATATAATGATTATTTTTATCCATTTTCATTATTACTTTATAGATACAATTATATATTAGTTGATGAAACTTAGATTTTGATACAAACAAAATTGTATTTTTGGAAAATATATGGTTTTAATGCTCTTTTTTATAAATTCAAGAATTTTTAAATAAAAATTAATTTAATATAATATTATTAGTAAATAATATTTATTTATATAAAATTTATAATGTATTTTAATTAATTATAATGTAATATTTATAAGTGTTAGAAAAGTGTAATTTTCCTAAAAAGAAGTATTTTGTAGTATATAACGATTTATATTAAAAAGTAAAAAAACCAATAATTAGATAACTATTTTTATAAAATAAATATTTTTTTTAAAATAGAACATCAAAATTAGAAAATGGTGAATTTTTCATAATTTTCTAAGATAATCAAATTTTTTTTAAAAAATTCAATGCTGTATAAATATTCTGTTTGTATTATTACATCATAATGACTGAAAAGAAATGTAATAAATTCTGTAAAACAAATATACAACCAAATATATATTTATCCTTTAAAATACTGTGTTTTTTAATTTATTTAATTAATTTTATAAACCCGTAAGGAATCCTCCGAAACCAATATTATATTTTAACGTTTTAAAATCAATTATTTATGAACATGACTCACTTCCACATCACCCATCGTATTATTTTAGTATGTTTAGATCATGGAATTATGAAATATTTAAAAACACTCATATTTAGTTAAAAATAAGTGAATAGGTTGTGGGAAGTTTTTTTGGTTTAATTATTTTATTATATAGAATCCAAAACCTAAGTTTAGAAATTAATAAAGAATTCCCTTATCTTCTATTATAAATACCCACCAAAACTCTCACTCTTATTCACTCAAAACAAATTGAAAAAAATAATCTACATATACCTCTAAAAATACCTCGTAAGTTTTTACTAGGCTCTTAAGAATATCCTCCCAATATTTTATAATTTCGCTCTCAAGGTAAGGGGATTATCTCCTCCTATTTAATAAAGAACTCTATTCGTATTATGCCATTTTAATTCCAATTGTTAGTATTGGAATTTTTTTTACACATACCTGTTATTTTTATTATGGTTTCAAAATAATGATAGACCGCCCATCACTCTCATTAAACCCTTCCATGAATCTCTATATACACTCGTTATGATTCCGAAATTATCTTTTTATTTTCCATTCCAAAAAAATTATAGTGAATACCCATCCCCATTTTTACTCAAGGGTATTCATATAGACGTATTTATACTTCATTTATTATAGAATTCCATTTATTTAACCCACACTCATTAATCATGGTATTAAATTTTTTGAAATGAAATCTTATGTTGTTTGATCTATGTGGAACACTTATGCATGTACATGATGTGACAAGTGGGACTAGAATTATATAGCCTTAAAATGAATTGGGTAACATGTTTATATCATGGTATATCATTTATGGTGCATGGGAGGAAATCCTAAGAATACTATTTTATAATGTCTTAGCAGCTACCCTTGACTTATGCATATAATGTCATGTTTTATGTTCATGGAACATTCTTATGTTCCCTTAATGTTGTGATCTTATATCATGCATTAATGATCATGTTTATGATCCTCATACAGTTTATGTCAGATATTGCACTTTACTAACATTTATTAAATTCATCATTCTATTCTTTGACTATTACCTTACAGGGTATTATAGCTCACCCCTTTCTTATGTATGTCCCTAGGTTATCCCATGATTTATTAGAAGAATGATGGAATATAAGGGTATTTTTTAGAGTTTTTAAATAATTTTGATGTACCCATGTTTAAATTTATTATTTTGTGTATCTAATTACCATAGTAAACTATGACTTTCAATATTTTGGGATTATTTTATGCATATGTTTTTATAATAAATCAAGAATTAAGGTGTATTAATGTTATGGTTTTCCACTGTTGGTATCAAATCATGGTTTAGTTATTTTTAGGGATTAATATTATAAAACTTTAGTAAAATAATTTGTAATAAGAAAAAACTTAGTAAAGCATCTCTTAATTATTTTAAATTATAGAGTAAATGGTTTTCATGTAACAAAATACAATTATGGATACTACAAGTGGATTTTTCTCTCTCAAAGTTGTACCTAGGGGTAATAACCCAGAAAAGTGCATATTAGGTACTAACCCGATCATCACCTAGTCCATAAAAAATAGGCCTTGTTGAATTCCTAATTTGACACTCATGGGGGATATTTGTTGGTAAATTCAAAATCTCCTTACAAACCATCATAAAAGGAACAAAAATTCCTATAAAATTTTATGTTAGTAAATAGACTATGTATAACTTAGATTGAAATCTAGAAATTAATTGGATAAGAAATTTGTGTTATTTATGAGTTATTCATTCAATGTTTATAGTTTTCCTTATATATTTTTAAATGTTTAAAAATTATCATCCCAAAATTTTCTATTTATTTTAGTCAGTGGATGGAAATAAAAGGTACCAATACAACAACCAATGTGATGGGAAATTTAATGAATTCCCAAATGAGATGATCCCCCAAATGGGAGTATGGGTTGGTAAATTCATGGAAATAATGTTTCAGTTATCTCAAGTTTTTGATATAAACATAATTCAGGGGGAAATCCAAGTTCCCCTAAGAAATATAAATTATCAATTAATAACTTTATGTGATAAAGGCCTCTAATTTTTAGTTTATATTTTGATCCTTTAATCATGGAATAATGTATTATACCCATTGAAAAGATATTATCTTTCCATTAATTATATAATAAAGAGATGGTAATTATGGGTGTTTATCATATAGAGGTTGAAGTTTATCAATGATGGATGTTAATAAAAAATACAAATAATGAGGAGGAGATCAAAGCAATGGAGAAGAATGAATTATAAATAAATTAATAAATATTTTCCTCACACTCTCCAACTTAAAATAGATAGGTATTTTCTTATCCTTAGGAAAAAAGGAAAATGAAACCATCAGGTCATACAAGGTGAAATTTACAAGACATGAATAATCTACCTCCGAGTTTTTCATTAACCCAGAAATAAAAGTTGATTCCTTATTTAGTGGGATAAATCTAAGTCTATGAAAAGCTTTAGTGATTTGTGACTTTGAAATCTATGAATAAATTTCATGATGTACCCTTAAAGTCAAAATTTTGATTAATTAATCTCAAGGGTCTCATGGGTTAGGAGATAGGAAGCATAGAATAGATTCGAATTCTAATGAAGCGATGTAGAAATATCATGGTGGAATGATATTCCAATGTCCCACTTATCAATAATCAGATAAGAAGCATCTAAAAAAATTACTAAAGGGGATAATTATTTCTTTTAGGTTTGGGAGGTAAGGTAACCTATCTAACATACTCCAACAGGAGAAACCCACTAATGTGATGAAAGAAAGGAATGTCATAGTCAACCCTCAGCCTATTTTACAATGTTTCAACTTAAATAAATAAGGATACTGTTGGGGTTAATTCACTAATAAAAGGGTTATAAATTATAAATAAAGAAAAAAACTCCAAATCTTAGAGATAAAGGGAGATCTTATGACATCAAAACTACTGAGCTGGATCCTAACAATGATGTGGTGATAAGTACGCTTGTTATTCATTCAAGGGTAGAAAACATAATATTTGATTTTGTTTCTTCATATTATTTTATATCGTGAAATTTTAGTATAACTATTCAAATACTACCTAAAAATATGGAATTTGATCTATTAGTGAAAATGGAAAATGGGGCAATTATCACATCCCTTGTATATAACCCCTCCCCTATCTATATTTGTGGGTTGAACATCCCAGAAAACCTTGTGATACTCCCTTTAGTTGAATTCAATGAAATTATGGGTATGTAATTTATTTATTTTTATATAGACAACATAAATTCCCAAGGTAAATAAATCACCTTTTGTATCACAAATATCCCTCTAATTTTGTACAAGTGCAAGTAGGAGGTGGAATCTCTTTTGAAATCATCATCTCAAGCATGGGTATTATTTCATTATGATTAAGTGTATCTTTCTCAAATTATTGATACTAAGGAAAATATCATCCTTGATGACATGTGTATTATAAGGTAGTATGTTGATTTGTTTCCTAAAAAATTGTATGGTCTTCCTCCAACCTAATAGGTTGAGTTTTCAATCAAACTCATACCAAGATCTCCGCCAATATCCAATAATACATATATAATGGACCCTTTTGAACTTAAGGAGATGTAGGAGAAACTAAATGAGAATTCAGATAAAGGTCTTATATTCCCAATTGCTTCACCATGGGGTGCACTAGTCCTATTCATCAAGAAGAAGGATGGGTTAATTTTCCTCTGTATTGATTTTCATGAGCTCAATAAGAACATGATATAGAATAAGTGTCTTCTTACATAGATTGATGACTTGTTCAATCAATTCTGTGGAGTCCAATACTTCTATAATGTGGATCTTTTTTCATTATATTTTCAAGTAAAGGTACAAGGTTCAGGAACTAAAATTTCATAATAATTCCATTTTGACTCACTAATGATCCATCTATTTTCATGGACTTAATGAATAGATTGTTTAGGGATTACCTAGAAAAATTTATAATAGTCTTTATAGATGATATTATTACCTACTCCAAAATCAAATAGGAACATGAGTAGCATTTGAATTTTTTACTAAAAACCTTACAAAAAGAAAAGTTATATGAAAAGAACAAAAAATGAGAGTTTTGGATGGAGTAAGTAACATTCCTTAGGCATGTTACCACTAAAAAGGGGTATCTATAGATCCTTTAAAAATAAAGGAAATAATAGTATAGATAAAAACAATATCTGTTCTGGAAATTCATATTTTCCTTGGATTATATGGGTACTATCATTGATTTTTGAGAAACTTCTCATGATTTTCAATCCCACTAACCAAGATAACTTGAAAGGGAGTGAATTTTTTTTAGACTGGTGAATACGATGAGAGATTTAAAGAGTTAAAGAATAGGCTAATCATTCAACCTATTCTCAAATTAACCACCAGTGGGTAAGTATTTTTGATCTACATGAACATGGTTTGTGTACTCATGAAAGATAAAAAAGTAATGAAATATTCTTCCCACCAATTAATGATCCAGGAACATAACAACCCAACGCATGATCTATAATTGGCTATAGTGATCGTTGCTTTAAATATTTGGAGACATTATCTCTATAGGTAGAAGTGTGACATATATACGAAGCATAAAAGCTTAAAGTATATATCCATGCAAAAAGAACTCAATATAAAGCAATGAACTTGGTTAGAGTTGTTCGAGTATTATGATTGTTCAATCCATTACTATATTGTAAACATGAATAAAGAAGCATATGATCTAAGTATAGAGGATCTTGCAACCCTATCTATGATGAGGATTGAAGGGGATCTAATCCATTTAGACATTTAAAGTATGTAAATTAGAATAATAAAAGTATATTTATCCCACCTTTCTCAAATAACTACTCAACCATCCATTCTTGAGAGGATCAAGGAGGCCTAAATAGACAATAAGGAGCTATAATGAAAGGTAGAAAATATTTTAGAGTTAAAATTTGATAATAATGGATTCATAAGGTATGAAACCAAGATATGTATCTCATTAAAACTTGAAATTAATAGGGAACTTCTAGATGATGTTAATAGATCATCCTTATCTATTCATCTAGGAATTACTAAGATGTATTGGGATCTAAAGTAAAACTTATGGTGGGATAACATAAAGAGGGAGATTATAAAATTTGTATCATGATTATTAGTATAACAACAAGTCGATGATAATTGGTATAAGTATAAGGGTATGGTAAAATCATTTCCCATATTAGTATGGAAATGGGATAACATAACCATATATTTCTCCATTGGAATCCCCACGACATATAAAGGTAATAACGTCTTCTGGGTGGTAGTCAATCACCTTTTAAAGTCAGTGAAATTTATTGATATCAGGGAATATTTATCTACTAACAAGCTCACTAATATATATATATATAAGTGAATTGGTCAGACTGCCCAGAGTACCACTCTCTATTGTATCTGACTGAGATATAAGTTTTACCTCAATGTTTTGGATAAGCCTTCAAATAGTGTAGTGCATAAAGATAAGTTTTAGTACTACTTATCACTCCCAAATTAATAGTCAGTGTGAGAGAACCATTAAAAATCTTGAGGTTATTCTGAGATCATGTCCAATTTATTTCCATGGATATTGGGATCATCACCTTCCCCTAGTATATTTCTCATATAAAAATAGTTTCTATTCTAACATCAAATTGCACATTATGAGGATATGTATGGGAAGAGGTTTCAGACTCCATATTTTTAGGATAAAGTTAGATAGAGGATGATTATGGGAACTTATCTTATACAATATATGACATAGATAGTTCAATCCATTTAATTTATAATGAAATTCACACAAAGTCGATCGAAAAAAATGCAGGAAATCATTGATGAGACCTAGAGTTTAAGGTTAGAGATAATGTGACCCTTTTTATATCCCCATGTAATAAATTCATGAGGTTTGGGAAGAAGTGAAATCATAGTCCAAGATACCTCTTCCCATTTGAGATCATTGATTTCATCAGATCTTTGGCTTATTCATTAGCACTCCCACCTAACTTATCTCAAGTGTGTGATATGTTCCATGTATCACTCTTGAGGAAGTACATACTAGACCCATCATGTGTACTGAATCTAGAGGTCATACCCTTGTAGAATGATATATCATATGACGAGTATCTATTGAATATCTTAAATCATAGATACAATATTCTATGAAATATGACAACTCACCTGGTCAAAGTTTTTTGGTAGGGACACAAGTTTGAGGAAGCAACTTGGGAGCTGGAAAAGGAGATAAATTAGAAGTACCTTCATCAATTTTAGGGTATAGAATAATATTTATAGGGTGATTTTTATTAAGGTTATAATAATTTAACATCTTGGACTTTTATAAATGAAATTCCCTTTTTGAATGAATAGATTTCTTATTGAGTAATGTAGTTATTGAATGCACCTGAACCACTTTGGTTATTTTACACCTTTATAAAATATATCTAGTTATATTTAAAAGTCTATTAATAACATTAATAATTGATAATATAGTCATTATATATTGACTATTAAGATTATTAAATATTAATTGTTCTGATAAATTCTAATTGACACAAACAGAAGAAGTGATGGCCTCGACAAATAGGACCATACCCTATGAAGCCCAATTATTGGAGCTTTTGAGGGACATGGCATCACTAGAGTTTTCCCTTGACCAATCCCATGTTGAAATACAAAAAATAAAACACAAACAAAACCATTTACTATATAATTTTAATCTTATTGAGATCATTTCCAAAACCATGTTTGTTGAACCACCCCAAGAAAGTGTCACTATCTCACACCTTACCCTTAGAGTGTATGCTTGTGTAATAAGGGGTCATATATCTATAACCTCGTAGTATGAATTTTTATCTTTTATTTTTAATAAAATAATAATTATTTTAATCCATTTTCATTATTACTTAATATATACAATTATATACGAGTTGATGAAAATTTAATTTGTATACAACCAAAACAGTATTTTTGAGAAATATATGGTTTTAAAACTCTTTATGATAAATTAAATAATTCTAAAATAAATATTAATTTCATGTAATATAACTATTAAATAATATTTATTTATATAAAACTTTTAATTTAATTTAATTATGTTCAATTTAATATATATAAGGATCAAGAAATTATTATTATCATAAAACCAAGTATTTTCCATAAAATAAGGATTTTTATTTAAAAGTGTAAATTATAATATTTAGATGATTATTTTGATAAAATAAATATTATTTTTGAATTCATAACATCTAAATTATTTAATGGTGATTTTTTAAGAAATTTCTAAGACATCTGAATTTTTGGGTAAAAATAAAATACGGTAAAAAGATATTATTGGTATTATGACATAATAAAGACCCAAAAGTGATGTAATAAATGTCATAAAAGGTATAATATATATATATATATATTAACTTTAAAATAATATTTTTTTTATGTTATTTTTTTAATTTTATAAACCCTTAATAAATCCTCAAAAATGCATATTATATTTTATGTTTTTAAAAAAACTATTTATGAACAGTGCTCTCTTCCACATCACCCATGGTATTATTTCAATATTTTAGGTTCATGGAATTATAAAAAATTTAAAACCACTCCTATTTGGTATAAACCATGGTAAAACCCAAGAGAATTTTTTTGGTTTTTATTATTTTTTTTATAGAGTCCAAAACCTATGTTTAGAAATTAATAAAGAATTCCCATATTTTTTCTATAAATACCCACTTAAACTCCCACACCTATTCACTAAAAACCCATTAAGAACAAATTTAATCTACTTATACCCCTCCAAATATCTCTCAATTTTTTAACAAGATCTTCAGAATACCCTCCCAACATTTTATAAGCACCCTCTCAAGGTAAGGGTATTCTCTACTCCACTTTATTCGAGCATTTTATTTATATTATGTCATTTTATTTTCAATTATTCATGTTGGGATATATTTTTTGACATCTGTTTTTATGTATTTATTATTTTATATTAATTTTATATCACATATTACTCTCATTAAATGCTTCCATGAATCTTTTTGTACACTCGTTATGCTGTTGAAATTATCCGGTGATTTTTTATGCCATACATTTACGTATTGAATACTCATCCCTATTTCCAATTAAGTGAATTCATCTAAATGTACCTATACTTAACTAATTGGTTGACTACATGTATGTAACCCACACTCTTTAATTATGGTATTAAAATATATAAAATTGGTTCTTATATTGTATGATCTATGTGGCGGACTTATGTAAGTACCTGATATGAATGTGATGGGTGGACCTGAAATTATATATCACTATAATGTATTGGGTAGGTTTCAATATCATGATATACCATTTATGTTTTATGGGATTTTATCCTAAGAACCATATTTTATGATGTAATGGTGGTTAGCCTTGAATTATTATTATGATTTCATGTTTTATGTTGTTCACAAATTCCTATATTGCATTGATGTCGTCATCTTATATCATTCTTCAATGATCATTTTTATGATTCTCACCCATTTTATGTCACATTGATATTCTTCTAAAATAAAATGTATTAATTTTATTATTTTATTATTTTATTATTTTATTATTCCATTACTGGGATTTATATCTCACCCCTTACTTATGTATATCCCCAGGTTATCTCATACAGTATTAGAATATTGATGGAATATAAGGGAATGTTTTGGAGTTTTTAAATAATGTTTTTATACCCATGTTTCTGGTTATTATGTTATGTATCTAATTACACAAATACAGTAGTCATTTCAATATTTTGGGATTGTTTTATGAGTCTTTTTATATAATAAATCAACAATTATTGTGTATTAAAGATATGGGTTTTTATACGCTATGGGTGATTGAATATTCTTATGGGTATCACCTTGATCAGGGAATAAATATATGAGGAATCAAGGTAAACTCATACCAATTTTTTTTAGTGTGTTTTATATTTTTTAGTATATTAGGGTTTTGGATTACTATTTTTCTCTTCCTCTACAACTCTTTTCTAGGTATTAAGGAAGCATTGGTGTATTAAAGAGGAGACCTAGGAGTGGGAGTCAGATGTACCAGCCTAGTAGTCGTAGTTTTTCAGCGATGAGACCTAGTGACTCTTCTCAAGGTTAATAAATACTTATAGTGGAGGGGGTTTTAATGGACCAAAAATTTTATATATCATTTTTTGAATCATTTTTTTCCTTAAATTTGTTATTATTTTCTACATTAAGATATGTTCTAGGGGTAGTAGGGTTCAATAATTGATTATAGAAGTGTACTATGGTTAACCAGCATAGGGTTATTGGGTACCTAGTTTATGTACATTGGGTACTCAGTGGCCTAGGAAGTAGGTTTATATGGAATTATGCCAACCATCTAGAAATTGAGGGTGTAATGTGTGGCTTCTAGAGAATCGGGCACCTGATACAGGTTGACTGAGTACCTGGTGTGTTCTGTGTACGTTTTTTAGTGGAATTTTTTAAAATTACCCAAAAAACCCTTTAATCCTTATCTTATCCTTAATTGACCCCCACTCATCATTGGATTGATTTTGGGTTCCCCCAAGGATTATTACGATGCTATAAAATCTCATATCCCTTGTTTAAAATGCCTTCCATCTTCAAAGAACTCTCTTGTTAATTCTAACCTTATTTTAGTCCTTGGTGATGGGTTATCTCGTTACATTATCCATATTGGTTCCAAATCAAAAATTCAAAGAGTTTTTGTTTAAAATTAGGGATTAAATTGATTTATTTGAATTAGGTAATGATGTTTTGTGAGTGTGATTCCTTATACTAAAGGTAGGAATTCCATACCATAGTACAACGTTTATATATAGTTGAATAGAATTCCATGCATGTGGGTGTGTCTATTGCCTAAAATTGTTCCAAATTGGTGTCAAAGTTGTTGGGATAGTCTAAATTGATGTAATTAACCTCTTAGAGGATATTTATGGGTGAATTTAATTGATCATGATGACAAATTTTCTTATTCCATGGTGTGAGGTAGAGTTATCCTTTTTTTTGGTTTTTCCTACTGTGAATTGTTTTCCTCGGTTGGGTCCTATATAACCTGATGGATTTTTTTAAAGGTATGGATGTTGATTCCATTCAATATTAAATGTGTTTATAAGGGAATAATGGCTAGTTTAAGTGACCTATAGGGGTAGAGTTGGGAGTTTCCAATGGGAAACCCATGTAGCTTACTTGTGTTAGAGGTGATTTGTTGGGACAAGTGGTTAGTCATAGGGAAATACATAATTACTTGATATGTTATGTTGCTTGTTATATTATTTATTGGGATTGATGAGGTTCTGAATACATCCTGAGTGAGAGGATGTTTTCCTAGGAAATAGTTGTAACCACATCATGAGTGAGAGGATGGTGGCTCATGAGGAGACTATATAACCACATACTGAGTGAGAGGATGGTGTCTTGTGAAGCATTGTCATGGGATCATGGGTGTTCATGTTTCCCTAAGTGAGAGATTTGGGCACCTTTATGATGATGTGTGACCTCACATGGGTGAGAGTGTGTGTTTTAGGACTCGAATTGGGACCATTCATTGAGTAATAAGGCATCGGTCATGTTCTAAGATTTATATATGGTATGAGATGACACTTCCTTTCGTTATAGAGATGAAACAGCAATGGTTGGGGTTTGTAGTGGCCTAGTCAGTGTATGATGACTTGATATAGATGTATGATTGCTTTTTTACATATTTATATCAATTCATATGCTCTTATATATATTTCACTTATACTAAGGGTGTGTTTGTGGTGTCCTACTGGTTTTACTACTCTCACCCTGCATGGGCACCCTAGAGTGTGTGTGTGTGTGTCAATTTTGTTGTTAGGGATCCATCCAAGTGAAAGGGACCTATGTAGGTCAATTGAATAGGTGTATAAAATTGGAGATAGATGTAATGTCAGGACATACTTGGGTTTTTTTGTTCCTCTTCTCACTTTTTACATTTTTATATCACATTTATTTATCCACTACCTATGAGGATCCTATTTTTACTAGACATATGACTAACATGTAACGCCCCGACCCCAGCTACCCAGAGTTAGTGCATTATTACGTAACGTTGGCATGATCACAAAAGATCAAGTCTCAAAAGACCGATTAGTTTAGTAGCTTTGGAAACACTAGATACATTTATAAGTCTTACATTACATCATAAAGTAAAAAAAACTACAACAACATCTTGTCTTCATATCCCCTCATACTATCCCTGTAGGTCATTCATAATATACTTCTTCACATCCTGGAAAAATTAAAACATTGGAAGGGGTGAGCTCAGATGCTCAGTAAGGATAACAATGTAGAAGAATCTTTCATAAATAAACATTAACATTTAAGGCAATGTATAACTAAATCAAAAGCCTTTTAAACTTGAACTTCCGCATAATATGGAAAAAATAAAATGAAATAATGTCATTTACTTATTCACATGGATATTCTACTAGTCGAATAATCACATGAAATATCAATAACCACTTTCATAATGATGGAATGCATAATGCCAGACTATCATAACCATGTAGCCAAGGCCTCGTGCCAATACTACAAATAAGATTTTGTCAAGGCCTCGTGCCAAGACACTAGTTTGTCTCATGAGACCTACTGATGCATCGAGGAGCTATAGTGGGATCCACCCATCACTTATTAAGTCCAATGCATTCCTTATATGAAAAGGATTAAACATATCATAAACCATAACATAATCGTATCACATAAAACATACATAAAGGAAACATAACATTTCCACATTTCAATCACAAGATATAAAGACAACACATTGATATAATAAAACCATTTTCAATACCAAAATAAAAGAAAAGTAAAACTTGGTATTTATTTTTCATTTAAAAAAAATTATGGCTTGTAGAGGAAGCTGAAACTCAAATAATGGTCACTGCGGCAGAGAAGTCATTGTCATCGCATACGTACGACAAAAAAACATTCCCTTTTGTCGTTTAGTAAAATTATTTGTATAAAAAATATTCCTTTTGAATAAATGTAAAAGTCAAAGGGGTTTATACATCGTATAAAAGAAAGTTGTGTATAAAATAAAATATGTCTCAATGAAAGGAGATTGAGACGAAGTCCTTACAAATATCATTTTTTAGATAAAATAGATCTATTATGTGTATTCACTATAATTACACATAAATAAAGTACAAATACAAGATAGGACATAATAATATCATGACATAATTTGAAAGTAGGAGATTAACCCAAAGAAAGGAAATTGGGTTAAGAAGTTCCCTTACCTCGTGTCCGACTTGACTCGATCATTATTTAATCTCCTAAACAATAAACTAGAGTTAATTTATACTTGATTAAGAAACTTTTTCAAGTTCATTATTCCTTTTATATCTCTTATTACCATGTTATAAACATTATGTAATTATTTATGTTAATAATGGTCGTTTTGTCGATCTTTGGTACTTGAGTCAAAAATAACATCTTATAATTACAAGTTGTTCATGTGGTAAAATATCCATTATATCCAGAATTATATTCATTATTTAGACATAATATATATCATATATATCCATTATATACATGAATTTATAATATTACATAATATTTAGAGATAAGAAATGAAATGCACCGTTCATGGAGACGGTAATCCATACGTATGCATGAACGCTACTTTCATTTATATTTCATATTTAATGGAATTAAAACTAAATGAGATATATATATTATAATTAAAGTATAATATATATGTTATATAGGTCACATAAGTTCATTTATTTCATTCTTTATACATTCCATGTACTGCATGAATGAGTCACATCACTTGAGGGGGCGGTAGTCCACACTTCCTCAAATGAAATTATCGCATTTTCACAACATGCAAAGCATAAAGGTATGTTTTAAATGTAAAATAAAGAAGCTTAGAGAGGAAATAAATATAATATATATAATAAATAAATATAGTTCCATCATAATGGCCACCATGAAAGGTGGTAGGAGAAGATAGAACAATCATCGTTTCGTGAGGCAGTAATTCGCCATCCACAGAAACAGTATGTTCTTTAACCATTATATGGAGGTTTATTTAAGTATATCTCTAATACATAACATAAAAACATCCTAGTATATTTAAGATACTAGTTTTGTTACAAAATAAAGTAATAAAAATATTTTAGGGGGTTGTAGAAGCAAAATAAAACAAAAGAGAATAAGTGAAGACATTACCTTTAAATCGGGTAACTCTTTTTTATTTGATCCAAAGGCTTCCTTGGGAAGACTTATGCTCAAAGTGAGGCTTATAGGAGTAATAGAGGGAAGTTGAAAGAGTATTTTGGTAGAGTTTTTAGGAGCCAAATGTCTTGAATGTGTGAATAAGGTGGTAGAGGTGGGGGCCTTTTATAAGAGGAGAGGAGGGGCACTCTTGGAAAGTCATGAAATGTTACTTTATTATATAATGAGTTTCGGATTTTAAAGGTCCCAAAATTATATATTTAGAGGATAGAGTGATAAGGGTTCAAAATATACTCATAAAATATGTTTTTGACAAGTTTAAGTCTTAGATTTTACATTATCTTTTCATTTTATTTAAATCGTTAATTAATGAGGTAATCGCTACATCATCATGGTGTCATCAAACATTTAATTTATTTATTGTCTAAAAATTATAAAAAATATATCATGATGTAGGAAATCATTTTATATTTATAATGAATATTTATTGTCAAAAATTAAACTTATATAACCCCATGTAATAATTTTTTTAGTAAAACAACACATGTTTGTGACAATTTTATTTTTACTTTAAATAAAAAGTTATTAATGTCATTTTCTTACACAAGTGCCTCAATGGGGTCCCCAAGTTGACCCATGGATTTTCTTGGTCAGACATGACTCATACAATAACGTTAGGACAAGTGTAAAGGTAATTTCATATTATTAAAACATTATATTTACCTTAAATTACACTAATTACCTTTAATCGCGATTAATAAAACTTAAAAGTTACTATTCACCTAAAATTATTTTAATCTAATTGAACCACATTTTACTTCCTAATTACAATGATGTATGTCAGATTTTGGAAATTCAAATCACAGAGGTGGTAAGATTTCATTTAAACGAAAAATCAGTTTTTTAACTACCACTTAGTGGTTTCACTATTCATCAAAAATCGAAGTTTTTCAGAACAATACCAAAAATTCACCCTAAGCTATAATTTATATTCTAAATTAAAAAATGATGTCTATTTTAAAAAAATTAAAAAATATAAGTTGCATTAATTAATTTTATAATTAATTCCCATTGTCAAAACAAATAGCGTGTTTTTAAGAAACAATATCAATCAAAAGATTGACAATTGTTTATGTCCAATTTCAAAGTGAAATTAATTCTAATGACCACCATTGGATAAAATGGTAAAAATATATTCTAATTATACTTTAAAACCACTAAATATTATAACTTATCACTATAAATTATTTTGATTAAAAAATTTGTTTTTAAGAATTTTTACTATTCATAGAAAATTGGAAGTTCTCAGAAAATTACAAAAAAATCAACTTAGGATAATTTCGATATTCCGAATACAAAAATGAAGTCCATTTTGAAATATAAAATTTATATAATTTCCAAAAGTGGGTATTACTATTCGTAACGGCTAATTTTATTGGTCGCGGTGTGTTAGAATCTCGAACTTGCGTATAATGCAAACTATTACATTATTGAAAGAGAAGCATACCATGGAAGCTTTGGGTGTTACATTCTCCCCTCCTTCAATAAATTGCGTCCTCGCAATTTGAAATTTTTCATTGAAAATAAAAGGTTGAAAATAGAAAATACCATTGTGGAAAACCCACATCAGAAATAGGGTTAATAAAAATATAACTTTAAAGAATGAAAGAGAAGTACCAAGGTCACCCGAGATAGCCCATACTAGGATTATATGAAAATATGAATATGGAGGAAAAATAAACCATAAAGTTCTGATGGAGATTTATAGAAAACAGGATTAGGATAAAGTTAACTACAAGAAAATCACAAACTTGTGATTGGTTAAACGGTCATTGAGTCCCCAGTTGGAAAATTTAACCAACAACATTTTTGTTTTAAGTTACCTTTAATAATGTTGAGGAATTTATTTAAGAGATTTACAAAGAACATACGGAAATATAGTTACTTGTCATGTAGACTTTCATTCTTTAATAAATTTTTACCACAAATCCATCTTTCACTCCAAATGGTAACAGAACTCAAAAATATTCTATTTATCCTTATTTTATAAGGTTCCAAATATTAACACATAAGATTTAGATTAGGAAAACTATTTTGTAATAACCAGGGACTTCCTGTAGGCTAGTGGTAGGTAATAAAGGTATGTCACACTATGGTTGTGGGTTCGATTCCTGCAGCTTTGTCCGACGCGACGGGTTGTCCACCGACCTGGAGGTTGTCCTTTTCCCAAAAATATAGTATTATAATATTCCAAAAATAATCTTCAGAAATTTTTTAACCATAAACAATACTATCCAAAGTTCAACATAATCCATTCCAACCTTTATAGTTATCCAAAAAACCTCTGTCCAAACTTTCTCTAAAAGTTCTCTAAATTCCAAAATCAATTGTAACATCAGATTCCCCGAATAAATTAATGTTTCTCTTATTCTCACATACTAAAAATATTATTACCTTCATCATATTAAAACCTTAATGAAAACAACAAGTACTGCAGTACAATCCTTATATATATCACATTATTCTTATAACCAGAATATAATCCTTGAGTCCAAAAGCACTAATAATTATTCAACTTCAATTGTAGTAACAGCATAAGATTGGCCTTGATCCCTTGGCCTTTTATGAGGTAAGTTTCACTTAGGAAATTCATTTTCATAATTCCCCATTTCCCTATAATTGTAGCATTCGACATTGATAGTCTCTTTCTTTCCCTTGCAATCATGAGCCTGGTGACCTTTTTCTCCACATTTATAACAAACTCTCATTCCTTTTAGGCATGTACCAGGGTGATTTTTCCAACAATTATCACATAATGGAAAATCTTTCCTTCCCTTTTTCCCTTTATCTATCTCTTGTTCCACTGTTCTCTTCTTCACTTGCTTTACTTTGTTGTCATAAGACTTAGAGAATTCCTTTTCTGTCTTGATAGCACACGAGACTATATCTTCGCACGACGAGAAGGTTTATGAGACTAATTCTCAACAGAGAAATGGTTTTAACCCATCAATGAAACGATCAATCTTACTTCTTGGGTTACGTATATAATCTGGTGTATGCCTCGCTAACCTTGTAACGTTAGCCTCATACTTTGTGACATTCTCATCCTCTTTCTGCCTCAGACTCAGAAATTGTCTTTCCATATCTTCTTCATGGTCATGTGGAAAGTATTTTTCTAAGAAAATTTCCTTAAACTCCCTCCATTCCATACTTGATACTTTTTCATCTTCCTTTGTGTTTCGAATCAGCGACTACCATTGATCGGCATCTCCAGTGAGGTGGTAAACTGCCATGACAACCTTCTCCCTTTCGCTACTCCCCAAGGCGTGGAATATTTTCTCTAAGGAGTTTATCCATTGCTCAGCTACTAATGGATTTTTACCCCCATTAAATTTTGGCGGTTGTTGCCTAATGAATCGGTCTAACATTGATCCTCCACGTTGCGGATCAGGGTGCTCCATACGATTAAGGTTATTATTCATAACCCGAGTGAGTTTTCCAAGTATGGTGATAAGCTGATCAGCACCAGTTGTATCACCAGCTCCACTATAATTATCTCGAGCAGGAGATAAATCCCTACTTGGAGTGTGTGCATTGATACAGTTTCCATTCCTTCCACTAGGCGCCATTTATAAACAATGGCATAAACTAGATTAGTTTATGAATCAAAATACATAATTTCATACTTGTAAAACACTTAACATAAATTGAATAGTTTATGGATATAATCCATAGTCATAAAAATGTTTTCTTTGAGGAAGTATATACTCATAAACCCTTCATAATGGTTTGTAAATAAAATGAGAATAATCCTAAGCATATCCCCCGAGAGTATCGTAACCAAGAGTGCAGCAAGGCCCGTTGTCGTGCACCAGTTCTCGTTCGAGTCTAGCTCAAGCAGTGTTTTTGGTTTTTACCCCTAGGTACATTTGTGCTAGAGCCGCCTCTACCTACTCGTATCCATACAGGGATGTATTTCTCGGAAAACTCACAAAAATCTTTATAATACCAAAATTATAGGAAGTTCTTCTATACTAATCCTCACAGTATATCTTATGGATATGTGCTCTAATCAGAGTTTTTTTAAATCTAGATTCCAAGGTTAATACTAAACATCCTCTGATACCAACTCTAATGCCCCGACCCCTGCTACCTAGCGTCGGTGCATTATTCCATAACATTGTCATGATCACAAAAGATCAAGTCTCGAAAGGACAATTAGTTTAGTATCCTTGGAAACACTAGATACATTCATAAGTCTTACATTACATCATAAAGTAAAACAAAAATACAACAACATCTTGTCTTCATATCCCCTCATATTATCCCTGTAGGTCATTCATAATATACTTCTTCACATCCTGGAAAAATTAAAACATTGGAAGGGGTGAGCTCAGATGCTCAGTAAGGATAACAATATAGCGGAAGCTTTCATAAATAAACATTAACATTTAAGGCAATGTATAACTAAAAAAACCTTTTAAACTTGAACTTCAGCATAATATGGCAAAAATAAAATGAAATAATGCCATTTACTTATTCACATGGATATTCTACTAGTCGAATAATAACATGAAATATCAATAACCACTTTCATAATGATGGAATGCATAATGCCAGACTACCATAACCACGTAGCCAAGGCCTCGTGCCAAGACTACAAATAAGATTCTATCAAGGCCTCGTGCCAAGACACTAGTTTGTCTCATGAGACCTACCAATTCATCAAGGAGATATAGCGGGCTCCACCCATCACTTATTAATTCCAATGCATTCCTTATATGAAAAGGTTTAAACATATCATAAACCATAACATAATCGTATCACATAAAACATTCATAAAGGAAACATAACATTTCCACATTTCAATCACAAGATATCAATACAACACATTGATATAATAAAACAATTTTCAATACCAAAATAAAAAAAAAGTAAAACTTGGTATTTATTTTTCATTTAAAAAAAGTTATGGCTTGTAGAGGAAGCCGAAACTCAAATAATGGTCATGGTGGTGGAGAAGTCATTGTCACCGCATACGTACGACAAAAAAACATTACCTTTTGTCATTTAGTAAAATTATTTGTATAAAAAATATTCCTTTTGAATAAACATAAAAGTCAAAGGGGTTTATACACCGTATAAAAGAAAGTTGTGTATAAAATAAAATATGTCTCAATGAAAGGAGATCGAGACGAAGTCCTTACAAAGATAATTTTTTAAATAAAATATATCTATTTTGTGTATTAACTATAATTACACATAAAGAAAGTAAAAATACAATATAGGACATAATAATATCATGACATAATTTGAAAGTAGGATATTAACCCAAAGAACAGAAATTGGGTTAAGAAGTTCCCTTACCTCGTGTCCAACTTGACTCGATCGTTCTTTAATCTCCTGAATAATAAACTAGAGTTAATTTCTACTTTCTTAAGAACCTTTTTCAAGTTCATTATTCCTTTTATATCACTTATTACCATGTTATAAACATTATGTAATTATTTATGTTAATAACGGTCATTTTGTCGATCTTTGGTACTTGAGTCAAAAATAACATCTTATAATTACATGTTGTTCATGTGGTAAAATATCCATTATATACAGAATTATATTCATGATTTAGACATCATATATATCATATATATCCAGTATATACATTCATTTATAATATTACAGAATATTTAGAGATAAGAAATGAAATGCATCGTTCATGGAGACGGTAAGTCATACGTACGCATGAACGCTACTTTCATTTCTATTTCGTATTTAATGGAATTAAAAATAAATGAGATATATATATATTATAATTAAAGTATAATATATATGTTATATAGGACACATAAGTTCATTAATTTCATTAATTTTATTCTTTATACATTCCATGTATTGTATGAACGAGTCACATCACTTGAGGGGGCGGTAGTCCACACTTCCTCAAATGAAATTATCACATTTTCACAACATGCAAAGCATAAAGGTATGTTTTAAATGTAAAATAAAGAAGTGTAGAGAGGAACTAAATATAATATATATATATATATATATCATAAATAAATATAGTTCCATTATAATGGCCACCATGAGAGGGTGAGGCAGTAATTCTCCATCCACAGAAACAGTATGTTCTTTAACCATTAGACGGAGGTGTGTGTAAGTGTAGCTCGAATACTTATCATGAAAACATCCCAGTATATTTAAGATACTGGTTTTGTTGCAAAAGAAATGAATAAAAAGAGTTTAGGGGGTTGGAGAAGAAAAATAAAACAAAAGAGAATAAGTGAAGACGTTACCTTTAAATCGGGTCACTCTTTTTGATTTGAGACAATGGATTCCTTGGGAAGACTTATGCTCAAAGTGAGGCTTCTAGGAGTAAGAGAGGAAAGTTTAGAGATTATTTGGGCAGAGTTTGGTGGAGCCAAATGGCTTTAAGGTGTGAATAAGGTGGTAGAGGTGGGGGCCTTCTATAAGAGGAGAGGAGGGGCACTCTTGGAAAGTCATGAAATGTTACTTTATTATATAATGAGTTTCAGATTTTAAAGGTACCACAATTATATATTTAGAGTATAATGTGATAAGGGTTCTAAATCTAATCATCCAATAGGTTTTTGACAAGTTTAAGTCTATGATTTTACATTATCTTTTCATTTTATTTAAATCGTTATTTAATGAGGTAATCGATGCATCATCATGGTGTCATCAAACATTTAATTTATATAAGGTCTAAAAATTATAAAAAAAATATCATGATTTAGGAAATCGTTTTAGCTTTCCAATTAATATATATAGTCGAAAATTTAACTTATATAACCCCATGTAATAATTGTTTTAGTAAAACAATACATGTTTGTGACAATTTTATTTTTACTTTAAATAAAAAGTTATTAATGTCATTTTCTTACACAAGTGGCTCCATGGGGTCCCTGTAGAGACCCAAAACTTGACGTACATGAACATTACATTAATTTTGCGGAATACTTAGTACATAACAAAAACACACACACAAGGATCATAATAGTTTAGTGTCTTTGGAAACTCGGAACGTAATCTTCTAATCGTGGTGAAAGATCTTCAAAATCTCCCATAAATATCTTCCTTTTTTTACCTAAAACATTTCTTTATATCCTGGGGAAAAGAAAACATAAAAGGGTGATCTCAAATGCTCAGTAAGGGTAAACAAAAGAAATATCAATCACATCGTATTCATAAGAACATAACATTTTGGAAATCATAACCTGCAAAAGAGAGCATAATTTCATAACATGGGATAAATCATGGTAGTGAAATGTAATCACAATAATCATAACTTAAAAACATGAAACTTTTTGGCATTCACACATAATCATAGAGAATCATTTCTTGTTAGTCAAGACTCATTGCCAAGACTATATTAGTGGAAAAATTCCCTTTCTAAATCGAGTAACCCTCGTTTCAGTCCTGTTTCACTGAACCGGTATAACCTACCATTCCAGCCATGTCTATCTCATGAGATATAAAATCTTTACCCAATGCATTGGAGGGAGATATAGTTCCCAACTATCTCATAATGATACCATTCTTATGTGTGCCACAAATTCATAAATCATACATCATTGCATAACCCATGTAATAAAAATGGGATTCTTAAACAACATGAAATCATAAAACAATTAATATAAGATAAAGGAATTCATAAAAATATTTCCATCACAACATAATCAAATCAATGTAATAAATGGGATAAAAACAGAACCCTTTATTATCTTAGATGGAAAATAATTTTGATAAAACACTTGAACTCCATTCTTGAAGAAAATATCCTTTCTACTTCAAAAACATTTTCCTTTCTTAACATGTCTTAAAATTTTAAACTAAAAGAAGTTTATTAAAAATAAACTTGAAAAATTGTAAAGGAAGATTCTTGGAAATAATGTTTTAAAAATCCATTCATGCCGTATATGTTTAAAAAAAACATTTTTCTCGTACTTTTGTTGGAAAAGTCAAAAAGTACCTCGTACGAAAAACGACAAAAGATTCTTTTCATATCTTTTACTAAAAACACACCGAAGGGTAAAATTTGATTTAAAAAATTGTAGGTGGATGGAAATAATATTACATATTGAGGAAACATGTATGTGGATGATAAAATACACCCCAGTAAATTTCAAAGTATAAACAATCCCGGATAAAAATGAGATTGTGATATTTCCCTTACCTTAGGTCCGATTTGCTTTGTACGTGTCCGAATCTCCTGTATAATGGTTTAAATAATGTTATTGACTTATTCCAGAATCATACATATTGAAATGATATCATATATGGTCATATTCTTAGCTTCTTGTTAGTAATATTTCATTGTTACTTGTTACTCGGGTCTTTATTGCCTTTTGTTCTTATGCGTGTTTTGCCGAATACATTCTTATTCTTCTTTTAAGGTTATAGATACCTTATATCCAGAATGGTATTAGTGTAACATATATCATATTTATTCATTCAATTCATTTATATAATTACTTTGTAATGATTATCATGTAGAACGAGTCGCATCACATCGTGGAGACGGTATTCCGTACGTACGCACGAGTGATGATATCGTTCCTTTGATCGTGGAACTGTATTGGAGTATATATATATTATTTCAGTATCAATATTACTTTATAATAATCATAAATAGTTACTCATTACACCATTATACCCATCCTTGTAAGGTGGTGGTGGAAAATAGATTACACCACGGCGTGGAGATGGTATTCCGTACGTACGCACGCGCGGTGATTTCTTTTTCCGTAGGATGGATAGATGGTGAAATAGGGTTGTTTCATACTTAAAATAACATATCAGTATATGAGTGATACTGATTTTATTACTTCATAATGAAACAACCTAAGAAGAAGAAGTGGAAGAAGAAATAAAGATGAAAGAATTGGTAACGGTAATTACCTCTACTTTGAAGCGCCTCTTTGAGACCTCCTCTTAGGGAACTAAAATTGGTCTTTGAGGAAGACCAGAACCTCTAAGATGTTGCTAGGGAAGTGGAGAAGAGATTTTGGCAGGGGTTGTCTGAGCTTGAGTGCTCAAATTGGTGTGAGGAGAAGGGGGAGGAGGTACCCTTTTATAAGGGAGGAGAGGGGCACCTTAGGAATATCTCAAAATATTATTTTATATTAAAGTCAAAATCGGTTTATAATGGTTCCAAAGGGTCTTATTTAGAATCTAAAGTGGGGATGGGTCGAAATACTATCATCAAATATGATTTAGACAAGTTTAGGGTATTATTTTAACCTTATCAATTAGATTTAACTCCAAGTTAAATAATTTAACATTTACCGTGTCTTTTTGTTTTCTTTCCCTATATGGTTAATACACTTACTATAACATGCCAAACGAACCCCAAATTGTTTATTATTAATATATATATCCTTATCTAAGTTATTTGGCCGAACCTTAGATTTTTAGGAATAAAATAACAATTAATAATATAATATTTTATTTAAAAACTATTTTGTGTCAATTTTGACACTATTTGATATATGATTTTTGTGAAAGTCATAACAGAATTATATGTTCGAACCAAGTTGATTAAATCAACACTAATATATCATAGTAACCAATAAAATTAGTGTAATTCATAAAAAGTCTCAAATTACATTTATTTTGGTGTTTATAACATCAATTATGTCAATATTTCATAAATAAGATAATTACTACATCATCTTTGTGTCATAAATAAATTAAATTATTTGATGTCTAAAAATTACAAATAAAATACCATTATGTAGGAAATCTTTTTAGATTTCTAATGAATATTTACAATCCAATTTATCTTATGCACAACCTTATATAAAAAATATTTTAGTAAATAAACTTTGATTTTAACTCTTTTAACTCTTCTTTGAATTAAATAATAATAAATGTCCTAATCTAATCCAAGTGGGCCTAAATGATAATATTTTACACTTAAGGTTGTTTTTGGTCGAAATACACTTGTCCAATAGAATTAGGACAAGTGTTAGGGTAATATTAATATCATTTTTACCCTTAATTACCCTATTTACTTTTAACCGTGGTAAATAAAAGAAAAAAGTTACTATTCACCAAAAATTATTTTCATCTCATTGAACCACATTTTACTTACTGACATCAACTGTGTCTCTCGGATTTTTGAAATTCCATTCACAGAAGCGGTAAAATTAAGTTTTATGAAAAATTCAGTTTTTTTAACTACCACTTATTAGATTCACTATTCATTAAAAATTGATGTTTTTCAGAACAATGCCAAAATTTCATCCTAAGCTATATTTCATATTCTGAATTCAAAAATTAAATCTATTTTACCAAATTCATAACATAGAAGTTTCATTAATTAATTTTATAATTAAATCCCGCTGTTAAAATAAATAGCGTGTTTTTAGGAAACAATATATATCAAAAGATTGACACTTGATTATGTCTGGTTTAAATGTGAAATTACAACCAATGACCAACATTGTATTAAATTGTAAAAATATATTATAAATATACTTTAAAACCACTCAAATTAATAATTTATCACTATTAATTATTTCGATTAAAAAAGTTGTTTTTAATTATTATTTAGTAATTTTCACTATTCATCAGAATATGAAAGTTATCCGAAAAGTACCAAAATTTCACCCTAAGCTAATTTCGATATTACGAATCCAAAAATGAAGTCCATTTTGAGAGCTAAAATTTCTAAAATTTTTAAAAGTGGTTATTACTATTCATAACGGCTAGTTTTAATAATATTTTAATAGCATATCGTTGTTTCGTGAAACTCAGTATTGCGTACTACACACGTTATCGAGGAAGGTTGCGATTGCGTGTAATGCAAGGCAAGTCAAGGATGCATGTTGTGAAAGCTCTTTCTGGTGTAGCGTACAACACAAGACATTAATAAAATTAAAAAGAATAGTTTTCATAAAATCTCGGGCTGTTACATTCTACCCCCCTTAAAATGAATTTCGCCCTCGAAATTCGTCGGGGTTATAAATGGTTTACTATTCGAAAGTTTCTTTAATAGAAACCCACATCGTAAAAAGGAATATCAAAACCAATCATTAAAAACAAAAGTATGAAACGTAACGGTTACCCAAATAAAGTAATCATTGGGTTTCCACATAGGTGAAAATATGGATATGGAAGAGAAATCTAACCATCATGTTCTGATGGAGAGTGGTAGAGAACATGGCTATGGAAAAGCCAGCAATCACAAAGCCATAAATTTGTGACGATCTAAGGTACCATCTGATTCATCAAATATAATATCACTAGGACAACATTTTTGGTTTTCAAGATCATTTCCGTAAAGTTAAATACTTACTTTATTTTGGTACAATCTCACTGTTGTTCGTGCCTTTAACAATTTCCACTTCATCTCTTAAATAAATGAAGTTGAATTTGTTATTTGTGAAGTGTTAGCATATCATGTGATAGAATGAAGGGTCATTCCATCTGTCTCAATCAAAAGGTTAGCAAAAAATTATATACATAAGTCGATCTATAGTGAGATTAATCATATATGGTTCCTAAAATGGACTTATACATCATATGTCATATAGCTTAATATAATAAAACTAGTTTCTACTAAACAGGGACTTCCTGTAGGCCAGTGGTAGGCGATAATGGCCAGTCGCACTTCGGTTGTGGGTTCGATTCCTACAGCCTTGTCCGACGCGATGGGCTGTCGCCCGTCCTGCAGGTTGTCCTTTTTCTAAAACTACATTACTATAACATCACATCAATAATATCGAATAAAAAAAATTTCTATCCTTAAACAATACTCACTTATGTCCAACATAATCCATTTCAATCTTTAGGCTTATCCATAATACTGTAGTCCACTCTCATAACATAGTGAAAACGATTATCAGATATTTAACACCATCGTCGATCCCCATATATCATAAGATATGTTTTGTTGGTCACATTCCAAACATTCAAAGTCCTTAATCATGTATTCTCTTGAATACCTTAGTGAAAACATGAATGCAGTTTAAAGTTAACACTTTCCACATACCAATATCCTCAAAATTCTATATACTCAAACCATGATATCACTTAGTCCTTATATCAATCATGAGCTCATGAATACTATTAAACATTTCATTTTCTCGTTTTCACTTCATTATGCGCATATCATCTTATTTCCAAAAAATATCTCAATCACTTTGAATACCACATCAATAAATATTGCAATACTCAATGATACAACATTATTTTGGAATCCCATTACATAAACACTTAATCATTCCACCACATCGTTGCCATATTCAACATCGCCAATAGTGATCGCATGTGACTTCCCTTGGTCCTTTGCCTTAAGCGGTTGCTCATGTTGATCATCACTAACCCTTGGATTAGGGCATTTATTAGCATAATGCCCCATTTCCTTGCACTTGAAGCATTGAAGTGTTGGTGGTGCGTTCTCTGCAGTGTTTGCTTTATTCACATCATTAGAAACCCTTTTTCTATTACTTCGACACTCAGCTGCTCGATGACCTTCTTTTCCACACTTAAAACATTTTCTAGTCCCTTTAAGACAATCTCCACCATGCTTCTTTCCACACTTTGTGCATAAGGAAACATTCATCTTCTTTTCACCATTATTCCGAGATTTCTCCTTGAACTCCATCTTTCATTTCTTGTCAAAACCATGAGATGGATATGTAACACCAACTTCCATTTCTACCTTGATAGCACAACGCACAATTTCTTCATAGCTACTAAAGTCTCTTATAGCTAATGCCCTTCGAAGACTTGGTTTTAAGCCACTGAAAAATCGATCAACTTTACTTTCAGGTTGGATGATAATTCCAGATGCATACCTTGCAAGTCTTGTAAAATTTGCTTCGTATATACCAACAGATTCATCATCCTTATGCTTCAGCTCAAGAAACTCCTTTTCCATCTTTGTTCGAAGAATACGAGGGAAGTACTTACTGAAAAATAAGTTCTTGAACTCGTCCCATTCCATGGACTCAATTTCATCCCTTTGCCTCGTATTCTTAATAAGATTCCACCATTGATCAGCATCACCTTCCAAACGATACACTGCTAAGATGACTTTATCATGTTCAGAACATTGAAGAACTGAAAATATCTTTTCAGTGGTACTGATCCATTGTTCAGCAACAAGTGGATCAGAAGACCCACTGAAAGAAGGTGGACATTGCCTCATGAAGGACTCAATAGAATATTATTCCATTCTCTGCTCATTTGGAAGTCCAGAATGATTCATAGCTTGTGTAAGTATAGCAATAAGATTTTCCACTCCATTTCCCATAACATTTGTTTGTTCAGGAGGACAATCATTGCATTGTCCATTGCATTGATCAACACGGTTCCTTCGGGTTCCAGCCATCGTCTAAAACCCAAAAAGAATAGTGTGAGAGGAAAAAATCATAATAAAGGGGGAGTAACTTCAATATCTAACATCTTTGGATTAATTCTATGATCGTTATCGTAATTCTAGTACTATAACCTATACGTATACTTAACCTTAGAGACATCCCTAGACATACCTTAGAAATATCTCTAGGGATCTCACTAAAGTTCTCGCATCCTAGTTTCCAAAGGTTGACTAAACCTTTCCTCTGATACCAACTGTAGAGACCCGAAACTTGACGTACATGAACATTACATTAATTTTGCGGAATACTTAGTACATAACAAAAACACACACACAAGGATCGTAATAGTTTAGTGTCTTTGGAAACTCGGAACGTGATCTTCTAATCGTGGTGAAAGATCTTCAACATCTCCCATAAATATGTTCCTTTTTTTACCTAAAACATTTCTTTATATCCTGGGGAAAAGAAAACATAAAAGGGTGAGCTCAAATGCTCAGTAAGGGTAAACAAAAGAAATATCAATCATATCGTATTCATAAGAACATAACATTTTGGAAAACATAACCTGCAAAAGAGAGCATAATTTCATAACATGGGATAAATCATGGTAGTGAAATGTAATCACAATAATCATAACTTAAAAACATGAAACTTTGTGGCATTCACACATAATCATAGAGAATCATTTCTTGTTAGTCAAGACTCATTGCCAAGACTATATTAGTGGACAAAGTCCCTTTCTGAATCGAGTAACCCTCGTTTCAGTCCTGTTTCACTGAACCGGTATAACCTACCATTCCAGCCATGTCTATCTCATGAGATATAAAATCTTTACCCAATTCATTGGAGGGAGATATAGTTCCCAACTATCTCATAATTATACCATTCTTATGTGTGCCACAAATTCATAAATCATACATCATTGCATAACCCATGTAATAAAAATGGGATTCTTAAACAACATGACATCATAAAACAATTCATATAAGATAAAGGAATTCATAAAAATATTTCCATCACAACATAATCAAATCAATGTAATAATAGGGATAAAAACAGAACCCTTTATTATCTTAGATGGAAAATAATTTTGATAAAACACTTGAACTCCATTCTTGAGGAAAATATCCTTTCTACTTCAAAAACATTTTCCTTTCTTAACATGTCTTACAATTTTAAACTAAAAGAAGTTTATTAAAAATAAACTTGAAAACTTGTAAAGGAAGCTTCTTGGAAATAATGTTTTAAAAATCCATTCATGTCGTATATGTTTAAAAAAAACATTCTTCTCGTACTTTTGTCGGAAAAGTCAAAAAGTACCTCGTACAAAAAATGACAAAAGATTCATTTCATATCTTTTACTAAAAACACACCGAAGGGTAAAATTTGATTTAAAAAATTGTAGGTGGATGGAAATAATATTACATATTGAGGAAACATGTATGTGGATGATAAAATACACCCCAGTAAATTTCAAAGTATAAACAATCCCGGATAAAAATGAGATTGTGATATTTCCTTTACCTTAGGTCCGATTTGCTTTGTACATGTTCGAAGCTCCTGTATAATGGTTTAAATAATGTTATTGACTTATTCCAGAATCATACATATTGAAATTATATCATATATGGTCATATTCTTAGCTTCTTGTTAGTAATATTTCATTGTTACTTGTTACTCGGGTCTTTATTGCCTTTTGTTCTTATGCGTGTTTTGCCGAATACATTCTTATTATTATTTTAAGGTTATAGATACCTTATATCCAGAATGGTATTAGTGTAACATATATCATATTTATTCATTCAATTCATTTATATAATTACTATGTAATGATTATCATGTATAACGAGTCGCATCACATCGTGGAGACGGTATTCCGTACGTATGCACGAGTGATGATATCATTCCTATGATCGTGGAACTGTATTGGAGTATATATATATTATTTCAGTATCAATATTACTTTATAATAATCATAAATAGTTACTCATTACACCATTATACCCATCCTTGTAAGGTGGTGGTGGAAAATAGATTACACCACGGCGTGGAGACGGTATTCCGTACGTACGCAGGCGCGGTGATTTCTTTTTCCGTAGGATGGATAGATTGTGAAATAGGGTTGTTTCATACTTAAAATAACATATCAGTATATGATTGATACTTATGTTATTACTTCATAATGAAACTACCTAAGAAGAAGAAGTGGAAGAAGAAATAAAGATGAAAGAATTGGTAACGGTAATTACCTCTTCTTTGAAGCGCCTCTTTGAGACCTCCTCTTAGGGCACTAAAATTGGTCTTTGAGGAAGACCAGAACCTCTAAGATGTTTTATGGAAGTGGAGAAGAGATTTTGGCAGGGGTTGGCCGAGCTTGAGTGCTCAAATTGGTGTGAGGAGAAGGGGGAGGAGGTACCCTTTTATAAGGGAGGAGAGGGGCACCTTTGGAATATCTCAAAATATTATTTTATATTAAAGTCAAAATCGGTTTATAATGGTTCCAAAGGGTCTTATTTCGAAGCTAAAATGGGGATGGGTCTAAATCCTATCATACAATAGGATTTAGACAAGTTTAGGGTATTATTGTAACCTTATCAATTAGATTTAACTCTAAGTTAAATAATTTAACATTTACCGTGTCTTTTTGTTTTCTTTCCCTATATGGTTAATACACTTACTATAACATGCCAAAAGAACCCCAAATTGTTTATTATTAATATATATATATTTATTTAAGTTATTTGGTCGAACCTTAGATTTTTAGGAAGAAAATAACAATTAATAATATAATATTTGATTTAAAAACTATTTTGTGTCAATTTTGACACTATTTGATATATGATTTTTGTGAAAGTCATAACAGAATTATATGTTCGACCCAAGTTGATTAAATAAAAAATAATATATCATAGTAACCTATAAAATTAGTGGAATTCATAAAAAGTCTCAAATTACATTTATTTTGGTGTTTATAACATCAATTATGTCAATATTTCATAAATAAGATAATTACTGCATCATCTTTGTGTCATAAATAAATTAAATTATTTGATGTCTAAAAATTAAAAATAAAATACCATTATGTAGGAAATATTTTTATATTTCTAATGAATATTTACAATCGAATTTATCTTATGCACAACCTTATATAAAAAATATTTTAGTAAATAAACTTTGATTTTAACTCTTTTAACTCTTCTTTGAATTAAATAATAATAAATGTCCTAATCTAATCCAAGTGGGCCTAAATGATAATATTTTACACTTAAGGTTGTTTTTGGTCGAAATACACTTGTCCAATAGAATTAGGCCAAGTGTTATGGTAATATTAATATCATTTTTACCCTTAATTACCCTATTTACTTTTAACCGTGGTAAATAAAAGTAAAAAGTTACTATTCACCAAAAATTATTTTCATCTCATTGAACCACATTTTACTTACTGACATCAACCGTGTCTCTCGGATTTTTGAAATTCCATTCACAGAAGCGGTAAAATTAAGTTTTATGAAAAATTCATTTTTTTTAACTACCACTTAGTAGTTTCACTATTCATCAAAAATTGATGTTTTTCAGAACAATGCCAAAATTTCATCCTAAGCTATATTTCATATTCCGAATTCAAAAATGAAATCTATTTTACCAAATTCATAACATAGAAGTTGGATTAATTAATTTTATAATTAAATCCCGCTGTGAAAATAAATAGCGTGTTTTTAGGAAACAATATATATCAAAAGATTGACACTTGATTATGTCTGGTTTAAATTTGAAATTACAACCAATGACCAACATTGTATTAAATTGTAAAAATATATTATAAATATACTTTAAAACCACTCAAATTAATAATTTATCACTATTAATTATTTCGATTAAAAAAAGTTGTTTTTAATTATTATTTAGTAATTTTCACTATTCATCAGAATATGAAAGTTATCCGAAAAGTACCAAAATTTCACCCTAAGCTAATTTCGATATTACGAATCCAAAAATGAAGTCCATTTTGAGAGCTAAAATTTATAAAAAATTTAAAAGTGGTTATTACTATTCATAACGGCTAGTTTTAATAATATTTTAATAGCATATCATTGTTTCGTGAAACTCAGTATTGCGTACTACACACGCTATCGAGGAAGGTTGTGATTGCGTGTAATGCAAGGCAAGTCAAGGATGCGTGTTGTGAAAGCTCTTTCTGGTGTAGCATACAACACAGGACATTAATAAAATTAAAAAGAATAGTTTTCATAAAATCTCGGGCTGTTACAGTCCCCAAGTTGACACATGGATTGTCTTGGTCAGCCATGACTCATCCAATAAAACTAGGACAAGTGTAAAGGTAATTTCATATTATTAAAACATTTTATTTACCTTAAATTACACTAATTACCTTTAATCGCGATTAATAAAACTTAAAAGTTACTATTCACCTAAAATTATTTTAATCTCACTGAACCAGATATTACTTCCTAATGACAATGATGTATGTCGTATTTTGGAAATTCAAATCACAGAGGTGTTAAAATTTCATTTAAACGAAAAATCAGTTTTTTAACTACCACTTAGTGGTTTCACTATTCATCAAAAATCGAAGTTTTTCAGAACAATACCAAAAATTTACCCTAAGATATAATTTATATTCTGAATTCAAAAATGGTTTCTATTTTACAAAATTCCAAACATAGAAGTTTCATTAATTAATTTTATAATTAATTCCTGCTGTCAAAATAAATAGCTTGTTTTTAAGAAACAATATCAATCGAAAGATTGACAATTGTTTATGCCCAATTTCTAAGTGAAATTAATTCTAATGACCACCATTTGATAAAATGGTAAAAATATATTATAATTATACTTTAAAACCACTCAATATTATAACTTATCACTATAAATTATTTTTATTAAAAAAGTTTTTTTTAAGTATTTTTATTATTCATAGAAAATTGGAAGTTCTCAGAAAATTACAAAAAAATAAACTTAGGATAATTTTGATATTCCGAATACAAAAATGAAGTCCATTTTGAAATATAAAATTTATATAATTTCAAAAGGTAGGTATTACTATTCATAACGGCTACTTTGATTGGTCGCGGTGTGTTAGAATCTTGAACTTGCTTATAATGCAAGCTATTGCATTATTGAAAGAGAAGTGTACCATGGAAGCTTGGGGTGTTACAAACATGTACCTTTTTTTATAAAATGTGTTTATATTGATTTGGTTGGTTTACCACTATGAATATTGTTATTTATTATTTATTATTTTTATTCATACTATTTAAATGGTTTATGATTTTTGATATTTAGGGCATAGTCTCCCCACTATATATCTTAGGATTTCATTTCTAGTCTATAGCCTCTTACATATGGAGAGGCTCGCATGAGTCCTTATGGGACTTTAGCTTGGACTCGGTGAACTGAGACTAGGTATTAAAAAAATCCTACATGGATGTACATTTGGTACCTAGTATCACTCTAATGGATTCTCATTACACTATTGGGTTCTCAATATTGGTTATTAGGTGCACTCTGACTTACCATATTTCTACTCAAAGGCCACTGGGTTCCCACTAGAATACCAGGTGCCTAGTGGAGGTATAATGAATACCCATGAATTTTTGGTATAGTAAAAAAAATTACAATCCATTCTACACTTGATCAAAATCCAAATTTTGATCTATCAATCATAAAAACCTTGTTAGAAACATTCTAGAATATTTTTCACAACCATGTATCATCAATAATGGTGGGTTATAATAGGGAATTAGATGATTCTTTCATAAAATCCATCTTTTAAGAATAATAATTAAAAATAGAAATGAGAAATAACGTTTAATAATAGATTCGATCTATACCAAATTTAGAGACAACAATATTAAAAATATCTGGATTTTAACTTGTTTTATTTTCCTAATTCATGGGCCAATAATTGATTTTTAATCATTATAAAAATGAGTTTTGAGCATGAAGTTTTAGGATTTGAGAAACAAAATTTAATCTAAATTTACCTGACGATCCACATATTTAATCACAATGTGTGTCATTTAAATAAAAATAAATGTATCTAAATAATTTTAGGTTAATTTCAACAATGTTTGGATTGATAACTAGATTTATTATATGTTATGAAGTAAAATAATGTGGTACTCACAATGAATAAGATAGATCAAGTGTCATCTACCTCACATGTTTTATCAAAGATTTATGATCATTATGAGAAGATATAGAATAATTTAGGAGAAATTAGTTCTGAATAGATTTTGGGCTAAGAAGAATAATGAAGGGGTATAAAGGCTTCATTGTCTATTTATTTCAAATTTTTTAACTTAATTGGCCTACTTAAGTAGCTTGATATTTGACTCTCTCAAAACAATATAAAATTCACACCCCATCATAAAGAAGTTATTTCATTATTAATGACATGATCTTACTTTCAAATTGAATTCATTTCCATGGTCAATATTGCCATTGTGTCTTCAAGTTGAAAAATGACCAAAATTTTTTGGGAATTACACATGCTCCAAAGTAAATTATGAGTCACTACATTCATAGAATTGAAATAATTATATAAATTTATATAATATATATAATCATATTCACCATCATACTATATTGAATACCATTTATAATGTAATTGAACACCATGAGACATGACTAAATGAATGAGGTGACCTCTACCAACTCATCATTCCTTAATTTTATCTTATGATTATTTAATAAATATTGTTATAAAAATTTATGATATTATTTATATTAGATAATATACTTTATGGTTTACATATGTAACAAACTAACACATTTATGGGTTTCGTAAGACATTGAAATATCCATTTCTTGTTGAGGTAAACATGAAACTCATGAAAAGATCGATCATGATAGGAATCAATGGGATGGATAACAAATCATAAAATTAACATAACTCACTAAAGGAGATATTCCCTAAAGTCATGGTGTATGTGATGCACATTAGACATATCATATGTGATGATATAGGTATTTTGTAATAAATGTTTTAGATAAAGCATTTTCTTTTCTTCCCAATCAAGTTTTATGATTGATAGATATCATAATAATTGTTTATTCAACTACCCACGCAAGTCTTGGAGTGCAACTAACAATAATCACAAAGTCATGGTGTACATACTACTTAATTTGATTTTTTTGTGGAGTAAAATGATAATGGTTATAATTCAAGTGATATTTCACACATGTTATTATTAAATGGACCATTTTATAGGATAAAATTTATGAGAGTAGTTTAATTCATGTAAGGGTAGCATGAATTAGATAAATCATTTACTAATTTTTTATAATGCATGAGTACATGATAGCTCTCCCCAAGAGAATATTTGAGGGATATTGAAAGGCGTCAACAGAACACATTTCCATGGAACCTCAAATTTATTATGATTTAAATATTATTTTATAGTCTAGAGTGGATTTTAAAAAATATATTATATTTATGTGATCATTTTTAAGTTACTACACCACTTGAAAAGTTCCTTTTTCTTATTTGATTTTTTGGTTTTGGTGTAATCCTTGTATTGAGGGTTAACAAAGATCTTGGGTACCCAAAAGCCTCTAAAATGATGAAAATAATACTAAACCATGACGGAAAAATTATGTAGTTAAGTTGAGAATCATTATAATGCATTAAGTGTTTTCAAGGAACACTAAAATATTAAATTTTTGGGAAAGAATAGGATTATTATGTTGTCCAATCAGAAAAACATAATCCACACACTTAAAAGTACACACCAATCAGTTATGAAATAAAAATTGTTTCAATTAAATGAATAAAAACAAGTTAAGATATATTTAAAATAAAAATTACAAACTAAAATATACACCAAATCAGTAGATAATTATGTGAAGTAACTCCCTCTTCAAGTCTGTAGCTTCCTGATAAGTATCACCCATCGTTTAACTATCCATCGATGGAAGGAGGAATCTTGGGTGGATATCCTTATTCATCCTTGACCCCCCCCCCCCCCGAGCATAGGGGCCTAGAAAACTTATAGGATGAGGATAGGAATCTTATTGAACTCAAAAATAGTAGAACCTTGACTCCGGGTTTAACTTAAAAATGGGGTGCCCAGGGTGATAATTTATAGGTAAATTGGAAGGTGGTTTTGGGAACCCAAATTTCAAGAAACCTATTGGACTATGGTTTTGGTTGGGTTTAAATACTTATCTCCATTTGGAGAAAATTAAAAAAAAACCCCACGTATTTAATATCTACCACAAAAATTTTGCATCATTTTGAATACTAAATCATGATATGTGAATAAAATATAGAACATAACTTTTTACTTCAATCATATTCTTTCTCTTGAAAATATTGGTTTGTTTTTCCCCTTAATGGATTAATGTGGATTGGGTATTTTACTAAGAGTTGTATACCACTTAATTTTAGATCTGAAAACAAAATTTGAGAACATTTTAATGCATGTATTTTGTACAAAATGAAAAATAGTGGACAAGTATTCTTGTGATTCCATGTATTTTGGCCCATTTTGCTTCAACTTTATTCTAGATCCTCCAAATCACCTCCTCTTATAATGAAATCATCAAAAAAAGTATAATTAAAATTTTTAAAAGTGATAAAAAAAATAAATAATTGTATCAAATTTTAAGTTAAATTTGTTATTATTTTTTAAATTTTCAATACAAAACTAGTTTAACACAGTGGTGTAAAGGTGAAATAAAACAGTGAATCACAGTGCGATCACACCCCCACACCTAAAAATTTTCACTCATGAGAAAATTCATATTTACAAAAAATTATTCATGAAGATATTCCCAAATTCATTAAGATTTAACATTCAATGAAAATTTAATTCTTGATAGAAATGTGATCGAATAAAAAATCACACAAAGGAGTTATTCACTGTGATCATAGAAAAAGATGCCTCATAAATTATATCAAAACGAAATTCAAGGAGGTGAATGATACCAATTTGAGAAAATAATTCAAAAGTTGAAAAATTAACTAAATCTACAGGTTTCTTTGTGTGTGAGAACATTTCATGCTATTCTTTCCACTTTATATATAATAAATATAATTTCTTTTAAAAAATATGCTCAAATGATTTTATCCACCAAATCTACCTTATATCTTTTGCAATCAAATTTCAAGACCCACTCACTTAATCTTTCCCAAAATTCAAACATTAAGATCTTGACCTAGATCCTCATAGTTATACATTTCATCACTCCCCTCATTTATTATTATTTGTCTATCTAAATTTTAACTTTAATCAAATCTCACACTCATCACTCAACCCTTGTTTGATCTCCTTATGACAATAATTGTAAATAGTTATAATATGATAAAATGTCTAAGAATAGTGGTTTTTTACCTTCCCAATAAAAATCCCATATTTTTGTGTTTTTATTTTATATTTTCTTTAGGGCGTACAATATTTAGATAACAAGTGAACAAACATAGGTCAATCTGGTACAGTAATGAAAAATATCAGACAAAGATTGAAATTATGGAAAAAACATTTTGGAATTATAATAAATATTAATCTGACATATATTTACCTTTTATTGAGTAAAAAATTCACACTTAAAATTTGGGTGAAAAGAATATTAGAGATATTAAGTGCACAATTTTCTCATAAATTAATCACACAAAGGGTACAATTATTCTCAAATGTTTCAAAATGATACAACCATTTAAATCATCTAAAAACATCCAATTTTCATGAAAAATACACACCTCAATGTTAAATTAATGCTAAAACACACATTTGATTAGTGAATTTTTTTTAAAATGTTAAAGCGGCATGAAATAAGGGAATTCTCCATGAGTTTTCAATAACTTCCATGGTTAAGTGGGAATCAAAAATGAAAATTCTGGTATAAAAGTTAAGGGTAAATTTAACACCCCAACCCCAATTACCCAGAGTCGGAGCATTATTACATAACATTTTCATGACCACAAAAGATCAAGTCTCGAAAGACCGATTAGTTTAGTAGCCTTGGAAACACTAGATACATTCATAAATTTTACATTACCTCATAGAGTGAAAACTACATCAACATTTTGTCTCCACACTCATATCCCCTTATACTATCCATGTAGGTCATTCATAAAATACTTATTCACATCCTGGGAAAAATAAAACATAGAAATGGGTGAGTTCAGATGCCCAGTAAGGATAACAATATAGCATAAACTTTCATAAATAAGCATAAACATTTAAGGCAATGTATAACTAAAACAAAAGCCTTTTAAACTTGAACTTCAGCATAATATGGTAGACATAAAATTAAATAATGTCATTTACTTATTCACATGGATATTATACTAGTTGAATAATCACATGCAATATCAATAACCACTTTCATAATGATGGAATGCATAATGCCAGACTGTCATAACCACATAGTCAAGACATTGTGCCAAGACTACAAATAAGATTTTGTCAAGGCCTTGTGCCAAGACACTAATTTGTCTCATGAGACCTACCGATTCATCGAGGAGCAATATAAGGCTCCACCTATCACTTATTAAGTCCAATACATTACTCATATGAACAGGTTTAAACCTAACATAAACATTCGTATTAAAACTAGCATATGAAATTTCAATATTTTCTCCATAAACCATGAATGGTATAAAAATAACACATCCACAATGAAACATATCACAAAACCTTCTATACAATATGGATGTTTTTTATCATAATAAATCAACTTCCAATAAGCTTAATATCCATCAAAGGATGTTGACATAAATGAAATAAAAACTATTAGTGAGAAATATCTCTTTTTTTAAATCATTTAAAAGTCACATAATTATAAAATAAAACATTTACTTTGAAAATATTCTTATAAGCTTGTAAGGGAAGCTTCAAAGATTTTACAATGGTGGAGAATAGCCGCACCCTCCGTATAAGTTAAAAAAAGACATTTTTACCTTAATTTGTCGAAAAGGTTAAAAAGGTCCTTGTTTGGAAAATGATGTAAATATTCCTTTATAAACTTCTTATAAAAAGTCAAACAAGGGTATAAATGAATTTAACCCATATTCTGTAAAATAGTAAGAATTTTTTGAAATACATTTTTAATAAACATGGATGTGGATGATAAAGAGGTCCCAGTAGATAATTGCGTATAAAGAACCTCGGATAATGAAGAGATTGTGAAAAAAACCCTTACCAATTTGGTAACTTATGAAACATACAACCAATGAAAGAGGTATCATACAATTAATATGTAAATACACATAAATTAATTTGTATTACACAAATAATACAATTATGGGTAGTAAATACACCACACAAAAGTTAATAGTGGCAATATGGCATGAATCTCACGGGAATAAGGAGTGAGACGAAAACCCCTTACCTTGTACTTTTACTTCGTTGAGGGTAGGTTAACCTCCTGTATAATGGTGAAATAATTGTTATTAAATTATAAAAGAATCACATAAGTTAACATTATATCATATATGATCTTTTAACATTGATTTATTAATAATATCTTAGTATTATCGTCGTTTAGGTTGTTAACTTACTCGTTTTATTTTATTTGTTTTGTTACATAATCCTTGTTTGTTATGGATATGTTGTATCTTATTCATATAAAGAACGATATCAAGTCCTGAAACATTATTTTTAATCATAAAATGAGAATTATACTTTAATGGATACGATGGGGAATGAATCGCATCGCGTTTGTGGAGACGGTAGTCCGTACGTACGCAGGAACGCTATTTCCATTTAATTTTTCATTTTAAAAAGAATCGAAACCAAATAATACATAGGTATATTATTATTCCAGTATAATATATTATCTTATATTTGTTACTTAATTTCATTAACACCATCCTTTATACGTTCCATATATGGTATGAATGAGTCATATCACTTTGAGGGGGCGGTAGTCTGTACTTCCTCAAATGAAATTATCGTATATATATACAACATGAAATGAATAATGGTATGATATAAAATGGAATTAAAAAATCTTATATATAAAATAAATATTATTAATATCATATTTAATTATATTTCCATCATAATGTCCACCATGAGAGGTGGTAGGAGATAATTGAACAATCATCGTTTCGTGAGGCGTTTGGTTTCCATCCACAGAAACATTATGTTCTTCACCTGTTAGATGGAGGTGTGTGTAATTTTAGTTTGAATAATTCTCATAAAAATATACTAGTATATTTATGATACTTCTTTTTTTACAAAAGAAAATAATAAGAAGATTTTAGGGGTTGGAGAAGTAAAATAAAAGAAAAGAAGCTAAGAGAAATCGTTACCTTTAATTTGGGTAACTCCCTTTGGTTTGAACCAAAAAGGACTCTTAAAGTTCCTTCTTCCTAATTTAAGTCTTCTAGGATGAGGAGAGGGATATAGGGAGATTAATTGGGAAGAAGTTTGACGATCCAAAAGGCTTGAGAGGTGTGAGGAATTGGTTAGAAGTGGTGTCCTTTTATAAGGGGGAGGAGGGGCTCCTTAGGAAAAAATTAAAGTATTAATTTATAATAAATTCATATTAGGTTTATAATGGCTCCAAAGTGGATTATTAAAATTATAAGGTGGGTATGGGTCTGAAACCACTCAACCAATAGATTTTAGATAGTTTTGGGTCACTATAGTAACCTTATCTTTTGGATTTAACTCTTAGTTAAATAGTTTGAGATTTACCATGTCTCTTTATATTTTTATATTATATAGTTAATAAACATATTGTATACTTCTAAGAGACCCCAAAGTGGTCCTTTAATGATACACCTATCATTATATAAGTCCTTTGTCCGAACCCTAGATTTTTAGGAATATAATATCAATTAATAATATAATATTTTTTTAAAAACTCTTTTATGTCAATTTTGACACTATTGGGTTTTTTTTTGATAAATTCATAAAAAAAATTATTACTTAGAATAAAATTCATATAACCAATAATAATATGTAATATTAACCTAGAAAATAATTTTAATTCATACAAAGTCTCAAATTACATTTATTTGGATATTTATAATATCTATTATTTTAATATTTCATTAATTAGGTAATTACTGTATCACCATTGTGTCATAAATAAATTAAAATATTTAAAGTCTAAAAATTATACATAAAATAACATTATGTAGGAAATATTTTTATCTTTCTAATGAATATTTATAATCTAATTTATCTTATGTATAACCCTTTATTAAAATTTTTTAGTTATTAAACTTTGATTTTAACTCTTTTAACTCTTCTTTAAATTAAATAATAATTAATGTCCTAATCTAATCCAAGTGGACCAAAGAGGTTCATATTTTATTCCTAAGGTTTTTTTGGTCGAATTAATCAAAGCCAGTAGAATGAGGACATGTGTTAGGGTAATAATAATATCATTTTTACCTTTAATTACCCTATTTACTTTTTACCGTGGTAAATAAAAGTAAAAAGTTACTATTCACCAAAAAAAATTTATCTTATTGAACCACATATTACTCCTTGATATTAAACGTGTCTCTAGTATTTTTGAAATTCCACTCACAGAAGCGGTAAAATTAAGTTTTATGTGAATTTCCAAATTCTCCTAGGAGGTGGGTAAAAGACGGTGAAAAGTTCAATAAAATTTTTATATATCTAAAATTATTAAAAACTGACTCCAATGAATTACATTGAACTTATATATTTATTATGTATCTATTATTACATGAAATAAATTTAAATAAATAATTATTTAAATAAAAATATGGTTTTAAACTATAACTCAATGTTTTCACTATTCATCAAAAATTTAAATTTTTCAGAAAAATACCAAAAATTTATCCTAAGATAATTTTGATATTCCGAATTCAATAATTAAGTCTATTTTACCTAATTAAAAACATATAAGTTTCATTTATTAATTTCAAATTAATTCCCGCTGTCAAAACCAAAATGCGTATTTCTAAGAAATAATAACTACCAAAAGTTTGACACCTGTTTATGTCCAATTTCAAAGTGAAATTACTTACAATGACCATAATTGGATTAAATGGTAAAAATATAATATATTTATACTTCCAAACCATTAAAATTTTTAATTTAAAAATATAAATTATTTTGATTTAAAAAGTTCTTTTCAGTTAAAATATAGTATTTTTCATTATTCACCCAAATATGAAAGTTATCTGAAAAACACAAAAACTTTATTGAAACTAAATTCTTATGTCCCAATTATAAATAAGAAGTTTATTTTGTCAAATTTAATATATAAAAGTTTCAAATATTGGATTTAAAAAGGCTTCTCCATTAAAAGGCGGTAAAATTTCATTTTTTGAAAAATACTTATTTTATGTGAAAAAATGTATTTGTTCTTACATTATGTCTAAGAAACTCGTAATATGGATTCTAAGATTATAAGGATTATATAAAGTTCAGAATTCAGATAATACTATTCATAACTGCTTTTGAACGGCTTGTTTGGTAAGTCATGGTGCGCTAGAACTTGGTGTTGTGTGTAGTGCAAGTAATTGAATTACCTTGAAAAAATAATGTACTATGAAATCTTGGGGTGTTACAGGAAATGAGGGGTAATAATAATATTCAGTAATAAAAAAAGAGAAAAAATATATGATTAATATTTCTAACTAACCCATAATGTACCCATGAAAGAGGGGGGGAGGTAACAATACAATTCTACAAGAAAAAAAAGGGAAAAAATAAAGATTATTAAAATTCCTAACTAACCCAAAAATGTACCCACCCACCCCCCCACACCAAGAGTATGTAGTGTCCTAATTATAATAAAATATAATGTGGGAATGAAGGATAAAACCTAGGGGTTTCATTTGTATCTTGCTTCTTAAACTTGGAGTTCCTCTATTGAGGAATCCGGAATGACTTCGTGAAAGTGTTTCAACCACTAACCATTGACAATGAAGGTTTTTTTGTTTCTTTATTTTGAACCTAAACAACACCAAATGGATAAACATTAGTAATAGTGTATAGGACAAACCATCTTAAATGAAGCTTATCTAGATGAAAATTTAGGCTTACATTGAAAAGGAGGACCTTATGCCCAATGTGGAATTGACATTGAAGGTTGAGGTAACCATGAGAAGCCTTGGTTTTCTCCATAAAAATATGAAAGTTCTCATATGAGTCTCTTAATTATATCTAACTCTTGAATCCATATATTCCTTTGATCACCTATGCCAAAAATATTATAATTACATTTTTTTAATGGCCCAGTATTCTCAGTGCTCTATCTCAATAGAGAGGTGATAACTCTTTCCAAAAACTAGCAGATATTGTGACATGCCAATGGGAGTTTTTAAGGCAATATGAAAATCCCGTAATCAATCATCAAGTTTGATACTCTAATATTTTCTACTGTGTTAAACCATTTTTCCAAAAAAATTACCACACTATTTAACACCTCAAATTGAATATTGGTTTGTGGGTGATGTGCAGTAGAAACTTGACGCCCAACCCCATACCAACAGAAAAGTGATTTCATTGTTCGGTTGAAAAATTTATAACCCTAGTCACTGATGATGAACCTAGGTAATCCAAACCTATAAAAAAATTTAGTTTCTCAAAAATTCCATAGTTGTCTTGGAATCATCAATTTTTGTGGCTCATGCCTCTACCCATTTTGACATGTAATAAACTGCCAAAAGAATATACAATTTTTGAAATGAATTTCGAAATGAACCCATAAATTCAATGCCCTAACCATAAAAAAAATCATGAAATAGAAAGAGTTGTTTTTTCATTTCATTTATTTTTTATAAATTCCTCATTCTTTGACAGTATGGACAAGATTAATAGTGGGAATCCTGAAATAATATTGAATAAAAGAGACCAGAAATTTGGACCTTATGAGAAATCCATTGGGGATCAAAGTGGCCCCCACAAGAAAGAGTGTGGAAGAACCTAAGGAGAGGCTAAAATTCTCTATCAAAAACAAAATTCTTGATGAATTGATCACTACATGTGTTCCAAAGTTAGGGGTCATCCCAAATTTACCAACAGGACTCATGTTTTAGATGATCATCTTGGTTTTTTTTGAAATTAGTAGGAATTCAAGATGCTACCAAATAATTTAAAATTTCAGCATACCAAGGAATATAATCTTACACTCAGTACAATTTATCATCAAGAAATATGTCATTTATGGGAATACAAGGGTATGATTCAATGTCTAGGGAAGGGAGGATCCTGCTGATATGGTCCACCACCACATTTTATGCCCCTTTTTATCCCTAATTTCTTAATTGAATTATTGAAGGAGGATCATCCAATGAATGAAATGTGGTTTAGATTTTGGTTTCTTAAGGAGATACTAGAGGGTTTCATGGTTAGAGAAAACAATAACTTTAGACCCTAAGAGTTATGACCTGAATTTATCAAAGGTAAACACAATGGGAAAAAATATTTTTCGATTGGGGTGTAGTTTTCTTGGGTAGGGTCCAGTGTGTGTGAGGCATAGGCTATGACATGTAGAGCTCGATCGACCTGTTGTGATAAGACTTCCCAAAATTCATAGTTAGAGGCATCGCACATAAGATTAAATGGTAAATCCTATAGAGGTGTTTAGATTATCAGGGGTGATGTGAGACTCCATTTTAATCTTATCAAATATTCATCGTAACTTTTATCAAACAAAAACTCCTTTTCATTTTAGAGTAAGAGGTATATGTGGATTGAAATCTTATTAATGTCACGAATGAAACGATGATAAAATACAGCATGACCTAAGAAATATCACACATCCCACACATTCCTGGGGAATTTTAGGGAAGAAATTTCATCCAATTTTGATTTATCTACCTGGATACCATCCCCAAAAATGAAATTTTCAAGTATTATACCTTATCTCACCATGAATTAGAATTTCATGTGATTTAATACAAGATTATTTTCAATACAGCAATATAGGACAGAACCAAGACTACTCAAACACTAATCAAAATAGGATCCATAAATAGGGAATTCATCAATTAATACTTCCATGAAATTATATAGGTAATCAAAAAAAATACAAAACATACATTATTAGAAAGTAACTAGAACATTACACAAACCAAATGGCATCTCCCTATAGGAAAATGTACTAAAGGGTAAAGTAAAGGTTTTATTTTCCTAATTCTCGAGAGTGATATGGATTTAAAAGAAACCATAATACCCATTAAAAATAATATTGGGACTTATCTTCTAGCCTCTCGAGTATCTAGTCAATAAATGCCAATGGGAAATGGTCCTTCCTAGTGTGTTGGTTTAGTCGGTGATATTCTATATAGATATCCAACTATTATGCACATAGGTTTGAACCAATTTGTTGTTTTCATTTTTTATTACTATTAAACAAATTTTCTTTGGAACTACCTACAATGGACTGGCCCATTAGCTATCAAAGATGGGGTAAATGATTCTATTAGCTAACAATTTTGTTACCTCCTTTTTAAAAACATCTAGGAGTTTTGGGTTTGGTAAAAATTGTTTCTACCACACTAATTTTTTCCTCATAATTTAAAAATATATAATGTATAGAGATTGATGTCCTAATACTAAGAATTTTAGAAAGTTACTATCCCAATTCTTGTTTATACTACCTCGAAAGTTCAAGTAGTTGAAATTCATTCTCTAGAAGGATTAAACTAGTAATGATGACTGGAAACTTGTTTCCATTCTCAATACTGAATATTTCAAGTTCTGAGGTAGTGGTTTAAGTTCCAATTCAAAGGTATTTTGGATTGATGGGAGTGAATGTGAAAGTGTGAGGTCATTGATCTCATATAACTGCTTAATGGTAACATCCTTGAATGAATAATAATATTTTAAAAGACTATCATTATCATCTATGGTAACGGGATCCTCAGTGCTTAAGAAATCATCAATTAATGAACATGCTTGACATTTCTCTAAATTGGTACAACATTAAAAGCATGACTCATTACCTATCATGTCTATCAATGATAAGAAAAACTAAGAAAGGGGATCTGGGGAAATAAATGAAGTTTTTTTAGTGGAAGGGAGTACATCAATTTAATTAACTAAAAGTGAGTATTATTCTTTTAAGTAGTTTGTCATGGAATAAAGGATGTTGAAGTGAAAATTTTCACCACCAAACTCCATAGATAAAGTAACATTATAGAAATTAATCATGGTTTTGGAAATTTTTAAGAAATGCATCCCCAATAAAATTAGGACATTTCCATTCATCCTATAATCTTCCATTTTAATCACATAAAAATCAGTAGGAAAAATTAAAATTTTCACCCTCACAAGAACATTCTCTAACACACCAGTGGGGTGTGATATACTCTGGTTTTCAAGTTGAACAAAAATTCCATTGGGATTCAGTTACCCAACCTACAATAAAGATAAAATGGAGTGAGTAGTCATATTTATAGAAGCAACCAAATCAAGCATAACATTGGAAAATAAATACTCCCCAATGGTTTATGGAATCAAGAATGTTCTAGGATCATTTAATTTGTTCAGAAGTGATAGATCAATCATTGTTGATATGTTACAACCCAAGCTAACCTTTTCGTCATCTCAAATTAATCTTCATTGTGTACAAATCTCCTTGAGAAACTATCTGTGTTATGGAATTTTCTTCATAACAATGATCAAGGGGATGTTAACCTGCACTTTGTTGATATTTTCCAAGAGTTATTTATTAATTTCACTTTATTTTTGTTTCCTTGGTTGGGTGGTCCTTTGGGGAAATTGAAGAGGAATGGTTCTCATTGATGTTTCATCAAATTAAACACTCTTTTCTTTAGTAGTGATTCCCTCAGGATAAGTTTTTTTATCACTTGGATCATTTTCAATGGTTGGGATGGTGGCTTCCTTAGGAGGGGATAACAATAATATAGGGTTCATTTTGATATTAAGTTTTTTTCCACTCTAAAGGGTGATATAACTGGCATTTCCCTTATCTCTGGTGTTGACTAGTGGTTGAGAAGGTAGTTTACCTGACCTGTGATTTTGGATTCTCCTCCACAAAGTTGGTGAGTTGGCCTAATTTGGTTTTTAGGTATTGTATGGATTCTTGAGTGGTTTTTTGGAATTAGAGATTATTTTCATCTATTTTTTTAATCATATCTTATAGGTTAGGCCCAGTTTTTGGAGATGTTTATTGGAAAGGCCTTTGTAGCGGTTTAGTATTTATGGATGGTGGTATTGGATGCCTACTTTACCCTCTTTGGTTTAATAGTTTTTGAAGTTGGTTTGAATAACCTTATTTCTTATAGGATTTTTTGTCTTTCCACTTAATGTTGGATGGATATTATGGTTTTTTCCTAATAGGTTGAATATAGGGAATTCATTGAAATATAAACTCAAAACACTCATAAGTTTCTCTCAATTGTGTGAATTTGTTAGAATAATGGATGTTGGTGAAACAGATATCATAATGGATGTGAGGAGTTGATTGGGATTTCCCTTGGGAAAGAGCAAGTTATCTGATAAGGGTACTTACCTCTTCGAACTTTATGTCCACCTTCTTCCCAAACATATAACTTTTAACCTCAAGGACATGTTGAATGGGTACATTGGACCGTGAACATAATTTTTGAGTGTTATTCACTATGTTCTCAATGTGTTTCCTTGCACCAATTGGGGTTTTTTCAACTATCTAACCACCTGTAGTAGCATCAATCATATTACTATCAATTATAATTAAACCTTAATTAAATAGTTGTAATAAAATTTGATCACTTATTTGGTGGTGTGGATATCTTGAAAATAACCTTTTAAATTATTCCCAATATTCATATAGTGTTTCCCCTTGTGATTTATTTGATCCAAAAATTTCATTCCTTATAGTTGTAGTTCAAGAGTCTAGTAATTATTTTTCAATAAAAATGTGTGTCATGTCCACCCAACCTCTAATGGGGTAGTTAAAATAATAAAACCAATATTTTATAGTGTCTTCTAATGAGAAAGGGAATTATCTAATCTTTACTTATTCTTCATTCATATTAGAAGGTTTTAATGTTGAACAAATAGTGTTAAATGCTTTTAAGTTATTATGTGGGTCTTCTCCATTGAGTCTATGGAATCATGGTAATAAGTAAATTAAAAAATATTTTATTTTGAAATTAGGTGATTCTACTTGTATTTAAATGAATGTGGGAAGGATCTATACATAAAGAATGGTTAGTTATTTTAATATCTGGTTATTTTCATCCATATTATGTAAGTTTTCTTTAGTCTTGATTTTGGTTTCAAAAGAAAAAGAAGGATCAATAAATGTGTTGATGTTTTGTTCATCCTCCTTCAAGGGATCATTCAATGTTTCTTGGTGTTGATGATGCAAGATCCTCTATGGTTCATGTTCGAAAAGAATTAGTTCCTCCGATGAAGATCACATCATGAATGAGGCCTGAAAAAGAAAAATTTTATAAATCAACTTAAATAAATGAATAAAAAGAATAAGCACACAAATATTTACAAAATATGCAATTTTTTTATAAAAACACACACTAAAACCCAAAGTCCTCCCCATAAACGATGCTAAAATTTGATCTTTTTTTCATGATATATCAAATTGATTATAATTTAGAGATGATTTTAGAGTTTAGGGTAGACCCTAATTCATCTCTAAAGTATCATTGGTGGTTTATAGTGTGTATTTTAAATAAAAAGGTCTAAAAGAGGGGGTGGTTTTGAAAACAATTTTAAAAATAAAATGAATTAATTTAAAGAGATTAATAGTCGACAAACAATTAGATTTTGAAAAATATATGATATTTATGTTATCACTTCTAAGTTAATAAACCACTTTAAAAGTTCCCTATTCTTAATTGATTATTAGGTTTTGGTGTTATCCTTTGATTGAGGGTTAACCAAGATCTTGGGTACCCACAAGCCAATAAAATGATGAAAATAGGACTAAACATTGACATTACAATCATGTAGTCAATTTAAAACCAATTATCATGCATTATGATTTTTCAAGGGACACTGTAATCTCAAATTCTTGGGAAATAAGGTGATTTTTATGTTGTCAAATCGGAAAAACACAATTCACTCACTTAAAATCACACACTGATCGGTTTTGAAATTAAAAATTTTTCTATTAAATGCATAAAAATAGGTCAAGATACATCTAAAAGAATAATTATAAACCAAAATATACATAAAACTAGTAGATAATTATGTTTTGGAACTCCCACTTCAAGTGTGTATCTCCCCCGTAATGATTACCTACCATTTATCCAATCATCGATAGGAGGAGGAGGCTTGGGTGGATCTCATTTTTCATCCTTGATCCTCCTATGAGAATAGGGTCTTATAGAACTTCCTGTATGAGGAGAGGAATCCTATAGGGATCCAAAATATCAACACCTTGCCTACTGTTCTAACTTATAAATGGGGTGCCTGAGGTTTTAATTTATAAGCAAAGTGGAAGGTGTTCTTGGACACCCATATTTCAAAAAACCACTTTTACCATGGTTTTGGGTGGGTATACAGCCTCATCTCTCTTTGGAGAAAACTAAAAAAGATAACCAACCTATTTAATATCTCCACAAAAAATATGAAATCATTTTGAAAAATAAGCATGAGATATGGATGAAATGTATAACATAAAATTTGACTTCGATTAGATTTTTTCTCTTAGATAGATCAATTTGGTTGGTCCCCTTAATGGACAAATTGGGATTTTGTGTCAAAATAAGAGTTCTATTCAACTTAATTTTGGATCCTAACACAAAATTTCATCCCATTTTTATAGATGTTGTAACAACCTAAAGTTTTATAAATGGAATTTCCTTCTTATAATCATGGCTTAATGTGTAATCAACTTAGAAAACACAAGGCCACATCATTCTCAAATGAACTACTATGTGACCTTTAAACATAAATTTTCCTCTTTTGTGTTTTGAATTTTGAAAATCTGACATGCATTGTTTTGATCAGTAAGATGTTTGGAGTCCGATAAGACAAAATTAATTTTCGGTGAATAGTAACCTACCCTTATGAATAGTAACTGACCCTTATGAATAATAAATCCTCCAAAATAATAGTAACCTTACCCATGAATGATTAGATAAAACTTAGGAATCTTATAAATGATAGTTTCACCATAGTAAAATAATTGGTATTTTTTTAATTCATAAATAATTAATTATAATTAATTAATTAATTTAAAAAATATATTTTCCTAAAATGTTTTCATAAATTAACAATTCTATGTCTTCTCATTTTAAGATAAATTTATAAGACCTTATGTAATTTTTGAAAGCATTATGAAATGAGTTTTAATTTTAAAATATATATTTGTCAAGTAGAATGTGATTTTAATTAAAAATTAAATTAATCATATTTAGAAAAATGTACTTAATTTTTTGATTCTACACATTGAAAAATTATTAGCGTGAATTTTTTGTATTTTTCTGAAATACATGAATTTTTGATGAATAGTGAAATACGATAATTTAAAAAATAAGTTAAATTCATGAATTATAGAGTCATGGGTGATGTTCTACTAATGTAAGCACATATGGTTCTGATTCACATGATAAAATTACTATATTTAGTCATATAATACTCTCTATTACTTGTCGTTTGAAGAAATGATAAATTAATGAATATTATATTCAGAAAACCCCTCTCACCTCCACTATAAATACCACCCTTCACACCCTCATTTATCACACCTTTGAAGCTTTAAGACTTTTACAAACTCTACCCAAACATATTCCATATCCCATACCCCACTTACATGAGCATCTGGTCTCATAAAAAGACAAATCCTAGGTTCCTTAAGGAGGATCTCAAGAGAAGGATTCAAGAGGTAATTCCCCTCTCTCTTTTCCTTTAATTTCCTTTCAATTTCAAGTTCTTTTCTTAATATCTCCCCAACTATACTCATCCACAAGGTATGGTAACTAAATTATCTCAAGTATACTGGAATTTTATTATACTAATTGGATAATATATCATCCAACCCCCTTATCCTCTTCTTTTTATTTTAGAAAAGAAAATGTTGTTCGTGATGTGTTAATTTATCACCTTCAAGAACTGCATGTTTTATTTTTCCATTTACACCTTCAGATATGATAATAAAATCATTTTTATGGTTGAACTAGATTATATTATATTTATTATATCTTATTTAATGTTCTGGAACTAACTTATGTATATATTACTAAATTATTAAACAAAACAAGTTCGTTGTGGTCGAAAACCACCTGAATTAATGCAAACGATCATCATTAAATTCTTATCTAATGATTCATCAACATGGTGTATCAAATAATTCCTTATAATATAATTTAAACTAATTTAATATCATTAATAACATGAAATATAAGTTATGTATGTTTATTCATGTTCTACATGAACTTCCATTTATGAATACAAGTGAACCGCTCAAGAAAACCATAAAAATGAACATTCCCGAAAAATGGATTTAAACTCTATAACTCATCCAAAGGCCCATAAAATTACTAAATAAAACCATAATAAACCATATTAAAGTACACAAGGTTCTTTAATTGTTAATTAATGAATATAATGTCATTATACAAGACATTAAAGTGAAGAATGTGTCCATATACAAGGTAAGGGGAAATTCTCTAACCCAACTTTGTTTCTTTGGATTATACCTCTTTCACTCCATGTTCTGTATGAGTTATCCTTAAAAATAATTTGTTCATAATTATCAAAAAATTTCTGGAATATAAATGTTTTCCACTAGATTTTATGTCAAACAAAATTTTTTCCAAAATATATCTTCTTTCAAAAACATATGTTTTACTTCTCACCCAAGGATGATGGTTCTTGTATCAAGTATGTCATTTCTTCTTTATTTTGGGAACCCAAAGCTTATGTATGTGTTACTGTGAAATTAAAATCATTCCTTTTCATGGGTTATTTATGTTCACAAATGTTTAATGTGGCATGTATGTTAATGAAAATGTTATGTAGTGACGGGTGTGCCCGGAATTATATACTGAAATATGAATGTTTGAATGTGATGGGTGTGCCCAGAATTATACAGTGCTCCAATGCATTGGATAAAGTGATGAATATCATTAGTAAAATTTAAATGATTCTTGAACATGATGCTATAATTTTTCACAACTATGTGTGGTAGATGACCGCTAATACATGATGTTTCATTTTTATGCATTGCCTTATTTCAAGTATTTTATTAATGTTTCCTATCATGATTTTGATGATGATGTTGCGATTATTATCACCCCATGATAAATTTCTCTTATCTATCCTCTTACTGGGATTTTAGCTCAATCTTTTTTATGTATATCCATAGGTGACTACATGTACTAAGTAGAGGTCAAGTTCCAATAATAATCTAAAGAAGAAGAAATTAAATAAATGTTAAGTCTTGATGTTGTAAATGTTATGGTTGGTCCTAGTTTTCCCAAGAAACTAAACCTATGGATCCTCATAGTGTAATACTATTATGTTTTTTTATCTTTACAATTATTTGATAGTAATGTAAGAAAATATAGGGTCTCTATAGTTAGTATTAGAGGCAAGGTTTAGTTAATTTGGGAATTTGGATTAGTGAACCCTAGATAAAACCTTTATTATGAGACTAATTACAAATATGCACACAAGAAGATTTACATAGGGATCACATAAGTTATGATTTTAGTGTAAATCATACAAATGAATAATTTATTCATAACTTGTTGAATTATGATTTTTTCTAACCTTTTATATTTTATAAAATGGAGGGAACTAGGAAAAACTAGGCCAATAACTCGTGTGAGGGCCAATGCAACGATTTCCCTAACGACATCCCCAATGCTTTGGGGAGTTGAGTTCAAAACTTCCTGGAAATGATTACCCACCTATCTCAGGTTATGAATAATAACTAGAATAATGGGGAATTTCCTCATTCACCTAAGAGAGAGAAAATGGTTGTCGAGTGTTTTATGTGGCAATGACCACCGACATTTAGTGGATCTTCTGATCCATTAGTTGCAAAATAGTGGTTCAAATCCATAGAGAAGATCTTTTATGTGCATCACTATTGTTAGACAGAGAAGGTGACATTAGTTTTTTATCGTCTATATGGAGAGGTCGATCAATGGTGTTCTTTGATTAAGAACACTAAGCTAAGAGACAAAATTGAAGATATGGAATGGGAATAATTTAAGATCATGTTTCTTAACAAGTATTTACCACGAACTCTTCGTACGAACATGGAGAAAGAATTCATAGAGCTTAAGAAAAAGTAAGGAGAATTAATCATAACTTATGAAGATAATTTCACAAGTCTTTCAAGGAACGCTTTGGGTTGTGTTATCAACAATGATAGAAAAATTTATAGATTCATTAGTATATTAAAACCACACCTTTGAAAGGATCTTGCAATTTGAGACTTTGGGAGCAATGAAGAAGTTGTTCGTTGTGCTCTCAAATTGAAGATGGAGTTTATAGAGTGGTCCAATGTATATGGTGATAAGAAATGAAATATGGATTTTCAATCTGGAGGATCTAATGATAAAGGTGGGAAGAAAAATAAATGACCCACATTCCAAAAATGTGGGAAGTTGCATTTTGGGAACTACCTCAAAGGGACGGGTAAATGCTTCAAGTGTGGGAAAGAAGTCCACCCTTCTCAATAGTGTCGTAAAGAAATGAGAAGGAAAGAGAATATGGTGGAATAAAGGAGAGAACAACACATGGTTCAATGCTAAAACTATAGGGATCAAGGGAACTATGAAAGCCAGTACACTAAACCTCGAGTCCTCAAGGGTAATCAGCATCAACAACTACCAAATCCAAAGGAAAAATGGAAGGCTTATGCCATCACTAATTCGGAAGTGGATAAAGATAATGAAGTCATACAAGGTGCACTTATTATTCACTCAATAATGGAAAAATTATTATTTGATTCTGTTTCTACACATTCCTTTATATCTTGAATGTTTTCTAGAACTATAGAATTGAAGCCCCAAAACCTTGAAGTAGAGATATCTGTAAAGACTCAAAGTGGTGCAATCATTGCAACCTAGGTGTTTGACTCTTCTTTTATTAGCGTATGTGGGATGATTCTTCCAAAGAATCTCGTAATACTTCCCTTTGTGGAATTAAATGCTATAATGGGAATGGATTGGCTCTCATTATATAGATCACATATCAACTTTCAGGAAAAGGAAATATCTTATCATAATTTGAAAAATCCCATTATCCTATAAAAATGAAAAGAAGACAATGAATATCTTATGAAAAATCCTTCAATTGTGTTGGTGTTGATACCCTATAAAGAATCATACCTTGCTCAAATGGTTTAACCAAAGAGAAGTTCCAGCCTTACGGAAATTCCCATTGTAAGGTAATACAATGACGTATTTCCTGAATAGTTACCCTGACTGCCCCCAGATCATGAGGTAGTTTTCTCCATATAACTCACACCTAGAGCTACTCCTATCTCAAATTGTCCCTATAGGATGGCTCCTATCAAACAAGAGGACTTAAAGAAGCATCTACAAGAGAATTTGTACAAAGGGTTTATACACCCTAGTGCATCACCTTGAGGTGTGCCAGTGCTCTTTGTGAAGAAGAAGGATGGAAAAATGCAGTTGTGTATCAATTATCGGGAACTCAATAAGATCACCATAAAGAACAAGTATCCTATTACAGTGATTTATGACTTGTTTGATTGGTTAAGAGGAGCTCAATACTACTCAAAGGTGGATCTTTGTTCTGGATATCATCAGCTAAAGGTGAAGAAGGAAGATATTTAGAAGACTGCCTTCCATACAAGGTATGGGCACTATGAGTTTCTGGTGATTCCCTTTGGACTTACAAATTCATCTGAAATATTCATGAATTTGATGAATAGATTATTTAGACATTACCTAGAAAAAATTTTGGTATTGTTTATCGATGATATTCTCATCTACTCTAAGAGAAAGGAGGAACATGAATAAAATCTTAGAATTGTGTTGGTGACATTGAGAAATGAGAAGTTATATGCCAAGTTCGGCAAGTGTCACTAGTAGAAAAAACGTTTAACACATCGGCATTTTTCATGTCGGTTCTATATAACTGACATGAAAAGCTTTAATGATCGATATATCACATCAGTTATAAAATAACTAACATGATATATCAATCAGGATCCATATTTTATGTCGGTTATAAAATAACCCACGTAAAATATATGGAGATTATATTTTTTACGTCGGTTATTGTATAACCGACGTGAAAATCATATCTGGAGTGCTTTATAACATCAGTTATAAAATAACCAACATGATAAAGGAAAGATTGGTGCTTTACCATGTCGGTTATAAAAAAACTGAAGTGGTAAAGGGAATTTCGGTGCTTTACCACGTCGATTATAAAAAAACTGATGTTATAAATCCAATCTCAGCAATTTATCACGTTGCTATAAAGCGACATATATCACGTCAGTTATTTTATAAATGACGTGATAAATTGTTTTCTATGTCGGTTATTAAATAACTGATGTTATAAACATCAAAAAAATATTTTACCAGGTCGGTTATTAAATAACCGACGTGATAAATCTTTTAAATGATATATCATACCTCGTATTCAGTAATTTTGTTTTCTTTGATCGGACGACCTGCGACTCGTCTCTCTCATGCGGAAAACCTAGAAACGATTCATAGAATTTTTTCCCTCTAGCCTCGTTTTTTCAAAATCATTCTTCATATTTATTATTATCAGATCTATCAGGTCGACTCACAACACTCAAGTAATCCTCACATAACTCCTTTTCAAATTTTATTTTCTATGATGCCCAAAAATAATTTTTTGAGATGTTATTTTTCTATGTTCTTTCTATCATGGTAAGTTTCATAGTGTTCATATATACCATTATAAATTATTTTCTGGTAAAATAAACCTATGGAAGTGATAACATGAAAGTTTACAATTTTTTTGTGTTCTATCATGTGTGTGTGCGCGTATAGGGGGTTTCCAAGGGGGTGGAAGTTGTGCAAGTGGGTGGGGGTGTCCAGGGGGTTGGGTGGTCTGTCTAGTGGGGTGGGGGTGTTCAAGGGGTGTCAAAGGGTGTGGGGGTGGTTTCTAGGGGGTGTGGGGGCTTTCCAAGGGGGTTGGGGTGTCCAAGGGGGTGCAGGGGATGTCAAAGGGGGTGGGGGTGGTGTCCAGGGGTGCGGGAGCTGTCTAAGGGGGTTGGGGTGTCCAAGTGGGTGTGGGGATATCAAAGGGGGTGGGGTGGTGTCCAGGGGGTGCATGGGATATCCATGTGGGTGGGGGATGTCCATAGGGTTCGAGGGGCTGTCTAGAGGGTTGGGGGTGTCCAGGGTGTCCAGGGTGTCCATGGAGGTGGGGGCAGTCCAGGGGTGTGGGGGGTCCAAGGGGGTGGGGTGTCAAAGGGGGTGGGGGATGTCCAAGGGGGTGGGTGGGTGGGGGGATATCCAAGGGGATGCGGCCTGTCCAGAGGGTTTGGGGGGTTGTATGGGGGTCTGTCCAGAGGGTTAGGTGTGTCTAGGGGGTGTCCAAGGGGGTAGGAGGTGGGGTGTTGTGTCCAGGAGGGGTGGGGTGTCCAAGGGGGTGGGGGATGTCTAGAGGGGTAGGGGCTGTCCATGGGGTGGGGGCTGTCCAAAGGGGTGGGGGGCTCTCCAAGGGGGTGTTGGTGTTTAGGGGGTGTCCAAGGGGGTGGGGGTGGTGTCCAATGGGGTGGTGGTGTCCAGGGGGTTGTCCAAGGGGGTGGGGGTGGTGTCCAAGGGGGTGGGGATAAGTGTCAGTTGGGATTGACTATTTCATCGTGGTTTGTGAGATTATGACATGATGATTGTATTGTTTCATGGATATTAGGCTATAATTTGTTATTTTTGTTTAAGGGGTTGGGGGTGGTGTCCAAGGGGGTGGGGTGGTGTCCAAGGGGGTCAGTACAGTCTATGTTTGAGGTTTCCACTATGATGTTTAGGGATTCAATCATTATGAAAAGATGAGGGGTATTTCAATATGATTCTATTTGGTTATATATATTTTTACCAGTCATTGACTATGATAAAATTATGGGTTATGGGGGAGACCATGTCATGGTTTTCAAAGATGCACAGTTATCCTGACCCCATTGTGTCGTGACGATAGGCTTTACACTATGATTTTCTCCATCTGAGTTTTTATTTTAAATTTGATTTTATTCTTAGGTTTACTCCATTTTATCCAATTTTCTATCAACCATTGGAGTCCCCATGGTTTTCTTGGATTCCATGGAATTTCTTTAAATAGGTTACTTATTCTATGTTCTTCTTCCTTTCTTCTTTTTTTTATTTTTTTCTTCTTCATCCTCTTCTTCTCATTCATTCCTTCTATTATTAGGGATGTTTGGTCATGTTTAAATTGACGATTTAATAGTAATTGATGTGTTCTAGTGTTATTAGGAGGGGTGGAGGGGGTGTCCAAGGGGGTGGGGGCTGTCTAGAGGGGTGGGGGATGTCCAGGGGGTGGGGGTTGTCCAGAGGCTTGGGGGGGCTGTCCAAGGGGGTGGGGGTTTCTAGGGGGTTGGGGGTGTCTAGGGGGTGTCCATTGGGGTAGGGGTGTGGGTGGTGTCCAGGAGGGGTGGGGGTGTCCAAGGGGGGGATGTCCAGGGGGTGGGGGCTATCTAGAGGGGTGGGGGATATCTAAGGGGGTGGTGGTGTCTAGGGGGTCTCCAAGGGGGTGGGGGTGGTGTCCAGGTAGTGGGGGTGGTGTCCAAGGGGGTGGGGTGTTTTCCAGGGGGTAGGGGTGTCCCGGGGTGGGGTTGGTATCCAAGGGGTGGGGGTGATGTCCATGGGGGTGGGGGTGGTGTCGAGGGGGTGGGGGGATATCAAGAGGGGTGGGGGTTGTCCAGAGGTTTCAAATCATTAGGATCTGTGTAATTTTCATTAGTTAATGTATACATATTTTAATATTTATACTTCATATTTCTTTTTTATGGAAGGGTGAATTTGGTATCCAGTTGCACCAGGATGTATTCTTTGTGAACCTTAAGAAGAAAGTATCCAAGATGAATTTAAAATTGTTATATCTAACTATATCTTTTTTAAATCATATTCAAGCATATTATTTTAAATACACATAGATTTTTTTTTCAAAATTTCTTTACATTCCAATTATGATTTTTTTCATATAAACATATATTTGTCTTATCTTAAAAAGATGTATATTTTTTATATTTGTTATAGGTAATAATGTGTCGAAGTTAGATTACGGAACATCGAATGAGCAATGAATATGAGGAAGGTGTTGATGCCTTTTTGGAATTTTCTAAACAAAATGTCCCAAGTAGTGACATTTTTTTATCCATTCCTGAAATGTTTGAATATGAAGAAGTTGAAAAGTAGAGAGATAAAAGATCATCTAATTTTTCATGGTTTTAATCCGAGTTACAGCCCTTGGATTTGGCATGGTGAAACTTGACGGAATGTCACTGATTATGATGATTCGTAAGATGGTAACTCCGATAGAATTGAAGAAATGATTCGTGATATTACAGCAGAATAAATTGAGATAGAACCGACAGTTGTGCGTCTATATAGTGATGCTGAAAAACCATTGTATCCTAGTTGTACAGATTTTACGATTTTTTCGGTGGTATTAAGATTGATTAATGTGAAGGAAAAACATGGATGGAGTGACAGAAGTTTTACAGAGCTGCTACAATTGAGGAAATACATTTTTCCAAAAGATAACGATCTTCCAGATTCACAATATAAGGCCAAGAAAATATTATGCCCAATGGGATTGGGATATAAGAAAATACATGCCTGTCTGAATGACTTTATGATATATTGGAAGGAATATGAATTTCTTTCAGAGTGTCCTAAATGTGGGACATCACGGTATGATGTGAAAGAAAAATCCCAGGATAATGTAGAGATTACAAATATCTATTAAAAGGTATTTTGGTATATTTCTATAATTCATCATTTCAAATGTTTATTTTATAATTCACATAACTCAAAAAGTTTATGATGGCATGCTGATGAGCAGTTATGTGATGGAAAAATACGTCATCTAGCTGATTGTCCACAATGGAAGAAAATTGATGAGCAGTATCCTACATTTGGAAAAGAAATTAGAAATCTCAGACTAGGGTTGTGCATAGATGGAATGAATCCATACCTAACCCTCAGTAGCACACATAGTTCATGGCCTATTTTATTGGTAATTTACAACCTCTCTCCTAAAGTTTGTATGAAGCGCAAATATTTCATGTTGATTATAATGACCTCTAGTCCGAAGCAACCCAACAATGATATTGATGTTTTCTTGTCACCATTGATTGAAGATTTGAAACTTTTATGGGAGGATGGTATTAGGGTGTATGATTCTTATAAAATGGAATATTTTCAACTGTATGCAGTGCTTATGTTCACTATAAATGACTTCCCAGTATATGGAAATTTGTCTAGATACAGAGTTAAAGGGCATAAAGCATGTCCAATTTGAGAACAACAGACTTCATATTTTCAATTGCATCATGGGGGGAAAACAGTGTACAAGGTTCATCAAAAGTTTTTGTCTATGTATCACTCTTATAGAAGACTAAAAAAGGCATTCAATGGCTCACAAGAATTTTATGTTACTCCAAATACTTTATCCCCTGATCTGTATTTTGAAAGGGTGGAAAACCTTGATGTGACATTGGGAAAGATACAGAAATCTGGTAATGGTAGACATATTTGGAAGAAAAGGTCAATATTTTTTGAGCTACCATATTGAAGATATCATGAAGTTAAACATAATATTGATGTCATGCACATGGAGAATAATATCTGTGATAGTTTTATTGGAAAATTGTTAGATATTAAAGGAAAGACAAAAGATGGGTTGAAAGCAAGATTAGACTTACTATCAATGGGAATACCTTTGGAGTTATCTCACACTCCTAATGGAAGATAAACATTTCTTCCCCCATCTTGTCATACATTATCTAAGAGGGAGAAAATTAGCTTTTGTAAGTTTCTTCATGATATCAAAGTGCCTCAAGGTTATTCTTCAAATGTAAAAAAAATTCTCATTGAAGGTCTTGAAGTTGATAGGTATGAAATCTCATGATTGTCATGTCATGATGCAATGACTTCTACCAGTTGCATTAAGTGCAATATTTCCCATATGTGTCAGAAATATTATAATGAAGTTGTGTTATTTTTTCAATTCAATGTGTAATAAGGTGATTGATGTGAATGATTTGAACATTTTGGGAAAAGATGCAATTTGTATACTTTATCAATTGTAAATGTATTTTCCTACAACTTTTTTTGATATAATGGTGCATTTAATGATTCATCTAGTTTGAGAAATAAAGCTTTGTGAACCTGTATATCTTCATTGGATGTATCCTTTTGAAAGGTATATGAAAATATTGAAGGGGTATGTTAAGAATCCATATCGACCTGAAGCCTCCATTATTGAAAAGTATATTTATGAGGAGGTTGCAGAGTTTTTTACGAGCTACTTGGCTGTGGCGCAGCACATAGGTTTTCCTCCATCTCTCCTTGAACGAGTTAATAATGAGGGAAGGGTATTTGTGGCTTGAAAGTCAAATCGTTTTCAGTTGAATAGATGAAGAAGTTAGAATCATACATCATGAATAACATAGCTGATGCTCAACCGTATATCACATTGCATATTAATGAGTTGAAACAATGTCATCCAAAGAAGAAAGAAATGTGGATTTTGAATGAGCACAACAAAATATTTTTTTCATGGTTTAAAAAGACCTTGCTTGGTAGATAAGATGTATCAGAGACATTAAAATGGTTAGTGGGTGTTCCATTTTTAAATGTGATAACATGGTCCGGTTATGACATTAATGGCAATACATTTCATACAAAAGCTCAGGACAATAGAAGTGTAGTTCAAAATAGTGGTGTATTAGTGTTTGTAAAAGCAATGCATTTTTGAGTGTTAAAGACAAAAACCCAATTTCTACATCAAGTGCATATTATGGAGTGATTGAAGACATATGGGAGGTTGATTACTTTAAAATTAAAGTTCATGTTTTTAACTGTAAATGGTTTATTGGTAACAACAGTGTTAGACACGGTGAATTTGGATTGACATTTGTTAATCTGAATAGATTGGAAGACACAGCTGATTCTTTTATAATGGAAACACGTGCAAAATAAATTTTCTATGTAGTATATCAATCAGATATGCAGTGGGATGTTGTTTTACAAGGGAAAAAACAATATGTTTGTGAGGATGAACTTGGTGAAGATGCTGATTTATGTGATATCCCTACTTCTATGGAAAGATTAATAGAACATAATGATGAGCATGTTGAATACATGGTTTTTGCAATAAGGAACGATCACGATGAAGGAATTTGGAAATACAGTCCATTTGTACATTCCTAAAATTATAGGTAACATTTGTTTATTTCTTGTTTACATTTATTATTTTCATAAAATGTTAGATATTGTAAGTTTTTTCTTTATTATAACATTTATTAAAAAAATAAGTATAAGTTTTTGTTTGTTTTAATTTTTTTTAGTTTACTTTATCATGTTTACCATTACATAAATTATATATCTATTATTTTTTTCAATGAAAATTACTTTACCATGTTTACAATGTTTACCAGGTTTACCATGTTTACCATGTTTACCATCTTTACCATATTTACCATTGTTTAACATGATTATCATATTAACCATGTTTACTATTACTTAACTTAGTACAATTTTCCATTTTCTGTTTATATTATTATTGTAATATTTGAATTCGTATATTTGTGAACTGATGTTTGTTTTTTTGATTTGAAGGATAATGAATGATCAATTAGTTGATAAAACGCATGATTCTGGAGATGAGCATATTGGTCATACCTCTAGGTAGGAACATTCACATGATCCTCTTGATGTTCCCCAATCTTTTTCATGTTCTCCCATTACGACAAAGAGTTCAAGAGTTCGTAAACGTGGGTGAACACGTTTACCAAAATTATCACTTGCATGTACACAGGATCAGAGGATACTCATTGAGTTTGATGAGGATGATATTCCTAGAGGTCCAAATGCAAAATATTTTAAGAGTTTTTTATCAACTCAGGGTAAGAGAAAAGTAAGAATTTTGTGTGATGACTAGAGAAGTGTGGACAAAGCGATAATCTCTCAGTTGTAGGAGATGATTTTGGTAAGATCCTTTGCTATTTTTTCCTTATTCTTTAAATGTTTCTAGTATATATAATATGTTTAACCTATTCTTTATCAGATGACATTTGATATTCCTAACATTGGAGGAGTCAGGAAGAAATGCTTATCGATGCCTGCCAGGAGATGGATGGATTTCAAATCCACCCTCTCATCTGATTTCATTTTTGGTCATAGGATTCATTACAATCCATGTCGTATATAACCTTTCATAGATGAAGACACATGGAGACAGTTTGTTGAAAGTAGAAGAAAAGATTCATTTTTGGTAAGGGTAGTGTAAACTTTTATAAGCTTTCTTATATAAATGATCTTATTAATGTTTTGTTAATGATTTATTATTCTTAATTTTTATCAAACAAAGAAATCTCATCAGGAGATCCAATTTGAAAATGTATATCCTCATAGTTTATCTCGGGGATAGTATACATTATTTGAAGAACAAATGATGGCGGAAAAATTACAAAAACTAAGAGTTGAGTCTTTAAGCTCTAGAGAGGTGGACCCTCCATCCCCTCCATCTAGAAATGAAAAATGGAAGAGAGATCGGATGGGGAAAAAGGTAATATCTTTCGGAAGATTCTAGAATGGTAGATGAGAGGATTATAAGATATCTATTTTATTTATTTAAGTTAACTATTTTCTTCATATAATTTCAATCATTACAGAATTGTTTAATTAATCAATACAGGATTCTCTTGAGGAGTAGAGCTCATAGGGGGTGTTTACAGCTGGTGGGAGGCAAGATATTTTATCTGCAGCATTGGGAATGCCCGAACATCCTGGTCGTGTATGAGGATATCCAGCAATTGTATCCGTAATAAAAGTGTTTCCACGTTCTTCAACTTCTTACGTTGAGGGTGTTTATAAAAAAATATAATCCTTAGAGGATGAAGTTCATAATATTAATGTGACGATGGAGGAAAAGATTAGAGCGTCAGTATAGTCTATGTTTGCAGACATGAAAAGACAATTTCAGACTTCAGCTATCACTCCTCCACCTCCCCCGGCAGACCCAATTATTTATCCTCCACCTCCGCCAATAGCTCCCACTCCCCCACCTCAGCCTGCGGACCCCATTTTTTATCCTACTCCTCTTCTACAACTTCCTACTTATTGCGAGTTGTATGTTGATGATCCTAAACATCATATAGTTGCATATGGGTTGTTATATTGTATAGGAGATACAGTTCATCATCAACAATTAGAGGTAGAGAATCAGAGGGTCACTGTACAAGATATTATAGATAGATCATATCGAGTACCATTACCTACAGATGAGGTGACTACAGTTGGACATAGTATCAGCCTTTTTTTAATTTGTCCATCCAGACTTCTTAGACTCATTACCATAGAGGTATATATGTTATATCTTCTATTTTATATTTTTATTAAAGTTGTTTTATCATTTGAAAACTAATATATTTTTCTATTTATTTTTACAGGAATACGTCAAAGGTAAAGAAATATTGTATAGACAACAACAAAGGAAAATGTCTATGGCATCATATACAGATTCTAGTAGTCTTGACAGATTGTCAAGATATTCAAATTTTTTGGTGGATCATTATGAGTTTCCAATAGAAGCTCATGTTTGTGGAGGTGTAATAACTGTGGGGATTGTGAAAACTGATATCATGGAGCTTGTTACTGGAGATAATTTGGGCATCAATGTGGTGAAAATGTTTTCCATGTAAGTCTTAACACATTTTCCCTGCATTATATTTATTAAAAATGTATACTTATGTTTTTTTTGTATTAGGTTTCTTTATAACATTTGTGAGAAGAATGAGTAGACAGATGTATATGGATTCATGGACTTGCATTTGATTTCCCCTGAATCATGTGCATTGGATGCGGAATAAAGAATAATTTTTATTTCTGAAAGACTTGAACAGAATATAGTCACACAATGTTGGATGATGCCTTTTTGTGAGAGGTATGAAACACATCTCTCTCAAAGATTTCATTATCTTTTAACATAAAAAACCACTAACCTTAAATTTTTTTTATCAGTGATCATTAGATGTTAGGGGTTTTTTTCCCAAGGGAGAAATCACTTTATTGGATATGATCTATCTATAGTGATATGCAGGAAAGTTTTAAGAAAATGTTGGAAAATTAAGTTTAAATTTCTCAATAGTTTTATATATTATAATGAATTTTAAATTTATCTCATTCATATTATTTTCTAACAGGTTATGGGTGTACTTTCGAAAAAACACAAAGAAAAGGATCATGAAGATCAAATATGTAAATGTAAAGGTAAATATCCATTTATAATTTTTACTTAATGATTTATTACATAAAAATAATATATTGAATTTACACTCATTCAAACAGAATTTTCATGAAAAAGAAGGCATCATCGAATGTGGATATTATATGTTAAGATTTATGTATGAAATAATAACAACTGAAACAGTTGTGAACTTTGACCTGGTAAGATTTCCTTTTAAAAATTTCCATAATATTTCATTTGATTTATTCATTATAAACATTAACTACTATCCTTTTAATTTGTAGCTATTTGATGACCCTCAACCCTATATTGATCAAGACATTAAACACTTACAACTAGAATGGTCAAATTATTTTACAGGTTTGATTGAATTTTAGTTGTTTGTAGTGTAAAATGTAATTTTGAATATTGTCATTGTAATTGTGTATTTGGTAGTTGTTTAGGTTGGATTTAGTTTTTTTTAAGTTGACATTGTAAGTTTTGAATGTTATATATGTGAATGTTTAATTTCTCTCTACTTCTTGTTTTGGTCTACTTATGATGGTTTTTCTGGTATGGATTCTTGTCTGGGGGAGGGGTTCTAAGTTTGTGGGGGTGTCCAGTGGGGTGGGGGTATCCAGGGGTTTGGGAGGGCAATTTGATGGGGTGGGGGTTTCCTGGGTGTCCATGAGTGTGGGGGGTAGTCCATGGGGGTGGGAGCATTTCTACGAGGGTGGGAGGTTTGTCTAGGGAAGTGGGGGGCTATCCAGGGGGTGTCCAGGGGTAGGAGGATTTCCAAGAGGGTGGGAATAAAGCATTGGTGAAACATTTTGAGTGCTCAAGCTTCATATGTGGGAGTTATGAGTACCTTCCAACGGCGTTCAGCCCCCGAGGGATGGTGGCGCCTCCTCTCCCAACACTAGCTGTCCAAGGGCTATCTAGGGGGTGGGGGCAGTTCAGGGGTGTGGGGGTGTCTAGGGGTGTGGTGGGGCTATCCAGTGGGGTGGGGTATCTGATCTAGTTTTGGTCAGGTTTTGGTCTATTTTTGGTCTGTTTTTGGTCTGGGGGTGTCTAGTGAGGTGGGTGGTCCAGGGGTGTGGTGGGGGATGTCTAGTGGGGTGGCAGGGTGTCCAGGAGGGTGGGAGGATGTTTAGGTGAGTGGGGGAGGGTTTTTCCAGGGGGTGGGGGGTAGTCTAGTGGGGTGGGGGTTCTAGAGGTGTGGGAGGGCTATCCAGGGGAGTGTTGTTTAGTGGGGTGGGGGTGTCCAGGAGGGTGGGGGTTTCTAGGGGTGTGAGAGGTATGTCCAGGGGTTTGGGAGTGCTTTCTAGGGGGTGGGGGTGTTTAGGAGGGTGGGGGATGTCTAGGGGTGTGGGGGGGGCTATCATGGGTGTGGGGGCAGTCCATGGGTGTGGGGGTGTCCAAGAGGGTGGGGGGGTTGTCTAGGGGTATGGGGGTTGTCCAGGGGGTGGGGGCAGTCCAGGGGTGTGGGGGTGTCCAGGGGTGTGGTGGGGGATATCCAGTGGGGGGGTTATGGTCTATTTTGATATGTTTTTGGTAACTTTTTGGTCAGTTTCAGGGGTGTGGGAGGGCTGTCTAGGGGTGTGGGGGTTTTGTACAGGGGGTGGGGGTTTACAATAGGGTGGGGGTTGTCCATGGGGGTGGGGGCTGTCCAGGGGGGGAAGTTCAGGGGTGTGGGGGTGTCCAGGAGGGTGGGGGATGTCCAGGGGTGGGGTCAGTCCAGGGGTGTGGGGGTGTTCAGGAGGGTGGGGGTTGTCCAATGGTGTGGGGGTTGTCCAAGGGTGGGGGCAGTCCAAGGGTGTGGGGTTTCAAGGGGTGGGGGCAGTCCAGTGGTGTGGGGGTGTCCAGGAGGGTGGGGGTTGTCCAGGGGTGTGAGGGGATTTCCAGGGGTGGGGTAGTCTAGGGGTGTGGGGGTGTCCAGGGGTGTGGTGGGGGCTGTCCAGTAGGGAGGGGGGGTTCTGGTCTGTTTTGGTCTATTTTTGGTAACTTTTTGGTCTGTTTCAGAGGTGTGGGAGGTGGGGTTTGTCCAAGGGTTTGGGGGGCTGTCTATGGGTGGGGGCAGTCCAGGGGTGTGGGTGTGTCCAGGTGTGTGGTGGGGGCTATCCAGTGGGGTGGGAGGGGGGGTTATGGTCTGTTTTGGTCTATTTTTGGTAAATTTGTGGTCTGTTTCAGGGGTGTGGGATGGCTATCTAGGGGTGTGGGAGTGTTGTCCAGGGGGTGTGGTATATAGAAGGGTGGGGGGTTGTCCAGGGGTGTGGGGGTTGTCCAGTGGGTGGTGGGATAGTCCAGGGGTGTGGGGGTGTCCAGGAGGTGGGGGGGTTATGGTCTGTTTTTTGTAACCTTTTGGTTTGTTTCAGGTATTTTGTCTAGGCATAGCAGTGGTTCGGTTTTATTTTTAAAAAAAAATGTTTTTGTCATCGGTTATTTCATAACCGACGTAAAAAATGCATTGGGACTAGTTCTAAAGTCGGTTATTTGGAAACCGACGTAATAAATTCATGGGAAATGGTTTTTACATCGGTTATTTCATAACCAACTTAATAAATTGGAATTGATAATTTTTTATATTGGTTATAAAATAACCTAATTCGGAGATATGTTTTCACATTGGTTATTATATAACCAACATTGGAAACCGCTTGGCAGATAGGTTTATCACGTCGGTTATAAAAATAACTGATGTGGTAAAGGCTTCAGAGGTGTGATTTATGATGTCGGTTATTATATAACCGATGTGAAAGGGTATATACCATGTCGGTTATTAAATACCTGATGTAATAAACCATGACTCTGAAGCGTTTTCCACATCAGGTTTTTTATCAACCGATGTGAAAACGCTTCGAATTTGTTTTTTACGTCGGTTGTAAAATAACCGATGTAAAAACTATGTTTATAATGTCTCCTATAATAACGTCGGCCAAAATCCGACGTTAAAAATAAAAAATAACCGCCATAAAAATGTTTTTTGCACTAGTTTGTGACTTTTGGATGAAGCAAGTCATGTTCTTCAGACATGTAATCACAAGTGAGGGAATTTCTGTGGACCCTTGAGAAACAACGACGATTGAGGAATGACCCAGGACCTCTAGTGTCATGGAAATCCATAGTTTTCTTGGATTAGTTGGGTGCTACCGATGTTTATTGGGAAATTTCTTACAATTTTCAAGCCTGTTAACTAAGTTAACAAGGAAAGAGGTAATGTAATTCTGGAAAGAAGAATGTGAGGGATGCTTCAAAGAGATAAATAGAAGGTTGATCACTGCACCTATACCCACACTACTGAAAAGTGGAGAATGTTTTTTGATATACAGTGATGCTTTAAATAAAGGATTTGGTTGTTTAATCATGCAAAATGATATTGTGATAGCCTAATCCTCATGGAAGTTGAAGATCCATGAGAAGAACTACCCGATGCATGATCTAGAGATAGCATCTAGAATTTTGGCCTTAAAAATATTGCGGCAATACCTTTATGGTGAGAAGTGTTACATATACACTGACCATAAGAGCTCAAATTATATATTCACACAAAATGAGATCAACATGCATCAAAGGAGATGATTAGATCTAATCATGGATTATTATTTTTTAATTCACTATCATCTTGGAAAGGAAAACAAGGTAACTGATGCTCTAAGTAGAAAAAAAACCTTCTACTCTATCCATGATACGGATTGATAAAGACCCTATCTTCTTGGATATACAAAGGATGGATTTGGAAATCATAAGGGAACGGGATACATCCTAACTTTCCCAAATGATTGTGCAACCATCAATCCAAGAAATTATTAAGGAGGCACAAAGGGATGATCGGGAGTTACAAAAGAAGGTGAATGCAGTAAAGGAAGGGAATCTACACGAGTTCCATTTCTACGATGATGGTATGATTTGGTTTGGAATGCGTCTTTGTTGTCTTCATCACCTGAGATAAAGAAGGACCTATTGGATATTGCACATAGCTCAACATTCCCTATCCATCCTGGTAGTACTAAAATGTACCGTGATCTCCAAGAACACTTCTGGTGGGTCCAACATAAAGAAGAAGATTTTAGAATATACATCAAGGTGCTTGGTATGTTAGCATGTTAAAGAAAAGTGAAAAAAGTATAAAGGAATGATGCATCCATTACATATACCCATGTGGAAATGAGATAATTTCATTATGGACTTTAACATGGGTCTCCCGAATATGTCCAAGGTAAATAATACGATATGGGTTGTGGTTGACCGATTCACCAAGACTGCCCAATTTATTGATATTTGGAAAGATCTCTCCCTTTAATAACTTGCAAAGATATATGTAGAGGAAGTGGTGAGACAGTATGGTGTTCCAATATCGATTGTATCTGATCTTAATCCAAGGTTCACATCTAAATTCTAGAGGAGCCTTCAACATACTTTGAGTACTGAATTAAATTTCATCATGGCCTATCACCCTCAAACTAATTTCCAATCTGAAAGGAATATTTAGATGCTTGAATACATGCTAAGAGCCTGATTTTATAATTCAAACGTGGATGGGATCATCATCACCCATTGGTTGAGTTCTCATACAACAATAGCTTCCACTCGAGTATTCAAATGGCTCCATGTGAAGCTTTTTATGGAAAGCGATGTAGAACTCTAACCTGTTGGGATGAAGTTAGATAAAGAAATCTACTTGGACCTAATATTGTGCAAGAGATGATAGAGAAGGTTCAAGTCATTAATAAACACATCAAAGCCACTCAGACTTGGAAAAAGAGCTATGCTGACAACTGTTGAAGTGACATGGAGTTCTACATTAGAGAGAAATTCTTCCTTCGGATATCACCATGGAATAGAGTCATATAGTTTAGAAAGAAATGGAGGTTAGTCCCAAGGTACATTGGCCCCTTTAAGATCCTTTTCTTCATAAGAGTCGTGTCATATCATCTTTAACTTCCACCAAATATGGATCAAGTTCATGAATTCTTTCACGTATCACTCCTGAGGAAGTACATACCAGATCCCTCACATGCACTGAACTCATTGGTGGTATAGCTGGAAGACAATCTCTCCTATGAGGAGTAGTCAGTAAAGATTCCATACTAGAGAGATAAGCTTAAACACAACAAGACAAACCATCTTGTTAAATTTTTTAGAGGAACCATAAGTTTGAAAAAGCTACTTGGGAACCTGAAGAGGAAATAAAGGAGAAGTACCATCACCTGTTTCTGTAAAATGAAATTTCAAGGGAGAAATTTCATAAGTGGGGAAGAATGTAACAACCCAAAGTTTTATCAATAGAATTACCTTCTTATAATCATGCCTTAAATTATAATCAAATTAGGAAACACAATTCCACATCATTCTTAAATGAATTACTATGTGACCATTGAACATAAATTTTCCACTTTTGTGTTTTGAATTTCAAAAATCAGACATACATAGTTGCGATCAATAAGATGTTTGGAGTCCTATAGGACAAACTTAGTTTTTGGTGAATAGTAACCTACCCTTATGAATAGTAACTGAACCTTATGAATAGTAAATCCTCTAGAAGAATAGTAACTTTACCCATTAATTATTAAATAAAACTTAGGCATCTTATAAGTGACAGTTTGATCGTAGTAAAAGAATTTGTATTTTTGTAAGTCATAAATAATTAATTATAATTAATTAATTAATTTAAAATAAAATTTTTTTTCCTAAAATGTTTTCATAAAATAAAATTTCTATGTCTTCTGGTTTTAAGATAATTTTATAAGACAATATTTAATTTTTGAAATCATTTTCAAATCAGTTTTAATTTTAAAATCTGTATTTTTTAAGTAGATTATGATTTTAATTAAAAATTAAATTATTCATATTTAGAAAATTATTTTCAATAAATGGACTTCATTTTTTGGATTCTATATGTAGAAAAATGTATAGAGTGAATTTTTGGGATTTTTCTGAAATACATGAATTTTTTATGAATCGTGAAATACGATAATTTACAAAATAAGTTAAATTCATAAATTATACAGTCATGGGTGATGTTCTACTAATGTAAGAAAATATGGTTCATATTCACATGATAAAATTATTTAATTTATTCATAGAATAATCACTATTACTTTTTTGTAGAGAAATTATAAATTAATGAATGTAATATTTAGAAAATCCCTCTCCCCTCTACAATAAATACCACCCTTCACACCCTCTTTTCCTCACACCTCTAAAGCTTAAATCCTTGTCTAAACTCTACCAAAAACATCTTCCCTATCCCCTCCCCAACATCTAAGATCTTCTGGTCTCATAAAAATACCAAGCCTAGGTTTCTTAAGGAGGATTCAAGAGGTAATTCCCCTCTCTCTCTTTTCTTTTAATTTTCTTTCAATTTCATGTTCTTTTCTTAATATCTTTACAACTATAATCTTCCACATTTTATGGTAACTATATTATCTCACATATAATGTAACTTTATAACACTAATGGGATAATATATCATCAAACTCCCTTATCCTATTATTTTTATTTTATAAAAGAAAACATTTTTCGTGAGGTGTTAATTTATCACCTTCAAGAACGACATGTTTTCTTTTTCCATTAACGCCTTCATATCTGATCATGAAACCATTTTTATGTATTAAAAAGATTATATTATATTTATTATATCCTATTTAATGTTTTGGAACCAAATTATATACATATTACTAAATTATGAAACAAAACAAGTTTGTTATGGTCGAAAACAGCCCGAATTAACCCAAACGAACATCATTAAATTATTATCTAATGATTCATCCATATGGTATATAACATAATTCCATATAATATCATTTAAAATCCTATAATATAATTAATAACATAAAATATAATTTTTTTATGTTTATCCATTTTCTACACAAACTTCCATTTATGAATACAAGTGAACCGCTCAAGAAAACCATAAAAATGAACATTCTCGAACAATGGATTTAAACTATATAACTCATCAAAAGGCCTATAAAATAACTTAATGAAACCATAATAAACCATATTCATGTAGAAAAGTTTCTTTAATTGTTAATTAAATAATATAATGTCATTATACAGTACATTAAAGTGAAGAAAGAATTTGGATACAAGGTAAGGAAAACTTCTCGAACCCAACTTTCTTTCTTCGGGTTCTCCCTCTTTCACTCCATGTTCTGTATGTGTTATCCTTAAAAATAATTTATTCATAATTATCATAAATTTTCTAGGATATAAATTCTTTCCACTATATTTTATGTCAAAAAAAAATTTTCCAAAATAACTCTTCTTTCAAAAACACACCTTTTACTTCTCACTCAAGGATGATGTTTCTTGTGTCAAGTATATCGTTTCTTCTTTCTTTTGGGAACCCATATTTTATAGATGTGTTTCTATGATATGAAAACCATTACTTTCCAAGGTTTATTTATACTCACATATTTTTTATGTTTAATTCATGTTAATTAAAATGTTATGTTGTTACAGGTGAGCCCAGAATTATATAGCGCAATATTAATGTTTGAATGTGATAGGTGCACCCCAAATTATACAGCACTACAATGCATTGGGTAAAGTTATGAATCTAATGAGTAAAATTTAAATGATGTGTGAACATGATTCTATCCTTTTTCACAACTATGTGTGGTAGATGACCACTAAGACATGATGTTTCATTTTAATGCATTGCCACATTTCAAGTCTTTTATTAATGTTTCCTCTCATGATTTTAGTGATGATGTTATGGTTATGATCATCCCATGATATATTTCTTTTATATATCCTATTTATGGGATTTTAGATCACCCCTTTTGATTTATATCCTCAAGTGACTACATGTACTAAGGAGAGGTAAAGTTCCAATAAGAAGCTAGAGAAGAAGAAATTAAATAATTGTTTGTGTTTTATGTTTTAAATGCTATCTTTGGTCCTAGTTTTCCCAAGACACTAAACCTATGGATCATCATAGTGTAATACTATTATGTTTTTTATATTTATAATTATGTAATGGTAATGTAAGAAAATTTAGGGTCGCTATAGATGTAGATCAAAGAACATGAAAAAAAATCAATAAGTGTTCATGGGATTCCATGCAGTTTGGCCCATTTTTCTTCGAATTTATTCTAGAACCTCCAAATCACTAGATCCTACAATGAAATCATCAAAACAAGTATAATTTACCTTGTTAACAATGATAAAATTTAAATAATTTAATTAAACATGAATTTCAATTTTTTATTATTTTTGTAATTTTCAATACCAAACTAGTTTATTACAGTGTTGTAAGGGTGAAATAAAACAATGAATCGTGGTATGATCATATACTTTCATGTGATGGAGGGGAATAGTTTTCTCTAATACTTGATTGAAACTCTTTATCATGTAATTATCTTCTACTTACACTTTTACCTAGTGAGGTTTTAGAATGTCTTGGTGAGAAGAATAATCTAATACATATAATGAGTGATCCAGCCTATCCCATGGATACATCATAAAGAGGGGATTTAATTGGATACCCTTTTGTGATCTTCATAAATCCCATATAAATATGGATCAGTGGTAGTAATAGTGTAAGGTATATATTTACCATTTCTTAATTTTTATTTTATGCATGACCTCATTTATCTATTCATGGAGATCTTGTTTTGCGTTTATTTTATTGTTGCTACTTCATCAAATAATTTTTTTTATCCCTTTAAAACACATTAGTTGTATTAGATCCTACAATGTATTTAGATTCATCAAATCATACTAATAAATGAAGGATTTTCAATTGTATTTAATATCACATTCCCTGTCACAAAATATGATTCATGTTTTTATTTTACATGGTTAATTTGTGACTTATGATATAGGATATCAGAAGTAGAAACAAAATACATGTAATAACTCAATCTCTAGAAACCTCGATATGGTAGTTATATTACATTACTGTTACATTATACAATATTTACCAAAGGATCCAACAACTTATTAGTCTTAAAAGACTAGATACATGCATATTTTTTACATTACACTTGATAACATAAAATAAAGCATAAAAACTCCATGATAACTTTATTTTACCTTCTAGTAAATCTTTAAAAATTAAACATATTTCTCTTCTAGGTTTCTTGGAGAAAGGAAAATAAAATAAGGATGAGATTGGATACTCAGTAAAGGTTATCACACATAGGAATATATTATAACATAATCAGAGTATAATTGTATGGAAAAGGGGATATTAATGATCAAATTAATTCCATAATAAAATGAAACTAAGGGAATACTACATCCATGATAATAAATGAAAACATAGAAAATAATTTCTGATCTCATACTAATGGAATGTCTAATTTTGGACATCATAAACATACCATAAAAGTCTTTTTAAAATACATCATATATAAAGAGGTTTGGAATATATTAATACCTTTGTTATTTTGTCTCATGGGAACTACCAATGCTTCAAGGGGTTATTTATAATTGGGCCCCAATCATCACTAATTAACTCCAATTCATTCATCATAAGATAAAATGAATAAACAATACATAATAAACCTTAACAATAATCATCTTTATTGTAATAATAACATACATAATTCAAATATTTTTCCTTGTGTTAATAAAAGGGATAACATGATCATAAGTCATTTAGATAAAGAAGTTGGATGGTTAAACAATGTATAATAAACATAGAAACTATGGGGTATTCTCAATGTAAAATTAAGTACCCTTATAAAATAAATAAAGATACAGTAGTGGGGAAGTTTACTTTCATGTGTTGGGTTATCGATAGAAGATTGTAATTAATTTCCATAGTTTTCATTGGTAAGAGTCTATATAAATGGTTATAAAATACTTCATTATGATTTTTAAAAAACATGTTAACTATCTGAATAATATCCACCAATAGTGTCTAGATATGTGCATAGTATTAGGCCCACTCATCATGCACCAGATTAAAGATTCAGTTGAAACTCAACTAGACTTTTCCTAGGTGATTACCCATAAGTGCATATATTCTAAAATTGCATCCACTTCTTAGTATCCAAATAGGAAATTCATTGCTAGAAAACCCACACACTCTTTAATTTCCCAAATTTAGGATTTTTTGGAATTATAATGGATTAGGAAAAGGATTTTCTAATATTAAATATCATTTTCAACCTATAAAATGGGAGATAATTCCATATAATTATAATATTTATTACATTACAATAAAGGTTTGTGATTGAAAATAGAATGGGTGGAATGAGGGACCTTATATCAGCAAAAAAACTACATAGAAAAAATTTTATAATGAGAGGATATAATTATTCTCACATTAAAAAAATATAAAATAGTAGATAATGACATGAAATTACAATAAATAAAATATATGGAAAATGTATTATAAAAAAATAATTTTAACTAAAAAGTAAATTGAAGGATTATGAAGCCTTACATTTCAAATTAGTTTCTTAGAGATTGGTAAGAGTCATTAGAACCATTATAACTCCTTGGGGTGGATTTATAGAAAGACAGGGATGGAAAATTCATGATAAATTATTTTGGGGTGGAGTGGGATGAATATCCCTCAAGGTAACATAGAAGTGTTTTTGGTTTGGTTGTGTTTGTTGACAATGTAGGTTTCCATGGTAAATTGTCGAGTTCTAGATATGTTGTTGATAGTCCATGTTTACAAAGAACCATGACAAAGGAACGGACGATCTGGAGGTAGTACAAAAAAATAGATACAAGGTGGCATCATTTTCTAATGTTTGCCAATTTTTTGGGGTCCAAAATTTGGATTTTGGTGAGCAATGAAAAAAGTGGATATCCTTTAAGATCTCATAAAAATATGGAAAAGGCATGAATTTTGTGAATATGGTATTAATGTATTGGATTTCGCGAAGACATGAAATATTTTGATGGTGATTCTTCAAGATTATGACAAGATTCGCGAACGGAATCATTGAAGAGAATTTCGACAGTGAAGACCATTTCAAGTGGAGCTTTGCAGCGAAGGTGTGAAGTAATTGATAGATGCTCTGTGATTATGATGAGAACTATGATCAAAAAATTGTCGTGGTGCTTCGTGATATTGAGAGAATTTCAGCAGGAATTTCAGAGCTTTGCGATTTGCGATGATGTGGTGCTGACTTTTCGCGGAAGGTTTGAGGGTCGGTGGAATCGCCTATAAATATGCCTCAACCCCCTCGAGAGAAGTAGAGAGTTTTCGAAGAAAATATTTTTCTCTCATCACATGAAGGTGGTTCACGAAAGGAAGTAGATAGTTTTTGAATGCAGTGTGCTTCGCGAAAGGAATGAGCTTCACAGCAGCTAATCTGGCTCTGTGAAAGTTGTGTTCTCCATGATGGCTCAGTGATATTTTCAAGTGAATTATCTCTGCGAAGACTTGATCTCCACGATGAACTAAGCTCTGCAAAAGTGTGAGCTTCATGAAAAGGTAGTAACTTTGCGAAGTCTTTTTTGAGTTTCATGAAATTGGGAGCTTCGCGATATAGGGTGCTTTGCGAAGGTACTTTCCAAAGGTTGTTTCTAAGTGTTTAGGGGAAAAGGGGTATTCATCGGTGGATGAAATTTGTACTTTAATAGAGCATATACATATATTGGAGGACACATTCACTAGTGATAATGAAGAGACCTACAGGTCTATAAACTGTGAGTGGAACCCTTCCAAGTGCAGTGAGAAAAGGAAGAGGAAGGAGGTTATCCTTTCTACGGGTAGTGAGCTAGAGAGAGGAATAGGGAGTGACCCTTGGGAAAGTATTGAGTTGAACCTAAAAATTGTAAAGGCAGTGATCCTAGGCATGGAGGTGATATAGACTAAAAATTATTGGCAGTGAGCTTCAGTGGATTTGGTACAGCATCACATCGTCATTGTATGCTCCTTGGACGTAGCCCAGTGATGGTGAACCAAGTAAAAATATTTGTGTGAGCCTGGTTGCTTCCCTGCATTGCATCTAAAGCATCACCATCAGATAAAGATAAAAATAAGTGATCAACATAAACACACAAGAGCAAAAAAAGTATCCCAAATAATAAAGAGGTAAAGATCCAGTGGGGCAGGAAGAATTTTGGAAATGAATATCCATACCCTGATTCACCCCCCCCCCCCCCTTAGTGTATATAGGCCCCTTTTGGTCCTAAAAATTGGTATCAGAGGGAGGTTTCTTTTAACAAATTTTTTTTCTCTGAATTGGTTCAATCGATTTCTCAAGTTAAGGATCCAGTCTACTCTTATCTCGGTGTTCTATGGGAAAGGGAAAAACATCAATGAAGAATTAGAAGTCAGATGATATTCCTCATTGTGGAAGTGTTTATAAGGAATCAGATAGGTTTCTGAAGGAAGTCCTGGATGAATCTGATAGGGAGAAGGTAGATTCACTCAATAATGATGTAGGAATGAGTGAAGTACTTAAAATTCAAAGTGATTTTGAAACTACTGATGATGATGAATTTTCCCGAAGGCCGCTAGTAAAAATGTTAACATGAAAAGGGAATTGGATCAGAGATTGGATGATGAAGTAAAATCTAAAGATATCTAGATCCAAGTACTATAAATTGAGGTAAATAAGATAAGAGGATTAAATCAAATACTTATTTATGTGGATACAGACCCGAGGGATAAGAATGATTCCCAGGCTAAAGAATTTAAAGAGATGTCTTTAAAGAGATAGAAATGTAAAGCTGATGATAAGGGAGAGAATCATATGTCAGATGAAATTCAGAATCTGAAATATAGAAATGTTGATCTTGTTACACATCTAAATGAGATAGTTTAGAAAAATCAATGGCTACAACAAGAGAATTCATGTTTTTCTGATTATGTTGCGTAGGAGAAATTGGAAGTAAAAGAGTATATAGACATGGTGGATAAGATGACACATGAATTGGAAGATTAAATGAGTATAGGAAAGATTCTCAAGAGAGAAATTGATGCTCAACTTGAATCAAGAGATAAAAAGATTCAGAAATTGGGGGAAGAAATGGAATCTGTCAAGAAATAAATGGAGAAATCTAAATCCAAAGACAATCCCAAGTTGAAGGATACACTGCACTTACTATTTTATTTCCCTTCAACAAGTGATAAAAAATTAAGAACAAATATTCTATTTCTAAAGAGAAACAGTATAATATTTTCTCATCTCAAAGTCCATATAGCTTGGGAAAAACTGGAATTGGATTAGAATAATTCTCTCTCATGCATGAGAGAAAGAGAGCCATGAATAGTTCTAGAAGTAGAGAAAATCTTGTAGGTGCTAGAGACAAGCCTAAGAGGATAGTTACAGGAAGTTATGATAGCATGTGCTATTTCTGTGGGATTCATGGACATACATCAAGATTCTGTTCAGAGGCTATGGAATACATTTCAGGCTGTGAAAATAGAAACTTTTCTAAATCTGAGAATAAGAGGAAGTGTTATGAGAAATCAGAAAGAAGTGTCTCTTATAGGAAAGAATTTTTTAGATGCTATTATTATGGAAGAATGGGACACACCATGAGTATGTGTCAAGAAGCTCAGGAGCTCATTGTCTGGGGAAGAACTCAAGCTGCATCAACACCTTGACAGAGAAATAATGGAATACGGTATTCCTTTGATGGAAAATGTTTTATATATTTTGATTATGGACATTTGGAAAGACATTTCAACAATAAGAAAGCAGGAAAGGATAAGGAAATCAAGAGAAGATTCAAAAATCTAGTGGTGTATAATGAGAAATCATACACTGGAAGACAAAGTGGTAAATTGGAATATAGGTTTACTACCTCTGGAGAATCAAAATTAGTTGAACCAAAAGTGTATCAGTCACCTCTTCTATCACACTCACAACATCTCTCTCATAAATAATGTGATCAAATCTGGAAGAGAAAGGGAGGATATGCAACAACTGTGAGTAATAAGAATGTACGTTCAGTTGAGGACCTACCACCAGTGCAAAATAGTGCGGGGACTCACATATCTAATAAAATAAAAATAAACAAATATTTAATTGAAATTATCTAAGGTCATGTGCCATGAAAAGAACTAGAGAAAAAATGGAAGATGATAAGATGATATATTCCTCCTAAGATAAGGAATAAAGGGAAATAGAATTTTGGTGGAACATCAAAGAAGGAAATGTGTACTAGTGGGTTTAAACCCCAAATAGTGAGAAAGGATAGGCCTGCATAATCTACATAATAGAAAAAGACTTAGCATGTGGGTAATGAATGCTTAGTCATATGGCCAAAGCAGTTGTAGTTTTCTAGGCAGTTAGAAGAAGCAAGGACGGAGTGTGATGCTCTACAAGAAATAATCAAAGGGTTGACCCATCACGATCAACCAAAATCCTCATCTTGAGGATTTAAGAATTAACCCCTCTCCTTATGTTTATAAATGCGGGTAATCGATGTTTCATGTGTTTCAGGTTTTAATAAGATACAATCCAAGAGGAAGTGGCATCTAAAGATGCATAGTGAAAAGTGATATGCTCTAGAGTTTCAATTGCCTCAAATCAGGTACAAAAGATGAAGAACAAAGGGAGAAATAGATCACAATATAAAGTGATTATGTTATTTACTTTGTCTCTTGTTTCCTACACTGAGTTCCAACTCAGTAGGCTTTGAGATTTTTTTAATGGCTCAATTTCATGTGGAATATGAGAATAGATGATGCAAGAGAAAAAGAATGTTTATGGGCCTAAAAGGTGGGCCTAACCCTGGGAAGTGTTGCCTAACATTGGGAGAGCATTCAATAACAAAATAAGATGAAAGATCCATAAAATAAATAATTGGATGACTCAGCTTAGGTGTTTTCTATTGAGGGAAGACATATTGCAGAAGAACCAGTAATAACCATGCATATCATGATTATATATTTTGTTATAACAATGTGGTATTAGCTGACTGTTTTCAGGATACCATAAAGCTACAAGAGATTATCAACAATGTTTCAACAAGTATCTCAGAAAAGTAGTTGAAAGAAATGATGCCACTGAACAATAATATAGTAATCAATTTCTTGATGAAAGTGATGTGGAGGGAAGAAACACTGGGGGAGTAGAAGTGGCTAACGTTGATTCAAAAAAAAGGAATCAGACATGGGAGATTATTTTGAGGCCAACAGATACAAATGTCATCAGGACTAAATTGGTATATCGCAATAAGATGAGTGAAGATGGCATAGTGATTCAGAAAAAAGAACGGCTAATATGAAATGGATACTCCCAGATATGGGGATTAGATGTTGATGATACATTTGCAATGGTTGTGAGAATAGAGACAATCAGATTATTCCTAGCCATTGCAATGCAACAGAAGTTCAAGGTGTTCCAGATGGATGTCAAATCTGCATTTTTGAATGGGGTTTTGGAGGAAGAGTTGTATATCGAGCAGCCATATGGTTTTCTCATTCATGAGGATGATAAAAAGGTTTTAAGACTCAAGAAGTCATTGTATGGGTTGAAACAAGCACCAAGAGCATGGTACTCATGGATTGATCAGTATTTGAAGAAACTTGGTTTCCAACATGGTGGAGTTGATTACAATCTCTATTTCAACAAAAAAAAGTAATTAAAGGATGATGGTGTTGGTTTATGTCGATGACATAATATTTGGCAGATCAGATGAAGGTGGCATAAGGAAGTAATGGCACATTCATTTCTCAATCCAAATAGGCCAAGGAGGTTCTAAGAATATTTGGAATGGAAAATTCCAAGGAGATGAAGACTTCGGTTGCAACATAGATGAAATTATTAAAAGATAATAACGGAAAGATAGTAAATATCACAAAATATAGGTAGATTATTGGGAGTTTACTGTACCTAATAGCAATGAGACCTGATATTGTTTTCACTAAATTCCAAGTAACGAGATATCAGAGTAATCCCAAGGAAAACCACATGCTTGTAGTGAAAAGAATACTTCAGTATATCAAGGGCATTGTGTAATTCTTCTTGATATATTGTTACAAATATCAGTTAGATTTATTGGGATATACTGATGCAGATTGGGCCGGTTCAGCGGATGACAGGAAATCAATGTCAAGAGGTGGTTTCTATCATGGTGGATTGTGTATTTTTTAGCTAATCAAGAATCAATATTTCATTTCATTGAGCATCTCAAAATCTGAGTATATTGTTATCACTAAATATTTCACACAGTTATTGTGAATTAAGAAGCATCTTGATGATATGGGAATTGAGGTGAAATCTCTGATCGGAATCTAGTGCGATAACTCAAGTGATATAAATATCAGCAAAAATATCGTCCATCACTCAAGGACAAATCACATTGAGATAAAGTATCATTTTATCAAGGATAATATTGAGCAGGGAATCATGAAGTTTGTTTATGTGACTATAGAGTTAGAGGTTACAGACACTCTGACAAAGGCCTTACCCAATGATGCTTTTGAGAGGCATCAACTGGATCTGGGAGTTCAGTCGACTACCCGCACTTGAAAGAGTGTGACTGAGGGACCCCCCCCCCCCCCCTCTCCCAGAGGTATGATTTGTTTTTCCCTAATGTCATAATATGTGTTTTACCCTGTTATATACCACAAAGGAGTTCCCTTTTGGTTCGTTGAAAAAGGGGGAGAAAACAGTGATTGTTTAAGGGGAGACAATGTAACAGTGTGGCTATTTGATAAATCATGAATGATAGGGGGAGAATCTAACAGGTGGAGTAGTGATATAGGGGTATCAATAAGAGGAGAAGCAAGATAGGGGGAGCAATAAGATAGGGGGAGAGTATAAATCTGATGATTCTAGAAGTGATCGATCAAAGAATATATATCACGACAGCTGAGGATCGTGATAAAAGCAGAACAATGATTTTGGAATGGTGTGAGAAGGTTTATGTCTATCACCAATTGGTATCAATTTGGTATCAATAATTGGTATCAGTTTGGAAATTGGTATTAGTTGGGTGTCAATAGTTGGTGGCATAAATGAAGTGATTCATTGATGATATTTTCATTTACTCTTGTTTCTCACAACGAGCATTGCTCATGTGGGCTTAGAGTATGTGGTGAGTGAATATTTGGTCTCTATGTGAATCACTAGGGGCAAAGGCTGGGTGATTATAGAAGGAGCATCAGAGAGGTGTCAAAGTGTAGAGAATCATTATGAGAAGAATTTTCAACAATCCCAAAGGGGAAGATTGTTGGACAAATATTCCTCAAGGTAACATTGTAGTGTTTTTGGGTTGGTTGTTTTTGTTGACAATACAGGTTTCTATGATAAATTTTTGAGTTCCAGATATGTTTTCAAAAATCCATGTTGACAAAGAACCATGAAAAAGGAACGGAATATTTAGAGGCGATACAAAAGAATAGAAACAATGTGGCGCTATTTTCCGGTGTTTGCCAAATTTTTGGGGTCCAAAATTTGGATTTTGTTGCGCATCGTGAAAAGTGGATATCCTTAAAGATCTCATAAAAATATGGAAAAGGAATGAATTTAACGATTATAGGCTTAATGAATTGGATTTCACAAAGACATGAAAAATGTTGACGGTGATTATTTGCGATTACGACAAGCTTCGTGAATGGAAGTGTTGAAGAGCATTACGGTGGCGAAAGGCATTGTGAGTGGAGCTTCGCAATGAAGTTGCGAAGTAATTGACGGAATGCTCAATGATTACGATGAGCTCCATGATCAGAAAATTTATGTGGTGCTTCGTGATATTGAGAGAATTTTGGTAGGAATTTTGAAGCTTCACGATTTGTGATGATGTGGTGTTGACTTAGAGAGGAAGGTTCAAGGGTTGGTGGAATCACCAATAAATAGGCCTCAACCCCCTCGAGAGAAGTAGACATTTTTTGAAGAAAATATTTTTCTCTTGTCTTGCGAAGGTGGTTCGTGAAGGCAGTGTGCTTAGCGTAAGGAAGGAACTTCATGGCGGCTAATCTATCTCTGTGAAATTTGTGTGCTCCACGTTGGCTCAGTGAGATTCGTGAGGGAATTTTCTCTATGACAACATAATTTTTGTGATGGTCTGAGCTCTGTGAAGGTGTGAGATTTGCAAAAAGGTAGGAAATTCATGAAGCCTTGCTTGATATTTGTGAAATTGGGAGATTCGTGAAGTAGGGTGCTTTGCGAAGGTACTTCCAAAAGGTTGTTGCTCAGTGTTTAGGGGCAAAGGGGTATTCATAAGTGAATGAAACTTTTACTTTAATAGAGCATCTACATACGGTGGAGAATGCATACATTAGTGATAATGAAGAGACCTACAGGTCTATAAACTGTGAGTGGATCCCTTCCAACTATAGTGAGAAAAGGAATAGGAAGAAGGTTATCCTTTCTACCAGTAGTGAGCCAGAGAGATAGGAACATGGAGTGACCTTTGGGAAAGTAGTTATCTGACCCTAAATATTGTAAATATAGTGAGCATGGACATAGAAGTGATCTATCCCAAACATTATTGGTAGTGAGCTTTAGTCGATTTGGTACAGTGGCACATCACCTTTGTATGCTCCATGGACATAGCCCAGTGAGGGTAAACCAAGTAAAAATCTATGTGTCTTCCTGGTTTCTTCCATACATTGCATCTAAAGCATCACCATTAGATAAAGATAAAAACAAGTGATCAACATAATCACACAAGAGCAAACAAAGTAACCCTAATAATAAAGAGGTCAAGATTCAGTGGGGTAGGAAGAATTTTGAAAATGAATATTCATACCCTGATTTACCTCCCCCCCCCCCCTCTCAGGGTATCTAGGTCCCTTTTGGTCCTAATAGGATGGTAGTGATCTCCTTTTATAAGTAAAAAAATATTTTCATAAAACTGAAGGTGAGAAAGGGGTAATAATATAATCACATAGGTGTTAAGTGGGTTATGTCAGTTAGGTGATATAGGTGAGTTAGATGGAGACATGGTAACTGAGAAATGTGGGTATTAATTTCATGCCTAAAAATTCTTTCAAAATAGGTAAGTGACCTTTTAATTATTAAATTTTTATATTCTCTATTTACCCATTTTTATCATTATTAATCTTGATTAAAAATTAACCATGGTGATTATTTTATTAATAAATATATAAGATGACCCCTATTAACAACTATTTATTTTATAAATATGAATTTCAACACTACATAATCTAATTATAATTAAAAAACAGAAAATAAGCTTTTAAATTAAAATATAAGATAAAAAATATTTTTATAGAAAAATTCCTTTTTATATATTAAGTGTATTATTATTATTTACTATTAATTATTAATTTAAGGAGTGATTGTATATTTTTTATGAATTTAAAAATAATATTATATACATTATTTAAAATAGATTAATCTAATTTATTTATATAAAATTTATAACTCTTATAAAATTAATTCTTTGAAAACAACCATTTTACTTTTATTGTGGGTATTAATCTTTAACCTAGCAATTTTTTTTTAAATGACTAAAAAAAATATTTGAATTGTTAAATAATTTGTACCTAATTATTATAAATATAAATTTTATTTTATCAAATAAAATTAATATGATTTGAAAAAATTAATTTTAACATTAGAGCATGTAAAACCTGTTTTTTAGAAAAATGAATTTTTTAGTATAAAAATTGTGTTTAGGATAAAATTAACAATTATTTTTGTTTTAATGACATAAATTTGTTTATTAAAAAACAAAATAATTTTATGTATCTTCAAAATCAATCTAAGACCAAATTTTACTAAAATAATATTAAATTAAAACAAACCAATAATAGATTCTTTTATAGGAAAATATGACTTAAGTTCATAGGTTTTATAAATTAATAACAGTATTTTGTAATGTATAGTTCTACTCTATAAACAATTTTTTTATAAATTAATATTTTTTATAAATTTATCATTCTTACTCATATAAATTCATAAAAACTACATTTTTTATAAAAACTTATTTTTCACTATTCGCCTAAAAAATAATTATTTCCAAAAAATACCAAAAAATCACACTAAGATGATTTTGACAAGATTAATCCAAATTTATAATCCTTTTATAAAATATAAATCCAATAATTTTATAAAATTAAATTTTAATTATAGTCATGAATAAATGATCTTTATTGTGCGCATTGTGAAATGGTTTTGGGACGTAGTGCTTTTGTGTTATAATAGGGTCTTAGATGTTACATTCTCCCCTCCTTAAATAATTTTTTCCCTTGAAATTGGATACATGTTACATAATAAATTGATATGTTTATTCCTTCCTCATATCCTATTTATACTCTCATGTTTCCTTTTCTAGTTTTTTATTTCTCCAAAGGATCTTTACCAGCCCAATTATCTGATTTCGTAAAACATGCTCTCTAATTTCAAGAATCTGGAAAGGCACTTCATTATAAGACAAGTATCGTTATAAATCTATTAACTCATATATGATTATATGTTTTGGATATATCATATATTTCCTTAATTATAAAACATAGAAGACATCATGTACTTTATAAAGGTTTGATGGCATAGCAATCGGTAAGCTACAACTCCAATTCTCTCTAGAATTTTAAAAGGCCTAATATTCATAAGGATTAACTTCCCCTTTTTACCAAATCTTACAAATCCTTTCCATGGTGACATTTTTATGATTAGATTATCCCCCTCTTATAATTCTATTTCTTTCCTTGAACTATTTTTGTAAATTTTTTTCTTCTTTGAGATATTTTTATATGATTCTGAATTGTACACAGTTTCTCAGTTGTCACCTCCACAAGTTCTAGTCCTAAACAATTCCTTTCTCAAAATTATTCCCAAAAAATTATGGTATGAAATTTCTTACCATAAAATTCATAATATAGTGTTATTTGGATTCTCAAATGGAAACTATTATTGTGTAAATATTCTTTCATAGGTAGCTACTGATTCCATGATCTTAAAAGTGAAGAGAATGTGATATTTTTATGTATTTTAGTGTATGAATGGTCCTTTCAGACTAACCATCAGGTTGGGGATGATAGGGAGTGCTTAAATGTACCTTGGTGTCAAGATCCTTTTAAATACTCTTCTATAATTTTTATGTGAACCATGGGTCACAATCATATGAAATTGATAGAGGTTCCCCATGAAGTCTCACAACTTCATTGATATAGAGTATATAAAGGGGATCAAGGGGTATGTCTTCCATTACTACTAATAAATGTGAATACTTGGTAGGGTGGTCATTGATGACCCATATAGCATCATTATTCATTGGATACTTTTGAAATATAGTGAAAAATTCCACTGTAATATTGTTCCACTTCCATAAAAGTATAGGTCGAGGTTACATGACTCCCTTTGGATGTTTTCATATACTAGTTGGAACACTAAAAATATGGACATGTAGTTTGAAATTACTCACTTCATACCATCCCTTTAGAAAAATATTCTCTTAAATCCCTATATGTATTTTTACTACTGAGGTGTATAGAGAAATTTGAGCTATGAGCTTCATCTGGTATATCCCTCTTCTATTTAGGTATTGATGGAACACATAAACTCTTTCAAAACTCCAACACTCTACTTTAATATATAAATTGTATCAATTTCCCATCATTCATTACTTTATTACTCATTTATATGTACTTATCATCCAATTAGGACTTCTCTATCTTTTCCAATAAATATGGTTTACTAATTTATTGGAAAAGGAATGATGGATCCCCTTACCTTAAAATTACCATATTCATCTTTACTAGATCCCTAAATATGGGACCTTTTTAATCTTCATCGTTGTCAGAACTCCATGGTCCCTCCTACTCAATGCATCATCCACCTCTTTTTTCATCCTATGGTGGTAGTGCATCGAGAAATCATAGTCCTTAAGTAGTTCCAATCATCTTCTTTTCCTCATGTTGAGAACTTTCTGAGAGAAAATATAATTCAAAATTGTATGGCCCATATATATATATATCACATATTTATCCATAGAGAACTTTCCTCCATATATTCAATAAAAATATTATAGCATCCAACTAAAGATCATGAGTTGGATGATTTTTTTCCAGGATCTTCAATTTCCATGATTCATAAGCAACCACTCTATCTTTCTACATAAGGATGCAACCCGGTCCTTTATTTAATGCATCACTATATATTACAAACCCTTGTTCTCCTGATGGTAAATTCAATATCGGTTCATTAATAAAACTTCTATTTAGTTCTTAAAAAAATTATTCATATTTCCAATACTATGTGAATTTAACCCCTTTACATGTCAACTTTGTTAATGGGTTGTCCAATCCTGTAAATTTTTTAACAAACCATCGATAATATCTTTCTAAATCAAGGAATATATGTATCTCGATTATATTTGTTGATGTATTCCATTTTTTGGATAAATTTTTCTTCGAAGGATCAACATATATTCTATAATTTGAGATAATATGTTCAAGAAAAGAAACTGTATATTGTCAAAATATTCACTTACTAAATTTCACATATAATTACTTTTCCTTAATAGCCTCAAGAATTATTTTCATATGGTTTTAATTCTCTAAATAGTTTTTAAGTATATTAATATATCATCAATTAATAAAAACATGAAGTTACCAATATATTCCTTTAATACTCTATTCATTGTATCCATAAAAATAGAAGGTGCATTAGTTAATTTGAAGGGAATTACTGCAAACTCATAGTATCCATATCTCATATAAAATTTTATCTTTGGTTTATCATCCTTATTCACTCTTAATAGATAATAACCTGAGAAAATGTCTATCTTTGAAAAATATTGATCTCCTTTAATTTGATCAAATAAGTCATCAATTCATGGTAAAGGATACTTATTCTTTATAGTTTTGGAAATGATCTACCTGTAATCGATGCACAATATCATAGAACCATCCTTCATTTTTGTAAATAAAATAGGGGATCCCTATATTGATACACTAGGGTGTATAAATACTTTATCACATAACTATTTTATTTTTTTCTTAAAATCTACCAACTACACTAATTCTATTCTATAGGGAGTTTTAGATATATTTCATGCATCCATAATGAGTTCAAAGAAAAAATCAACTTTATAATCATTTGGATGACCAGTTAATTCCTATAGAAATATATCAATGTCATTTTTCATATTTGGAACATTACCTATCCTTAATATGTCCTTAATATCCATAGAGAGTGTTTTTTCTTCCACTTATCCCATAATCTCATTAAGGTGAGCTACTGGATGAGGGTATAAGAAAGATTTGGGTGGTGAAGTATCTCTCATGAAAATAAGGGATTTTATTCCCCCTTCATGAATAGTAATATCTTACTCTCAACAATAAATTATTTCATTATACATTGAGATTAAATTGATACTAAGTTTTAAGTCAAAATCAACCATAGGTATACAAATAAATTTTTCTACTAGGGAATTTCTTGCATCTTAATAGAGACCACTTAGTAAATATTCATTGAAAAAATAATCCCATTACATGTCTTAACTAAAAACTCATTTCTCAAAGTATTAGGGGATGATTAAATGTTATAATAAAACTTCATGATATAAAAGAGTACATAAATCTAGAATCAGATAAATCATTCATTAACTTTTATTTTTGGATCAATGTTCCTACCACCATACCATTTGGTACTTGAACCTCGGATGTGGTGATTTCATAAGATTGGACATACTCCTTCAACCTTTTTTAAGTAAATTCTCATATTATTTGGGTTATTGGTTTTAATAGTTTCCCATCTACATACAGTTAAAGAATTGAATATCAAGAACTTATTCATTTCTTTTGCATTCACAATCTTGGTGGTTTTTTCTTCACACTTGAAAAAAACTTTCATTCCCATTAAAAATTTCCTAAAGTGTTTATTTCCAAAATTAATAAATGTGGGGATCTCCACTCTTACTTTATTCCTTTTTATGTACTTTTTTTCTATGGTGCTCAGCATGCCTCTTATATTCTATATTTCCTTTGAAGACATAAGTATCAAAGAACTATTTTTTTCTAAATTTAACTTTAGAATATATCCTCATATAATTAAAATGTTTGAGAGACAAACACCCTTCAAAGGATCAACTTTATGCCATCAAAGAAATGGTCAATATTTTTTCCATTCTTCAAACATAGTCTATATAATTTCAAGATAAACATATAAATTTAGAATTATACTCATCACTATTTTCCTCTTACTACTATCTGATATTGATGAATTTTCATTCTATTGTATCCCTTTTCTCATGAAAAAAATAATTTTCATATAATATCACCTTAAAAGTTCTCTTTTCTATGTACTCTATATCTACTTCTTATTTAGTGTTCTAAATTAGTTACCACCATTGATTTGAATCTCCCTTCAGATTATATAATTCCATGATAAATATTTATCATTCACTATATCCCAAAGTAAGAAATATATTTTCTAGGGACTTGATCAATTGCTCAGCTACAAATGGATTAGTATTTCAATTGAATGGTAGAGGTTGTTGTCACATGAATAAGTTCAACATAGTTACACCACATTGTGGATTAGAAAGTCTTTCTATGTGGGTGAGGTTATTTATTATAACCTGGGTTAACTAACCTAGTATGGTTATCATCTAATCAGTTCCAACTCCAAATTCATTGACTTTATTAAGAGGAACATCCCTTCATTAATTATAAGGGTTGATATAGTTCCAATTCTTTTCATTAGTTTCCATCTCTAAAAAATGGAATATATGTAATTGAAACATAATATTGAATTGAAAAATAAAATTCCTATTAGGTTTCCTAGGAAAAAATTCCTTATAATCTTAAGGGTTTTTAATAATATTTGTGATATCTAACTAGGTCCCTCTAATTCTAGCCCCCAACTATAACCACCCATTCTCCAAAAACCTAAATCTGATAATTATATTACATTATTGATACAGAATACAAGAGCTTATAAACGATCCAACATCATAGTAGTCTTTTAGGACTATATACATAATTAATTTTCACATTACACTTAATAACATAAAATATTGTATAAAAATACACAAGATCATTATTATCCATTCAAGTAGATCCTTGAGAATTACACATAGTTATCTTTTAGGTTTGTTAGGGAAATGAAAAAAAATAAGGGTGGGATTGGATGCTCAGTAACTGATAATATACAATGGATGATATCAAAACATAAGAAAGGAATAAATAGCATTAAAAAATGTAAATAAATTATCAAAATAATTCTATAAGAAAATGAAAGTGGACAAATACTATATCCATGACAATAAACAAAAACATGGATAATAAAGACTGGTCTCATATTAATGGAATGAATAATGTCATAAATTATAAACATACTATCATATCCTTATTCCAAGATATCATATATAAATGTGTAAGGCATGTAACAATACCCTAGTTGGTTTGTCTCATGAGACCAATCAATGTATCTAGGTTTTATCTATAACTCAGCCCCACCCATTACAAATTAAATCTAATGAATTCATCATTTGAAAAAATGAATAAAAAATACATAATAAAATTTTACAATAATCATCCATATTTGAATAAAAACATATGGAATTCTGATACTTTTCCCCAGGTTAATAAAAGGGATAACAAGATCATAAGTCGTCTAGAGGATCTAGGTGGGTGTTTAAACAATATATAATCAATATAGAAACTTTGATGTATTGTCGATGTAAAAATAGGTACCCTTGTCAATGAAATAAGTATAAGGTAGTGTTGAAGGGTTATTTAACAGTTTTGGTTATTTAATAGAAGATAATAATTGAGTTAAATATTTTTCCTTGGTAGGAGACAATAGAAATGGTAGGAAAATACTTCAATGTGGTTTGTAAAGAGAATGTGAATTATCCAAAGCATATCCCCCAAGAGTGTCTATCTAGGTGTGAATTATTAGTCCCACTCATCATGTACTATAGTGAAGACTAATTTGAAACTCAAACATACTTTTTCAGAGTGATTATCCCTAGGTGTCTCTATTATATAGTCATATCCACTTTCTACTATCCAAATATGGATATCATATCTAGGAAAACCACACACTATATATTATCACAAATTTATGATTTTTTTGGGAAATAAAACAACTTAGGAAAATTATTTAATGAGAGAAATATAATTTTCAATATATCACATGGGTGATAATTCTATATAATTTCAAGAATTATGAAATTACAATAAAGGTTTGTAATTGAAATGGAAGGGGTGGAATGACAGCCCTTATGTTGGCATAATAAAAGCATATGAAAAAAAGGATATAATAAGGGTGGATAAATATTATCTCATTAAAAACATATCAAATGGGATATAATAAAATGAAATTAAAATAAATAAAATATGTGTAAATGTTATTATAACAAAATAAATTCAATTAAAATGAAAGAGAAGGTTTAGAAACCCTTACTTTTCTAAGAAGATTTTTAAAGCTTGGGAGGACTACATAGAACCTTAGGAACTATTTGGTATGGATTTAGAGAGGGATAGGGAAGTTAAATTAATGATAACTTCATTTGGAGTGGATTTTTATAAGATAATTTGTGGGATTGAGCTCATTTTATAGGTGAACAAGATGGGGTTTTCATGGAAACTAATGTTAGGAAATGGGTAAGAATTGAATCACATGGGTGTTAGGTGGGTTAGGTAAGTTAGGTTATTTAGGTTTATAAATGGTAGGTGAGACATGTGGGTATGACTTAAATACCAAATGAATGATTTATATAAGTTTTAAGTGATTTTTTAATTATTAAAAATTTGAGACACTTTATTTGCCTTCTTTTACCCTTATTAATCTTGATTAAAAATTAACCATGGTAATTATTTTATTAATAAAAATGTAATATGGAACATATTACAAAATTTTAACATTATAAATCAAAATTTATATTATATTTAATATAATTCAATTTTTAAATGTTATAAAATCAATTTCTACACTAAAACATGAGATATAGGAAAACTGTTTTTATAGAAACAGGACTTTTTTATATTAACTGTTTTCTATTATTACTTCCTATTAATTATTAATTGAATGAGTATCTATATATTTTTTATATTATTAAACATAATATTATAATTTAAATTTAAAATATATTAATTTCATTTTTTTCAAATTATACAACTCTTATTAAATTAATTCTTTAAAAATAACCATTTAACTTTTATCGTGGTAATTAATATTTAACCTAAGTGATTTATTTTGAATGCCTAAAAAATATTGGTCTTGTTATATAAAATTAATTTATTTTTTTTAAATATAAATCCCATTTTAAAAAATAAAATTAACATGTATAGTAAAAAATAATTTTAACATTAGCGCATGTAAAACCCTTTTTTTAGAAAAAGTGTATTTTTAAAAATAAAAATTCTATTTGGGATAAAATTATAAATTATTTTTATTTTAATGAAATAATTTGGTTTATTGTGAAATAAATAAATTTCATGTGGCTTAAAAATAAATCCAAAATAGAATCTTACCAAAATAATATTTAATTAAAAGAAACTAGAAGTAGTTTTTTTTATTGGAAAATATTACTTAAGTTCATAGTTTTTATAAATTTGGAATAGTTTTTCAAAAAAATATAGTTTTAATCTTAAAACACATATTCAATAAATTATAAGGTTTTATAAATTTATATTTATTTCTCATATAAAGTCATAAAAGTTACAGTTTTGGTAGAAAACTATATTTTTCACTATTCACCTAAAATCAGTTATTTTAGAAAACTCCCAAAAATCACCATAAGATAATTTTTTCATTGTTAATAAAAATATTAAATACTTTTATAAAATATAAATCCTATTATTTTATAAATTTAACTTTTGAGTAAAATCATGAATAAACTGCCTTTAGAGTGCGTATTTTGAAATAGTTTTGGAATATAGTGTTTACCTACTATAGTAGGGTCTTGGGTATTACAATAAAAAACCTTAAATTTTATATAGGTCGTAGTATAAGAATCCTAGATATCATATCCTATGATATCATTTTCCCATTTTATAAAAACTAAATCATCATATCGCCTATATGGAATCATAATAATTGTAAAATATGATTACTATTGTAACAAATAGGCCATGCTGATAGCATAGACACCCCATCTTAACATGGTTGTTAAGTCATGCCCACCAAGCACCACCAGATACCCCAAAAACTCATTTTCCCCTAACAAGGGCACACCTATATCCCTAAAAAGATCATCAGACTAATGAATATCTCCATAGTCCAACACATGTTTTTTCCAATATGATTTTTCCTCACTCGCGCACTCCCTGGGAAACATCCCAGGAGGTCACTCATATTAACCACTACTCCAAGACAAGAATGCTTGACTGTGGAGTTCTAATATGGTATGATCCTAAAAATAAAGTTACACCTTATTTACATGAGTCATATTATATATCATTTTAACCCTTTATCATTCTAGGGTGTTATATTAACCCCTCATTTAGAGCACAATGATCTCATTGTGGACCCTATAACTCAACCTAGGAAGTGCCACTGCAATTTCAACTAGGTTCCTCCATTGATAAAAATATAACAATTGGGCCCCACTAATAGAAAAAAATCCCCACCTTAATGTGGTTATTGGGTACTAGCCCTCCAGGAACCACCAACTACCACGCAAACACATGGTCCCCTACCTGGGGCCCACCTAAGTGTCGATCATCAGACTAATGATTTTCTCTATTTTCCAGCACAGTTCTTTCCATTGTGCTTTTTTCTCACTCACATGTACCTAGTGAAACTAATTAAGGGGTCACTTATCCTAGCCACTACTCCACACCAAGAATGCTTAACTATGCCATTATAATCAGGTAGACTCCTGAAAAGAAATGTGCACCTTGTTTACATGAGTCATATTATCTTTCATTTTAACCCTTTAACATTATGAGGTGTTATAACTAATCATATTTAGTGATTTTACAATCCTATAATAAAATATGATATGATATGTAAGAGTAAACGTTTACGTATAATATAATTAGATATAATGGGGTTATCATTCATAAAGTATAACTAATAGTTCTTAAATAGTTTAAGTGATGTGCCTATCAATCACAGCCTATGATTCAATCTAGATCATTGAAAATTATTTTTATTGTATCCTAAACTTTAGATTATATTTTCAAATGTTATTGGTGTTGTAAAAGTTGTTTTTATTAATTTTTAATAATTAATTTAATTATATTATTTAAAAAATGTATATAAATAATGATAAAATATATTTTGGGATATCTATTAATTTATAAAGTGTTTGAAAATTAAAAAATTATAAAAAGTTTGTAATTAATTAATTATATATTTATGAAAAATTTATTAATAAATTTTCTATATTATTAATATTTAAAATTAAAAATACCATTTAAATTATATCAAATTCCTTTTGACAAATAAATAAAAAAATAATTTAGAAATCATCAAGGTATTTTATAATGTGTTTTTAAATTATAAAATGAGGCCAAAATATAAGGTGTTTATATTTTAATATTATGAATTTCTCATAATACTTAATTTTTATTATTGGATTAAGGGCCTTATTTGGGATATTATTTAGACCGAGTAAAAATAGTTATTATGTTTAATTTAACCAATATTTATAAAATGTTAAGTGTGTGATATTTAAATCATGTAAAATGTTTTCATGATAAAAATTGAATTATAAAATGTTTATAATTCATAAAATATCATATATTTAAAGTAAATTACATATAATTATGATATTATAGTGTTAATATTATGAATATAATTTTTTTTATTTATTATTATTGAATATCCAAAAAAATAGCTAAATTATAAAGGGTTTATAATTAGTTTTTAATTTATGAATAATTCATAAATTCGTATCTCGTGTTTAGATATGTGATTTTTTTCATTATTTAAAATTTATTCTATTCTTTTATTATTAATGAATATAAATTGTTTATATTTTTAATATTTGTATTCTTTAATTTAAAATTTTAAACTACTTATAGAGATTATCATACATGCATCTAATTAGTTACATGCTAGGTATGATACTCGATTTAGTTTTCACCTACTTTGACTTTGGTTTATAATTAAATTATTTGGTTGAATTTAGTTATGGATTATAGTTTATAAATAATAGGTGTTATATTTATGATGAATTCTAATATATATTAAGTAATGTATCCCTGGGTAGAGGGACTTTGGACCAAACTTCCACTGGCCTGGAGGCTTATGTCTTGTTCTTTAATAGTGGGGTTTAGCTATTTGTGGCTCTAGAATTAATCATGTGAAGATTTTCAATTTTATATAATTATAAATTTTTAAATGAAAATTTAATGTAACTTTTGTATGAGATGCATTCGGATGTATGTAAATATGTTTGGATTATATTTTTGGGTGAGTAACAGAAAATTTGAGTTATTTAAATAGTTGAACATCAATATGGTTTCAACATATTTTTTTGGGGAAGGAATATAAATGAAAACTAAATCACTAGAATCATATATACGTAAAGGGGATAATATGAGATAATATGGTTATATAAAATATACCTTTAAAATACTAAGTGTTAGATTCCATAAAAATAGGAACTTTTCAATACCTTGATCATTTAATACAGGTGACCCTAACTCTTATGTTCCTATATATTATCTTGTGTAAGGAAATAAATTAATAAGGTGACCCTAACTTTTAGTTTTCTTGTTTTTTTTTTGTTTTATTGGAATATAATTAGCTAAAAACCCTGAACATTTTGATAATGGAGTAATAGATTTGAGTTTATATTTATATAATAGATTTGGATAAAGAGTATCCACTCAGATATCCAAGATTATTATATGATACAATTGATAATAGTTGTCTATCAAATATAGTAATGGTTTATTTATGTGATACCAGGTGTAATTTATAATGAAATATGGAACTTGGACCACTAATGGGTATGATGAATTTAAAAAGGGTTCATTATTTTTATGAGATCCCATTTAATAAAATTTATTTTTAAATTGTAATAAAACATAATACTCATTTGATAAAACCTTATGTTATATACATATAACCTCTTCATCATCAAACTTAATTTTTATATCAATCCTATAATAAGGATAATATTAATTTAAGCAAGTCTTATGATTGGAAACTTTAGAAGAGCTCATAAGTAAGAATAAATTTTATGTGTCAGAGAAACAGTTTTAGGAGTAAAAAAGTGCTAAAATTGTTCAATGGGTAAATATAGATGATTATGAGATGCATAGAATGGTTGACATAATATTTCAAGGGAATTAAATATAAAATTTCTTAAGGAATTTTTTTCTACACTCATTTTATCAATATTATTGTGTATTCTAATGATATAGTATGACTAAAGGTTTCTATAAGGATTATTATGGTTAAGGAATTAATTCAATTATCATCTATAAAAATGTTATGAAAATATAAATTAGTTCAATAAATTTATACCAAATATTATCAAGTGTTGATAATAGATGAACTAGGAATGTGATGTCTTGGATTTGGTTTTGGTTCTGTATCGATAGTATAAGTGGGTAAAATTTAAAACTCGAATAAGTAAAGGTAGTTAGAGGGTTCAACAATGTTTCTTAAGTATCCAGTAAAGGTCATTGAAACCTAAATGTAACATTATTAAGTAAAGAGTAATGATTCAATAAGATGGAATAGTTTACAATAACTAAAGGGTTTTTTAAAATTTCATATAATGTTCATGTTAGGTGTTAGTGTTATCAAAATTGATTATTCAGTTTTAAATGGTATGTGACACTAACTTATATAATTCACAAGTGTTGTAAATATATATGAGTTCGTGATCAATGTATTAATTGATAGAGCTTGTAGTTTTTATTCAATTGATGAAGTATAGAGTTGATCAATCAATTAGTTTAATGAAAAAATAAATAAATCATGCACAAATGGATCAAAATTAAGGATTTATGTCATCACTTCATTTCTCTTATATGATAAGATAATTTTTTGGTAACAAAGTGTTGTTATAAAAAATATAATATAATTAATTGTATACACATGGTTTATGATTAATCGGGTTCTATAACATTATTTTAAAAGAATACAATGATAAAAAAGTTTTATACATGGTAAAGAACATATCTAGATGTTTATTAAAATATTTGGGAAAGTGTTCTTTCCACCCATCAGTGGTATATTTCAAATAATAAAGTCTTATTTTTAGAGATAATGTGATACAGACACATGTAATATCATATATGATATTGAAACAATAGTTTATTTTTTAAATATTCCTACTAAAAGTAAATAAGAGTTATTTCCTTAATATAAAGTATTTTTTGTGACTTAGAATAATATTTTGTAGATAATATAGTGTCTAAGAGGCTAGTGGGAGTATGTTTTAACTTATATAAGTTAAGATTTGACAAATAAAAGATTATATAGGTAAAAATTTAAAGTTTTCTTCACTCAATATTCTAATAAGTTTTGGATATGTTATGTTAAATATAAATGTAATTAATTACATTTAGTTACTAGGGTAAATTGAATTTCACTATTTCATAAAGGATTATGAAAATTAAAATAAAAATAAAGTTTCATTTGATATCCGAAAATATTTTTAGGGTATGGTGGTAAATATAAATGTAAAGATTTACATTTAATTCCATAACTAAGTTGATGTCACTTATATCCAAAAGGAGTTTAGGATGTGCTGGTGAGTACTAATGTGAATATTTACATTAATTACCATATTATCTCAAGGAAAAATTTTGCTGGAAATGGTTCCAATGATGATTATAGTAAACTTAGAAAAGTTCTAAGTAGAAAATATAATTTATTAAAATCATAACATTTCATTTTTTGAAGATAAGTAGTTTGAATATGTTTAAGGAGTTGAACATTAAGAATATTATTTATAAATCTCACCATTATTCATGATTTATTTCTTTATATATGTTACTCAATAAAGAGTTTGGTGGTATTTTTTATCATATGGTTATATGGAGATGTAATGTGATTTACATATAGATTTAATGAGTTAAAAATCTCAATGGTACAAAAAACATAAGGTTGATCAGGTAGTTTTAAATATATTATATGTTAAACAAGTACTTGTGTAGATTTTTTTTAAGTATTATTAAAATATTAAAGAACCTAAAATTTATCATATAAAAGTAAATATCCACTTTATCATTCTTTCATATTTGTTGTATATACGTATATATGTATATATTGATAAATATTTCATGAAATGTAATGATAATTGACCTATAAAAGTATGAATTTGAGTTATCCCTAATTGATATTCTTCATGGAGTATTATAGGTTGTGATGGAATTTTAATGTTAGAATGAGTAGGATTATTTTATGGAGATAAAAAATATTCTCATGAGGCACAAAAGTGTTTTTGTGAACTAGTTGACCCATAAATCATACCACATAGAGTTTTATGCACTATGTATTTGGTATTCCAAGGGTACCTAAATCATATTTCGAGTCCCTAATATCTGAGTTTGGTGAGATACCTATCATGTTAACCATCATACTATAGCTAAATATGGGATTTTTAGGTATTTTTCTTATCATGTAATTGGTTTGATATCAAGTAATATGGGATTTTTTATCTCGTATGATGAGTATGTAATCTGGGCCCTCGATTAAGATAAACTACAAAGTGTGGGGTTTCACCTAGATGGTACATATGATGTTATTTTCTATTTGGATGAGGGACATGTGATGTAATAATCCATAAAGTTGAATGATATTTAATGTATTCATTGACTTGGTAATTATATACTCAAATATTCAAGAACAAATGAGTTGGATATATGGGATTGATAAACTATATGCCCCATGGTCACTCGATTTATTAGAATAATCAAACATATGATAATTATTTCTATCATGTGATGAGATCAGTAGACACAGGTATAGAGATACAAGTGTTTGATGGAAATAAAACTAGATACCTTTATAGATTTAACATAATTGATGATTTTTTATAGGCTTCTATTTGATTAAATTTATGTATCCAAAGAAACATATTTTTATTAATTCTAAAAAGTCACATGGTGGTCACACTTTATGGTTGACTAAATGGGGATTGATTTTGTCTTATAGGTATGCTATATAAGTGTTTTAGAGTTAATCCAAAAGATTTTTGGATAGTTATTGACAATATATTACATATTATCTGATACACAGTGAAATTGATAATTGATTTCCAAAAGTGTTTTAGAAGATATACAAAATGAGTTTTTATATTATTTAAAAAGTTATTGTATTTGATATAGTATATGGTGAAATGGAACAAATACTATGAGGCTCTAGTATAAGTGAGATATTTAATAAGATATACCCTAAAGTAATGGTTCATGTGATGCAATTCAGACATATATCATAAGACATAGACTAGATAAACTGTTCAAATGCATTCTCAATTTTATTTTAAAATTAAAGGATATTATAAGGCTTGGTTGTAAATACCATAACCCTAGTAGCATGAATATGGTGCCTTATTTTATTTCATTAGTACTATGAATAATTTATCGTATCCTAAACGAACAAATAGTTTAGTATATTTGGAAAAAATATAAAAACATAAGTTCTACATTACAACCTGAAATGAAAAAGAACATAGTAACTCTGTTTAAAACACTTTTATTCTCTTAGCTTATACTTGGATTTCAATCATAATATATATCTTGGCATCCAGGGAAAAATAAAACATAAGAAATGGGTGATCTCAGATGCTCGGTAAGGGTAATAAATATAGAGGTAGAAATCATAAATAAACATAAACAATATGGAAAGGTGAATAACTAAGAAGTTGTTACATTAAAACATAATCTTGATCATAATATTGAAGGAATAAAATCTGATAAAATAATTCAATATAAATAATCACATGATAATGAAACTTAACAATTGATATTATACTAGTCAAATAATCACATGGAATATAAATACTAATATCATAATGAGGGAATGAATAATATGGGACATCATAAAAATATCATCAAGGCTTTATTCAACACACCATACATAAATGGGTAAACAAATGGTCTAGTTTATCTCAATAGACCTATCAATGCATCGAGGGGATATATCGGGCCCCGACCATAACTTATTAAGTCAAATGAATTACTAATATGAAAGGGGTGAAACATAATCAACATAAAAATTCATATTGAAACTATCATATAAAATGTAAATAGTATCCCCAATCAGTAAACATAATCATAAACTATCAATAGTAATACAATGGATGGTACCAAGACAGTACATCCCCAAAAAAAAATAAACCATTCAATAAAATATGGTAAATTGTAATATAATACATTAATATCAATTAATCATAATATTAAATTGAGGGTGTTTAAATAAATGAAAATACTCTAATGAAATCATTAATAAATTCTTAAGAGAAATACCCATTTCTTTAGAAATATGATTTCTTTTGTGAAATCATTTTTATTTGTCATAAAAACATATTTTAAACATGTATATACTAGAAAAAATGGAATTAAATTATATATGATGAATATTAAAATAATATTCATACTTAAATTTGACAACTGAATTGAAAATATGTATAAAAAAAGAGTGTTTTAGAAACTTTATAAATGAGTCACTTTAGTGCGGTTTAAGGGAAAATATAAATGAGTCTTTAAAGTGGAAAAAGTAATAATTATTTTCATAAAATAAAACATTAAATAAGGTTTTTTTTTAATATAAAAATAGATATTTTATAAAAATATGTGTGGCATAAAATTGAATATGGAGTTAACTTGAAAATTTGTAAGAAATTTGGGAAGTTCCCTTTAATTAGGCTAACTTATCGGGAGAAATTTAAAAAAACCTTATAAAACATGTATTTCCCATCAAAAAAAGAATATTTTATCTATCTTCGTAAATATAATATAGTAGGAGTACATAATAATAATTAATAATTACTTTTTGGTATAGATATTGAAAGCATATCCTGAAGAAAAAATTGAGGTTCTGAGAGAATCCCTTACCTTAATTCCCGCTTAATTTTTCCACATTTTCTTCTTCTGAATAATAAACTTATGTTTATTAAAATGATGATACATAAGTAAATTATGGTAATTTATACAACTATTTATCAATTATAATCATTTTATTAAATTTATTTTTTTATGAAATTGAAGCGTTTTGATGTCATGTTTTTCTTAAAAAATTCCCATTTTGCTTCAATTTTTCTATTTTGTTAGATGTAAATAATACATTGGTATAATTAATTAAATAAGAATATAATAAATGTAATTAAATATTTATATATTATATATAATTCATAATTTCTATCCATCAAGGTGGTTATAATAATTGTCTTATCAATTCTTTTGTAGGTGGTTAACTGACCCTTAACGGGATGTTGTCGAAAGGGTGGGAAAAGGGAGTAATAAATTTATATATATTGTATATGTGATACTTGAAGTAGGTTAAAATAATTAATATCATGTTAAATTATTGAATAAATAATTTTAGAATTTTATTTTAAGTAATTTTGGAAAATAAGAAGGAGAAGAAGAAAAAATGAAGAGTTGATAGAGGCTTACTCTTTCCTTGATTTGGCTTCTCTTGTACGACACTATAACTCCTTGGTGATTGGAGTTGTATCACCCTATAATGTGCCTATGGATTATAAGAGTCTTAAGAGGAAATATTTTTATAGATAATTGTCTTTGGAATGAGTGGGATGAGTGGTTTTCCAAGGGAAGGAAGAGGGGTTATTTATACTTAAGGAAATGGGTATTTTTAGAAAAAAATATTAAATTAAATATTATATCAAAGGTGAGACTCGTAATAGTAAATTTTTTATTATATAAATCATATATTAATATAATATAATGGGTTTAAGAGTTTAAAACACCTTTATAATTTAAATTCATTATTTTATTAAAAAGGAAAGTGGAAAAAAGAAAATTTGTTATTTTAAAGAATCGCTTTTGACGTTAGGTTTTGGAAAATATTTTTTAGGTTTGTAAATTGAGTTTATCGTATTTTAATGAATAATTTTTCAAATTAAAAATATAATATCCTAAATTTAATTTCTATAAATAATTATTTCACTAATACATCATGAATGATGTTGTTTATGTTACACCGATTACGTGAAAACTGTATTTTTACTATTCATTAGAAAATTGATGTATTTCAAAAAATTACCAGAAAATCACCCTTGAAAAATTTTTCCATGATGATTTCAAAAATGGACTCCATTTTATGAAAATATTTTTTCTATATATGATAAATTTATTTTTTTAATTAAAATCATTATTTATTAGAAAAATATCGATTTTAAATTTATAATTGATTTTATGACATTTTGAAAAAATAATTATGTTCTCATAAAATTATCTTATAATAATAAGACAAAAAAATTAATTTATTAATATATTTTTTGGAAATAAATTTTCTTTTAAATCATTATATTAATTATAAAATTGTAAATAAACATTTACATTTTACAAAAATACTTATACTTAATTTACCATTTTTAAAACATTTATTCACTTATTACATGACATAAATATATTATATTTTAATTCTAAGATACCTAAATATTATTTATAATTTCATAGGTTATTTTACTAATTTATTAGCAAGATTAATATTTCTAATGCTCAAATAATTATTCCAAAAGTCATGTTAATATTTTATAGTATATCAAGATTCGTTTAAGCTTAGTTAATAAGATATCAAATATATTAAATTTAAAAGAGACATACCATATGATCTTAGGGTGTTATATTCTCCCATATTTTAAAATTTTCATGCTTAAAATTTCCAGAATGTCACCTCATAAAAATGTTTGGATAGTTCTTCATCATGATTTCCTCTTTCTCCCACATATCCTCTTCAATTTTATGATTTTTACAAATTACCTTTACCAACCAAGTCATCCGATTCCACAACACTTATTTTCTAGTGTCCATAATCTAGACAGGGTCTTCATAGTAAGATAAATCAGGTTCTAATTATATTTCTTCAAAATTGAGCACATGTGTTGGGTTTGGAATATACTTCCTTAATAAAGATATGTGAAACATCATCATCATCATCATCATTATATATTTATTATTCAATAAAGAAACACCAAAAAACATAACTGAAGGCATGGATAGAAATAAAATATCCTAGAGAGGCCTAAAGAAATAGAGACCTAGTTGATCCCCTCTAATCAGGTTTACCCCCTCTGGTCCCAATTGAAGATAATTTGAGAATCATATGACATTGGATCCTAGGTTTTCCATCTCTATGGAGGCTAGATGGTCAGCTATCTTATTTCCCTCACACCACATGTGGAACACCTAGATGTTTTTGTTACTAAGGATGGATTTATATCTCCTAATGATATATACTATCGACCATGGAGTGGAGTCTTTGTTGTGCGTGGAATCATAGATAATCATGGAGTCTGTTTCCACCTAATTGATAGAGATATCTTTATATCCACATAAACTCAACCTCATGTGCATCTCTTTTTCCTATTCTTGGATAGATATCCTCCTCTAATAGTAAGCAGTAAAGGTAATAAGGACACCACCCCTCCACCTTGTATGATTTCCAAAATACAAGACCCGTTAAAATTCAGTTTGGAATACATTGTATACTTTAGAAAGGTTAGGTGGAATTTCCAAATGATATGCCACAACTCAAATTCTCTCCATAATTTCAAAAGTTATGATGTACCTGGGGCTCAATTTACCCTTCTTAATTAACCTTATGATACCATTTCATGGAGATACCTTTAAGAAGACTTGATATCCCACTTGAAACTCGAAATATTTCCTCCAGTTTTCAACATAACTCTTTATCCTACTTTGAGCTACTTTGATATGTGTTTGAATATTATTTACCATTGTTATTGTTTTCTCCGCAAGTTTTTGGCCTAAAATATTCCTTTCACTAAATCCATATCAATAAGTTTGTGTATGAAATCTATTTCCATATAATTCTTCTTACGGTGCCATTTGAATACCTAAATGGAAACAATTATTATAGGACGGTTCTATAAAAAGAAAATATTGATCCCACATAACTTGAAAGACAAGTGATAATGACCTAAACATATATTCTAATGTTTGAATAGTCCTTTCATATTTTCTATCAGTTTGAGGGTGATAAGAAATACTCATATGAAGCTTAGTATCAAGATCCTTATAAAGAATTTTCTCGAATTTCAATGTAAATCATGGATCACGATCAGACACAATTAAAAACGGTGCATCGTGAAGTATTTCAACTTCATTAATATATATTCATTCAAGGTGATCTAATATAAATTCCTCCCTTATGGTGAGAAAATTTTTAGATTTGGTAATTCGATAAAAAATTATCCATATTACACCATTATTTCTTAGAGTATTTGGTAATACAGTGAGAAAATCTATAGTAATGTCATCTTATTTCCATGTAGTAATTGGTAGAGGTTGTGTGAATCCTCTAGGATGTTGTCATTCAGCCTTCACCAATTGAAAAACTAAACACATTGAAACATAATTATCAATTTCATGCTTCATATTATCCTATTAGAAATGTTCCTTCAAATCTCTATATATATTAGTTCTACTAGGGTGTATAGAGAAATTAGAGCTATGGGCATCATCCAATAATTCCATTTTTAGCTCGGGTATAGAGGGAACATAAAGACCATTCCCAAAATTAAAAATTCTATATTTATATATGAAGTATACCAATTTCCCAACATTCATAGCTATAATTTTCCTTTGAAAATTCTCATCATCAAACTGGGAACTTTTAATCCTTTATAATAAAGGAGGATAGGAAACCAATTGAAAAAGTAGTGATTTTTCACCATCCTTGATAATTCATATATCCATATTTTCTAGATTCATTTACATAGTATCCTTATCAATCCTCATTTTTTTTATAACTTCATGAACCTTCCTACTCAAGGAATCTTCTACCTTATTTTCCTTCCCTAGGTAGTAGTGTATTAAATAATAATAATCCTTGAGTAGATCGAACCATCACATTTGACTCATGTTGAGTTCTTTCTATGAGAAGATATATTTAAAACTCTTTTGATCTATATATATCTCACATATTTACCATATTGATAGTTTCTCCATATCTTCAGAGTAAATATTACAAGTGATAATTAAAGATCATGAGTTGGGTAGTTCTATTCATGAGTTTTTAACTATCTAGATATATATGAAATAACTCTATCATTTTTCATAAGGACACATCCAATTCCTTTCTTTGATTCATATCTATAAATCAAAAATACACCATTTCTTGATGGTATAGTCAAAATTGGAGAATTCACTAATCTTCACTTCAATTATTGAAATAATTCTTCACATTCCTTTGTCTAATTAAACTTAACCCCTTTATAAGTAAGCTTGGTTAATGAGTTAAATAATTGGGAAAAATTTTAATTGAAATGATGATAGTAACCTAGTAAACCAATGAAACTACATACCTCAATTATTTTCATTGGTGTAGGTCATTCGTGGACATTCTTTTTCTTTGGAGGATCAACTGAGATTCCATCCTTGGAGACAATATTTCCAACAAAAGAAACTATTTAAAGCCATAATTCACAATTTCTAAACCTTATATCTAAATCTTTTCTTTTAAGAGTCTCCACAAAAATATTTAAGTTATTCTCATAGTCTTCATATATTTTAGAGTATATTAATATATCATCAATAAATATTACAACAAAATCATCAAGATATTCCTTGAACACTATGTTCATTATATCCATAAAAATATAGGGTGTATTAGTCAGTCTAAATGGAATTACTATAAAATTACAATGTCCAAACCTTGCTCAAAATGTTGTATTTAGAATATCTTCCTTCTTAACATGCAATTAATGATATCTAGAATAAAGATAAATTTTTGAAAAATATTGAGCTTCGTGAAGTTGATCAAATAATTCATCAATGTGAGGAAGAAGTTTCTTATTCTTTATTGTAATAGCATTGATCTCCTAATAGTAAATGCACATCCATATAGATCCATATTTCTTCTTAATGAAAAGAATAGGATCTCCCCAAGGTGAAACAGTAGGGTTTATAAATCCCTTATCGCTCAATTCCTCTATTTGTTTCTTTAACTCTATTAACTCCACTATGGTCATTCTATAAGGAGTCTTTGATATAGGTATTTCATAATGGATTAAATCAATAGAAAAATAAAATTATCACTTTGGATGATATCCAGGTAAATTTTATGGAAATACATTAATGTATTATTATATAATAGGTATGTCCTCAATTTGGATATCACCTTTTCCATCATTAGGTTTTATCTTCTCTTCTTCTCTAAGAATATCATTTAGAAGAGATACTGAAGGTGGATCCAGATATGACTTGGATGATGAAGTCACCCCTATAAAGATAAGAAATTCCATATCTTAATCCTGAATCATAATTTCCTTCTCTTTGTAATAAATTTTTGAATTATATTTTGAAAGTCAGTTCAAACCAAGTATTATATCAAAATATTCCATAGGTATGATAATAAAATCAACAACTATAGCACATTTATTTATCATAATAAGAACTTATTTACACATATTTGATGTAATAATGTTTCCACTGGACGTTTTTATTCACAAATCCCTTGTTAAGGTGAATTGGAAATATCTAATTCTAAATAAAAACTAGTAAGATATAAATGAATGTAATGAGGCATAATCAAATAAATACTTATCTAAATTTGAGGAGATGATTAACATATCTACCACCACATAATTAGGAACTTCAACCTCAACTATTCAACTACATAAGCATGGCCTTGTTACCTTTCCCTTCTCTAATGAAAGTTTCCTTGATGTCTAGGAAAATCAATTTCATAGTGCCCTAACTTATTACAACTAAATCATTGCACATTGTTGGATTCTTTCATGACCTTGCTATCATGGGCATAGTGTCCTTTTTATACACACATCTAATAAACTCCCATTACCAATAGGTATGTTCCATGATGTTTCTTTCAACATTAATTTTATGTTGGAAATTATATTCTTCCCTTCTTCCTTTTTACCTTATTTCCTTTAACAGGTTAATCAGCATCCCTCTTCTTATCTTGCATCCCTTAAAATCCATGTGGCTTGGAAAATTATTTCTCTACCTTGATTTCACGTGATATTATATACTTGTATGATGATAATTATTGGGAGACTAGTTCCCTTCTTATAATTGGTTTAATACCATCAAAGAAATGGTCGATATTTCTCATTGGATTATGTATGTAATTCGTAGCATGTCTTTCTATCCTTATAAAGATGGATTCATACTTGGCAATGTTTTTATCCTATTTCTATCCTAGAATCAATAATTTCCTCTCTATATCCTCTCATTGTTCATGAGGGAAATATTTTCTAATAAAATTTCCTAAAAATACTTTCATTCCATATTTTCAATTTCTTCCGCCTCCTTTGTATTTTAAATTAATAACCACCATTGATCTATATCTATTGATAGATAAATAAATTCCATGATAATCTTCTCCCTTAAATTACTTCCCAAAGATATAAATATCTTCTCTAAGGAAATTATTCATTGATCAGGTGAAAATGGGTTTGTAGTCCCATTTAATGATGGAGTTTGTTGTCTCATAAAGCAGTCTAACTTTGTTACACCACATTTTGTATTGATTCGTTACATGTAAGTAAGGTTATTTCTCGTAACCTTGGTTAGTTTTCCCAATATAGTTATAAGTTGTTCAGTTCTAATTTCAACTCCATCTCCAACATAATTATATTGCATAGGAGGGAAATCCCTACATGGGATATGTGTATATACACAGTTTCCATTCCTTCCACTAGGCCCTATTTCCAAATAATGGAATACACTATATTAGATCATAAAATTATGAAACATAATGTGTAATATTTGAACTAGTGAATCACATAATCCTAAATTTAAAATTTAGGTATAACTGATCTCTAAATCATAAGCTTGGTTTATTTGGGAATATCACAAAATTATGTCATAGGTTTTCATTCTCTATCCTGTGTTTTCTTAAATCTAGTTTATAAATTTTCTACTAAACTTACTATGATATCAACTGTAAATACCTTAAACCCAATAACATGGATTTATTGCCATATTTTATTAAATTGGATCTATGAACAAGAGATCTCATCCCAAAGGACTCAATATTTTATTAGATTTGGAAAAATAGATCCAAACATAAGTTTTACAATAAAACTTGAAAAGAAAAATAGTATAGTAACTCCATTGAAAACACTCTTATTCTGTTTTCTTATCCATACATGTTAATCATAATATACATCTTAGAATCCTAAGGAAAATAAATCATAATAAAAGGCTGACCTTGGATTCTCGGTATAGGTAAGCAATAAAGTTTAATCTATAATAAATAAACATGAACAATATAGAATGGTTAATAACTAAAAAATCATTCCATTAAAGCATAATCATGATCATAATATGGCAGGAATAAAAGTTGATCAAATAATTCCATATAAATAATCACATGAGAATGAAAATTAACCATGGATACTCTAATAGTAGAATAATCACATGGAATATAAATAATAATAACATAATGAGTGAATTTATAATACGGGACATCATAAATATATCGACAAGTCTTTGGCTAAGACACCATACAAAAATGGATAAAAACCCGATCTAGTTTGTCTCATGAGACCTACCAATGCATTGAGGGGCTATAGAGGGCCTCACCCATCACTTACTAATTCCAATACATTACTCATATGAAAGGGGTGAAACATAATCAACATATTAATTCATATTGAAACTATCAAATGAAATGTAAAAAATATCCCCAATCAATAAACATAATCATAAAATACTAGAGTAATATGAAGAATGGTATCCAGATAGTACACCCCCAATCAAAATAATCATAAACCATTCAATAAAATATGGTAGATGGTAACATAATATATCAACCTCAATTAATAATAATATTAAATATAGGCTGTTTAAATAGATTAAAATACTCTAATGAAATCATTGAGAAATTCTTGAGATAAATACCCATTTCTTTGGAAAGAAGAGTTCTTTGGAAAATCATTTTTATTTTTCATAAAAATCAGATTGTAAACATGTATATCCCAAAATGGAAAATTAAATTAAATTTTATTTGAGTAAAATTAAAATAAAAATCATTCTAATATTTTTAAACTAAATTGAAAACATGTAAAAAGAGTGTTTAAGACACTTTAGAAATGAGCCACTTTAGTGCGGTTTAAGGGAAATATAGATGAGTCTTTAAAGAAAAAAAAGAAATAATTTCTCACATAAAAATATAAATGAACTAATATATTTTTCATGATAAAAATATAGATTTTATAAAAATAACGGTGGATTAAAATAGATTATTTATATTATTTTAAAATGGGTAAGAAATTTGGGATGTTCCCTTTAATCGGGCTTTCTTATCAGGAGGAATTAAAAGGAAACCTTATAAAACATGAATTTACCCATCATAGAAATAATAATTGGGCTAGGTTCATGCACATAATATAGTATTAGTAAATAAGAATAAATAATAACTAAAATGGGGTAAATATAGAGAAGGTGTAACTTGAAGGGAAAAAAATTGAGGTTCTCAGAGAATCCCTTACCTTAATTCCCGCTTAATTTTATTGTGTTTGCGCCTCCTAAATAAAAAAATTTTGTTTACTAAATCACTTATACATAAGTTAATTATAGTAATATATTCAAATATTTATCAATTACAATCATTTTATTAAATTTATTAAAAAATTAATGAAATTAAAGTGTTTTGATATCATGTTTTTGTTAAACAATTCTCATTTTTCCTTGATTTCGCTATTTTGTTAACTGTAAATAATAAATTAGTATATTTATTTTAATAAGTACATAATAAAATTAATTAAATATTTATATATTAAATATAATTCACAATTTCCATCCATGAAGTTTTTTATAATAATTTTCTTGGCAATGTCTTTGTAGGTGGTTAACCGACCATTAATAGGATGTTATTGAAAGAGTGGGAAAAGGTGGTAAAAATTTTATATATGTCATATATATGATACTATTATTAAGTTAAAATAATTAATATAATTTTAAATTACTACATAAATAATTTTAGATTATATTGTTTTTAAAGTAATTGGGAAAAAGAGAAAGGAGAATAGTAAAAAAGGAAGAGTTAATGGATGCTTACTCTTTCCTTGGTGTGGCTTCTCTTATACGACACTATAACTCCTTGGTGATTGGATTTGTGTCACTCTAGAATGTACCTATGCATTCTAAGATACTTAATAGTAGAGAATTGGATTTTTAATGAGGGTTATGATTGGTTTTCCAATGGAAGGGAGGGGTTATTTATACTTTAGGAAAGGGTTATTTTTAGAATAAAATATTAAATTAAATATTATAGCAAAGGTGAGACTTGTAATAGTGATTTTTTTATAATATAAATCATATATTAATATAATATAATGGGATTAAGACTTTAAAACACTTTTATAATTATAATCCATTATTTTATTAAAAAGGAATGTGGAAAGAAGAAAATTTATTATACTAAAGAATGACTTTTGACTTTAGTTTTTGGAAAATACTTTTTAGGTTTGGAAATTGAGTTTATTTTATTTTAATGAATCATTTTTCAAATAAAAAATATAATATACTAACTTTATGTTCTATAAATTATTATGTCACTAATATATCATGAATGATGTTATTTATGTTACACCGGTTGAGTAAAAAGGGTATTTTTACTATTCATCATAAAATTGAAGTATTTAAAAAAATTTACCAAAAAATCACCCTTAGAAAATTTTGACAAAATGATTTTAAAAATTTAATCCATTTAATGAAAATAATATTTTAAATATGAGAAAATTAATTTTTAATTAAAATCACTCCTCATTTGAAAAATGTCGATTTTAAAACTATAACTAGTTTTCTTAAACTTCGAAAATTTAATTAAGTTCTAAAAAAACTATATTATAATAATAAGACAAAAAAATTTAATTTATGAATCTATTTTTTGAAAATAAATTTTATTTTATATCATTATATTAATTATAAAATTTTAAATAAATATTTATGTTTCTCAAAAATAAAAATACTTAATTTATAATTTTTAAAATATTTATTTACTTACTCCATGATATAAATATTTATATTTTTATTCATAAGATGCCTAAATTTTATTCATACTTTCATAGGTGAGGCTACTATTCTATTTTCCAGAGTACTATTCCTAATGGTCACATTACTGTTCTAACATTCATATTAATATTTTATAGAATATCACAATTCGTTTAATCTTAGTTTATAAGTTATCAAAGATGTTAAATTTAAAAGAGATATACCATAAGATATTGTGTAGTTTCATTGGTTATTAAACTTCCCATGAAAATTTTAGATTAATCCTAACCATAATCTTAAGGCAAGGCATGTTTTAAATGCTACTATCTTTGATTGTTTAGGTAACAGAATGATAATGGTTATCATTCAAGTGATCTTCAACACTGGATATGATTAAATGGACTATTCCATAGGAAAAAACTAAATTTAATGGTTTGGACCTTTTTTGACCATTGATTTGTCTTCTTAGGTTCTTATAGTCATCTCGGGGGAGCTTGGAGGTGTTTTAGAGACTAGGGTTGAGATTTGAGACATTTTGGGGGTCATCACTCCATGGAACAAGGTGTGGTGGATCTTATGGAGGTTTTGACTAATTTAGATATTTTATGTGTTGTGTTTATTATTCCATGTCTATAAATAATTATTTCTAAACAATTTTGGAATGTATTTTGACTAGGATCTCTCTCTTTGTGAAATGGATATCATAGAAAACCCTAGGGTGGGTGCAGTTTTCGATATAATTCTAGGTGTGGAACTTCAAGTGCTCACCTATCAGACATGATGAGATAAAGATCACTACATCGTGGTCTTGGTTGTATTGGGTAAAAATATGCAAGCACTCAATGATATGCCATAATGGCCTTGACAGGCATCATAAGATCAAAAACACCTTAGACCACATTGTGGTCAAGGCCATTGTGATGATCAAAGAAGATTTTTTTTTTATTTTTTTGAAACATATGAGAATTTGTGATCTGGGAATGGTGGATTCAAACCTCCCTTTAACCGAGGGCACCATGGTGTAGTAGGAGGTCACCACACTATGGTGGAGTCTAGTAAACTTCTTCTATAAATTGAGGGTTATCCCTTCACTAGTTTGAATTTATGGCCTTCCTCTCAAACCATGGATGACCCCAAATTCCCTTAACAACCCTTGATCATCTATTATGAGGATGTTAACCTCTTTTAATATGGATATTAAATGAATTTAATAAAAGGTACCTTCTTTTTCCCTCTTCTTCTTTTCGTTCCTTTATCGTACCTTGAGGTTTTTTTGTGGTGAGTTTATATATTTTGGGTTGAGTTATGATAGTTTCTTTATGTTGGAATTTTTTGGATAGATTTAAGTGGGTTTCCCTTTAATCATGGTAAATTTTGACTCCTCGATTCATTCTTCATGAGCGGTGGTTCTCTTTGAATCACCGGTTGAGGTATGGGATCCTGACACATATCTCTTATATTCTATAATTAATATTCTCTATCTTGTTTTTTTTCTCACTCATAATTTAATATGATTTCAAGGTGTTTTTTTATATGTTAAATGGAATAAAATATAAAAACCAACCTTTAATTGAGAATGAAAATTAAAAAAATATGGTCACCGATTAAATGAAGTATACAAAAAGGTGATGGGTTGTTTCACGTGGTTTATGATTTTCATGATATTTCCATGGGTTTATTCTTATTTATATAAGTTTTATGGCTATGATTTATTTATATTAGTTATCACCTGTGAACTTTATCAATTCCATAAATGGATAATTGATTAAACTTGGTAAAAGATAAATGGGTTGGATAAAATCTGATTTATTGATTAATAATGTTGAAATTGATTATTTATACTTCATGTGATTTTGATTGATTTGGTTTCCCTTGATTATTGATGAGGTCTGTTCATGTGTTAACATGAGTAATAATAAAACTAAATTCATTCATTTTAAACAAGAAGAATTAATTCTTGATGAATTGGTTATTATGGCAGAATTAAATATATGGATGGATATTTATAAATTGTGGGTGTATTGAATTCCTTGATTGATTCTCATTATTTTTGCTTTATTTTATTACTACAATTGAAAACCATGTTTCTATAATAAATATATTAATCACTTGATAATGGTAATGGATTGAAATTTGGGCTAAATACTATCATGATTGGTATGTCATTCATGTTGTGAACTTATTATTTGAAGTGATGGATTGTGTGAAAATTCCATTAAAATAGTTAATCACTCAAAATTGATAATTTAAAGAAAGGATGATTTGTATGGATTGTTGGACCTATTTTTGTGGCTTTTAGTCCTTGTTGATTATGTCTTGTTGGCCATGGGAATGAGTTAATGAATATCATAATGAATATATTTATGGTGATAAATAGTAATATGGATTATGTGAAATATTTATTATCTTTCCATAATTCTTAATCAATGTTAGTTATTATTATGATTCTATTATTAAATTAAAAGTGTTTCTTATTCTATGTTGTTGTTTTTATATGATGTAAGTTGTTGTAGGAGAAGGGAAGATATACTGAAACTTGTCTTTATGGGTTGTAATGGATTTTAGTATTTATAGATTTTCTATGGGTTGTAATGGATTGAGGTTATAATATATGCATGGGTTGTGATGTCTTGTAGTTATAGTACACTAGAGTTGATTATTAATGAGATTATGGGGTTGTTCACAGTGGCGGTTGTTCATGGTAGGGGGACGTAACAAGTTTGATGTCCTTTATGTTTAAATTTCCATATTGAAAGATGGTTGGGAAGTGGTGGAATTATAGTGATTATAGTCATGCAGTTGTGGATGTGTGTTGATGTGGGTGTGAATATGTGGAGACATGGTTATGTGTTTTGTAACACCCCAATAATTTATGGTATCTATCTTTTTAAATTATTTAATTTATTCGATAGCTTATAGATTAAACAAATCGTGACATACTATTAAATATTAACATAAACTTTAGAATATTAATGTGACCATTAGGGATAATAATGTGGAAATTAGATTAATAACCTCACCTATGAAAGTATAAATATAATTTAGTAATCTCATAAATGAAAATATGATATATTTATATCATGGAATAAGTAAATAAATGATAAATTAAGTGTTGGTGTTTTTATGAAATATAAATGCCTATTTACAATTTTATAATTAATTTAATGATTTAAAAGTAACTTAATTTTTATATAATATATTCATGAATTAATATTTTGTTGTATTATAATTATAAGATAATTTTATAAGAGAATAATTAATTTTTCAAAGTGTCGTAAAATCAATTATGACATTGAAATTGGTATTTTTTGAATAAATTGTGATTTTATTCAATTTCTCATATTTAGAAAATAATTTTTATAAAATGGAGCCCATTTTTTAAATCTAAACATCGAAATATGGTTAGGGTTAAATTTTCATAATTTTCTGAAAAAGTTAAATTTTTGTTTAATAGTAAAAAATACAGTTTTTCTAAATACATTATTTTATGACATAGTCAAGACATAATTATGATATAAAATTTATTAAACCTGTGGAATGAATAAATTGTGATATTATAATAGAAATATTTTACAAAAAAAAGTCATTACATGTAAAATATAATTTATTTCAAGATAAGTACAAAAATCATTATCAATGTCGATGGAGTGTCTACACAGGATTGGGAAAGTCAAATTTGGTTCCTTATATATAAAAATTGAGTGATAAAAATATTTTCATGAATTTTTTATTAATTATTATGTATAATTTATTTTTTTAGATGATATTTTATAATTTTATAGTATTATAATAAGGATCTTATCCAAATTTCTATGCAATGTTTGTGCAAGGCAAGAAAAGTCAAATTAAAAAATTAAAGAAGTTGTCCAGTCATGGATATAATTAAATATACATAATGAATGAATATAAATGATTATATTGAACCTAATTTATTTATTTTTTATAGTAATTTATGTTTCATTTTTATATATTAAATAATTAACTTTAATTCTTATGTAACATTGATGCAGCGCTTGTGCAAGCAGAAGAAAAAATCAGTAAAATGATTCTAATTAAAATTTAAAGAACCATTAAATGACCCAAAACATGGATAAATATTATTTATTGATTATATCTCGTCCATTTTTGTATAATAGTTGAATTAATGGATATTTTTATCCAATTATATTTTATTAATACCCTTATAGTATTTTATTTAATATAAAGTAAAATTGTTCACACTGTAGATTTTAATTAGTATAATATTTTAATATATGGTTTTCTAAAAGAGATATTCAACCATAAAAATTAATTTTAATAACCGTAAATTTATCTTAATCATGATAATTTATTTTAATTTTTAAGAAACAAATAAATACCCTAAATTCTTGTACAACGATGATGAAATAATTATTAAATTAATGGAAAAATTAAATAATTGATATTAAAAATATTAAAATAAATAAAAATTGAGATTTTTAAAGTGATACATGAACTCTATATATGAATATGATATTTATAGGATATAATAAAATATCAGTTTCATATTTGACAATTTTTTATGTTTTTAAAGTCATAGTAATGAATAGTGTTAAATTTGTCAAAAATTATATTTCATGAATATAATATTTAATTAAATTATTTAAAAATCATAAAAAAAATTAATAAGGCCAAAAGGGATAATATGTTTTCAAAAATTTAATCCCATATGATTTTTAGGACATTTGGAAGTCTTGGGACTTAATATAGCCTAAATTATATTTTAATTTATTATGTAATTCCTAAATTACCCCTCACCTCAGTTATAAAAGGGACTCTTTCCTTCACTTAATCTCAAAACCTGAAGCCTTATTTCTCGACTATACATTTCAAAATTATCTTCTCCTTATCCCTTTTTACATTCTAGTGTTTCTAGTCTCACAAAAAGGAAAATTCTAGGTTCCTTAAGGATGTTATCAATGAGATGACACTCAAGAGGACATTAAGTACAAGGGCACAATTCTTTTAGATATAATTTTAGGGTTTTCTCATCTCACTCTTATTTATATGAGATATGCCTTATTCACCACTATTTATAATGTGTGGTGTATATATACTTCCCTTTTATGTATAATATCATGAATCACTTTATCTTCATGGTATTAAATTTTTTATTTTATGATCATTAATTTTTTAGGGTGTATGGTTTTCATGTTTGAAAAGTGGTAACAATTTCTTCCTAAACCTCCATTTTTCCTTCAGGCTACGCTTTCTCTTTCTTTAAACTAATGTAATTCTTAATTATTCATATGTAATACTCTTATATTCCATGTGTATGTTCCAAAAAAATGTACCTTTCTCAATTCTTATTTATTTGATGTGAAATACATGTTTTATAGAGTTCACATTTTAATTCCTCCCGATAAGCAAACCCAATTAAAGGGAACTTCCCAATTTCTTACCAATTTTCAAGTATACTCAATAATATTTTTTAATCCAACAATATTTTTATAAAATCAATATTTTTATATTGAAAAAATATCTTATTTCATTTCTTTTTTTCTAAAAACAACTATTCCTTTGTCCACTTTAAAGACTCATTTATATTTTCCTTTAAACCGCACTGAAGTAGCTCATTTCTAAAGTTTCTTAAACACTATTTTTGCATGTTTTCACTTTAGTTTCCAAATTTTAGTATGAATATTATTTTAATATTCCTCAAATATAATTTCATTCTCTTTCCATTTTATTTTCTAGGATATAAATTTTTACAATATAATTTTATACAAATGATTTTTCAAAATAACTCTTCTTTTTTATGTAAAAAAGGGTATTTCTATCTAGAATTTATCAATGATTTTATTAGAGTATTTTTATCTATTTAAACACCCTCTATTGAATCTTATTATTAATTTATATTTATATATTATGTTACCATAAAATATATTTTATTTAATGGTTTATTATTATTTTTATTGGTGATATGTTATCATGATACCATTCGTCATGTTAATCTGGATAGTTTATTATTATGTTTAATAATTGGGGGTATTATTTACATTTTATATGATAGTTTCAATATGAATGTATATGTTGATTATATTACATACATGATTTATTATAAAGGTAAATTTCATTTAATTTCCTTTCTTTCTTTTTTGTGGGGTGTTTCCCATGCATTTTTTGGAGGAAAGGGTGAGTTTTCATGATTTGGGCCAAACCGTGAGGTCATTCCCATATTTAAAAACCAATTTTTTTCTTTTATAAATATTTAATTTTTCATCATTTTTCACCCATTAAACTTCCAAAATGGCCTCCCCGGAACTATTATCACCACAAAATCAATTTGGATCCTTTAGGAATCTATAATCATGGTGGATTTGGGTTTTTAATTAAGGAATTAGGTCATCCTAGAAGCCCATTTCCAGTTTTAAAAAAATTATTTAATATCTTATTAAAATTTTATGATTTTTTATTGATTCTAAGTATTACCTGAGCCCATTGAACCTAGTCATTCCCCCATTCTATTTTCCCCCTCTTTGGAGCTCATATGTATCATGAATTAGGGAAAAAAATCTTAGGCTTTCTCAAATCATCCATATTTGAAGAGGTAACTTGTTTCCTTAATAAATCCTTAAATTTTTAATCTTTTTATCCCATTTAAGTTATCCCTTAACCTTCTCATCATTATTAAAACCTCACTTTATTTTTTAGCTGTTTGGAAATTCATCTGCTGGTATACTTTGGGCGATTTCTTCAAGATCCCTAATGTAAGTGGGTCTCCTTCTTTATTCTTTCAATTTTCTTAGAGTTCCTTCATTTTTCATGGGGTTTATTTTCATATTATTGAATTTCCTTATATTCAGAAATTAGGGTTTCGAACCTAGGATTTTGTATTGGGTTTCTTAATTTATTCTTTTGGTTTAATCTTGATCTAAGTCTGTTGTGGTGCGGTGGTGGTGAGGTTGAATTTTTGCACAAAGATTCAAGGGTTTCAACTCTTGTGGTACATTATTTCAGGGGTAATAAATGATAGATGAGTTATATTTGATGAATTTATATTTTTATCACACTTATCCTTCATTATCCTTGCTGTAAAATCTGGTTTTGGTGATGTTTGTTATGAAAATGATTATTCGGTACCAATTTGGTGTTAAATTGTGTGTTTTACATGTCTATTTTATGTCACGCCAAATGGGGTTATTTCATAACTCATGTAATAGGTTAATAGAAATTTTTTGGGTGCTAAAAATTCTATTTTGGTGAGTTTGGGTATGCACATGATGTTCAAATTGGTATTTTTAAGGGATTTTGTGTGCAAAACATTGTTAAATCTTGTGAAGTTATTTTATTGAAATCCTAATGGTTTTATTGGGTGTTGTAAGTTTTGAAAAGAATTTGAAGGTAATATTTTGATTTTATTATGAACATGATAGATTTTTTTATGTGCTAATGTATTTTTATATCATGATATAATGGTTTGAGCATAAAGGGGGAAGCCCAGGTATCTAAGAGGGCGGATATGTACTAGTACTCTAGTGATATGGATGGGTTTTTTCCCTATTTCACTGATAAAAATGGATAAAAACAACACTAATAAAACTATATTGATGATTTTTTGTGACCAATAGGTTATGAGTATGTTCCCTACTAGTGGATCATGCATGAGAATGGATTTTTGTATGGTTACTTTACACCAAGGTATGAGGTACATGGGGCCCAAGACTAACTAGTTCCTAGGGGTGTTCCCAAGATTGGTGTGAATTGAATCTTTTGTAATTATCTTTGTAATATGATGGTTTTTGATGTAAAATATTTTATCTTACTTTTTTTACTTAAATTTTGTCACTCATGGAAAATTCCCTTTGAAAACTGCTCTTATTCAAAATTTTTATTCTTAAGAAATTATTTCTGCCACTTCTTGTTTATCAAAAATGGCATGATTTTTATCTTGTATTTTTTACTCAATATAATCTCTTGGTGGTATCATATTGGTATTAGTCTCACACCCTACTTACACCCCTTGGGTGTAAGTAGACTTGATTATGTTTGACACAAGTAAAAGCAAGGCCTTGGGTGATGGCGGTTTGGGTTGTCAGTCCCCTTCCTTTGTGCAACGTTGTGGAGACGGCTTATGGGTGATGACCCCTTATTGTGTGTAGTCCTTGGGGATGTTTTGATACAATTTTTATGTGTATTTGGACCTCTTGTTCCATGTTTAAAGATATGTATTTAGTTCTGGATTTTTTTAAGTCTTATTTGGCATGAATTTTCAGATTCAGTTTATCAATTGGTTTTGATGTTTTATGTTTCCATACTCAGGTAAATCATTCCCAAACCAAAATATATGATACTCGAGAACTTGTTCCAAGATGTGTGGATAGGGAACTCCCTTAGGTATTTTTCAAGGGATAGGTTTGGTGCTGGTTTTGGTGGCAACCAGATTCGGTCCGTGACAAAATGGTATCAAAGGATGTTAATTTTGTTAGGTTATACTATTATTTTAGGATGAGTTGGGCTAGAAAATATCTAGGAATGTTGGTACTCTGAGTTTTGGTCATGAGTAGGGTTCTTTTCCTACAACTATCTTGGAATACCTCGAGTCACCATGGGACATTGTAATTGTTTGTTCGACTTCACTTCCAGGTGAGACGTGTGGACTGTAGACTACATGTGGAAATCGGGTGGGGGTAGGGTAGTTGTTTCTTTTATCATTGTAATGTGTTGGGATTATTTATATTTTTTTATTGATGAAATTTTCTGAATTTTTTTACTGATTATTTCTCTTGTGACTGTTTTCTTTTTGTAGCAACATGCCTCCCCGAAAAGCTCACATGCACCCATGGGAGGAAGCCGGAGAGATTTATCCCTCACCTCTTGATCAGAGGTTAGTATGGGTTGTTGTTCGGGTTGTCCAGGCTCTAGAACATAGACCAAATCCTGTTCCAGCTCCTATTTGAGAAGATGAGACTGGTCCTAGGAAGGACAAGTCTCAGGAGTTCCTAAAAAATAAGCCTCCTACTTTCTGAGGTTTCATAAAACACCAGGAAGTATAAGAATGGCTCAAAAATATCAATTGCATGTTCGAGTTCTTAGATACACTCGAGGAGATTAGGGTGAATTGTGCCTCTTTTATGTTGGTGGGTCCCATCCACAGGTGGTGGGAATCGGTACTTCAAACTAGGAAGAATGAGCAGATGTGTTGGGGAGATTCCAAGGTTGTCTTCAATGAATAGTACTTACCTGAAGTCTTGTCATATACTAGATCCCAAGAGTTTATGGATCTTGTTCAGGGGGATCTTTCTATGATGGAGTACACCAAAATTTTCTTTGATCTGGTTTAGTATGCTCCTGAAATTTTTTCTAATGAGCAGGCGAAGGTCCAGAGGTTTGAGAAGGGCTTACAACCAGAGATATACTCCCAGGTTTTATTGTTTTAGCTGAGGACCTATGTTGAGGGGGGTGATTGGGAATGTATGGTGGAGATTAAACAAAAAGGGAGGTATGGTTTCTATGGGATAGTATTATTAGTGGGCAGTGGAAGCTCTTCAGGGAAGAAGAGGAAGTAGGAGAAGTATGGGAAGAAGGGAGGTGGTAGTTCAGGCCACTCTTGTAGGCAGTTTTCATCTGTGGCTTCTGATGCGAGATCGGTTGTCTTCCACCAGTGTGGGAGACCAATTCACATCCATCAAGAATACCCATTTCCTTCTAAGCCTTATTATCAATGTGGAGTTATGGGTCACTTGCAGCCCTTTTGTAGGGTGGCATGTCCACTTCAGAGTGGGGTAGGATCAGTGGCTTCAAGAGGAGTGTCATCTCAATTAGAGTCATCAGGGATGGGGGGATCTCTGTTTGGTGGTCATAGTGGTAGGTATGTGTCATTTTATGGTCAAAGACATTTTAGGGAATAGACAAAGACTATCGGTCATTCTCAGGCAGAGACCAGACATCTCTAGGCGGTGGATCAGGCACCAGTAGGATCAGAGGTGGAACCGTCAACAGTTTGAGGTAGTGTTTTGATTGCATCTTATATAGTTGCTTCACTTTTTGATACTGGTGCCTCTGTTTCATTAATTTCTTCCAATATTGTGGACACTCTAAATTTTCCAACAAATTTTTTATCTTTTGCAATGGAGTTGGTGACACTGCTGGGAAAGAAGAAGGAGTAGGGTCTCAGGTGCTCATTGCGTGTGCTTTTCGTGGCAAGGGTTGAGATGGAGTGGGGCCTCTTGGTATTATTTATGGATCTATTTGAAATAATACTTGTAATGGATTGGATAGAACACTTCTAGGTACACATTGATTTCTATAGGTGGTGGGTCAGTTTCACGACACTTGATGGGAGCCGACAGGTTTTTCATGGGAAATGGGATCCCCGGTCGAGTCGTGCGGGACCTCCACTCCCAGAGTTGGGAGATATTGTTTTCCAGTTATTTTCACTCATGATAGAAGATGATTTTCATGCTCTTGATGGTGGACTACCTCATGTAGTTGACGAGTTTCCAAAGGCATTTACAGATAATTTTTCAGGTTTTCCCTTGGAGTGGGATGTGGAGTTCTCAATTGATCAGGCTCTAAGAACACAACCAATATCTCTTCCCTCATATCTCATGGCCCCCACCAATATGATGGAATTAAAGATACATCTAAAAGACTTAGAATCCAAATGATTCATTCACCCAAGAATCTCTCCTTAGTTCACTCCTGTGTTGTTTACGAAAAATGATGACATATCCCTCTAGTTGTGCATTAACTACCAGAAGCTAAATAAGGTAACAATCAAGAAAAAATATCCTTTAACCTGAATAGATGAATTGTTCGATCGGTTGATGGGGGAAAGGTGGTTTTCTAAAATCGAATTTCATTTAGGCTATCATAACTCAGGGTGAGAGAGGCATATATCCCAAAGACAGCCTTATGAAGCAAGTACAACCACTTTGAGTACTTGGTCATGCCCTTAGGATTGAAAAATGCTCTAGTGGTCTTTATGTCACTCATGAATAGGGTGTTCCATCAGTATCTCAATTATTTTGTCATGGTATTTGTGGATGACATCCTAGTTTATTTGGGATCTGAGGAGGAACATGAGCATCACTTGTAGATCATTCTTAGCACTTTGCGAGAGCATTGCCTTATGAAAAGTTGTCCAAATGCACTTTATGGATCACGGAGTTGAAATTTATAAGTCATGTGATCTCAAAGAAGGGGTTTTCAATAGACCCCAAGAAGATTAGCACAGTTATTTCTTGGGAGCAGTTGAAGAACATGTTCGAGATCAGGATTTTCCTCATCCTGGCTAGTTATTATAGGCAGTTTGTTCAGGATTTCTCTCAGTTTGATTCACTGATGATCGCACTCACCCAGAAAGGGGTGTAGTTTGTATGGACCCCAGAATGTTAGGAACCCTTCATAAAGGTAAAGAGGCATTTGACTATCACCCTCATTATGATTTTTACAGAGGCTGTAAAGGGGTATGTGGCGTATTGTTATGCTTTAGGTATGGGTATTAGGTGTGTGCTTTTACAGGATGATCATGTAGTGGCGTATGGCTCTCGCCAACTCTGACCACATGAAAAGAAGTACTCGAGCCACAACTTGGAGTTAGTAGTTGTGATTCACAATTTAAATAATTGGTGTCACTACCTCTTTGTGGAGAATTTTTTGGCCTACTCTGATCACATATCTTGGCCTATATCTTCTTGTAGAAGGACCTCAACATGAGGCAGCGTCATTGGATCGAGTACTTGAAGGGTTTTGACTTTGACATTGTCTACACCACAAGAAAGGGTAATGTAGTGGCTGACTCCTTAAGGAGAAGATTCCTAGTGTAATATTTGAGAAAGTCCAGTGATGAGTAGACTCTGATGGTACTCTTTTCTCAAATGAATGTGGAGACCAAGGAGAAAAATGGGGGTGCGTTCTTGGAAAGATTTCAGTTGAATCCTTCTCTAGTGGAGCTAATTTAGTAGGAGAAGCCTAGTGATGAGATTTTTCAGTAGTATAAGCCATTTCTTCATGGTGGGGATATGTCTTATGATTGGTCATCATCTCCTAAGGGCATCCTGTGCTTCAAGGTCTGTTCCGTAGTGTCGTTGTCTTTGTGAAAGGTGGTGATGTAGGATAGCCACCAGTCTCAGTGGGATGTTCATCTAGGTGCCACCAAGATTTATTATGATGTTTGTCGGTAGTTCTGGTGTCCTGGTATGAGATAGGATATCGCGGACTTTGTGTCGAGATGTTACACATGCCAGAAGGTGAAAGTAGAGCATCAAAGGCCCTCTAGTTTTCTCCAGACATTACCCATTCCTACCTAGAAGTGGTATTAGGTTTCCATGGATTTAATTGTTTTCTTGCATCATACACATCGGGATAATAATTCCATTTGGCTAGTGATTTATCATCTGACCAAATCATCCCACTTCATTTCGATTAGAGATACAAATAAAGTGGATGAGTTGGGTCATTTGTATATTTAGGAGGTGGTAAGGATCTATGGTTTTCCATCAGCAGTTGTTTCTTATAGAGACCTATGTTTCAATTCTCGGTTTTGGGAAGGCCTTATGGACTCAGATTAAGATGAGGACGACATACCATCCACCAATGGATGGTCAGACAAAGAGGGTGAATCAAATTTTGGATAGAATGCTTCATGCATGTGTTCTAGACTTTAGAGGTTTATGGGATATCCATTTGGGATTGGTTGAGTTTGATTATAATAACAGTTACCAATCCTTCATTTTAATGGACCTTTTTGAGGCGCTCTATGGTCGGCCTTGCCGATCCCCCCTATGTTGGGATGAGGTAGGTGAGACCTCACTATTGGGGCCGAGTCTGGTGCAGGAGACATCTTAGAAGGTTAAGTCGATCAGGAAATGCCTATTGATAGCTCAAAGTTGCCATAAATCATATTCTGACCAGAGTCATTGAGACCTAGAGTTTTCTGTGGGTGATAGAGTATTCTTGAAAGTGGCCCCTCGTCTAGGCCATCATCGATTGGGAAAGCAAGGGAAGCTCACACTGCAGTATGTCAGACCTTTTGAGATCACTGAGCATATTTCCAAGGTGGAATATAGGCTGGCCTTACCTTCTATGTTTACATCCATCCATGAAGTCTTCCATGTCTCCTTATTGAAGAAATACAACCTGAATCCATCCCATGTATTGAATTGGGAGGAGTTGGATATTGAGACTGATTTGTCTATTTTTGAGAGGCCGGTGCAAATAGTGGACTTCCAAGAAAATTTGATTTGGGGAAAGTCTATTCCACTAGTCCAGGCTCTTTGGCAGCATGGGAATGATATGCATGATACTTGGGAATGGAAGCTTTAGGTTGATAAGGATGTCCAATCTTGTTTTCCGATCAAGATTCAGGTTGACTTTCTGAGGTGGAAAGTATTTCATAGTGGGGATAATTTTCTCATAAATGACTTATTTTAAAGGTAAATTTCATTTAATTTCCATTATTTATTTATTTTTTTTGGGGGGGGGGGGGGGTTTCCCATTCATTTTTGTAGGAAAGGGTGATTTTTCATGATTTGGGCGAAACTGTGAGCCCATCTCTAGATTTAAAAACCAATTTTTTTTCTTTTATAAATCTTTCATTTTTCAACATTTTACACCCATTACACTTCCAAAATGGCCTAACCTAACCTATTATCACCACAAAATCAATTTGGACCCTTTATGAATCCATAATCATGGTGGATTTGGGTTTTTAATTAAGAAATTGGTCCATCCTGGAAGTCCATTTCCAGTTTTTTTTTAAAAGTGTTTATTTAATACGTTATTCATTTTTTATGATTTTTCGATGATTATAAATCTCTCCTAAGACCAATGAACCCAAGAGCACCCCCATTCTCTTTTTCGCCTCTTTTGAGCTCATATGTACCGTCAATTAGTGCTAAACATCTTAGGATTTCTCAAATCACCCAGATTTGAAGAGGTAACTTGTTTCCTTCATAACTCCTTCAATTTTTACTCTTTTTCTCCTATTTTAGTTCTTACTTGACCTTCTCAGCATTATTAAAACCTCACTTGAATTTTTGGATATTTTTAAATTCAGATACTAGTGTATTTGGAGTTATTTCTTCAAGATCCCTTAAGTAAGTGGCTATCCTTCCTTCTTTCAATTTTCTTGGAGTTCCTTCCTTTTTCATGGGGTTTCTTATATTATTCTTGAAGTTCCTTATGTTCATCAAGTAGGGTATCAAACCAAGGGTTTGATATTGGGTTTCTTGTTCTATTCTTCGGATTTTAGGCTTGATCTATGTCCCTTGTGGTGTGGCGATGGTGCAGTTGAATTTTCGCACAAAGATTCAAGGGTTTTTACTCTTATGGTAGGTGATTATATGGTTAATCAATTCTAGATTAGTTAGATTTGATGAATTTAAATTTTTATCACACTTATCCTTCATTATCCTTACTGCAAAATTTGGTTTTGGTGATGTTTGTTAAGTAAATGATTTTTAGGTACCAATTTGGTGTTAAATTCGGTGTTTTACATGTCTATTTTATGTCATGCCAAATTAGTTTGTTTTATAACTCATGTAATTGGTTTATAAAAATGCTTTGGGTGATTAAAAATTATTTTTTGGAGAATATGGGTATGCACATAATGTTCAAAATAGTGTTTTTAAGGGATTTTTTGTGCAAAACATTGTTAAATCTTGTGAAGTTTTTTTATTGAAATCCTAAAGGGTTTATTGAGTGGTGTAATTGGTGCAAAGCATGTGAAGATATTGTTTTGAGTTGATTATTACCAGAAATGATGAGTTTATGTGCTAATGGATTTTTTTATCATGAGATAATGGTTTGAGCATAAATGGGGGAACTCATGTATCTTGGAGGGCGGATATGTACTAGTACGTTGGTGATTCAGATAGGTTTTATCCCTGTTTCACTGAGAAAAATGGATAACTAAAACACTAAAAAAACTATATTGATGATGTTTTGGGACCACTAGTTTATGGGTATGTTCCCTACTAGTGACTCGTTCATGAGAACAGATTTTTCTATGGTTACTTTACACTGAGGTATGGGGTACATGGGGCCCGAGACTAACTAGTGCCTGGGGGTGTTCCCAAGATTGGTGCCCATTGACTCTTTTATAATTATATTTGGAATATAGTGGGTTTTTTTATAAAATTCAGTAGATTAAATGTTTTAGTTATATTTTCTCACGCATGAAAAAATCCCTTTGAAAACATCTTACATTCAACAGTTTTATTCTTTAGAAATTATTTTCGCCACTTCTTGTTTATCAAAAATGGAATGCTTTTTATCTTGTATTGTTTACTCTATAGAATCTCTTGGTGGTATACTATTGGTATTAGGATCACACCCTAATTACACCTCTTGGGTGTAAGTATACCTGATTATGTTTTACATAGGTAAATGCAAGGCCTTGGGTGATGACGGTTCAGGTTGTTAGTCCCATTCCTTGGTACAGCGTTGTGGAGACAGCTTGTGAGTGATGACACCTTGTCACGTGGAGTCCCTAGGGATGTTTTGATGCTATTATTATGTGTCTTTGGACCTCTTTTTCAATGTTGAAACTTATGTATTCAGTTCTGGATTTTGTTTAAGTCTTGTTTGGCATGAATTTTCATATTCAGTTTATCGATTGGTTTTGATGTTTTATATTTCCATATTCGGGTAAATCATTCCCAAACCAAAATATATGACACTCGGGAACTTGTTCCAGCCCATGGAGATAAAGAAAACCCTTTAGAACTTGTCATGGGCCAGGTTTAGTGTTGGTTTTGGTGCTGACCAGATTCGGTTTGTGACAGATTATGTTCCATCCCTTTCATATGAGGAATACATTAGACTTAGTAAGTGTTGGTTGGGTCCTACTATAGGCCCTAGATGCATTGATAGGTCTCATGAGACAAACTAGTTTGATTATTTACTAATTTCTTAAATGATTATATATGGTGTCTTGGTCGAAGCATTGAAGGTATGTTTATGATATCCCACATTATTCATTCCATAATTATGAGAATATTTATTGATAGTCCATGTGGTCATTTTACTAGTAGAATATTCATGTTTAAGTGTTATTCTTATGTGGTTATTTATATGGAATTATTTGGATCAGATTTTATTCCTACCATATTATGCTCAATTTAATGTTTTAATGGAATGTGTTTTTATTTATTCAAATTTCCTTATTGTTTATGTTTATTTATGATAGTTTCCACTATATTTCTTAACCTTATTGAGTATCTGAAATCACCCCTTTCTTATGTTTTATTTTTCCCTAGGATTCTAAGATATATATTATGATTGAAATTAATGGATAAACTAGAAGAATAGGGATTTTTTAAATTATTTTATATGTTGTGTTTCATTTCATGTTGTACTATAACAATTATGTATGTATCTAGTTTTCTACGGCTAATAAACTATTTGGTCCTTTTGTATGTGATCACTTGTTCATAGTACCAATGTCATAAAATAAGACATTAGCTTCAAGCTACTCGGGACAGGGACTTTATAGTTTGTATCAGAGAAATTTTAGTAGAAACTTTGGAAACATTATTTAATAATTACCTGTTTTGAGATCATAAACCTAGGATGGACTATGATGCTAACTATAGAATAAAATCCCAAACAAACCATGTATAAGAGTTTAGATATTCATAGTTTTTTCAATTTATGTTAGTTATTTCACTATTTTGGGGATTATACATTATTTTTTATAATGATATGATTTAATGTAGTATATTTTATCATTAAGAAATGACACCTCATGGAAGGAATAAGAACCTCACCAATTCATAAGAACCAAAGAGTAAGCAGGATAAAATATTTCATAGTATTATGCCAACCTTTCAAAGGGAACAAGTCTCCCAAAAATTATAATTATATGAGGATGTAGTATCATGTTCTATCAATATAGATAAGTAATTATTGAATTATTATGACTTCTAAAGGAAGAAAGAGAATAAGAGGATGGAATAGAAAATTATGGATAAAGGGAATAAGGGAAAGAATGATTTTCCCACATGTGATAGTTGTAGATAGAAACACCCTGATACTTCCTTCAAGGGAATAGGAGTTTTGTTACAATTGTAGAGATAAAGGAAACTAGGCTCATGAATCAAAATGAAATAAATAAGTTTTCCAATTATTCAACTATAAGGAGATGGGTCACTACACAAATGAATATCCCAAGCATTAAGGGAATATAGTTCATAATAATTAAAAGGATCGTGGTTAATATTATGTTACTACATCAATGAATAGGAATGATTAATATTTATGTGTTTGGATTAAAGAATAATATTATTTGAGTATTTTATCAATAATTATCTTTTTTTAAGATTCATGAGATATTTAAGGATTGTACTACAGTACTTCTTCTTTGAGTAATTGGAAGCATGAGATGAATAACACCAGTAATCAAGAGAAGTGATTCTATTATAGGATGATCTTTTTTAAAATGTATGAGTAGGGATATATAACCCTAAATATTTGATTTATGATTTATATAATAATAAATATATTTTAATGGGATAGTATTGGTGACCATGAAGGTGGTTAGTGATATGCTAGTTTATGTTATACTATATATATTAGATGTGTGGATTTAAGGAAAAACTGATATTTCACTCTTAGATGCATGCATGTTTTATAAATTATTAAAGGTGATAAAGGTAATCATATATTTGGTATATGACAATAATAGATACATTATGTTTTTTTGGGGGAAATTTTATGTTCAGTAACCTTTCTTCTAAATATTTTTTCTTTGAATTTTTCAGACATATGTTGGATGATTCTTAAGGTTAACTACTTATAAAATTGATTAAGGGTATTATTAATTAATATTAAATTATGATTTATAATATTTTATAACATGTTCTAAACTTTTTGGTTTTAGTAAACATTTAAAGGTCGAACGAATGACTTATGGATCATTCGATAAAAGTGATTCAGGCATAAAAATTTATCTTGAATATTCACCTTTTGGTTTAAGAAATTTCATGGATATAGATTGAAGAACAACCAAAGTATGAGATTATGACAAGGAAAGGAATCAAATATGTTTATTTTCTGATGTGATTCTATAGATATTAAAATAATCCCTCAACTCTAGGAAAAGGATTTTGGAAAAAAAACTTCATCTGTTTACTTTTAATTCTTAGAAATCAATGGTCTTTTAACTGAACAAAATTTTATGTATTTATGATGATTAACTTTACAATAACCATTTTATCTATCACTAACCATTAGAAATTTATAGTTATATTTTCTTCCATGTCCATATTTTCACATTTCACTGATGTTCCCTATTCATATGCCTAATTTTTTGGTGACCCTCACATTTCCCTTTCCCTCTTATTAAGAGGATGTATTATTAAGCCAATTTCGGATGTGGGTTTCCCACAAATAAATTTCATGTATCAACCATTGGTTTTCTAAGTGAAATTTCAAAATTATTAGGATGAAATTTATTAAAGGAGGGGAGAATGTAACCCCACAATATTTTACGATGTGTATCTCTTTAAATCAATTAAATTTATTCAATTTCCAATATCTTAAAAAAACTATGATATACTATTAAATATTAGCATGACCTCTATAATATTAATATGACTGTTAGGAATAGTAATGTGTCCATTAGAATAATAACCTCACCTATGAAAGTATAAATAAAATTTAGGTATCTCCTAAATGAAAATATGATATATTTTATCATGGAATAAGTAAATAAACTATAAATTAAGTTTTGATATTTTTATGAAATGTAAATGCTTATTTACAATATTATAATTAATTTAATGATTAAAAATGAACTTAATTTCCATATAATAGATTCATGAATTAATATTTTGTTTTATTATAATTATAATATAATTTTATGAGAGCATAATTAATTTTTTAAGGTGTCTTAAAATCAGTTATAACATTAAAATCAGTGATTTTCGAATAAATTATGATTTTATTAAATTCATCATATTTAGAAAAAAAATTCATAAACTTGTGACAATTTTTCAAATCTACACATCAAAAAATGGTTTGAGTGAAATTTTGAGAATTTTTTGAAAAATTTAAATTTTTGGTGAATAATAAAAAATACAGTTTTTTAAAAAAAATGCAATATTTTTATGACATCATCAAGCCATAATTCTGATATAAAATTTATTGAACTTGTGTAATGAATATATTATGATATTATAATATAAATATAGTACAAAAAATTAGTACATGTAAATTATTGTGTATATCATGATAAGTATAAAAATAATTGTTAGTGCAGACGTAATACCTGTGCAGTATTGGTAAAGTAAAATTTGGTTCCTTATAGATACAATTTGAATGATAAAAAGTATTTGAAAGAATTTTTTATTAATTATTATGTATAATTTATTATTTTGGATTATATTTTATAATTTTCTAGTTATATAAAATTTTTCTTATCCAAATGTTCGTGCAGTACTTGCACAAGGCAAGAAAAGTCAAATTAACAAATTAAAGAAGTTGTCTTGACATGCATATAAGTAAAAATACATAATGAATAAATATAAGTGATTATATTGAACCTAATTAATTATTTTATGATAGTAATTTATTTTTCATTATTATATATAAAATAATTAACATTAATGCTCATAAAACACTAATATAGTGCTTGTGCAAGGAGAAGAAAAAATCTATAAATTTATTTTAATGAAAATTATATGAAATATTAAATGACTAAAAAACTTGGATAAATCTTATCGGTTTATTATATCTCATATATTTTTGTCCAAGGTTCAAATTAATGATCATTTGGAGGCAATTGGATATTATTAAATCCCTTATAGTATTTTATTTAAAATAAAGTCAATTTCTTCAAAACTATAGATTTTAATTAATATAATATTTTATGATATGATTTTCCAGAAGATATATTCAACCAGAAATATGAATTTGAAATATAATATATTTATCTTAATCATGATAATTTATTTTAATTTTTAGGAAACAAATAAATACTTTATAGTCTTGTATAACAATGATGCAGCAATTATTAATTTAAGGGAAAAATAAAAATAAATGATATTAAAATTATTAAAATAAATATAATTTGAGATTTTTAAAGTGATCCAAGAATTATCTTGATTAATATGATATGTATAAGATATAATAAAATATTGGTTTCACATTTGACACTTTTTTGATGTTTTTAAAGTCATAGTAATGACTAGTGTTAAATTTGACAAAAATTATATTTCATGAATTTAATATTTTATTAAATTATTTAAAAATCATAAAAATATTGAATAATGAGAAGGAGGATATTATGTTGTAAAAAATGTCATCTTCTATGATTTATAGTCCATTTAGATGTCTTGGGACCTAAGATAGCCTAAATTATATTTTAATATTTTATATAATTCCAAAATTACCCATGACCTCAATTATAAAATGGACTCTTTCCTTTTCTTAATCTCATAAGATTGAGACTTCTTGATTGACTATACTCTTCCAAATTATCTTCTCCTCATCTCTTTTGGTATTCTAGTGTTTCTGGTCTCACAAAAAGACCAATTCCAAGTGCTTTAATGAGGTTTTACATGAGAAGAAACTCAAGAGGACATTAAGTACAAGTGCAGAATGCTTTTAGACATAAGGTTAGGGTTTTATTGTCTCAATATTATTTCTGTTAGATATGTCATATTCATCACTATTTCCTATGTGTGGTGTATGTATAATTCACTTTGATGTATCATATCATGAATTTATTTATATTTATGGTATTCAATATTTCATTTTATGATCATTAATTTTATGGGGCATGTGGTTCAACTATTTGAAAAGTGGTAAGGGTTTTTTCCTAAACCTCCATTTTTCTTTTGGTTTACGATTTCTCTATCTTTACCCCATTTAAATTATTAATTATTCTTATTTAATACTCCAACATTATGTGGGTATGTTCCAAACATATGTACCTTTCTCAATTATTCTTTCTTTGATATGTAATACATGATTTATAAAGTTCCATTTTTAATCTCTCCCAATAAAAAACTTGATTAATGGGAACATCTCAATTTCTTTTCCTTTTTCAAGTACACTCTATAATATGTTTTAAGCAACCAATATTTCTCTAAAATATCTATTTTTATCATTAAAAACTATCTTAATTCATTTATAGTTTTATGAAAACAATTATTCCTTTGTTCTCTTTAAAGAATCATTTATATTTTCACTTAAACCACACAGAAGCAGATCAATTATAAAGTTACTTAAACACTTTTTTGACATTTTTTTTTAAAGTTTGGAATTTTTTGTGGGGGTATGTATGTATTATTTTAGGGATGTTTCAATATGGTTACCACTTATTCTTAAAGTGGATTTTTTTATAAAATAAAAAACAATGTTTTATGGGATATAATTTCATTATCCTTCCTTTTCATTTTCTGGGATATACATGTTTACAATCTGATTTTACAAAAATGATTTTCCAAAAGAACTCTTCTTTTCAAAGTAAAAAAGGGTATTTATCTTAAGAATTTCTCAATGATTTTATTCGAGTAATTTCATCTATTTAAACACTCACTTTTGAATCTTATTTTTAATTGATATTGATCTCTTATGTTTCCATGTACCATATTTTATTGAATAGTTCATGATTATTTTAACTCAGGATATACTATCTTGATACCATTCACCATGTTATTATGGATAGTTTATGATTATCTTTACTAATTGGGTATATTATTTAAATTTCATATGATAGTTTCAATATGAATGTATATATTGATTATGTTTCACCCCTTTCATATGAGGAATGCATTGGACTTAGTAATTGTTGGGTGGGACCCGCTATAGCCCCTCGATGTATCGGTAGGTCACATGAGACAAACTAGTTTGGGTATTGGATAATGTCTTACCTGATTATGTATGGTTTCTTGGTTGAAGACTTAATGGTGTGTTTATGATGTCCTACATTATGAATTCTCTCATTATAATAATATTTATTGATAATCCATGTGATTGTTCAACTAATAGAATATTCATGGTTAACTATCATTCTTATGTGATTAATTATATGGAGTTATTTGGATCATATTTTATTCCTATCATATTATGATCAAGTTTTTGTTTTAATGGAATGTGGTTTTATTTATTCACTTTGACCTATTGTTTATGTTTATTTATGATAGTTTATATTATATTTCATACCCTTATGGAGCATCTAATCTCACCCCTTTCTTATGTTTTATTTTTCCCTGGGATGCCAAGATGTATATTATGATTGACATATAGGGATAAACTAGAAGAATATGTATGTTTATAAAGGAGTTTCTATGTTGTGTTTCATTTCATATTTTAATGTAACAATTTTGTATGTATCTAGTTTTCTAAAGATTATAAACTATTTTGTCCTTTGGGATTTGATTTCTTTTTCATTGTAATAATGTAAAAAAATAAGGCATCGGATACAAGCTACTATGGTCAGGGTCTTTATAGATAGTATCACAGCAAGTTTAACATAAAATTTGGAAACTTTATTTAAGAAATAATAGTTTAGGGATCATAAAACTAAGATACAATTTGAGTAAAACTATAGAATAACATCCCAAAAAAACCATGTTTATGAGTTTAGATATTCAAAAAAATCAATTTATGTTAATTATTTCACTTATTTTGGGATTATAAATTATTATTTATAATGATATAATCTAATCTAGTGTATGTATTTATTTATAAATAGAAAATCTCAAAAATAATAGGGACCTCACCAATGAACATAAACTAAAGAGTAAGAAGGATCAAATATTTTATGGTATTATACAAATATTTTTAAGGGAACAAGTCTCCCAAACATTATCATCATATGAGGACATAGTATCATGTGCTATAAAGATTGATAAATAATTCTTCTAGTATTATGAATTAAAAATGAAACAAGATAATATGATGATAGCAGAGAAAAATATGGATAAAGAGAATATGGGAAAGAATTATTTTCCCACATGTGATAGTTATGGATAGAAACACCCTGATACTTATTTCAAGTTAAAGGGAGTTTGTTACAATTTTAGAGACAAAGGAAACCAAGATCATGATTGAAAAGGAAATAAATAATTTTTCCAATGCTTTAACTGTAAGTAGATGGGTCACTATGTAAATTAATGTCCCATGTATAAAGTGAATATAGCTCAGAAGAAGAAAAAGGGTCATGGTCAAGCTTATGCTACTACATCGATGAATAGGAATGATTAATATGTATTTGTTTGGATTCAAGAGTTTTGTTATTTTATTATTTTATCAACAATTATCTTTTTATATGATTCATGAGATATATAAGGATTGTACCAAAATAATTCTTCTTTAATTAAATGGAATCATGGTATGAATAACACCAGTAATCAAGAGAAGTGATACTATTGTAGGCTAATATTTCTAAAAAAAATTAATTGTGAAAACTAACCCTAAATATGTGATTGATTATTTATATAATAATAAGTATATATTTATGGGATAGTATTGGTTCCCATGAAGGTGTTTAGTGATTTGTTAGTTTATGTTATGCTAGAATTATTAGATGTTTGGATTTAAAGACAACCTGATATTTCACTTTTGTAAGAATGCATGTTTTATAAATGTTTACAGGTTATCAAGGTAATAATATATTTTTTATGTGATAATAAGATATACATTTTGTTGTTTGGGGGAAAATTTGAGGTTATGTAACCTTTATTCTAAATATTTGGTCTTTTAATTTTTTAGACATGTTTTGGATGAGTCTTAAGGTTGAATACTTATCGAATGGATTAAGGATATTATTTATTAAGATTAAATTATGATTTATCATATTGGATAAAATGTTATAACCTTTTTTTAGTAAACATTTAAATTCCAAAGTAATTACATATGTATCATTATAAAAAAGTGATTCAGGCATAAAAGTTCATCTTGAATATCCATATTTTTGTTTAAGAAATGAAGTGTAGATAGATCTAAGAATAACCAAAGGATGATATTATTACATGGAAAGGAACCAAATAATTTTATTTTCTAAAGTGATTCACTGGATAGTAAAATAATCCCTCAACTCTAGGAAAACAATTTTGGAATAAAAAAATAATTTGTTTAATTTTATTTTTTAGAAATCAATTGTCTTTTAATTGGTCACTGATTTATAGTTATGTGATGGTTAACTTTATAATGACCATTTTCTCTATCAATTCCCATTAGAACTTGATGGTTATATTTTCTTCCATGTTTATTTTTTTACATTTCACTAATGTTACCTTATTAATATGCCTAATTTTGTGGTGATGTTCGCATTTACTTTTCCCTCTTATTAAGTGGATGTATTATTAACCCAATTTATGATGTGGGTTTCCCACAATGGAATTTTCATATATAAACCCTTGATTTTACAAGTGAAATTAAAAAATTATGAGGATTCAATTCATTTAAGGAGTTGAGAATGTAACACCCCAATATTTTACATTATGTATCTCCTTAAATAAATTCAATTTTTTTATAGCTTATAGCTTAAACAAACCATGATATACTATTAAATATTAACATGACCATTGGAATGGTAATATGACCATTATGAATATTGATGTGTCTATTAGAATAATAACCTCACCTATGAAAGTATAAATAAAATTTAGGTATCTCCTAAATGAAAATATGATATATTTATATCATTGAATAAGTAAATAAATGATAAATTAAGTGTTGGTATTTTTGTGAAACGTAAATAATTGTTTACAATTTTAAAATTAATTTAATGATTTAAAAGTAAATTAATTTTCATATAATATATTAATGAATTAATATTTTATTGTATTATAATTATAATATAATTTTATAAGATCATAATTAATTTTTCAAAGTGTTGTAGAATCGGTTATATATTAAAATCTATATTTTTTATATAAAAGATGATTTTAATAAATTTATCATATTTAAAAAATTATTTTTCATAAAATAGATTCCATTTTTGAAATATAAATTTAAAAAAATGGTTAGGGTACAATTTTGATAATTTTCTGAAAAAGATTAATTTTGGTGAATAGTAAAAAATGCAGTTTTTTAATACATAATTTTTCTGCCATTGTTAAGACATAATTATTATTTAAAATTTATTAAACTTGTAAAATGAATAAATTTTAATATTATAATACAAATATTTTTCAAAAATAATTCAGTACAAGTAAATTATAATTTATTTCATGATTAGTATAAAAACTATTGTCAGTGATGAAGTAGTGTCTGTGCAACATTTGGAAAGTAAAATTTGGTTCCTTATAGATACAAATTGTTTTATAAAAAAAATTCATGAAATTTTTTTATTATTATGTATAATTTATGTTTTTATATGATATTTTCTAATTTTAGAGTGATATAACATGAATCTTATCCAAATTTCTGTGCAATACTTGTGTAAGGCAAGAAAAGTCAAATTAAAAAATTAATGAAATTTTCTTAACAAGGATATAAGTAAATACATATAATTAATGAACATAAATGATTATATAGAACCCAATTAATTTATATTTATGATATTAATTTATTTTAAATTTTTATATATGAAATAACTAACTTTAATGCTTATGCAACGCTGATAGAGTGCCTATGCAAGCAGAAGAAAAAATCAATAAAATGATTTTAATTAAAATTATAAGAACCATTAAATGAACCAAAAACATAGATAAATATTATTGGTTTATTATATATCAACCATTTTTTTCTAATATTATAATTAATTACCATTTTTATCCAATTGTATATCAATAAAACCCTTATAGTATTTTGTTTAAAAGAAATTCAAACTATTCACACTATAGATTTTAATAAGTATAATATTTTAATATATGGTTTTCTATAAGGGATATTCAACCATAAATAGTCATTTTAATTATAATAAATTTATATTAATAATTATAATTTATTTTTAATTTTTAAGAAACAAATAAATACCGTAAAGGCTTGTACAACGATGATGTAGTAATTATTAATTTAATGGAAAAACCAAATAAGTGATGTTAAAAATATTAAAATAATTATAATTTGATATTTTTAAAGTGATCCACGAATTCTATAGATGAATATGATATGTCTAGGATATAATAAAATACTAGTTTCTAATTTTACAATTTTATTATGTTTTTAAAGTCATAGTAATGAATAGTGTTAAATTTGATAAAAATTATATTTCATGAATATAATATTTTATTAAATTATTTAAAAATCATAAAAATATTGAATAAGGAAAAAAAGTATAATATTTTGTCTAAAATGTCATCTCCTACGATTTTTAGTCCATTTTAAAGTCTTGGGACCTAAGATAGCATAAATTATATTTTATTATTTTATGTAATTCCTAAATTACCCCTCACCTCAATTATAAAAGGTATTGTTTCATTCACTTAATATCATAAACTTGAGCCTTCTTTCTTGAATATCCTCTACAAAATTATCTTATCATCATCCCTTTCCACATTCTAGTATTTTTGGTCTTACAAAAATACCAATTCCAAGGGCCTTAAGGAGGTTCTCAAGGAGAAGACACTCAAGAGGACATTAAGTACATGTGTTGAATGCTTTCAGACATAAGGTAAGGGTTTTATCATATCACTCTTATTTATATGATATATGCATTATTCACTATTATTTCATGTGTGTGGTGTATGTATACTTTCCTTTGATGTATCATATCATGAATCTATTTATCTTCAAGGTATTAAATGTTTCATTTGATGATCATTGCTTTTATAGGGCATGTGGTTCAACTTTTTACGAAGTGGTAAGGGTTTCTTCCAAAAAATTCATTTCTCCTTTGGGTTGTTCCTTCTCTCTCTTTACCCAAATTTAATTCCTAATTCTTCTTATGTAATCCTTATAATTTCTGTGTGTATGTTCTAAAAATATATACCTTTCTCAATTCTTCTTTCCTTGTTGGGAAGTACATGTTTTATAAGGTTCCCTTTTTTAATTCAACCTGATAAGAAAGATCAGTTAAAGGGAACTTGCCAATTTCTTACCAGTTTTCAAGTACACTCCATAATCTATTTTAATATACAAATTTTTTTATGAAATTATTTTTTTATTATGAAAAAATATCTTAGTTTATTTTTTATATTATTCAAAAAACTATTCATTTGTCCAATTTAAAGACTCATTTATATGTTCCCTTAAATAGCACTGAAGTGGCTCATTTCTAAAATTTATTAAACTCTATTTTTTCATGTTTTCACTTCAGTTACAAAATTTTAATCTAAATATTATTTTAATATACCTTAAATATGATCTCATTTTCCTTCACTTTTCTTTTCTGGGATATACATGTTTACAATCTGATTTTATAAAAATTATTTTCCAAAAAAGAACTCTTCTTTCCAAAGTAAAAATGGTATTTCTCTCAAGAATTTATCAATGATTTTATTAGAGTATTTTCACTTATTTCAAAAACCCTCTTTTTAATATTATGATTAATTGAGATTTAAATCTTATGTTACCATCTACCATATTTTATTGAATGGTTTATGATTATTTTGACTGGGGATGTACTATTTTGATACCATTTTCAATATTACTCTAGATAGTTTATGATTATGTTTACTAATTAGAGGTATTATTTACATTTTATATGATAGTTTCATAATGAATGTATATAATGATTATGTTTCACCCCTTTCATATAAGGAATCCATTGGACTTAGTATGTGTTGGGTGGGGCCCGCTATAGTCCCTCGATGCATAGGTAGGTCTCATGAGAGAAACTAGTTTGGGTATCAGTTAATGTATTAACTGATTATGTATGGTGTCTTGGTTGAAGCCTCTATGGTATGTTTATGATATTCCGCGTTATTCATTCCCTCATTATGAGAATATTTATTGATAATACATGTGATTTTTCGACTTGTAGAATATCTATATTTAAGTATTGTTATTATGTGATTATTTATATAAAATTATTTTGATCATCTTTTATTCCTTCCATATTATGCTCAAGTTTATGTTTTAATGGAATGTGTTTTTATTTATTCACATTTTATTATTGTTTATATTTATTTATATTAGATTTTTCTATATTTCTTACCTTTACTGAGTATATGAGCTCACCATTTCTTATGTTTTATTTTTCCTCAAGATTCCAAGATGTATATTATGATTGAAATACAGGGATAAACTAGAAGAATAGGGAAATTTCTAAAGGAGTTTCTATGTTGTGTTTAATTTCAAGTTGTAATGTAACAATTATATATGTATCTGGTTTTCTAAGGATACTAAACTATTTAGTATTTTGGTATGATATAACTTGTTCATAGTATCAATGTAATAAAATAAGGCACCATCTCTAAGATACTAGGTTCGGGGTTTTACATGGTTTCGGATGTATGGTGTGATGGTTAGTGATATATTTTTAGTGTTGTTTCACACTCACATCCCTACACTTAGTGAGGAGTAAATCTAATCGGATTGCTATCAATTTGAGTGAGATAGCTACTTAGTTAACTAGTTAAAGTTGAGATGAATATATTATGTGCTCAAGGATATTGAATAATGTTGAATGTTTTGATTGTGGTTGTGGGGATGGTGATACTTAGAGGATAGTGGTATTAGTGATGGGTGTTGCAGAATTGATGATGGGACCAGTTGGCTTGGTGACAGTGGGGTATTTATTATGGTGTTTATTAAACCTTTCATTCTTTTTGGATTATAGATATTTATATTATGATGATTTTTGTCTTATATACATGTTTTTGTTTTTTTATTACTTGTCTGATTTCACTCTTGCTAGTTCTTGCATTATTATTTTTCATGGATATTGATCTATTTAGAGGAATATTCCTATTTAATACTCCCAAATAATAACCACGTCAAAATTTTATGGTTTTTTTGTATATATCACCAAAGTTTAGAGATTCTATTTGAGTAGCTGGAGTAGATAATAATGTTCTAATTTGCATTATTTTGGATATATTTAATTTTTTCATTTAGTTTCATTTGTGATTGGAAATTTTTATACCTTTTTTTTATTATACAGAGTTGTCTTGGTTGTAGTGTATATCTTCCTTTATAGGGATTAAGAATATAATTCCTCACATTTAAATTTTTTTATATACTCTCAGTGTTATTCACTATCCTAGGGCCTACTAGAGTTGGGACTCGAGGGATCATAATGTATCATCCTTCATTTTCATCTTGGGAGGGGTACCTTTAGAGGGAGGGGGTTGTAAAAAATTGGTATCCGAGATGTTGGTTTAGATATTGAGGAGATATCAGAGTTAGGAATAGGTGAGTACTATACCAGATTTGTAGGGAAGTAGTGATACACAAGCCAAATATGTGATGTGGAATAAAGAGATTGAATATAAAATAGAGATATATTTTTTGGGTGGGGGATGTGATCCGATGGAAGGAATTTGATAACCTACTAAAAAATTAAGGTGTAATTAAAACTTTTGTAGGGTATGATTATAGGGATGTACATGAATCATGGTATTTAGTAGATTTATCATTTACATTTTTTATTTTATGTGCATTTCTCTAACTTTTCATGTGTTTTAGTTACTAATAAACTGTCACTGTTTGTTGAATTAGTCATGTAACCAAAAATAATAGAGTAAAATGGTAATTAATTGGCATGAATTTTTTGTTTGAAACCATATTGAGACTTGAAATGTGTTACTCATTTCCTTTTATAACATGATTCTTAATAAATTGAATTTTTTCCATTGTTGAAATGTTTATCATTCGAACCTATTTTCATAATGTTTGAAATTTTTATTGAATATTGATTGGTTTTTTTTGAATAGTTGATGAATTTTGAAAAATTTTATAAAACACATTACCTTGAGTAAATTCCAAGTTTCCATGAATAGATTATTGTTTTGAAACCATGCGTAGGATTATTTTGGTTCCCATTCAAGTTGATATGCCATGTGTTGTTCTTTATTCATGATCTATCATAATCAAGTGTTATGGACTTATTATAAAACTTGGTTTTTGATATTTTAATTTTATAATTCCTAAAAAATGACCATCATGATTATTTATAATTCATTTAAATTTGAAAAATTGACATGAATAATTTACCTTTCATTATTGGAATGACTTTGGTTTTATAGTATTAATCCATTTACATATTGTAAGCATGTGTTGGAAAATTATTGAAAAGCTGGAAATTTTGTGTCATTTATTTATGAATTTTGGAAAATTATAAGCATTCTTAGTGATGCCTATTAACAATTTAAAGGTTTTCCAAATCAAAAAATATGTATCAACTTCCAAGAATGGTTAATATCATTATTATGATGAATTTATTATACCTATATATTGAACAAAAAAATATGAATTACAGTCCACATGTTACCTTTCTACTCATTATATATAATTTTCATGTGTTAGGAATTTATTATAAGGATGGATTTTGTTTATTTTAAATTATTATAAAATGATAATCATGCTTTGTGGTAACCTGTTGAGACTCATAATTATTTACATGATTGAACCTATTATTTTCAATAATGATAGAATTTATAGTATTAAAATAATTATGCCTCTCATGTTAAGCCACTAGTAGTTTATTGTTTGAAGCATTTATAAATTTGAAAACATTTGTGTGGTTAGTGTGAAATTGGTAGCATGTAAATATTGAATATTTATCATGTTTAGTATAATGTATTTATAATATGAAATAATGTTTTATATTGATCGTGTTATATTTAAATATGGAAGTAAAATCATGTTACCTTTATTATGGTGTATAAGCATATTTTTCCTAAGTGGTTAAATTTTTAAATATTTTTTAGTTTGAGCATGTCACATATGACATGTAGTGATACAACATGAGTAGTTTTTCTGATCCAAAATCATGTTTTATTTGGAAATTTTAATGTGTGTGTCACCTGTGAAATAAATTTTTTAATAAATGTTAGATTTTGTAATGGATAAAATGATGTAAGAGAACGTATAATGTGTAGTTTTTTTATTTTGGTAGCATTTATAATTAATGATCAAATGTTTAATTCAAATATTCCTGGACTGATTTTTAGATCCATGTCATGTGCCTGTTTTTGTCTTTAACTCAGCCACATGTTATATTTATTTAAATTAAATGCATGATGTTTCCCTTGAAAATGACCATGGAATATTGGGTTTTGTTTTTTGTTTCATTATTTATTTATTTCTATATTTTATTGTTGATATTCCATGTAGGAAACTTGTTTCCAAATTATAAAATAAAGTTTATTGGATATTTAAGAAAAATATGTTATGTAATGAAGATTAAGTTATAGTATCTTTATATTTCTTAACATATGAATTATATGATCATTAAGATGATGTTTCTTATTATAGTGAACATATACCCCCGTTGTGATTATGTGTTATATTATGGTTGTATTGATGGAATCCCCCACCTCCCATAAAAGTTTAACCAATTAAAGTCATCAATAAAAATGGTTTTTGGAAAATCTTGAAATTGATGAATATGAACCTTTTTTCCTCACTTAAATTATTATAAATAATTGGTTTGATTTTATATCCTTTTTATCTCATTTTTTGTGATTGGTTTTATGATGGAGTAGTGTGTTGAGAATTTAATCATATGAATAGAGGTAAACCCCTTCCCCTTTAATATGTGTTATATTTAAAAATGTTTGGTTGAGTTAGGTCTTCCCAAAGTGGAAAATACCTTGACATAGTGGGTGGGTTCCCTTAATTTTTTTACTTGAGGTAGTATTATGTGATTGTTTTCATGTTGTTAGATTGGGATATATAGATGTTGAAATGGTGCTAAAAATTGTTGTGTATAAGAGGGTAGGATTAAAGATAAAGTGATATAGTGTGGTTTTATTATTTATGTAGGATAGTGATGTGGTTGTTTAGAGTGTTTTTTGAAATATATGGATTGGATTAATGTACTTATTGTGATGTGTTTATATCCCTTATTCACTTATTATAGTTCTTGAATGGTTTTTTCTAACATTGTTATTCAATATCCTAAGCTATTTCTTTGAAAATACATTGAGGTTTGTGATGTGATAAATATAATGAGAGATCTTGGGCTAGAGAATTGTTGAAATTCCAGAGGCAATAAGTATCAAAGTTCTTCGATGGATCCTCTATCCCAAATGTTGAGGATTGGTTAGAGGAGGTTGATATTGATTTTAGGTTATTTAATACCCCAGATGAATTCTGATTTGGTCATTTTATTATCTCATAAGGTTGTTAGAATGTGGTGAGAGATAAAGTTTGGTGATCTAGGAGTATTTTAATGTGGGGAATTTCTTGAATTAATCATGAAAAAATTTCTTTAATGAATGTAGATGTGTGATCATTTAAAGGAAATTTGGAGATTTTATAGGGGTATGTGAGTCTTCATAGATTTTTAGATTTCTTTATATACCTAGTTAGTCATTGTACACATTTTTTCCTAATTATAGAGTAATTTAATAGGTTTTTGAATCCTTTTTGAGACTTTAGATCCAGTGATCCATTATGCCTATTCATTTTTTATCTTGGGAAGCAATGAAAGATCGGGTAGAGATCCTAGAGAAAGGGTGGTCTGTAAATAATGGTTCTAGTAAAGATATCTCCCAAATGGCTGGGAAGGTGGAATTTAATGCTCTAGGTTTTGTTTCTCATGTTTTGTGGAGGAAGAGGGTGAGAAGTTCTATTAAGGTTATAGCATGGCTTAGCACTCTAGGGTTATGTGGTTTGAGGTGTCCAATTTTTGGTGATTTGGTATATTTATAGTGTGATTTGTTGGGGTACTATCAGTATGAATATCACAAGATTCCATATGTTTTATAGTCTTCAGTTGTGAGTTAGTAGAGGGGGAATTTTTTTGGTTAATTTCTACTCTATTTACTAAAACCTTGTAGTGGATTTTGAAAAAAAAAATTGAAATTGTGTTGAATGATTTAGAAAATTTATGTATAAATGTTTTCATGAAAATTTATAAAACATACCTTTTCAAATAAAATGAAATGTTTTAATAAATATGAGGAAATTTTTAATCATGGTATGGATATCTTAAAAACTCGGTTAATGTGGAAGGGGTAGTTGGGAAAATATAGTCATGAGTGAGGAGAATAGTGCCACTTTGACTTTATTTGGTGGTGGTTATCTGTTTGATAATTATATTCAGTATCCATTAATGTTTTTGGGAGATGTTTTATAGTAGGATCATATTCCATCTCTTGTTGAGGTGTTTGGTAATAGGTTGGTATTATTTGAGTGGGATCTCCCAAGAGTTTGTTTTGGTGGGAATCTCTTTCCTTTTGAGTTTTATTCTAATTCTTTAGAATGATAATCATTTAAGAGTAATCAAATGTAATGTACAAAACTTTTTAGATCCTTCCTTTGTCTTCTTGGGTGCTTAGAGTCGTTTTTGGGGATATTAGAGGTTTTTTGGAGGACCAGGGTGAGTCGAGGGCTATTCGAGGGGTTCCCACACCATAGCATTAGGAGTAGTGGATCATGTGATAGTGTTAGTCATTTTATAGATTAGTTATATGGTGTTGTGTATTCCATATCTAGTAAAATGGATTTCTAAAATATTTTTGTAGGTTTGTTGGTTGGGATCTCTCCCTATGTAAAACATGCAATGTGAAAATAAATATGGTGGGCATGGTGCTGGGAGTGGAGCTTTAGGTGCTCATTTGTGTAACATTAGGATTTGTAGATCACCATGTTATGGTCCTAGGAATAGTTAGTAGAAAAATTCTAATATCTTGGTGTTACGTCACAGTGTCTTGTCATGATAGGTGTTGAATTATCCAAAATGTTATAGACCATGTCATGGTTGAGAGAATGATGATCGTCAATGTATATTTAATGTGTTTTTTAAAACACCCAATATTTAGGGATCTAGACATGGTGGATTTGGACCTCTATTTGACAAAGGGGGCCATTTAATAGTAGAAAATCACCATGTCATGGTGGATTATAGTTAAATTACTCTATAAATTTAGGGTCTTCCCATCCCTATTATTAATTTTTGGCCTTCATCTCAAACCTTGTTAGACCTTGGCCCCCTTTTCACCCCTTAATCATCACTTTTGAGGATGTTATCCTCTTGGATTATAGATGTAAAGTTACTTTGATCCAAGGTACCTTCTTTTCCTTCTCCTTTTCACTCCTTCATCTTTCCTTGAGGTCTATCATGGTGAGTTCAATTATTTTGGGATGAGTTCTGAGATTTTTTTGATAGTAGTTTGTTATTGATATATTCTGATATATTTCCCTTTTACCTTGGAAAATTTTAACTCCTCAATTCTTCTATTATGAGAGGTGGTTCTATTTGTAGTGTTGGTTATGGAAGGGGATCTAGAAATGTATCTTCTATATTCTATATTTAATAGGCTTGATTTTATTTTTTTGTTTTTTTCCTCATAAGATACAATGATTTCTTGGTGTTTTTGGTTTGTCTAAAATGTTATAACATATAAAAACCCTCCTTGAATAGATAATGAAAATTAAATAAATATGGTAAGTGATTAAATGAATTGTGGAAAAGTGGGATGCATTATTTCATGTGGTTTATGATTTTCATGATATTTCCATGGGTTGATTCATATTGACCGATGCATTATTGATATCTTTTCCTTATTTTTTTTATCACCTATAAACTTTGTTACATCCATAAATAGACAATTGATTAAACCTAATAAATTATATAGGTGTTGGATGATATCTTAATTCTAGATTTACAATGTTGAAATTCATTGTTTATACTTCGTGTGTTGTGGATTGATTTTTGTCCCTTGATTTTTTAATGAGGATATTTCATGGATTAAAGTGGGTAATGGGAAAACTAAATACATTATTTATTAATAAGAAGAATTAATTCTTGGGTAATTGGATATTTGGGTGGAATGAAATATATTGTGGGATGTTTATAAATTGTTGATGTATTTAATTCATTGATTGATTTCCATTGTTGTGGTTTTATGTTACTTTTACCAATGATAGCCATGTATCCTTCATAAATGGATTAATCACTTGAATATTTTAATGGATGGAAATTTGGGTTGAATACTACCATGATTGGAATGTCATTCATGTTGTTAACTTATTATTTCAAATGATGGATTCTTTGGAAATACCATTAAAATGGATAATAACTTACAGTTGATTGTTTAAAAGAAGAATAATATGTACAAATTCTTGTAATTATTGTGTGTGGCTTGTGGGCCTTGTTTATCATGTATTTTTGGCCATTAGAATGGGTTAATGAATGGAATTATGAATTTGATGATGTTCTAAAATGGTAAATAATTTTGTGGGATTAATATGGATGATGTCAAATATTGATTATGTGGCCATCTTTCTTACTCAGTGTTAGTTATTCTTGTGATTATATTATTCCATGAAAAGTATTGTTTATTCTATGTTATTATTTTTATATGATGTAAGTGGTTTTGGGGGAATGGATGATGCAGTGAAACTTATATTTATGAGTTGTAATGGATCATAGTGGTTACATATTTTCTATGGGATGTAATGGATCTAGGTTGGAATATACACATAGGTTGTGATGGATTATGGTTATAGTACACTAGTGGTGGCGATTGATGAGAGGATGGGGTTTTTCATAGTGGGGTCATGCACAGTAGGGGAGAACACAAGATTGATTCTTTACATGTTAATTATACCTTACTATATAGAATGGGATAGTGTTAGTGGTGGATGTATATAGAAAGAGGAGGTAATGAGGTTGATGTGTTGTATGTTTACATTTCCCTATAGACAGGTTGTTGGGAAGTGGTGGAATTTTGGTCATTTTAGTGATGTGGTTATGAATGTGTGATAATGAAGATATAAATATATGTAGATGTAGTGATTTTCTTCCAAATGTATGGCATGATGGTTGATGATATTTTGATAGTGTTGTTTTATACTTACATCCCTCCACTTATCAAGGAAGCGATCCTATCAGCTCATTTCCATTTTTAGTGGGAGATCACATGAGTTGACAATTTGGAGCCAATATGAATATATTCTAGGCCCAGGGATGTTGAATTATATTTATAGTTTTGATAGTGGTTGTGGTGATAGTGATATTTTTAGGATATTGTTTGTAGTGATAGAAGTTGCAGCGTTGATGATAGGACTTTCCAATAGTGTGACCATGGGGTAATGATGATCATGTTGTCTACACTTTTCAAGCTTGATGTCTTATAGATATACATTGTTATTATTCTTTTAGTCTTATGCGCATATTTATACTATTTTTCTTATATGTTTAATTTAACTCTTGATTGTTTTTGCATACTTATTTCACATTGATATTGATTTATTTATAGCTATCATCCTGCTGAGTACTCCCAAGTTCTCACACCAATGTAGTTTACTAGTGTTTTTGGGATAGATCACCAAAGTTGGGAGATACTGTTTGGGTAGATGGAGTGTAGAATATGTTTTCATCTTTGTATTATTTTGGATGTATTGAATTTATACATAGAGTTTCATTTGGGAATGTAATATTTTGTGCCTGTATATTATTATAAAGAGTTTTATTGGTGGTTTTTTATATCTTATTTCATGGAAATTAAGAGGGTAATACCTCCCATTTGAGAATTTTTATATACCCTCAGTTCTAGTCATCAAACCGGGGCCTACTTGAGGTGGGACTTAGAGGCCCTTATCTCTATTCCTTAATTCTTGGCCTAAGAGGGGTACATTGGGAGGGAGGGGTCATGACATGCATGGAAGTGGTTGCATTCATGCAAGGGTTACATGAACTGGACAAAGAATTTTCTCATGTGTTATAACCTAAGAGTAAACACAAGTTCACCTAAGTAACATCCTCAAAGGATATTTAAAGGGGTCTACTTCCATGCGACGAAGGTAAGAAACTCTTCATAAGCCTCATCCAAACCTCTCTATCTTGTATCTCTCTTTTACTTCTACCTTTACCTAGTGATGTGTTGGCATGTCATGGTGAGAAGATGAATCTCACTCATATGATGATTGATTCATCCAAGACTATGGATACGTCACAAATAGGGAATTGTGTTTTATGCCCTTTGGTGATCTTAATCAATCACATATGAAGATCTAATAATGAAAAAAATGGTTTAAGGTACATATTTACAGTTTCTTAATTTTCAATTTATGTGTGATTTCATTTATTTATGCATGAATATATTTGTTTGGATTTCTTTTATTGCCTATACTTCATCTAACAAGAATTGTTAGATCCTTATAAACCTAACACCACACTGTCCAGGATTTAAATCCTTATTGGAAGTTAGTTTGATCAATTTCCCTTAGAAACTACCAATGTTTTATTATCTCACCAACCATTAGAATCACTAAACTCTTTGGTAATACCTCAATTCTAAAAAAAAATGTTCTAGATCCTCCTCAAAGTAAAATGGATAATTGGGAAATATAGAGAAATTTTCATCCAAGATAATGATATCTAATGTCAAAAATAATGTCCCCCAAATTCCATTTAAATAGATCTATATCATTAAATGATCAATCCTATTGGAATAAAAACGTCTAAAGGGTTTTTAAACCATTGATCAAGGTTGTAACTCATTAAAACATTAAGCTTATTTATTAATCTAATTCCATCACTCCTTTATTGATCAATTTTATATTTACACATCACCTCATAATCTATTAATGGTAGAAGTAATCTAATAATCATATTGGAATTCATTTTGAATGAAATCACCTCATTCCCTGAGAACACCTCAATGTGGTATTCCATACCACATAAAAAACACTAGCCATGATGTGGTAATTTCCACAACATCGTGGTTGGTTCTTTAGTACACAAAATAAAACACATATCTCTATCGATTATTAATTGATCACATTTTAGATAATGGGAAATGATATGAATACCTAAAGAAAAAATACATTTTTTATATGAATGATGTTAATTATAACATAAATCTTTATGGATTTTTCATTATAATGAAGTGTCATTAAGATATGCGATATTTAAATGAATATAATTCATCAAGCCACTATTATATCATGTAATTTTTTTCTATGTTTACTTAATCGATATAAATCATTTTTAATTTATATAATTTCTCAATTAATCATTAACTATTTTTTATTTTCATTCAAAAAAAATTTTTAATCAATTAATTTAAACCAATATCCTTGAAATAATTTAAAACCACTCCACCCACAGGACCAGTAGGGGGATAGAATCGTCACTAGTTATATTTTTTACTAGATATTTTAGTAAAAGACTAGGATATGGGAAATTTTATGGGGTTATTCCCAACCATTTTATTGACATATGGGGGTTGGGTGGGGTATGATGAATATTATAGAGGTAGGGATAAGTTTTCTCTTTTTTTTATTGTCACCCTTAGATGATGCTTGATTCCTCTCTATGGTGATTATTTTGTGACTAATATGAAGAGAGTGATTGTTAATCTAGTTTATTGATTAATTTTTTCACTTCCCACAACTTTTAAATGTGAGGGAGACATTCCTCTTTTAGGTGATTCATATGATTCTTTATCCAAACCGAAGGGAACCATTCCAATACAGTGTTTACCTAGAAATAAAGGCTTTCTATTTTTAATATAGTACTAGTAAAATATTAAATAATTCATTGTTATGTTTCTCCCATGAGACCCTCTATCATTATAGAAAAGACACACTGATGGTAGAAGAAGGTAGGTTGTCTATTTGTATTTAAACTTTCAGTGATATTGTAGTTGTAATTAGTATTGTTGTTATCAAGTATCATTGAAAACTATCACCAAAAAATTTACTTATTGTAAATTAATTGACAAATGTAGTTTAAATTTCACTAGATATTATATAAATTTCCATTATTCTTGAAATTTATAGTGGAAATACACTTTATTAATGTATAAAACATGGACTATGATTAGTGGAATACCCACAAACACATGTCTATGACATTCCAATAAAAAAAATTAGGCTTGATAGGGGTAATGGATAGGTTGTTTCCCTATAGAAACTTTAATAAAATTTCACTTCAACTTCTATTGGAACTTCTAGTCCTCTTATTCATGGAAGTTTTGGTGGGAATCCGCCTCAAGTGATGACTGAAATTTTCACTAAAATTTGATGAATCCCAACTAATAGTTTCTACTGAAATTTTTCAATCTTGAGAGGGGTAACTAATAGGTTTATTCCCCAATAAAACTTCTATGAAATTTCACTAGAAATTCTAGTGGAACTTCCAGTCATGCTATCCATGGATGTTCTAGTGTGAATCTATGTCAAGGGATGACTTAAAGTTCCACTAAAATTTGTTGAATCCCCAACAACACTTTACACTAAAATTTTATAGTCTTGATAGGTGTAATGTATAGGTTACTTCCCTATTTTAAATTACATTTCTCCAATTATTATATGTTTCAATGGGAATCCACCTCAAGGGATGAATGGATGTACCACTGAAATTTTTAGAAACCCTACCGACACTTTCTAATGAAATTTTTAAGGATTGAGAGAGGTAATTTATAGGTTCCTTCCCCACTAGAACTTCAATGAAATTACACTGTAACTTATAGTGTAACTTCCATTCATCTTATTCTTGGAAGTTTTTGTGGGAATCTAAATCAAAGGATGACTAAAATTTTCACTAAAACTTGTGTAGTCCCCATCAAAACATTCCACATAAATTTTTAAAGCTTTATAGGGGGTAGGTTTCTTCCCCACTAAACATCCCTAAAATTCAAATGGAATATAAAATGTAACATCTATTGAAAGTTTCATCCCTCCTATTCTTAGAAGTTCCAATGCGAAACCACCTGAAGGGATGATTGGAAATTCCCCTAAAATTTTTGGAATACCCACAAACAATTTCCACTAAAATTTTATACTCTTGAGATAGGTAAGGAATAGTATACTTTTGTAATTCCATTTTACATTTATATAAGTTGTATTTTAACCTTTTTTTCCTTTTTCTTTGGTTGATTAATTCTAATAATTAATTAAGAGGATACCTGTAATGTTGAAGTTAGGGATTTGTTGGAATTTTTAGCATAAAACGTACAGTTTTTTCTATTTACTGGGAAATTACACAACATGTAATAGGAGTAAAAAATGTGTAATGGTCATCAGATAGAATATGTGAACTGGATACATAGCATGAAAATGTTACACTTCGTGTAAAGTTTAAACATCATGTAATGAAAAATATTGGATTTTTGATAAAAAGTGACATGTTTTTCGATGTATGTGGGACTCAAGTATTACATGATGTGTAATGGGATTACATGATATATAAATTCATGGGGGTTGGTTTTAACTAAGAGATTTTAATGAAATTACTATTTCATTCATATAGTCCTTTATGCACATTACCTAGAGGCTCTTCCTAGGTGATTTTTGGTGACTCCCTAACATACGGATCGCTTCGTTCAGTGATTGATCCTTATTTTACTTATATTGATTCTCTTCGGGTATGTAATCCTTTTTGTTCTTATTTTGTTTTGGTTTTGGATGTGGTTTATCTGTGGATTTCTGATTGGATATCAATACTTTCCATTTTCTTGTAATTCATTTTCTTTCTAAGTCCATTATCTTGGTTTTTTGTCACTTTTTTCACAAGAATTTATGTTTCTACCATTTTGAGGTAGTTGTTTCTATACAATGGGTTAGTTTGATGAATTTCATATCTTTCTTGATAAATTCCTTTGGTTTTTTCATTAATTTTAAGTGATAAATAGTTTTATATTATTTCTTGTAAAGACAAATTTTTTCAGAAAGGGTTTTTTCTTTGAAAATGGATTTGTTTGATTTGTGAATGGGTTTTCAAAATCTGAAGCAGATTTGTTTGGATTTGAAAATGTTTTTTATAAAATTTTGAGAATGGTTTTGAATTTAATTGGAAAAATGCACATTGGGAACCATAAGTGCATTTGGGATAGATACACGGGTAGCCGTAGTGTGTGTTGTACCACTAGGAGGTAACTTTTTTTAATATCGAATGTCAGGAGTTCATATCTTTTAGATCCAACATATTCCTGTTTAGGCTAGTGAGTGTATAGTATGAATTTTCTTACATTCTAGAGCCCAATACAAGGAGATTTTTCATTTTTCATTTACATGGTTATTTATGGCATGATTTTTTTTATCATGGATCATTGCTCATAGGTTTTTATATATGATTTTGTATCACATAGCTTCACATGAGAGGTTATATCATGGATATGTGTTTACTTTTATACCTCTTGATGCATGGATATTATTTCCTATTTTTATAACTACTACTTTTCATATTTCTAGATCAATAATATTAAAGTATTTTATGAAAACCAAATTAATAAAAAGGTAAAAATGATTTATAAATGGTCTGGATTTATAAAAATGCTTTGTAAAATTATTTTATTTTAAAAGCTATAATTTTTTCATTATTGATATTAGAACTTGTATAGAAACTATGGTGGTATCCTACTAGGATTTGGATCACACCCTACTTGTTCCTTTGGGAATTTTTAAATGTTTTATTATAATATTAAGGTAAAGGGAAGAGCATCTTGTAGTTTTATGACTTCTCTTGTTGTTGTTTCTTTTGGTATGGGTTAGTCTTGTGGTGACTGTTGGTCAGGTGGGGACTTGATTTACTTTTTTCTTTAGCCTATTTTGGCTTGGATTGTATGTATTTTGTGATATATCATCTTTTTTTTCTTCATACTCTAGTTTTATGACCTTCTTTTCTAATATTCTGGACTGGTTTCTATTTTCTTATTTTACCTATATCATGTGATAGGTTGGTTCAGGTGGCTTGTCTAGTTGACCTGGGTTGGTTTGTTACAATTTGGTATTAAAGGGATGCTCGGTATAAATTTTGTTATCACTTCTTGAGTTTGGTTCTATATCATGGATAAAGAGGAGTTAGGAATATCATAATTCCGAAAGTAATTGCGGAAAAGGGGCTTGGTCAGCTCACTTTCATGACTGAGATCGAGTTACCATGGGTGGTTTGAGACTTTTACCAGGTTTGAGACTTAGGGTTTGATTTCATTTAAATGAATTTTATGGGAAGTTTATTTTAATTGAACTGTTTCTTTTTAATTAAAGTTTTTCATTGATAATTTTTTTTTTATTTAAATTCTTAGTGTTTTAAATCTTTTTTATCAATACCAAAAGTTGAACCTATGATTTTGAAATTTTATCATGATTGATTGGTTTTTGTATTTTGTTAGAAAATTCCTCTACGAGGATATCTTCCAAATCTAATAAAGTAAGCTATGAGATAGGTTATGTAGGTGAATCCTCCAGTGAACCCTACTTTGGTAGAAGTTATTACCTGCATTATTCATACTCTGGGTTAAGTGGGTGTCAGGAACCTAGGATGTGTAGTGGATCATGGCTCATAATTTACTAAGAACCATCCACCTATTTTTCATGGTGAAAAATTACCTCAGGAACCTGAGGAGTGGATTGAGTGGATAGAGAGGATCTTCAACTTCTTGAAAACTCCTCAAGACTCTAAGGTGGGTTTTTTCATGTATATGCTCAAGGTATCAAGAAGGTGATGGTGAGAATCTATTGTGTAAGTTAAGTTACATGAGGATCTTACCTAAACTTCCTTTAAGAAAATTTTTAACCAGTAGTTTTATCCTAATACATTGTGTATGGAAATGACCTAAGAGTTTTTAACCTTAAATCAGGGAGAGAATATAATTCTACAGTATTCTACCCATTTTCCTAAGTTAGTGCATCTAGATCCTAAGATTTTTACTAATAAGAACCTGAAGGATTATAGGTTTGAGTTAGGATTGAGACCTGATATTCATTCAATTTTGACACTTATTTTCCTTTTGGTATTTTTAGAGGTAGTTGATAAGGCAGCTTTAACTAATGAAGACATATCTGGGAAACAGGTTTGGATGGAGCTTCGATTGGTTCAGTGGTTAGCTACTGTGTGCCTTCTGACCAGAAAAGGAAGCATAAGAGTGGTTAGTTTTGTAGGGTACATTGGGTGCATCACTAATGACATGTTGTTAATGGATAAGTCAAGGAAGGATTTGTCCCTTCTATTTATGAAAGTTGATATCTCGACCCTTTGATTAAAATTGAATTGTCGCATGGAATTCCATGGCCATGGTGTAACGATGAGTTTATTTCATGTATTCAAAGAACGACGGATCAAGCATATAGGTTTATAACACTGCCATGAAACCTTCTTGATAAGATATTGAGACAAAGGGATTAAATTACATGGTAAGCATTCATATGAGGTGAAACGTCAATGCGACGTTAACTTCTTTCTCTTGGGTTCCTTGACCCGTTGCTAGACAGTAATCTTGGACTTTAGGCAAGCCCGCCTAATGCCAACAAGAAAGAGGCCTAGATGGTCACACACTAAGTGTATCCAATTATCTCAATTAGAATAAAGATTATGCCCATAAGTGGTTTAATAATTATTCAAGGAAGCCTAAATCGTTTTAATGATGGAGGAAGAAGGAAATTAAAAACAAGATATACACGTTGTGTATTAATGATTACACGCTGTGTAGTTTTTTATGGAAAACAAGTACACATCGTGTATTAATGATTACATGCCATGTAGTTTTCATTTTTGTAAAAGAAATGAAAAACAAGTAAACATCGTGTATTAATGATTACACATCGTGTAGTTTTATGGAAAACAAGTACACACCGTGTATTAATGATTACATGTCGTGTAGTTTTTCAGTCGGGATTTTGAGGATATAATATTGTTTTATTAAATGATATTTATTATAATCATCATGTGTTCATGTCAAGGAATTAATTATTCAACATGTGGGTTTTCAATAAGATCCAATGAAATAAATAAAACACGTAACGCGTTTATTTATTGTCATAACTCTACAACCTCAAACCCGATTATAATATCCTCACAACCTCAACTCTTTTCTTACATGAGAGTTTTTGTGCACAACAATTCTGGAGAATTATCTCAATACAGAAATAAATACATCCTCCAAGAACACTCTCAAGACTGAGAGAGATCCACCTACATCAGATCAAGATGATCTAAGACAGACAATGCAAGAAAAGGTTTCTCCATGCTAGCACCTGGAGACTCCTTTGGCGATGTCCAGAGATACAAGGTGCGTGTGTGGATCCCCGCTAGAGTAATTCTACACTTGGCTTCTACGATGCAATGATGAATCACATCGGAATGTGATCAAGAATATCAACGAAGAAAGAACACCCAAAAGGTACTTCCTTTTAATTAATTAAATTAATTATAATCAACCTATAACGGTCCACTTTTTTGGTTCTGGGACCTTTCTTCTTCTTTGTCTATTTCTATGAATCGATCCGTGGAGATTGGCGTTTATCATCATATTGATCCCAGATTGATCATTTCTAATGAAAAAAGGCCAAGTGGGAACATCCACCCATGAGCTTTCACTGTGCCTGAAACCTCCAATTGGTATCAGAGGGTGGTTACAACATTGATTATAGTTATTTAATTTTCATTGATAATTTACGCATTTATATTTGATTCAATTCAAGATAAATTGTCCTATAAAAACTGAATGAATGAGATATATTCTTACTCCTTCATTTCTCGATTCACATAACAGAAACAAACTTTTAATTATAATTTTTGATTAAAATAAAAAATAAGGAACTCATTCGGAGGAGCCGCTCTTTCTGTATGTACAACACGGGAATACACGGCATGTAATGAAAACTATACTCTGTGTACTTAGGTTCAACGAACCAGTACTGGTCCGCCAAACCACTCCATGTGAATTGTGTATACCTAAGTTTTATTACACCATTTTGACTAGAATTGAACGGTGCATGGAAACCAGTATACACGGTGTGTATGTTGAATCAACACACCGTGTAGTCCGATCTGGCCCAGGTGAAACTGTGTACAAGGAGAATTTGTGTTCCGTGTACATGAGATTTTCAGGCCGGTAACCATGTAACATGGAAGTACATGCCATGTAATTCAAAATTTTCAAAGTAGAGAAAACACACCAAATCCCCCGGCGTGTACTTTGGATAAAGGGTGAAAATAAATACACGTCGTGTAAATATAAACTACACATCGTGTACTTTCCAGAAATGGAATTTCACCAAGTTTCCTCCAAAGTACAAAGACCCATACAAGGAATATGGATGAGAAGAATCTCAAGGACATTCAGAAAGGAATTTAAGATAAATAATTGATTAATTATAAGATCCTAATTAATTGAATTCAAGCGCGACTTATCTTGAATAAATATAATGATTAAAAGAATTTGAATTCTAAATATGTATAAATGTCATTTCATGCTAGGGATGATCATGAGATAGACCAAAGACCCTCTGTATGTGTGTATGGTTTCATTTAAATTTGTCTAATTTAAATTCGTTGGCCTCCAATCCTTCTTCCAATAAAATGTAGGGGTTGCGTGCCCATGGTTTCTTTAATTAAATCCCATGTAATGGAGGATCTCTCAAGCCAGAGGAGACGGTTCAAAATCCAGAGTTGAGATGAAACCAACCCAAGAATATACAAAGGTTGATAGGTGGGAGCTGCAAAACATGAACCATCAGGTTCAAGGTGTTTTTCCCTAGGTCAGGGTTAGCTTATCAAAACCGCTGGATAAGATAACCAATAGAATCTAATGACCATACCATTTTATTTTATTTCTGTCAGATTTCATGGTTTATTTATTATGTATGTGTTTTCATGATCACATAATTAATGAAATAAACAAGCATGAAAAGATGGAATAAAATAAAACCAGACTATGCGTAAACATTATCAAAACATGGTTAATCACTTAAGCGAGCATCACTTAATATTAACAAGCCTGTGATAATGTGAAACTATGCATAAAGGATTAAAATCCCTCAATACCATATTAAGTCAGACCAAACCTTATGTTACTTGATTAAGGGAAATACTCAATAAAACTATGTGTTTGACCAACCCTTGTTGGGACACTTACTTTTATAACGGAAGCCCTTATAAAAGGTTTCGGGTTGACTTAACCATATTACATCAAGTGGGGTAGCCCTTTCTAGACATGGTGTAATATTGGAGGAAAGTGTTGAGGAAATCCAATTCAGGATTTCAGGATTGGGGAGTCCACTTAACAGATCAAGGAATTGTAAGCTCGCAGTTTTCAAAGACCTACCTACCCAAATACCTTCAAATAGCTTGACCAACCCTTTTTGGGGTTATGCGAAGGGAAATATGGATCCTTTCCACTAGAATGTCAAAGAAATTAGACATTCCAGGTTCAATGGTGAGGGCCATTGGGACTTGATAAAATAGTTGTAGAATTAATAAATTCATTTATTATTTTTCATAAAATGTAATCAAAAGGTACTGATAAATATGCTCTTTTAAATTTGTAGAATCAATATGAAAAACTCGCCAACCACATTTTCTCTACGATCAATTCTATGCAAAGACAATATCCTCACCGGTAGTAACTTTCAGGAATGGTTTAGGCACCTTCGGGTTATCCTACGCCATGAACGAAATTTTTACGTGCTGGAGTCCTCACTTCCCAATTCGCCTTCCCAAGGGGCGAGTGATGAAGATTTCCTATTCTATGATCAACATTTGAACGACACACTTGACGTTCAATTTTTGATGCTATCATCAATGTCTAGTGAGCTCATGAAGTCTCATGAAGACATGCATTCCTATAGCATGCTCGAGCACCTCCATAGTCTATACCAGGAGAGAGCAAGACAGGAAAGGTTTGAGATCTCTAAGGCTCTATTTCAGAGCTAGCATGGAGAGGGTTCCCCAGTTGGGCCTCATGTAGTCAAGATCATTGGCTACATTGAGCGCTTGGAGGTTCTAGGGTTTAAACTCCCCAAATAATTGGGTATAGATCTCATTCTTGCATCACTCCCCCAGAGCTTCTCAAACTTTGTCGTGAACTTCAATATGAATAACATTGAGAAGTCTCTATCTGATCTTCTTATCCTCATTCGCCAAGTGGACAATGACATGAAGCGTGAAAATCCTTCTATCCTCATGGTGAATAAAAGGAAAGGGAAGGTGAAGAGATTTAATCCCAAAGCTTCTTCAAGGCCTTCCAATAAAAATAATATCAAAGGGAAGGCAAGAGAACAGGAGGTTGTTTGTTTCGCATGTGGCAAGAAGGGCCACTGGAAGAAAAACTGTACCCAGCCAAGGAAGCAAGGGGAAGCTTCAAGTGCGTTTATTATCGAATTTAATATATCTATTTCTACCAATTGGGTATTAGATACTACTTGTGGTTATCACATCTATATCCAAATATAGGAACCAAGTAGATTCCGAAAGATTGACTGAGGTGAGGTGGATCTACGAGCAGCCAACGGAGCCACTCACTGTTCTAGTTGTCGGAGACTACCACCTCACATTGCCTACTAGGATGGTCTTGGTTTTGAAAGGATGTTATTATGTACCCTCTGTAACCAAAAACATTATTTCAGTATCCAGATTATATACTGATGGATTCATCTTCAAGTCTGGAAGTGGATGTTGCTACTTTTATAAAGATAGCATTTTTTGGTAGGGCACATTTATATAACATCCTTTATGTGTTAGACTACACAAACCAAGTAATGGAAATCGATGAAAAATTTAATTCACATGACTCATACCACACCCAACTTTGGCATCACCTTCTAGGTCATGTCAATGAGAAACGTTTGACAAAATTACATCAAGATGGGAATTTAGATTCTTTCAAACTAAAACCACTTGGTGTATGTCATGCGTGTCTACAAGGAAAAATGACCAAAGCACCATTTAGTGGGAAAGGTGAAAGGGATAAAGAGATTCTAGAATTAGTTCACATAGATGTGTGTGGACCATTTCCAGTTGAATCAAGAAGTGGGTTCTTGTACTTCATAACTTTTACTGATGATTTTAATAGATATGGATATATTTACTTAATGAGTTATAAGTCAGATTCTTTTGATCGGTTCAAAGAATACAAGAATGAAGTTGAGAACTAGCTTGGTAAGAAGATTAAGAAACTCTGCTCAGACGGAGGAGGAGAATATCTTAATCAAGACTTCATTGATTTCTTATGGGATATTAGGATTCTATATCAACTCACTCCTCCTTACACACCTCAGTGGAATGGTATAAGTGAAAGGAGGAACCGCAACCTATTGGACATGGTGAGATCAATGATGAGTCATGCGAGTCTTACATTATCCTTTTTGGGATATTCATTACAAATAATAGCACACATACAAAACCATGTACCAAATAAATCAATAAATGGTATTCCATACAAGTTATGGAGTGGACGCAAAGCCATGTTATCGAATTTACATGTGTGGGGTATCGAAGCATTTGTTAAGGCCTCTTCAGGTAACAAACTTGCACCCTGAGTCATAAAGTGTATTTTTATAGGATATCCCAAGGAAACAAGGGGATATTACCTATACAACCCCTCAGACAAAAAGGTTACATTGGCAAGACATGTCATATTCCTTGAGAGGGAGAACATCTCCAAAATAGATAGTGGGAGCGAGATAGACTTCGATGAAGTCGAGGCTCAAGATACATAGGAGTTGGTACAAGAACAGATTCCACAAAGCCCCGTGGAAGAACAATATGTTCCAGAGACACAAGAACTACGTAGAAGCATGAGAGAGGTGAGATAACCAGAACGATATGGTTTTCTTGTCACCGATGATGGTGACTCATTATTGGTTGACAATGATGATCTTCTTGCCTACAAGGAATCATTTGAAGTCATAGACACTGCCAAGTGGAAAGAATCCATGAATTCTGAAATGGATTCCAGGTACCAAAACCAAGTCTGGATTTTGGTAGATCCTCTAGTTTATATAAAGCCTGTTGGTAATAAATGGTTATTCAAGAAGAAACTGGACATGGAGGGGCAAGTCAGCACCTATAAGGCACGACTAGTTTCCAAAGGTTTTAGACAGCGTCAAGGAATTGACTATGATGAAACCTTTTCACCATTTTCAATACTGAAATCCATCAGAATACTATTGGCCATTATCGTTTACCATGACTATGAAATCTAGAAAATGTATGTCAAAACATCATTCTTTAACGGGAACCTCCAGGAAGATGTCTACATGACACAACATGAAGGGTTTGTGACTCCAAAGGATGCCAACAAGGTATGCAAGTTGCAGAAATACATTTATGGATTAAAGTAAGCATCAAGTTCATGGAACATTCATTTTGATGAAGCTGTAACGGAATTTGGATTTGTTAAGAATGAATGTGAGCCTTGTGTCTACAAAAGATTTAGTGGAAGTGAAGTCGTTTTCCTAATAGTATATGTTGATGACATATTACTAATACCTATATTACAGTCAGTTAAGGCATGGTTGGATAAATTCTTCTCTATGAAAGACTTGGGCGAGGTAGCATATATTCTTGGGATCAAGATCCATCGTGATAGATCCAAAAGAATGTTGGTCATGAGTCAAAGTACATACATTGACAAGATACTGAAGAGATTTAGTATGGAACAATCCAAGAGGGTATTGCTGCCAGTGTCACATGGCATTCATCTTTCCAATAAAATGTGTCCTCAGACACATGAGGAAAGAAAGAAAATGTAAAGGATCACTTATGCATCCGCGATTGATTCAGTCATTTATGCCATGCTATGTACAAGGCTAGATGTTACTTATGCATTAAGTGCAGTAGGCAGATATCAAGCTGATCCAGGAGACCGCCATTGGATGGTAGTCAAGACTATCCTTAAGTATCTGAGGCATACTAAGGATATGTTCCTGGTTTATGGAGGTGATGAGGAACTAGTCATCAGAGGACACATATATGCTAGTTTCCAGACTGATCAAGATGACATGAAGTCGCAGACTGGATACATCTTCAGTTTAAATGGAGGTGCAGTGAGCTGGAAGAGTTTGAAGCAAAGTGTGGTGGCGTATTCTAGAGTAGAATATGAGTATATCGCAGCTTTTTAGGCAGCTAAAGAAGCAGTATGGATGCGAAGTTTCATCCAAGAGATGGATTTAGTACCTAGTAGTAAAGATCCTATCACAATCTATTGTGATAATACTACAGTGGTGGCACTTGAAAATGATCCAAGGTCACATCAGCAGACAAAGCACATACTTTGGAAGTATCATCTCTTGAGGGATTTTTCTCAAAGAGGTGAAGTTTCAGTGAGTAGTATTTCCATGGAAGACAACATGGTAGACCCCTTGACTAAATCCTTGACTTAGTAGAAACATGATCATCATGTGAGGTCTAGCAGACTAAAAGTCATAGGCAGTTGGCTCTAGTCCAAGTGGGAGTTTGTAAGGGTTGGTGTTTTGAGAACCAACTATTTTGTACTTTGATTACATGAATTTACTCTTATTATATATTGTTCATTGTTCTACACGACTATAATATAATAATGTCCTAGAATATTTTTTTCATTAATAAGGTCATGGAAGATCCCTTCTATGATGAGAAACTTCAAATTCTATAACAATATTCTTAAATAAAGTTCTATAGTTGGATGACATACTATGATAGGACACATAGTATACAGACCGTCATGTGAGAGTACTCGTAAGAAGATGAGACTCTCTCTCATGGAGTTTTCACTTGGTAATCTCCAAGATGGGATATTATGAGAACAGATCCACCAGTAGAAATCCTGCATGTCTTGGTGTCATCATACATTGCTATCTATGAGCATGTGTAATGGTCCTTAGACTGGAAGATTAGCATTAACTCATGTCATGACTCGCGCACTTAGATTTGCTGATGAAAACCATCACAAAGAGAGTTGCTGGGAAGTAGGTTACGTTGGGTGTGTCACGAATGAAATGTTGTTAATGGATAAGTCAAGGAAGGATTTTTACCTTCCATTTATGGAAGTTGGTATCTCGGCCCTTTGATTGAAATAGAACTGTCGCATGAAATTCCATGGCCATGGTGTAACGACGAGTTTATTTCAGGTAGTCGGAGAACGACAGATCAAGCATATAGGTTTATGACACTTCCATGAAACCTACTTGATGAGATATTGAGACAAAGGGATTAAATTACATGGTAAGCATTTGTATGAGGCGACACGTCAATGCGGCGTCAACTTCTTTCTCTTTGGTACCTTGACCCGTTGTTAGACAGTAATCTTGGACTTTAGGAAAGCCCTCCTAATTCCAATGAGAAAGAGGTCTATAGGGTTACACACTAAGTGTATCCAAGTATCTCAATTAGAATAAAGATTATTCCCATACGTGGTTTAATAATTATTCAAGGAAGCCTAAATCTTTTTAATGATGGAGGAAGAAGGAAATGAAAAAATATATATACATGATGTGTATTAATGATTACACGTTGTGTATTTTTTCATGGAAATCAACTACACGTCGTGTATTAATGATTACATGCCATGTAGTTTTCATTTTGGAAAGGAAATTAAAAACAAGTACATGTTGTGTATTAATGATTACACGTCGTGTAGATTTATGGAAAACAAGTACACGTCGTGTATTAATGATTACATGTCGTGTAGTTTTCCAGTCGGTATTTTGAGATTATAATATTGTTTTATTAAATGATATTTATTATAATCAGTGTGGGATCATGTCAAGGAATTAATTATCTGACATGGGGGTTTTCAATAAGAGTCAATTAAATAAATAAAACATGTAACATGTTTATTTATTGTCATAACTCTACAACCTCAAACCCGATTATAAATATCCTTATAACCCCAAATCTTTTCTTACATGAGAATCATTGTGCACAAAAATTCTGGAGAATTCTATCAAGACCAAAAGAACTCTGTCCTCCAAGAACACTCTCAAGACCGAGAGAGATCCACCTCCATCAGATCAAGATGATCTAAGGTGGACAATTCAATCAAAGGTTTCTCCGCGCTAGCACCCAAATACTCCTTTGACGACGTCCAGACATACGAGGTGCACGTGTGGATCACCACTAGAGGAAGTCTACACTTGGATCCTATGAAGCAATGACGAATCACATCGAAACATGATCAATAATATCAATGAATAAAGGACACCCAAAAGGTACTTCCTTTTAATTAATTAAATTAATTATAATCAACCTGTGACGATCCACTTTTGTGGTTCTGGGACCTTTCTTCTTCTTTGTCTATTTCTGTGAATCGATCCGTGGAGACTGGCGTTTATCATCATATTGATCCCGGATTGATCATTGTTAATGATAAAAATCCAAGTGGGCACATCCACCCACGAGCTTCTACTGCGCTCGGAACCTTCAATTGGTATAATCCTTCCTCGACTTATCCATTAACAACATGTCATTCGTGATGCACCCAACATACCCTACTTCCCGCCGACTCTCTTCATGACGGTTTTCATCAAAAAATCTAAGTGCATGAGTCATGACATGAGTTAATGATAATATTACAGTCTAAGGACCATTACACATGCTCATAGATAGCAATGTCTAATGACACCAAGACATGTGGAATTGCTACTAGCGGGTCTATTCTCATAATCTCCCATCCCGGAGATTACCAAATGTGAACTCCATGAGAGAGAGTCTCATCTTCTTACGAGTACTCGCACATGACAGTCTATATACCATGTGTCCTATCATAGTATGTCATCCAACCGTAGAACTTTATTTAAGAATATTGTTCTAGAATTTCAAGGTTCTCATCATAGCGGGGATCTTCCAAGACCTTATTAATGCAACAAATATTCTAGGACATTATTATATTATAGTCATGTATAACAATGAACAATATATAATAAGATTACATTCATGTAATAAAAGTACAAAATTGTTGGTTCTCAGGACACCAACCCTTACAAGTTTTCCTCCAGACTAGTCTCAGGGGTGACAAAAGGGTAGGATCAGTTTGTCTACTACTAGTGGGGAAGGTGAGGTTATAAAAATCCTAACTGTGTAAATGATCCTAAGACATTTCATTTTTGTGGATGATCTATCCATTCACAATGCTTTTTTGAAAAGATATCTCAGGGTAGTAGGGAAGGATCCACTCTCACCATTGGTTTACAGGTTCATACAGATGCTTCGAAGGGTGGTGGTTCTAATCCTCAAGATAAGGGATATATACATGTGTCTAAGACCAAATGACTTTTTATAGTGGATTATTCACCAGATGAATCTAAAGTAGGACCAGCTACTATGAGGTACGATGTTTATCTATTCTTCTATAGTGATAGATTTGTATTATAAGGGTGTTACTCATTATTTTATATCAAAAAATTTAGTTTAAATTTTGGTATTTTATTTAGAAATTATTCCATTATTATTACATCTTTCTATGAATTTGGGAAAGAGGTTTGAACAAGGTTTCAGATGTCCAACATGTTAGGTGGTGATAGATAACTTTGAGATGAAGTGGGACTTCTTAGTTATTGATCTTGAAATATTAAACTTTATTATTAGAATGGATTTTATGATCAGTGTTAAGTCCCGGATAGACTATTATCATAATCAAGTTTTTTTATCTTCTTATGGGGTCACTCATATTTTACAAGGTGAGCGGGACTCTAGATTGATAAGGGAAGGGCTTGTTGTTCTAGATACTAGGGTAATATCATGACAATTTTCAAATATGTTTCTTGATGTAGTTGACCATTGATTGAGTGGTTGAATTCTTGTAGTTGTGTGTGAGTAACCTAACACCTTTTTGGAGGATTTTCTTGTTTTACTTACATAGAGATGGGTCAAGTTTAATATTGACATGATCACTGGTATGATATTCATTTATATATTGTCTTATCACATTAAACATGTTGAGTTTGTGGAACATAAGGTCCATCATGAACACCTAGAGGTTGAATGGTTTATTCCTCCTAGCATGTCACCATGGGCTTCACCTGTCTTCTTTTTTAAGAAGGCATACAGGATCCATGGACTTTGTATTGATTATTGAAAGTTGATTCGGGTGACTGTTAAGAAAAAAAATATCTTTTTCCAAGGATGGATGATATCTTTGATCATTTTAGAGGGGATTTTTGTTTTTCTAATATTGAACTATGGTTATGGTATCACCATTTGAGAGTACAAGAAGAGGATATACCTAAGATAGCATTTAGGAAATGATATGGGAATTTCGATTTTTTTGTTTTTTCATTCGGTCTCATTAATTATAATCCAGTGTTTATGCCTTTGATGAACTGGATATTTCATCAGTTCCAGGACTCTTAATATTGTGTTCACAAATGATATTTTGGTGCAATCCAAGTTGTAGGATGAGCATATGGACCATTTGGATATCATTCTTCAAAACCTTAAAGAACATCGTCTGTATGGTAAGCTTTCTAAGTGTTAGTTTAGGATTCGAGAGGTGAAGTTTCTAGGAAATGTGATATCTAAGAGGTGAATCTCATTATATCCTAAAAAGGTACGTGAATTATGTCTTGGGTGTATCCCATAAATGTGTTTAAGATACGAAACTTCATGGGTTTGGATAGTTACTATAGATGGTTTGTTTCAGACTTCTCCAAGATCACTTATTCAATGAAAAATTTAACTTTTAAGGGTGTCATGATTGAATGGAATGAAAAGTTTTAAAGATATTTTGAGGATTTGAAGGTGAGGTTGAATTCAACACCATTTTTTATTCTTCTAGAACCAAATTTTTGTTATGATGTTTTCTGTGATGCTTTTGGTATGGGTTTGGGAGGTTTCTTAATGCAAAGGAGATAGGTTCTGGCTTATGGCTCTCACCAATTACACCCTCATGAGAAGAAATAATGTAACCATGATCTTGATTTGGAATCTATTATCAATTTACTCAAAATGTGGAATCACTATCTATTTGGGGAGATTTTTATGGTTTATTATGATCATAAGAGTCTAAAGTATATTTTTACTTATAGGGATCTAAATTTATGGCAGAGCCTCTGGGTGGAGTATCATTAGACTTTTGATTTTGATGTTTCATATACCATTGGGAAAGGAAATTTAGTTATTGATGGATTGATCATGAAATTACCAACATGAGATGTGAATGAATTAGTTGAAGAGTGGCCATAGATGATTTTGTTTGTTGAGATGAGCTTGTAAGTGGAATAGGTTGGTGGACATGTGTTCTTGAATACGATAAAAGTCAACTCATATTTTGATGAGAAATTTTGGATTAATTAGGTCGCATCCATTGATTTACAATACTTTAGTTAAATCCTTTATAGTGGGGAAACCTCGGGTGAGTGATCTTAGTCTCTCAATGGATCTTTGTGCTTTCATAAAAGGTTGGTTATTCTGTTTTCCTGGAGACAGGTGTTATTGGATAGTGGTTCTCATTCTTGTTGTTCTATGCACCATGGGTATACCAAGATGTATCATGTACTGAGGCACTGGTATTGGTTTAAGTTTATTAGATAGTCAATTTTAGATTTTTTATCTTGGTAACTCACTTGTCAGAGAATTAAGGCAGAGAACTAGTGACTTGAAAGGTTGTTGCATCCCTAACCCATTATAGTATATAAGTTGGATGATATTTCCATATATTTAGTATTTGGTTTTCCATGTAATCCTAGTGGGAAAGATGTGATTTGGGTGATCATTAACTAAATCACTAAATCAGTGCATTTTCTACCTATCAATGAGATGATGAAAGAAGAACAACATGGGGAATTGTATGTACGAGAGATTGTGAGAATTTATAGGGTTTCCTCTATAGTTATTTTTGACATGGATATGTGGTTCTCATCTAGGTTTTTGAAATCATTTTAGGATTTGATGGGTTCCCATATTAAATTAATCATAGTTTATCATCTGCGGATGGATGGACAGATGGAGATGGCTATCCAAGTTCTACAGGATATGATCTGGGTTTATGTGATTGATTTTAGAGGATATTGGGAAAAAAATTCCTTTGGTTGATTTTTAATATAAAAATACTTATCAATATTTTATACATATGGAATCCTTAGAGGATTTGTATGGGTGTACATGTAGATCTCCCTTGTACTAGGTAGAGTTGGGAGAGTGGTCCTTGGTTGGACAGAGTGTTGTTTAGAAGATGGTGGAGATGGTGCAATTGATCTGGAGTCATTTTATCATGGAATATAGTCATCATAAATCCTATTAGGACCATCATCATTAGTAGATAGAGTTTAAGGTTGGTATTTGGGACTTTCTTATAGTTTCACCTCACTTGGTAAATCATTGTTTGGGTAAGCAGGGTAAGTTGGAACCAAGTTTTGTGGGGCCTTTTGAGATCATTGGATGACTACGGATGGTGGACTATCAGTTTCACTTATCATATGGATTGACATATATCCACTACATGTTTCATGTTTCCTAATTTATTAGGTATATACCAGATCTCTCCCATGTGATTAGATGGGAAGATGTTGATCTTGAGGGTGATATCACATTATTTGAGCATCCAGTTCATATTATGGATCTCCAGGATAAGATACTGTATGGTAAAATTATCCCTCTAGTCTGAGTAATGTGGTAGTGTGGATGGAATATCAATGAGATATGGGATCATGATTTGTTGATAAATCAGTAGTGGCCTTCTCTTTTTGTGGATCCAGGATCTTGAGGGATTCCTTGGGGTATAAATCATTTATGGTGGGGATATTGTAATGACCCATTACCTTTCTATATAGTATTCTTTAACATTTGTTTTGGTTTTCCTTTTTTTGGTTGAGTAATGCCGATAATGAATTGGGAGGATATCTATAATGGTGAAGTTATGGATTTGTTGGAATTTTCAGCATAAAACTTATAATTTTTTTGTTCACTGGGAAATTACATGATGTGTAATGGGGGTACAGGATGTGTAATGGCCTCCAGATAGAACCCATGAAATTGATACATAGTGTGATAATTTTAACCACTGTGTAAAGGTTACATGTCTTGTAATGAAAAATATTAGGTTTTTAATAAAAATCAATGGGTTCTTCAGCATATGCGGGACATAAGGATTACATAATGTTTAATGAGATTACACGTCCTTTAAATACCTAACGGGATGGTTTTAACTAAGTGTTTTGGATTAAATTTCTATTTCATTCATACAATCATCCTTTATCTTGGCATAGAGGCTCTTCCTAGATAATTTTGGGTGACTCCCTCCCATCTAGATTGCTTCGTTCAGTGAGTGATCCTAATTGTGCTTGGATTTCTTCTCTCTAAGTATGTAACACTTTTGGTTATTCTTTGGTTTTTATTTTTTTGCTATGTTTTGGAAATATATGTGTTATAAAATAGTTTTTTCTATCAACACTTTAAATTACTTGGAATACCTTGACTTTTTAAGGATTTTCTCTAGTTTTATGGTCACCATTGTCGAAAGAAGCTAGGTTTCTAAAGTGTTGATGTAGGTGTTTCTATATAATGGGTTAATTTGATGAATTTAATTTCATTCTTGATAAGTTACTTTGGGTTGTTCATTTATTTGAAATGATAAATAGTTTCAAATGTTTTCATGGGAATGAAAAAAAATTCAAAAATGGGTTTTTCTTTAAAAATGAATTTGCATAATTTGGGAACTTTCTTCCAAACTCCAAAGCGGATTGTCTTGGATTTGAAAATATTTTTATAAAATTTTGGGTAGGGTTTTGAATTGAATTTGTAAAAATGCGCATTGGGAACCTTGGGTGCATTAGGATAGATACATGGGTATCCTTAGTGTGTGTTTCACCACTAGGGGTAAATTTTTGTGATATTGACTGGTAAAACTCAATATATTTTGAATCTAATGTATTCTTGTTTAGGTTGTGAGTATCTAGTATACATTTTCCCATAGGTTAGATGCCAATACAAGGTGATTTTTTATTTTTCATTTACCATTTATGATTATTTATCACATGATTATTTTTATCATGGATTTTTTATCATAGGTTTTTATATATGAGGTTGTATCACATTGCTTTTCATGATAGGTTGTTTCGTGGATATGTGTTTACCTATATACCTATTGATGCATGGATATGATTTTAAGTTTTTATAACTTCTACTTTTAATATTTTTTATTAATAATTTAAAAGTATTTTATGAAAAATAAAGTAATAAAAAGGGAAAAATTATTTATAAATGGATTGGATTTATAAAATTGTTTTGTTTTAAAAGCTAAAATTATAGAATTTTTTTATTTGACCTTTTATAGAAACTGTGGTGGTATCCTACTGGAATTTATATCACACCCTACTTGTTCCTTTGGGTGTTTTTAGATGTTTTATTATAGGATTTAGGTAAAGGGAATAGAAACTTGTATTATGTTAGCTTCTCTTGTTGTTATCGCTTTCGATATGGGTTAGTCTGGACATGACTATTGGTCACACGAGGACTTGACTTACTTTCTAGTTTAACCTATTTTGGCTTGGATTGTATGTATTTTGTGGAATGTCATCTATTTAATCTTTGTACTTTAGTTGTATTCCTTATTTTTTTGATATTCAGGACTAGTTTTTGTCTTCCTATTTTACCTATATCTTTTAAAGGTTCAGTTTGGGTGGGTTGTCTAGTTTACCTAGGTTGGTTTGTTACTTCTTTCCCACTATAAATTCCCTGAAATTACACGATAATATCTATTGTAACTTTTTATCCTCCAATTCTTGTAATTTCAAGTGGGAAGCCACCTTAAGGGATGACTAGAAGTCCTATTCAAATTTTTTGAAATCTCCGCTAACAATTTCTACTGAAATTTTGAAGGCTTGAGAGAAGAAATGGATAGCTTTCTTCCCCAATAGAAAATATATGAAATACCACTAGAAATTTTAATGTAAATTCTTTTACTCTTATTTGTGTAAGTTTTAATGGGAAGCAACCTCAAGGGATGACTAGAATTTTCATTGAAATTTGTGGAATCCACACCAACACTTTCCACTGAAATTTTGTAGTCTTGAGAGAGGTAATGGATAGGTTTCTTCCCTACTAGAACATCCATGAAAATATATTATAACTTCTAATGGAACTTTTAGTCCTTATATTCTTGGAAGTTATAGTATAAATCCACCTTAAGGGATGATTGGAAGTTCTACTAAAATTTATGGAATCCCTACCAACACTTTCCATTGAAATTTTATAGGCTTGAGAGGGGAAATGGATAGGTTTCTTCACCACTATAAATTCCCTGAAATTATAGTGGAACTTCTAGTCCTCATATTCTTATAAGTTTCCTTGGTAATCCATGTCAAATGATGACAAAAATTTACACTAAAATTTGAGGAATCTCTAAAACAATTCCACTAGAATTTTACAGGATTGATATGGGTAATTGATAGGTTTCTTCCTCATAGGAAAATCCATGAAATTACACTATAATTTATATAATAACTTCTCATCCTCCTATTCTTGGATGTTTTAGTGGTAATCCACCTCAAGGTATGATTCGAAGTTCCAATAAAATTTTTGGAATCCCCACAAACACTTTTCATTAAAATTTTGTAGGATTGAGAGGGGTAATGGATATGTTTCTTCCCCATTGAAACATACATGAAATTATACTAGAACATATAATGGAAATTCTAATACTCCTGTTCTTGGAAGTCCTGATGGGAATCCACCTTAAGGGATGACTAAAATTTCCAATAAAATTTGTGGAATACCTACCAACAATTTCCACTAAAAAAATTTAGGCTTGAGAGGGTAATGGATAAGTTTCTTCCCCACTGGGAATTCCATGAAATTAAATTGGAACTTCTAGTAGAACTTCTAATCCTCATTTTCATAGAAATTCCAGATGGAATCCACCTCAAGGTATGACTATAATTGTTTCAAAAATATGTGGAATCCCTACCAACACTATCCACTAAAATTTGCAGGTTTGATAGGGAAAATCGATAGGTTTCTTCCCTACTAGAACTTAAATGAAATTATACAAAAAATTAAAATCCTCATATTCTAATTTCTATGAATTTAAAATTAAATTTTCCATATTAAATATTTTTATGTACATTTTTTATCAAATATGTTGGCCTTAAATAAACTTATACAAAAAATTCTACCAAATTTGAAAGTGGGTCGTACAACTGCTTTATAAGATGCTTTTTTTAATATGTTTAAAACTTTTATATATAAAAATGTCTCAATATTGGACTGTAGGAAATATGTTAGATTAGTTTTCTATGTCCTCAATAGGTATGATCCATCAATAGATACATTCTTCTTTATTAATGTTGATGTAAAGTTTTGTGAATATGATATTAAAAAGATGTTTGGGATTACGGGTGGGGAAACTGAAATCACTTATTGTTATTAATTAAAACCTATAAAGGAACCTTTATATATATATATATATTGAAATATTGTAATATTTATTACACAAAATGTAATAAAAATATCAATTATGGAAGATTTTATGGGGGATAAACCAGAGGATCATGTTGACACAACAGTGCTCCTTTGTTTGTATATATGTGCTATTGTATTATTTCCAACAACAAGTGCTTATTTAAGTTGTATTTTTATCACATTCATGGATAGTTTGATAGATATAAAAACTCTAAAGTGGTCTCATGCAATACACAAACATATGATGAATTCTATCAAATAATTCCACCAACACCATTATAAGGTTTCAGGGTCTGTTGTGTCATTCCTGGTATGGTTTGAAATTTAATTTCAACTATATCCAGAATTTTTCTTAAAAAATATGTTATTCCTGTAGTATTGGTATTGTGAAATCATTTTCTCATGAAATAAAATGAAAAAAGTGTAAATCTACCTTTTATAAAATGGAGGTTGGAAAAGTTGTATATGGATGTCAAGAAGAAATTCAAGGGTCAAAATTTCAAGCTGGTGGGGTAAGTCTAAAAATAATAGTATTATTTTAATCATTATTTTAAAAAACATGGTTATGTAAAACATCTACCCAAAGCTGGTAAAGATAAATCAGGTTCAAAACAAATAATATCCTCTATGATATGTGATGTATTAGTCCAAGAGGCTATGAAGGATGAAAAGGATGGAATACAATTCCTTGAAGAATAAAATGATATTTTGAAAAGAAAACTAGAGATATGGAATCCATATGAGAAAAAAGGATTTAAAAAATTAAAAACTAAAGATTTTTATTGTTTGAAACAAAAAAAGAGGCAAGTGGACTGAAATCTGAAAGGGGGATATAAAAAAAGAAGAAAACTAGCTGATGAGCATCATTGTAATGGAGAAAAACAAATAAGGGTAGGTGAAGGTAAAACACCCAACTATGAAGAGAGAGTTACCCTACAGTCAAAGACCAATTTCAAAAACAACATCCGAAGGGAACATGGATCATGGAAAATAAAACTAAAACCTTGAATATAGTAAAATCTAAACCAGATGGACATAAAGATGATTTAGTCGAAAGTATGTAAAAAAGATAAAAAAAAATAGTTTAAAACTCCTCTAATGAGCACCACAGATGAAATTCCAAGACTATGAAGTCTTCGAAAATGATCACTAATTATAAATTTAAAATAAAGGACAAGAAAAGAAAAGAAATTGGACTCACTATTTAGTTATGAAAATAGAACAATAATAAGAATAGTGTTGGGAAAAAATCCCTCAACGTAACATTGCAGTATTTTTTGGGTTGATTGTGTTTGTTGACAAAGCAGGCTTCCATGGAGAATTGTCGAGTTCCAGAGAATTTGTTGAAAATCCTTATTGACAAATAACGATGACAAAGGAAAGGACGATCTGGAGGTGGTAAAAAAGAGCAGTACAAGGTGGCACTGTTTCCCAGTGTTTTCCAAATTTTTGGGGTCCAAAATTTGGAGTTTGATGAGCATCGCGAAAATAGGATTTTCCTGAAGATCATAATTAAATATGGAAATGGCATGAATTTCGCGAAGAGAGGCTTCATGGTTTGGATTTCATGAAGACCAGAAGAATGGAGGCGGTGATTCTTCGTGATTATGACAAGCTTCGCGAACGGAAGAGTTGAAACGCATCGCAGCGGTGAAGGGCTTTGCGAGGGAGCTTCACGGCGAAGGCACAAAATAATGTTGACGGTGATGCTCCGCGATTACGACGAGCTCCGCGATCCTAAAATTATCGAGGTGCTTCGCAATTTGGACAGAATTCTGGCGGAAACTTCAGAGCTTCGCGATTTGAGATGATGTGGTGTTGACTTCTCACGGAAGGGTCGAGGGTTGGTGGAATCGCCTATAAATACAGGTCGACCCCCTCAAGGGAAGCAGAGATAATTTTCAGAGAAAATCATTTTCTCTCGGTTCGCGAAGTTAGTTCGCATAGCCTGTGTACTTCGTGAAAGAGGAGCTTCGCGGTGGCTATTGTAGCTCCGCGAAAGTTGCAAGCTCCATGTTGGCTCAGTGAGCTTCGCGAGGGAAGTTTCTCTACAACTACTTGAGCTTCGCGGTAGTTCTTCGTAGTAGTGCTTCACGAGAGTGCTTCGCGAAAAGGGAGGAGCTTCGCGAAGGCTTGTTTGAACTTCGCAAAATTGGGAGCCCCGTGAAGTAGGGTGCTTTGCGAATGTGTTTCCAAAGGAATTGCCCAGTGTTCAGAGGCAAAGTGGTATTCATCAGTGGATGAAATTTGGACTTTAACAGAGCATCTATCAAGAGTTGAGGATTCATTACTTCATGAAAATGAAGAGACCTACAGGTCTATAAACTGTGAGTGGATCCCTTCCAAGTGCAGTGAGCATAGGAAGAGGAAAAAGGTGATCCTCTCTACCAGTAGTGATCCAGAGAGAGAGAAACAGGGAGTGACCCTTGGAAAAGCAGTGAGCTAATCCTAAACCTCATAAAGGTAGTGAGCATGGGCATAGAGGTGATCTAGCCAGAACATTGTAATCCAAAACTAGTGAAGTTTAGTGGAATTTGGTATGACCGAAAACTTGTCGGTGTATGCTCCTTGGACGTAGCCCTTTGCGATGAACCAAGTAAAATTGATGTGTCATGTGCATGCTTTACTTTTTATTTACTTTACGCAACAGGAAAGAGAGAGAAAAGTGTTTTGCTTAATAGAAAAACAAGATAAGAACGTGCATTAATTTTCAATTAGTCATACCCTGGTTCACCCCCCCCCCCTCTCAGGGTATTTAGCCTTGTGGACCTAAAAATTGGTATCAGAGCGAGAGGTTGATATTAGTTCTTCTCTCAATGGAGGTCACCAATCATAAAGGGATTCCGATCTTCGACGGGAACAACTTTCAGCTATGGAAGAATCGGATGAAACACTACTTCCGATCTTTGGGAATGGATGTATTCATAGCAGCAATGCATGGCATAACAGCTGATATTAATAGTGGCTCATTATCAGAAGCTGAACGTAGAGAGTTGGATGCAGATGCCAAAGCAATTAATGCCTTAGGGGCAGCTCTATCCAATCCTATCTATACAAAGGTGATGTCATGCAAAATGTCACGTTCCATGTGGGAAAATCTATTGAATATATATGAAGGAGATACAAAGGTCAGAGAGGCAAAGCTACAAGTGTTGTGGAATAAGTATGAAGATCTGAAGATGAACCCGAATGAGTCTGTTGATGCATTTTTTGACAGGGTAAATATTGTTGTGGAAGATATGTGAGGTCTTGGTGAAGTAATTGAAGACATAAAGATCCTAAATCTCGTCTTAAGGAAGCTTCCATCTTGGTTCAATCCGAAAGTTTATGTACTAGAAGATAAAGATCCCAAAGAGCTGACACTGGACAACTTTCACAGTACCTTGGTTTCATATGAGATGAGGAATGATGACAACGAGGCTGTGGAAAAGGGGAAATCCAAAGAAGTGGCATTCAAGGCCATGAAGAAGCTCACCATTGAATATTCTCAAGAAGAAGAAGAGATAGATGAGGTGATGTCATTCCTTTCTTCAAATCTGCAAAGAGGAAGAGGAAAGTTTAAAGGGAAACTTCCACTAGCATGCTTTCGATGTGGAAAGGTTGGTCATCTTGCGGCAAGATGCCCAAAGAAGTTTCAAGATAACGATAATGATGATGATGAAGTTGAAATTCCCAGGAATAAGACTTCAGGGTTTGTGAAAGGTAAGAAACAATTAAAGAGAAATTTCTTCAAGAAGAAGAATCTTCTTTCACAAGAATTTGAAAGTTCAGATGAGTCTGAGGATGAAGAGGTTGAGGAAATAGAAAATTGCAGAGATCGTGGGGTAAATTCCTTGGTGGCGATTGTTGGTAGTTCTCAGAAAAAGGAAGAAGCTGACGCTGAAGAAGAAGAAGAAATTGAAGGGAGAGTTGATATGGAAGACGAATTAGAAGTATCTCTTGAGGAGATAGACATTTGGAGAGCCAAAATGAAGAAAGACAATAAAGTGGTTCATGATGCCAAACTCTATATGCAACAACAGGATGAAGAAAAGTCTGAGCTGTTAGAAGAAATTGAAAGACTAAACTCCTCAACACCAGAGAGCTCAGAAAATATTGTTGAGTATAAGCTTAAAATTGAGGAACAAAAGGAGGAAATTGATTGTTTGACTAACACAGGAAAGGAGAAGGTCAGACGTATCAAAGAGCTTGAAGAAGAAGTGGTCAGTCTGTGACAAAAAATTAAGGATCAAGAAAAAATATTGACCCTCAATGTGATATCAGAAAAGCAGGCCATTTAGAAGACAGATAATATGAAAGAGGAGTCTATTAGTTCAGTAGGGAAGAAGCAACAATTGAGCTCAGATGTTAAGGTTGTTTCAAGGCTTAATTAGGAACAAAAATCTATGACAATTGCAGTCAGAACACAAGAAACCGTCCCAAAATTGAAGGTTGATTTGGGCACAAAACAGAATCAGAATATTCAGAGATCCCAAAGGGAAAATCGTAGTACTGAAGTATCACGAAGGAATGTATCCTATATCAGGTGTTATTGTTGTGGGAAAATGGGACATTCACAGTATGTGTGTTTCATATCCAAGAGATATAGAAGGGAATAGGAATAAAGATGGAAGCCAAACAGAGAATGGTTTTCCAGAACATATTTTGAAGGACACTATTTTTGGTGCGGAGGATTTGGACACATGGCTAGGTATTTCACTTCGACCATTCAGAGAAATGTGCCAAAGCAGAATCAAAATGTTCGCAAGCAGCATATCAATAAACCGACAAGTGAGTTAAAAGGTCAGAACATATTTGCAGCTCTACAAGATGAATCTCATCCATCATACTCTGAGAATGATCACGAGTCTCAATCTATACCAAGTATGGAGACAAAAATATGGACCAAGAAGAAGAGAATAGAGAAGGCAGTAGTTGCTGAAATTTCCCTTAAAGCATCAGATCGTTCTGGTGTGTGGATTATTGATAGTGGTTGTACGTCTCACATGACAGGAAACAAGGATCTGGTTATGGGCATAAAATATGACAAAGAAGGAGTTGTCAAGTTTGGAAATTATAAAGGCCTGAAGATAATTGGATCAGGAAAGGCTAGGTTTGGGGGCAAAGAAATCAGACATGCTGATGTCTTCGTTGTAGAAGGTCTCAGTCATAATTTGCTCAGTGTCAGTCAATTGTGTGACTCAGGACATTCTATACAGTTTACCAAGAAGACATGTACTGTCATGGGAAAATATGGGGTAGTGGTTCTGTAGGGAAAAAGGAAAAAATGGAATCTCTACCTTGTAAGTGGAGAAGAAGATATGTGCCTCTTATCCAGAGAAGAAGAAAACCAGTTGTGGCATAAGCGACTTGGTCATCTATTCCAACCATCTATGGAAGATCTGGTAAAGTGTGATGCTGCTAGAGACCTTCCCAAACTATCATGTGATCTCACTCATATGTGTGATGCTTGCCAACAAGGGAAGATCATCAGAAAGACATACAGGCCAAAGGAACAGAAATCAACTAGAGTGCTTGAATTGGTTCATGCTGATGTATGTGGACCTATCTCACCACGAGCTATAAATGGGAAAAGGTACTATGTTATTTTCATTGATGATTATAGAAGAATGGCTTGGGTATTTTTTATTACCCATAAGACAGAGGTGTTCAGTTGCATAAAGCAGTATAGGAGGGAATCATAAAGGATTCTTGGGGGAAAAAATTGAAGTTCCATACAGATAACGGTACATAATTCACAAATAGTCAAGTGAAATAATATCTCGAGAAACACGGGATAAGGCATCAAGTTTCATCAGTGAGAATTCCCTAACAGAATTGAGTTATTTAAAGGAGAAATCAGATCATCAACAACATGGCTAGAACAATGCTTATTGATAAGGACCTACTAGAGAAATTTTGGAAGGAAGCAGTTTTGACATCGGTATATATTTCGAACAGGTCTCTGTTGTGTCCAAAGAAAGGGAAGACTCTGTATGAACTGTGATACGGAAAGAAGCCAACGTTTAAATACTTTCGAATCTTTAGAAGTAAGTGTTTCATTCTCAACAAAGAAAATCACATGAAGTTTGAGTCCTGGGGAGATGAGGGGATATTCCTTGGCTACTCAAGGAAAAGAAAAGCATATAAATGCGTCAACAAGAGGCTGGGAAAAATTATTGAGAGCAATGATGTCACTATAGTTGAAAATGAACAGAATACTCAACGATCCAGTGAACAGTTCCTGGATGAAAGTGATGATGAGGTAAGCAAAACAGGGGGAGTAGAAGTGGCAGAGGCTGACTTAGAAGAAGATACTGATGATGAATAAGAAAGTGTCAAGTCTGTGTCTTCAAGGAAGCCAAAGAGTCGAGCTGAAATTAAAAGGCAGAATATCATTGGTGATTAGACAGCTCCAGTTCAGACTCGAAGAATGAAATCATTACAAAAAACATCATTTTTGTCTCAGGTGGAGCCAAAATGTTTTTCCAATGCATTTGAAGATGAAAACTGGGTTCAGGCTATGAATGAAGAGCTTGATCAGATTGAGAAGAACCAGGCATGGAAGATTGTTTCAAGGCCCGCAGATAAGAATGTCATCAGGACTAAATGGGTTTATCACAACAAGATGAATGAAGATGGCACAGTTATTTGAAACAAAGCACGACTAGTGTGCAAGGGATATTCCCAAATGGAGGTAATAGATGTTTATGAGACATTTGCACTGGTTGCAAGGCTAGAAATGATCAGACTATTTCTAGACATTATAGTGTAAAGAAAGTTCAAAGTGTTCCAGATGGATGTCAAATCTGCATTCTTAAATGGAGTTCTGGAAGAGGAGGTGTATATTGAGCAGCCATATGGTTTTCTCATTCATGAGGATGAGAAAAAAGTTTGCAGGCTGAAGAAGGTATTGTATGGGCTAAAACAAGCACCAAGGGAATGGTACTCAAGGCTTGATCAGTACTTGAAGAAGCTTGGTTTCCAGCGTGGAGGAGTTGATTACAACCTCTATTTCAGCAATGACAGTACTCAAAGTATTATGGTGCTATTGTATGTCGATGACATAATTTTTGGCGGATCAGATGAAGCTCAGTGCAGACAGTTTTCCGAATTCCTGAAAAATGAGTTTGAAATGTCAATGATTGGAGAGCTAACGTTTTTCCTTGGTCTACAGGTGACACAAGGAAGGAATGGAACATTCGTTTCTCAATATAAATATTCCAAGGAGGTTCTGAGAAGGTTTAGAATGGAGAAGTCCAGGGATATGAAGACTCTGGTTGCTACCCGGATGAAATTATCAAAAGATGAGGATGGAAAGGTAGTTAATATCACAGAATATAGGAAAATTATTGGAAGTCTGTTGTACTTAACTGCAACAAGGCCTGATATTGTTTTCACCACATGCCAAGAAGTGAGATATCAAAGCAATCCCAAGGAAAGCCACATGCTTTGAGTGAAAAGAATACTTCGGTATATCCAGGGCACAGTGGATTTCGGCTTGACATATACTGATAAATATTAGACAGAGTTATTGGGATATACTGATGCAGACTGGGCCGGTTCAGCGGATGATAGAAAATCAACGTCAGGTGGTGCATTCTATCTTGGTGGATTGTGTATTTCTTGGCTAAGCAATAAGCAAGATTGTATTTCGTTGAGCACTGCGGAAGCTGGGTATATTGTGGCCACTCAATCATGCACACAATTATTGTGGATGAAGTAGCAGCTTGAAGACATGGGAGTTGAAGTGAATTCTCTGATCGGAATCTAGTTTGATAACTCAAGTGTTATCAATATTAGAAAAAATCAAGTTCATCCTCAAGGACAAAGCACATTGAGATCAAATATAATTTTATCAAGGAGAAAGTGGAGCAAGGGCTTATGAAGTTGGAGTATGTGCCTACAGAGTTACAGGTTTCATATATTCTGACAAAGGCCTTAACCAGGGAAGCATTCAAAAGGCATCGACTGGCTCTGGGAGTTCAGGCAATTCCCCGCACTTAAAAGCGTGTGAATGTAACCCCCCCCCCCCCCCCTCCCTGAGGTATGATGTGTTTTTCCTTAATGTGGTGATATGTATTCTCTACTATGTTCCAGACTACAAAGGAGTGACCTTTGGGTTCATTGACAAAGGGGGAGAAAATAGTGATTGTTCAAGGGGGAGATAGTGTGGCTATTTGAGAAATAATGACAGATACGGGGAGAAGCTGGCTAGTGGAGTAGCCAGATAGGGGGAGAAATGAGAAAGGGGGATATTTTTAAATTTGATGATGCTAGAAGTGATCGATCAAAGAATATATATCATGACAACTGAGGATCGTGATAAAAGCAGAATAGTGGTGTTGGAATGGTGAAGATGAGGATCGTGATCAAAGTAGAATTGTGGTGTTAGAATGGTGAGATAAGTTTTCCAGCTATCACCAATTGGGATCAGTGTGGTTTAACAATTGGTATCAATTTAAGAATTGGTATCAGGTTGGAATCGACAATTGGTGATTGACATGAAGTGATTCATTGATGAACTTTTCATACTACTCTTGTTTCTCACGCCGATCATTGATCATGTGGGCTTAGAGTACGTGTTAAGTGAATCCTTGAACGATATCATAATCGCAAGAGACGAATGGTGGTAGCGGCTGGAAGAAGACTCAGTGAGGTATCAACGTGCAGAAAATCATTCTGAGAAGAGTTATGAAGAATTGTCAACAAACCCAAAGGGGGAGATTGTTGGGCAAAAATCCCTCAAGGTAACATTGCAGTATTTTTTTGGGTTGATTGTGTTTGTTGACAAAGAAGGTTTCCATGGAGAATTGTCGAGTTCCAGAGAATTTGTTGACAATCCTTGTTGACAAAGAATGATGACAAAGGAAAGGATGATCTGGAGGTGGTACAAAAGAGCAGTACAAGGTGGCGTCGTTTCCCAGTGTTTGCCAAATTTTTGGGGTCCAAAATTTGGAGTTTGATGAGAATCATGAAAATAGTATTTCCATTAAGACCATAATTAAATATGGCAATGGCATGAATTTCGTGAATAGAGGCTTCATGGTTTGGATTTCGCGAAGACCAGAAGAATGGAGGCGGTTATTCTTCACGATTACGACAAGCTTCGCGAACGGCAGAGTTGAAGCGCATCGCGGCGGTGAAGGTATTTGCGAGGGACCTTCATGGCGAAGGAACGAAATAATGTTTACGGTGATGCTCCGTGATTACGACGAGCTCCATGATCCAAAAATTGCTGAGGTGCTTCGCGATTGGGACAGAATTCTGGCAGAAACTTCAGAGCTTCGCAATTTGAGATGACGTGGCGTTGACTTCGCGCGGAAGGGTCGAGGGTCGGTGGAATCTCCTATAAATACAAGTCAACCCCCTCGAGAGAAGTAGAGAGAATTTTCAGGGAAAATCATTTGCTCTTGGTTCGCGAAGGTAGTTCGCGTAGCCTGTGTGCTTCGCGAAATAGGAGCTTCGCGGTGGCTATTGTAGCTCCGCGAAAGTTGCGAGCTCCACGTTGGCTCAGTGAGCTTTGTGAGGGAAGTTTCTCTGCAATGACTTGAGCTTCGTAGTAGTGCTTAGCGAGAGTGATTCGTGAAAAGGAAGGAGCTTCGCGAAGGCTTGTTTGAGATTTGCGAAATTGGGAGCCTCGCGAAGTAGGGTGCTCTGCGAAGGTGTTTCCAAAGGAATTTCCCAGTGTTCATATGCAAAGTGGTATTCATCAGTGGATGAAAGTTAGACTTTAACAGAGCATCTATCAATAGTTGAGGATGCATTCTTTCATGAAAATGAAGAGACCTACAGGTCTATAAACTGTGAGTGGATCCCTTCCAAGTGCAGTGAGCATAGGAAGAGGAAAAAGGTGATCCTCTCCACCGGCAGTGAGGCAGAGAGAGAGAAATAGGGAGTGACACTTGGGAAAGCAGTGAGCTAACCCTAAACCTCGTAAAGGCGGTGATTCTGGGAATAGAAGTGATCTAGCCCGAACATTGTAATCCACATCTAGTGAAGTTTAATGGAATTTGGTACGACCGACAACTTGTCGGCGTATGCTCCTTGGACGTAGCCCTTTGCGGTGAACCAAGTAAAATTGTTGTGTCTTGTGCATGCTTTACTTTCTATTTACTTTGCACAATAGGAAAGAGAGAGAAGAGTGTTTTTCTTAACAGCGAAACAAGATCAGAACGGGCATTAATTTTCAATTAGTCATACCCTGATTCACCCCCCTCTCAGGGTATTTAGCCTTGTGGACCTAACAAATAGTAGTATAAGCACAATCAAAATCGATATAAGATCAAGATTATCCACAAAAACCCATCAACAACCCCAATATTTTAGGAAAACTAGATCTTAGAATTGCTAATATAGGGAATTTTTTTATACCAAAAAGGGTGAGGAAAATTAGGTGATTCCATAAATTAGAATATGAGTGTCTTTAGAAGATTATAGGGTTGAATCCTACCTAGTATATTATTAGGATAAAAAATAATGACCACCCTTAATTTAAAATTTAATATTAAATTATCCTTCAATGTTCATGATTTCTTATAAATAAATAATATAGTTTTGTATTGAATACATCTATAATTATGGAAACAAGTTCAATCTAGTTACAGTGGATGACATTTTCTCTCTTTTGAACAAATAAATGATGAGTAATAGGGTGAGTGTTTAAGTTGACCAAGCTTATTGTAAAATAATTTCCACTTAGTGTCACATATTCCACTCATTTTCAATGATATTAGGTAATGAATACATATTGTTAAATAATAAAAATCAAGTAAAAATAGGGAATACAACCATAATTTTCCCTTATAAATGAAAATTTATTACCAATTATTCCATGATGAGTATATTATTGTATATATTATTTAAGTTTCAAATTTAATGGTTATAGTTATTCTAAATTTATTAGTTTTTATATAGAATAATTTTTGTTAAAATAAAAAATTTAAAGATATGTTGATAGAGAAACCAATTAAAGATGCACTCTAGTTAAATGAAAATTTTGTATCCCCATAAAATGCACAAATATACATTGGATATTTATCATTTTTAATGTGGATAGAAAATATTTTAGTGGCTAAAACTCGATGCATCCTTAGTTGGGTGTTAGTGTATATGATATTTATCAAAAGGATGCATTAGTAATGGTATATTTTCTCATCTTTGACATGAAATCCATTTTAAAATTAATCAAATGAGATAATTAAATTTATACAACTATAAAAACTAGTAGAAATCATTCATTCAAAAAAATCATTAAGAAATGGTGCCTTGATTACTTGGACAATACTTCCCCCATGTTCATTGTGGAAGATACCCCTTAGTAGGGTGATGTAATCTCGGACTGTACAATAATAGTTTGTTATCTTATGGGAAAGATAGAAATAGTTAAATCATATAAGAATAATATATCCCATGAATAAGTTAATGACATATGGATTTATGTGGTTCACTACTTCCTTTATAGCCTTTCTAAAAACTAGTCAGAAACATATTTTAGAAGTATGAGTTTCCTATTGGATTAAATACTACCAGCATCCAGATAAACAATCAAACAGTGATGTTTTATGGTTTTGATATCAAATTGGGATAATACATATTTTCCATTTCTTATAATTATTCAATTTTTTGGTATTGTATTTTTATTTTTGTTTTAACAATAGATGGAATGAAATAGTGTTATCAATATAAGTGGTCTCAAATACAAATCCGGCTGCATTGTAATTCAAAATGGAACAGTTTTTATAGTTCTATCATCAATGTTAAAACTTAATTGAAATGTTTTTTCCTACCATCATTCAATTTTTATGTATGGTATCAGTTATTTGGAACATTGTGCTGGTATAAATGGTCTAAAATACCAATCTGGGTGCTTTATAATTCAAAATAGTTTTTGTATGTATATAAAATCCAATATAGTACCCACGCATAAAAACTATAGTTTTTTAAAATGGTGTCTCAATACATTATAATTAAAACCTATTTATAAATGGTACAGTGGATTCATTACAATTCAAAACAGCTTGTACATTGTGTGGAGGCATCATAATTCAACCCAAAAAATACAACTTTCATCCAATGCCTACACTGCTATACCTATCATCCAATTCTATGGTAGTATACCTCTAAAGATAAAGTTCCAAATTGGTTTAATGGTGTTCCTACACTAGAGAAACATAATAATTATAGAACTTATATAGAAGTATGATACTTCTAAATAAATTACATTTAAAGGTGTTTTTTTATATGAAAAATAAAAATATGATTTATCTTGATCTATAATTCCCTGAGTTCAAAGAAAAATGATATTAGATGCAAAATTACCATTATAATACATCTCTTAAAAACGAAATTCACTATAAAATTAAATCATACCATGATCATGGAACTGTACTTATTCATATTTTTATTCAATCATGACCACTTTCAGTCATCAGTTTCTAAAAAGATTTTCATTTGATCACCCCCTTTCCTATTTCATTTCCTTTTAAAAGTATCCTTTGTAAAAATTGGGTCATAACTATAATAACCAAAAAAAATTATCCATTGATTTATTTACATAATTCAACTATTTTTCAAAATTACTAAAATTAGATAATTCAATGTCATAACCTACATCTATCTCACAAGAAATGATAATCAACTTCATTTCCATTCATACTAATTATTTCTAATGTTTTTCTATAACTGAATTTCTATCAACATTTACATCATCAAAATCTCATTCAAACATTATAATATTTCTATCTAAATGGGTCCACATCATCAAAATATATTTTTTTTGTATTGATCTCATATCAAGTTGATCAAAAAAATTGAAACATGAAAAAAAATATGCACAAATGACTCAAACTTTCAACAAGAACATTGAAAAACTTCTTTTGAAGCTTCATATGATACACAAAAACAATTTTTAAAGCTAACCATTCTAATGGAATAACTAAATAGAGATCTTCTTTCATTAAATTATATCAAAAAACAAGAACCATTAATTTGATATTCATATTGAAATAAATAAAATAACTTAGTTGTATATCTAATAAAAACCTGATACATCAATGCATGGTAAGGGTAAATATTAAGAGGCAACTTCTTCTACATATCGAGCTCAACCTTTGCTTCTTAATATAATTTTTTTTCCAAAAATCACTCAAATTTATTAAATAAATCTACACCACTTAACTTGTGATAAATTTAATCTTTAATTAGTCCATTAAAACATTAACTTAATTGAGTATTGTGAATACCCAATGTTAAATAATCTTTCAAAACACAATGTACCCACTTATCTCACAACACAGATACATCATATAACCACAATGATTTCTCATTTCCATATTCTTCTCTAAGGGAAACCCACTCCTAATCAAATTTATTTTCATTATATTATTGGAATATACACTTCTTAAATATTGTTAGAAAATTATATCCATATTTTATCCAATTACCTAAATTTCTAATGAAATTTTACATCAAATGCCGCATACAAATGCAGTGTCAGATTCCCACAAAAACTTTAAAAATGTATTTTTCTAATTTTGTATCCTGTGTTGGAAAATTAATGTTGTTTCAACATATCCCATGTACTTTAGGTTTTGATTAACTTCAATACCCTTCATATGTTATTGAATTTTTTAAGTGTGTTTATCAATTTTTAGCATTATTTAAGTCTTTCTTCTATTAAAACCATTAAGTTTTCAATTCTAGAAATTTTGGATGAAATTTTATTAGGTATGGAAAATTGGATATGGAAGGCATTTAGATACCTGGTGAAATGGATACATTGAGAAATCAGCTACATAAATAACCAACATGAAGGATTTTTCTATATGAAATGGATATGTCATGGAAATGGATATGTGGAAATCACCTACATCGACGAATCACTTATATAAGTAATCGACTACGTAGATCAATAAATTATATGAATTAGATACATGGATTAATAAGCATCATAATTTGGATATATAGTTAAATTGGATACATGTTTTCAAATGGATATGTAATTCAATTTATCTACATCAAATTTCACTACATGATTGAGAAGCATATGTGAAGAAAATTGGCTATGTGAAGAAGGCCTGTAAAAATTCACCTACATCAATAAATTGGCTACATGAAGAAGGCCTACAAAAATTTAGTTACATAGATAAATTGGATACATAAATAATGGATATATGGATCAATTCGGATACATGAATTTAAATCTATATAATTCAGCTATGTAGTGATCTACAATTAGAAATATCGATCTGAAACTTGGAATTTATTACTACTTGTGTACTTTCAGTGAGTTTTAATGTTATTTTTTATTAATTAAATGATAGATTACCTATTTATGGTAAAACTGATTATAATAATTGGAAAGTACCAAGAAAGGAAAATTTTATAAGGATGATTAAATATTTAGTACTATTGTCTAGGTATTTCTAAAAAATATGTGTGGTAGTTAAAACTCCAATATCATATTTTATAGATCAGATGTTGTGCAGTTTAAAATTTTTGTTTTTCCTGAATTACATGAGCTCTTGAGAATGAAATAAAAATATTAAGAAAAAAAGTTCCTAATATATCATCCAAGGACTTTATTTTAAAGCTCTGTATGCATTGTTCTATTTTACTCAAAAATAAGAAGAGGCTTCAAGATCTATAGTTATACTATATTAATCATCTTTTCAATTTTTTTAGAAAAATCTCATCAAGATTATTTTATTCTTATCATATCTCTTGAAGATTTATTCTCTTATTTTAGTAATATTTTATAGCTACGAGCTCAATCTATAAACTCTATTTATTATTTCCTTCATTATAAAGGTTACTGGTAAAATAATCTTGAAATATTGTTGTTTATAAAGCATTGTTTGATCCCAGTTGAAAGATATTTTGGTTTTAAAAAGTATTGAATACTTTCCCAAAATCATGTAGTCCCTAGAAAAAGGACGTAAAGTCCCCAAAAAAAGTATTATTCTATTGACAATCACCAAAATCATGGAGAAGAGTGTTGGTGCAGTGGACTAGGGGATTTTTGTTCCTCGGACCACTATAAATCTTTATGTCTAATCACTTTCTCTTGTGATTTTATTTTAGTTGTTTCGTGTGTTAAGAAAAGATAATAAGTTAATCATATCATTAAATTGGGTGGTTTTATAGGTTAAGAAAATTTCAAGGACTTAATTCACCCCTCCCCTCCCCCCCCCCCCCCCTCTTGATTTATAGTTTAGTCGGTTTGGGAAAAAATTGGTATTAGAGCTCATGAGATTTGAGTTCTCAACTTTCAAAGGTTGAAGTATAAAGATAATATTCAAGATGGCTTCTATGAATGGTAATAGAGAAGGTATATGGTAATATTACCTTACTTTAATGGTGAGAACTATAGTTACTGGGAGGAATAAATGGTGATCTATTTAAAGAACCTTGGTCTGAAGTTTTATCTTAAATCCATGAAGCCTTATGAAATTCCAAATACATAACTAGAAACCTAGTATGCTAACATTGAAACCATTTATGATCTAAAATCTAAAGTTATGAATGTTATAATATGTGGAATAGGTCCAAATGAGTTGAACCAAGTTTTATAATGTTAGATAGCTTATGAAATGTGCACTACTATAGTAGTTTCATATAAAGTTATATACAATGTGCAGTCTCTTATATATAATACTTCTAAGATTAATTTTGATAATTTCATAATGATGGAAGGATAAATAATTATTTAGTTAAATGGAAGACTTATTGAGGTTGTAAACAATGTTTCTACTTTAGGATCACTTGTTTCTGAACCAGGTCCCGCTTTAAAAATCCTCACAATTCTACCACCAAGATGGAGTAGAATCTTGGATGTAATTAGAAAATCTACTGAGGAAAATAATTTAAAAAAAGATAAATCTTATTGGAACTCTTATGATGTATGAGGTTGATATGGAATTTAAATATAGATATCATAGATTAGTTAATAAGAAGAATTCTACTTTCAAATTTCAATTTTAAAAGATGAAAATAAAATTAAAATGATACAAATAGATGAGTCATCTGATGAAGATATCTCAAATCATTCTACTTCAAATAGTGAAATTGCTAAATTTTCTATAAAGTTCAAGAAGATCTATAACAATAGAATAGGTTTCAAGAAACTCTTTAATATGTTTATGAAATATGATGGAAACGATAAATAGGGGAGATGTTATGGATTTAAGAAACTTGGACACATCAAACAAGATTTTCCACAGCTATAAGATAATAAAAAGCCTAAGAAAAATTATTTCAAAAAGGTTAGCTGTAAGAATAAATACAAGAAGTCCATGAAATACATGTGGAGTGATTTATAGTATTCCAGTGATGTCATATCTTCAGAATCTGAATTTGAACATTCTAATAAAAAAATCCAACATGTGTTTTATAGAACATATAGATGAGATACATTCTTATTATCCTTCTGGGCATGAATCTAAATCTGAAAAATGAAAAAAATTATTATAAAGAATTAAATGAGTATTATATCATTATGAAAACCAAATATGAATATTTTAATAAGAAACATAAAATTATTACAAATAAATTTTATGTTTTTAAAAATGAAAAATAAGACTTAAATAAACAAATTTTATATTTTAAAACTAAGCTAAAAGATTATGTTATATATTTTATTGAACATGGTAACAAGATAGAATGATTGAAAAAATAATTTAGAGACCTTAAATATTATTAAAGTTATTTTAAAAAAGGTTAAAATTTTATTAATGAAATTCTTGGAAATAATAAATCTCATAAAATTAATTTTGGTATAGGATGTCAAGGTTAAAAACCAAAGCTTTATAAAAACTATTTTTTACCTAGTTCTAAGAACAAAAATCTCTCCCAAATTATTTATTTTAACTATGGGTAATTAGGGAACTATGATCATTTTTTTAGTTTAAGAAATAATCAATTTTGTACAGAAAAATGTGCTTTTCTTTCAAAAATATTTTTAGAATTTAGTGCTAGATTTTCTAGATAGAACAAACAGATTTGGGTTCCCAAATATTTAGTTAAAAACATTTCCAGATCCAAAAGAATATGGGTACCAAAAGAAATCCTATTTGATTTTTCCATGTAGTGAAAAAGGTCAAATAGAATTAATGAAAATAGTATATGTAAAGTGGATGATCAAGGTGTGTGATTGGATATTTTTATAATTTTTACTCCTTATCAAAAATTGGCAGTGGATTTGTCAATTTTGTTGATGATGCCAAAGTAAAAAATAATGGAGTTGGACTAGTTGGTAATCCAAGATCAGTGCTCATCAAAAAAATTCAATATGAGGAAGGATTAAATAAAAAACTATTAATTATTTCAAAACATTATGATGAAGGTTATTTTATTGATTTTTCTAATAATTCTTTTTATGTTTTCAAAGAAGAAATTATTAAATTTATGGAACCTAAAATAGAGAATGTATATATTCTAAATCTTAATTATTTTAGTTGATAAAATGGGAACTTCATAAATATTGGAACAAATGAATCTTGGAATTTGGCATAGAATTATGGGACATTGTAATGTATATTCTTTGAGAAAATTCTCTACAGATAATCTATTTTCAGATTTACCTCAACGTAAATTGAACAAAAAGAAACTATGTGATGATTTCCAACTGGGCTAGCAACACGATTCATATTTTAAACAAATTAAATAGGTTTCTACTTTTAAGAACCTATATCTTATTCATATATTTTTTTTGGGACATCTAGACATTCAAGCCTAATAGTAAAATCTTCTATTTATGTGTTTGTTAATTATTTTTCAATATTTACATGGGTTTTATTTTTTAAGTGTTAAGAGTTAAGTTTATTGTGTTTTTATAAGTTCTTTCAAATTGGTTTAAAAAGTGAAAGATTCCAAAATTATTGCTTTAAGAAGTGACCATGGAGTAAAAATCTAAAACCATGAGTTCAATTCCTATTGTTCAAAACATGGTATCAAACATACTTTGTATACCCCAAGGAAACCTCAATATAATGGTTTTGTTTAAAGGAAGAATAGGACTTCACAATATATTACTAAAATAATGTTATGTGAATATAACCTACCTACTCGTTTTTGGGAAAAATATATGAATACAACATGTTATGTCATAAATAGAGTTATAATTAGACCTATTTTAAAGAAAAAACTCTATGATATATGGAATGATAGAAAGTCAAAGGTTGTATACTTTAAGGTTTTTGAATGAGAATTTTGTGTTTTAAACACTATGGATAATCTTTGTGAATTTGATCCAAAATATAATAAAGGAATATTTCGTAGATATTATACTACTTCCAAGGAATATAGAGTTTTTAAAAAAAAGATAAAATATTTTTGAATAATTAACTCATGTGAAATTTAATGAAATTTATCCTTTTGATCATAAAATGACTCAAGTTGATGAGTTAAGTGATTCTTTTAAAAACATGACACATGAACCTCTATTTGACAATAAAAAAGGATGATGATTAATAACTTGATTTTCTAGAACCAAATCCTAAAATGATGGATACCAGTGAACTAGAACATATGCTACCTAGACATTATAAAAACCTTAAGAATCATCCATTAAAAATATTTATATGAAGTTTAAATTAATATAAAAGGATTAGAAGGAGTGTAGGAAATCTTATAAAATTTTCTACCTTTTTATCTCAACTAAAACCAAAGACTATAAAGGAAGATTTAATGGATGAAAGTTGAGTTTTATCAATGTAATAATAATTAAATCATTTCAAGATGAACAGGTAAGGGAATTAGTTAATATACCTACTGATTATACTGTTATAGGAACAAAATGGCTTTTTAGAAATAAATAATATGATCATGGTGTTATGACTATGAAAAATTCTAGACTAGTAGATAAAGTGTATAACCAAGAAGAAGGTATAGATTATGAAGATACTTTTTCACCTATTTCTAGATTAAAATCCATTAGGATTCTCTTAGACTATGTATCACATATTAATTTCAAATTATATTAGATGGATGTAAAATCTTATTTCTTAAATGGTTTTTTCATGGAGGAAGTTTATGTTGAATAACCTCCTAGTTGTGAAAATCATTATTTTCCAAATTCAGTTTTTCAAACTTACCAAAGCTATTTATATCCTTAAATAAGCACCTACATCTGAGAATAAATGTTTAAGTTCTTTTCTTTTATAAAATAGATTTTTGTTAATAAAGGAATATCTGACTTAATTTAATAAAAATTAATCTTCAGATATTTTGATGGTTTGGATATTTATTGATAATGTGATTTTTGGTTCTAAAAATAAAAAATCATGTAATAAATTTTCAAAACTCATGAAAAAATAATTTAAAATGGGAATGATGGTTGAGATAAATTATTTTCTAGGATTTTATATTTATTAAAAATAAAATGGAAATTCTTTAAATCAAATAAAAAATATATTGGACTTACCTAAAAGGTTTGGACTTGAAATTGGTAATGTACATACAACTCCTATGAGTTCTAATGAAAATATTAACTTGGACGAATATGGAAAACTAGTTGATAACAACAAAGGAATAATTGGGGTTATATTTAAATTTCATGCTAGAAGACTGGATATTATATTTGTAGTATGTTTATGTGCTATATTTCTAGAAAATCCTAAGGAGTATCATTTAAAATCTACCAAAATAATTTTAAGATACTTAAAAGGAACAATTTCTCTTTCCTTACTTTTTCTAAAAAACTTTTGATTTTGAATTTTCTTCATATTATGATGCTGAATTTGGTGGTTTCATACTTGATAAGAAGAGTACTTTAGGAACTTTCCATTTTCTAGGTAAATATATGGTATCCTAATCTAGTAAAAAACTACACTTCATTGCATTATCCACTACTGAATTAGAATATATTTTTGTTGGTAGTTTTTGTGCACAAGTATTGTGGATGAAACACACCTTTATGGATTTTGTATTTTAAGGAATACTTTATTGATATATCATGCTCAAAAAGGTGATATTACTCTTGATTTTATTTTTGATGAGAATCAACTAGAAGATATTTTTAATAAGTTTCTTATGTGTGATTTTTTTTATTTTATTAAAATAGGATTTTATTTTTTTAATTTAAAAAATTTTTAGTTTATATTATTTCTTTAATTTTAAATTATGTATTATTTATTAATATTTTATTTTAGCACTTTATGGAAATTAAATTAGTCTATTATATTTTATTATTTAAATAATGTAGTTTTAGAAAATAAAATTCTTTTCTTTTAGTTTTTATTTTATTTTATTTATTTTTTGTCAGAATTGACCCAATATCCAAATCAGGTATGTAAATTTTTTTGGAATTGGGTCCATAACCTAAATACCAATCGATCTTTGACCATTTCTTCCTTATCTTACGTTTCTTCCTTCAGAAACCAAACCATCACCCTTGACCTCTCGATAATTTCTCAACCTCTAGATGACATGTATCCTATAGAAATGTCTAAGAATGTAGATGATGCAAGATTTGGTTCGTCCAAGAAAGAAAAATTAATTGGTATGGCATGAAGGGTTCTTTCTAGAAAGGTCGTCAAAATGGATTGTATGGAGACCTCCAAGATGATGTTGAAGAAGGACCTTTAGTTTCAAGGTTGGGAGTTTTTTCTGATAAAAAAATATTTTTTCCTATTTTAAGGAGAAGTAAATGAGTTTATGAGAAATTTTTAGTTTCAATTTAGTGTAATAGAGGATGTTATGTCATTAAGTGTAAATGGGAAATCTTTGTTGGTTTCATTAGTGGAGTTGGATGAGTTTATTTATTATCCCCATAAGGGGGGTTAAAATTTAGTCAGACATTGGTTTCTATGAGTTTAGTAGGTCCAAATGAAGTGTTTAAGTTCTTATCTAGAACCTTTTCTTCTGAGAAAAATCTTTTAAAGGATTTGGAAGTAGAATAGAAGTTTTATTTCAAGTTTTTTCAAATTGGTATTTCTCATAGATCTGGACAGATAGAGAAATTATTGTTTTGGGATATATTTGTATTATATATCCTGATAAATAATCTGAAGTGCAACTTTACAAGGTATATAATGATTTTTATTCATCGCTACTATAAATGAAAAGTAAAGTTGAATTATTACCCCTATGGTAGGAAGATCTCCCTAATTATAAAGAAGAATGAAGTGGATTTAAATGAGTAAGATGCCATAAAATTTCATAAGATTAATAATCTATCTAATGTTATTTTAAAAAATGTTAGATATTATTAGGACGCCAATTCAATTTATTTAAATCATGTTGGACTATAAGGTTTGGTTTAGGGGATCCATCTCAAACCTTGCTACCTAGGAATTCAGCATCTGCTGAGATGGTTCCTACTAGGGAGGTCCAAGATATGGTAACTGTTAGAGTAGAGCCTCAGTTTCCAAATATTGGTCCTATATTAGAATAATCTATTCATAACCAAGGAGACAAATTAGTTCATCAATTAAAACTAGCTGTTGAGGTAGCTATTTTAGTACCTAAGTAAATACTAGTAGAGGTTGTTCTCAGTGCTTCAGTTGCTGAAGAAAGACCTAAAGATAGAGTTGAGAATCAAAAAATAGATCTAGTTTTTCCTATATCACTTGCTGGTAAATATATAGATGGTGATGTAGTAATGGTGACTATAGATCATTCTCATACACCACCAATATCATCACCTACTCCTATGCATAAGGATGCACCTTCTGCAAGAAAAATCTTTGATATTTATGAAATGAAATCTTTTTCTACTGCTATCTTAACTGAGTTTTATAATATCATAGGAGGGTATGATGATTTGAAGAAGGATTTGACATCATATAAGGATGATATTGTAAAAATTAATGACATTTCTATTTCCAATAATGGTTTTAAAAAATTGGTTGGGATAATGGAAACCCAAACAAATTTGATCAAGAATATTCAGACGGTTTCTCCAATACAATAAGTTCTTTCTAAGATAAGTGAAAAATACCTTATCAATATGAATGATCTAGTAAAATATTTGAAAATTTCTATCCTACTAAGTCATGTTTCAATGAGTTTGGATTGTTAGTTTCACTCAAAGATACATGTTCTAAAATAATACAATGGTGCAATCTAATATGTCTCAAGTTGTTCTTGATGAGACTAAGTCCATTAGGATAGAAATGAAGGAAAATTTCAACACTTTATAAAGTGTAGTGGTAATTAAATTTGAATTTATTAAAGGGTTTTAACCAACTAACATAGTTTCTACCTTTTATCCCTCAATAACACTTGACTTTTATAATGTAATTTATTATATTCTTTGAGAGTTGAGCTATGTATCTTCTCATATTCAATGTCTTTAGTGTGATTTGGTCACACTGGTGATTTTTGTAAGAGTTTAAGAGAGATATTTATATAGAGTTAAAAGATATAGGAGAAGCTATTAGAAACTATTTTATTGTAATGAAATATCCTTAAATTAAATGGTGTGATATTAAGAATAATTTGATGGAAATTTAAAAGAAATTATGAAAGTTTATCAAAATTTATAAGGCATGATTACTTGGTCACTTAGTCCTATGACTAGAAATAATCAAAGGATAATAAATATATAGGTAAAGGTTTATGAATAATTTTAAGGCCTATACTCCTCCGAAGAGGATTCCAGTTCCTTGTTCTAACATCTTAACATTTTAAAAGAACATTATCTCTTATAGCTTACCTTTCATAGAACACCAAGCTTAAACTACTCTAAAATATTATTATTTTAATGTGACCATTATAAACTAGCCATTAAATTGGTAAGTGTGAATAATTTTAACTATATTATGAAATAAATATGATGTTCATATTCAATACAAATTTAATTATTCTTAGGAAATGAACACATAATTTTTATTAAAGTCATTTTATTCTTCAAATATATGTTTTCTTCAAGAAGAGATTTTTATTACTTTCTATGAGAAAATAAATATAATTAAAACTTTTAGAAATTTTAATGAAACATTTATAAAATTTATTTGACAAAATAAACTTCATTTTTGGACTTATAGTGTTAAAACTATCTTAAGTTAGTTTTTTGGTAATTTTCTAAAAAATGATTTTTGGGTTAAAAAGTAAAAATACTCTTTTTACAAAATATCATAACTCTTATAAAATAATTATTATATAATCATGATTTCAAATTTATTAACCCTTAATATTGATCAAAATTTATTTATGGAATGAAAATATACATAAGGTGTTACACTTAGAAACATATGCTTTGTAATTTTGAAAACCAAGATTTTAACCTTAAAAAACTATTTTTACGAGTTATATGTATAACATATTTAGACAGGCTTTTATCACTTTTATAAATTAAATCAAGTAAAATTGATTACATGTTTGAAATAAAGAGGTCCAAATTATTTTTTAAGGTCATTTTTATTTTTAGTTATAAAAAATTTATCATGGTAAAAAAAAAGATTTACCGCAGTATAGGTAAAATAATATAGTGGGTTAAAGTTAAATGGTAAAAGATTAAAAAACCTAAAACTACAAAATTAAATGGTTTTTTGATGTGTTTATAGACCTTATACATCCCTTTAAACATTAATTATCAACCAAATTCATTTTAATTAATTACAACCAAATGTGGTTGGATTTAAATATAAAATAATCATTGTTTAATCACTTAAAACCACCTCTCCTCAAGTATAAATACTACCCCTCACCACCCCATTTCCCCTTAAAATCCTTAAAGCGATTAAAATATTTGAAAAACCCTTTCCTACCCACTATTCCCACATACAAGTACTTCTAGTCTCATATAATGACCAATTATAAATTTTTTAAGGGGCCCTTTAAGGAGGTGATATTCAAGTGGTAACTTTCTCAAACAACATCTCTTGATTTATTTTCTTATTATAATTTCTCTTAAAATCATTCATCCATAAAATAATAATAAATAAAATATAATTTATATACTATAATTTTATATTTATAATTTAATATATTTTATCCACCCCTTTTCTTATCTCATCTTATTCAATTAAACGAAATCATTGTCCAAATTATGGCAGTTAATCATCTCTATGAATAATGATTTTGTTCGTTTTCTATTACTACCTTAAAGGATGGTCATAAAATTATTATTATGGTTAAATAAGATTTTAATAGGTATTTTATAACTTTTTCATGTTTTATGACTAATATATATAAATAATATTAAATATAACATAACTAATTTGTGACGGTCAAAAAAACCTTCAAAATAAACTAAACATTTATCATTAATGTTTTACCAAATGAATCGTCTTCATGTCAGAAAAAATGATATATGAGACTATTTAAGATTCTATAAGTTCATTAATACCATTTCATTTCACTTTTACTATTTTATTTCTATTTTTTAAGAACATATATAATTATACATAAGTGAACCGAACCTCAAACCATGAAATGAACTCTCCTAGAATAATGAAACTGATCATTATAACTCATTTAAATGGCCAAAATGAACTTAATAAAATTATAATAAATAAAATATAGATGTAAAATGTTCTAAATTAAGTAATTAATGAATCTAATTTGATTATAAAGGATATTAAGTTCAAGTTTAGAATACTTTTGGGCCTAAAGTAAGGGATTTTTTATCTCAATTTACATTCATTGGGTTAAACTTATACTTCATTGATTATTTAATGCTAGAATTATGTTTGAAATGAATTTTTATTATCTTATGTTGTATTTTAACTTATTTTATGTGTATTTATAGTTGATACACATAATCTATTCATTTTATTAATACTCATTTTAATGATATAATCTTTATAAGGGACTTCGTCTCAATTTTCTTTCATTGAGGTGTATTTTGATTTTATGCACCTAAAATCTTTTATAAGGTGTATATAACTCCCCTTTGACATGTTATATTTGGAATTTATTTATTCTAGTGATATTTAATGTTTTTTTAAATGTTATTCTTTCATGGGGAATACAATTCAACTGATTACAAAGTGATAAGGGTTTATTTCACAATCTCGTTTAGGATTTTTTATGTTTAAGTCTCCACTGAGGAATATTTATCTTCCATGTACATGTGTTTTAAAAAAATCAAAATGTTTTTTACTATTATCCTAAAATTATTTAAAATCATTTTTACCAATGTTTTAACTTTTTAAAAAAATGTTTTGAAAGGAATATTTTTTTTCTTTTTCTAAATGGGATATATTGTGAATTTTCTAACAAAAATACAAAAGGAATGTTTTTTAACTTATACGACATGAGAAAATTTTCCTATCATCATGATGCCTTAATTATTTGAATCTTAATTTAAAATTGTACAATTTTATTTTCAAAGAAAATGTTTTCTTTTATAATTGCACAACATTTTCAAAATAAGTGGTCTTGAAAGTGAATAAGGGTATTTTCTAACATAAATTTTTCAATGATCTCATTTAAATTATTTTCATCTATTTAAAAATCCTTAATTTAATTTTATGCTTCATTGAGTTTGATCTCTTATGATACCATCTCTCATGTTTTATTAAATGTTTTATGATCAATTTGACAGGTGATGTGCTATTTTGATACCATTCACTATATTACTCTGGATGGTTTGTGATTATGTTTATTGATTGGGAAAATTATTAACATTTCATATGCTAGATTCAATAAAAATATTTATGTTGACTATGTTTCACTCCTTTCATATGATAAATAAATTGGACTTAGTAAGTGATGGGTGGGTCCAACTATATCCCCTCAATGTATCAGTGGGTCACATGAGACAAACTAGATTGGGTTTTAATCAAAGTCTTACCCATTTATTAGATTCTTGGTATAAAGCCTTGATGGTATTATATTCTTGTCATGAAGCCTCGATAGGGTGTTTTAAGTGTCTGATATTATGTATTCCATCATTATGAGATTAGTAATTGATTTCCATTTGATTGTTTATATAGTAGAATATCCATGGTTAAGTATTCACAATCATGTTATTATTTATATAGAATTGTTTGATCATATTTTATTTCTTCCATATTATGCTCAATTTATTGATTAAATGACATGTGTTTCAATTATTTACCTTTCTATATGTTTTATTATTATTTATGATACATTTCATTATACTCTTACCTCTAATGAGCATCTGAGCTCACCCATTTATTATGTTTTATTTTTTTTACAGGATGAAAAGAATTTTATTATGATTGATATGTAGGGTTAAACTATGAAAATAATGGTATTCTCAAAAAAAATGTTGTAATTTGTGTTTTCAAATGTAATTTGGGAAGCATATGTGTATATAGTTTACCATTAATAATAAACTATTAGGTTCTTTAGGATTATATTCCGTGTATATTTTTCCAATGTAATAAAATAACCATCAGATCTGGGCTACTAGGTTCAGAGTTTTATAGTTGGTATCAGAGCAAGTTTAGTCGAAACCTTGGGAACTATATTTATAAAAACATATATTAGGAAACATAACCATATGAATGACATTAAGGATAAGTCTAAGTATAGGATATCATTCTATAGATATGTTAATGACCATGTATAACCTAGGTTAAACATAAATACTCATAGATTGAGAATAAAATGGCATTATTTAGATATTCTTTGAATGATATTAGTTCACTCTAATTAGTGTAATTTGATGCTTGCACTTTTCTTTTTGGTTTTATTCAATGGTGGGAACCAGAGGGAACTGGGTTAACATTGAATGTAATAGACAATGTGTGGTTGAGAAACCAAATGGGATGAATACTAGAGTAAAGGATATTATGTTTATGCCTAATCAATTATCATGATATATGATTAAAAAACATGCACCTTCACCAAATCTCAGACTCACCAAAAAAGAGAAGGATAGAGTTCTCTAATATCTTAGGTGGTGGAGAACACGGATAAAAGAAGATTAAAATTTTTATATGTTGAGAATGTGAGAAGAAACACCAAATAGAATGACATATAGGAACATAAATATGTTTTGGGAGTGGAAATAAGGATATAAAGTAAGTAATTTATGAGGAAAAATGGAAAGTTTTAAATAATAGTCTCCCTAAGGTATTATTGATGGTTGAATGTTTTATATTTTAAAAGTATTAGCATTATGAAAATATATGTCATATGGGTAAACTCATGAATAGAATCAGTAAGTTTATATGAGTAATAGTTATACTATTTATGATGATGATGAGCCAAAAAAATGGCATATAAAAGGAATGAGGAATAAGATGATGAAGTATAGTTTATGGTTTAAGAATGAAGTAAAATGATTAAGTTATTATGTATTTGGATTCAAGAATTATGTTGTAAAATTATCAATGATATTTCGGATTTAATAATAAAGATATATATAAGTATTGAATTGTATTACTTCTTCTTTAAGGATTTGGAATCATGTGATGAATAGTACTGGTAACCAAGAGAAGCGTTTTTGTTGCAAGTTTATATTTTGGAAAACACATGATTTAGGGAAGATAACCTTAAATATGTTTGTAATGTTGAGATAATAGTGAAAAAGGGATTTTTATGGGATATTATTGGTGACCATAGTTATTGATTTGATGGTATATGTTATCTTCTCAAGATTTACTACATGATTGGATTTAATAAATATATTCGACAATCTGAGATTTTATTTTTGGAAGCATGCATGTTTTCATTAATATTTTATAGTGATAAAGTTATTAATATGTTTGGAATATAACAATTAAGATATAATTTATATTATTTGAGAGATTAATATGTTAATTTTGAAGATTTAGTAACCTTATTTCTAATGTTTTTGGATCTTGATCTTTTAGAAGGGTCATAAGGTTAACCATTTATGAAATGGTTTAAGTTAAACTTTAGATGAGGTTTTAAATATTAATGTGTTTATATATATTGGATAACTTGTGCCAACCATTTTGGTTTTGGAAAATTTATTGAGATAAACAGAACAAATTTTTTCACTTTATAGATCTTACAATCTATTAAAGTAAATTTTAGTAATTTAGGTATAAAAATTTTATTTTTGGATATTCATTTCTTAGAATATTGGATGACAATATTATGGAATTTGTCACTGGATTACCAAATAATCTAAGTAAGAATAATGAAATTTGGGTTATTATAGGTTTGGGAATGCAAAATGAAACATATGAGATAAAATTTAAGGTTATTTTTGAAAAAATTTAATGATTATATTAATATATTTTTAGAAAAAGGACAACCCATAGGTTAGGAAACAACCTGTTGCATCTGGAAAGGCTATAAGGATTGAACCCATAGCCAAAGGGAAACAAGGGTGAATTACCTACCATTTTCCTATGTAATGTCCTGGTTAGTATAAAATAGTTTTATTTATTTAAATGGTATTATATATAAAATATAATTTCATTTTTGGAAACCCTATATGATTAATATAAATCTAATATTTTGTAATTTTAATTGAGGAATAAAGGTTGAATTGTCTTTTCGATAAAAAGATGAGTTTATGGTGGAAATATTTTAATGGATGAAAATATACATATCAAGTATTCATATTTCCATATGTTATTACTTTAGGAAGTAAAATTATTCCTAAACTATAGGAAAAGGATTTTGGAACAAAAACATTATTCGTTTAATTTTCTTACAGAGAAATAAATGGACTTTTAACCCGTCATAGATTTATGGTTTTGTGATAAAAAAAACTTTTTAATGACTGTGTTATCTATCACTCTCCATCAAAAATTTATAGTTATATTTCTTTTTTATTTCTGTGTTTTCACTTCCCATTAATTTTCTCTTATACAGAAGCTTATTTTTTGTGGTGACCTTTACGTTTTCCTTTCCCTCTTTTTAAGAGGATGTTTTATGAATATTTTTTATGATATGAGATTTTTACAAGGGTATTTTAAAATTTCAAATCCCTATTTACCAATAATAAGTTTAAATTTCAAGGATCAATTTATTTAAAAAGGGGATAATGTAAGACCCTAATATTTTAAAAGAACACTATGTTCGGTAGCTTATATTGCACAGAACACTAAGCTTAAACAACTCAAAAATATTATTATTTTAACATGAAATTTATAAAATAACTATTAAATTAGTAGGTGTAAATAATATTAACTATATTATGAAATAAATATTAATTTCATATTCAATAAAATTTTAATTATTCTAAGTAAATGAACATATAATTTTTAGTAAAGTAATTTTATTCTTCAAATATATGTTTTCTTCAAAAAAAATTTATATTTATTTATATGAGAAAATAAATATAATTAATTCTTGAAACTTTTATAAAATTTATTTTACAAACTAAAATTAATTTTTAGACTTATCGCATCAAAATTATCTTACACTGATTTTCTTAGGATTTTCTAAAAAAGTTGATTTTTGGGTTAAAAGTGAAAATAATTTTTTATGAAATATCATAACTCTTATAAAATAATTATTATATGGTCATGATATAAAATTTATTAAAATTTATTCTTGATCAAAATTTATTTATGGAATGAAATAATACATAAGGTGTTGCATTTATAAATACATGCTATGTAATTTTGAAAATTGCGAGTTTAACCTTAAAAACAGTTTTTATGAGTTATACACATAACATATTTAGAATTGATTATTATCACTTTTATAATTAAATAAAGTAAAATGGATTCCAAATTTTCAATTAGGAGGTCTAAATTAGGTTATAATGACATCTTCATTTTTAATCATAAACAAGTTACCATGGTAAAAAAATTACCACAGTATCAATAAAATAATACAACAGGTTAAAATGAAAAGGTAAAAGATTAAAATACCTAAAAATATAACATTAAATGGGTGTTTTATGTGTTGATTGAAATTAAACTTACCTTAAAACATTAATTATCAACCTAATTCATTGTAATTAATTTCAACCAAATGTGGTTATCTTTAAATCTAAAATAATCATTATTTAATCACTTAAAACCACCCCTCTTCAAGTATAAATATGACCACTCACCACCCCCTTTATCCTAAAAAGCCTTGAATTTCGTAAAATAACTACCAAAACCTCTTCTTCTCACTCTCACCATGTCTAATTATTTCTGGTCTCACCCAAATATTAATTCCAAGTTTCTTAAGGGATCCTTCAAGGAGATGATATTCAAGGGGTAACTTTCTCAAACAACCTCTCTTAATTTCTTTTCTTGTTCTACCTTCTATTCACCTAATTCATCAATAAAAAAATAATAACTCTAGTATAATTTATATACTTTAATGTTATATTTCTAATCTAATATCTTTCATTCACCCCTTTCCTTATCTCCTCTTATTCAATGAAATGAAACCATTGTCCAAATTATGGCAGTTAACCATCTCCGTGGATAATGATTTTGTTTGTTTTCCATTACCACCATTAAGGATGATCATAAAAGTGTTATTCTAGTTAAATCAGAATTTAAAAGGTATATTATAACTTATTTCATGTTATAGAACTAATATATATATATAATATTAAATAAAACGAAATTAGTTCATGATGGTTGGAAAACCCACCAAAATAAACTAATGATTTATCATTAACGTTTTATCAAATGAATCATCCTAATGTCAGAAAAAAAAATGATATATCTGACCATTTAAACTTATGGATATTCATGAATACCATTTAATTTTTCTTCAGTTTTTTTATTTCCATCTTACAAGAACACCCATAGTTATACACAAGTGAAGCGACCATGAAACCATGAAACAAATGCTCCCGAAATAAAAAAAATTGATGTTTATAATTCATCCAAATAGACATAAAAGAACTTAATAAAATTAAAATAAATCAAAAATATATGTAAAATTATATTAATTAATTTATTAATGGATCTAATTTTATTATATAGTACATTAAGTACAAGTACAGAACACTTTTGGACCTAATGTAAGGGATTTCTTCACTCAACTTTCATTCATTAGGTTAAACTTAAACTACCTTGATTATATCATGATAAGATTATGTTTTCAATGAATTTTTATTATATTATTTTGTATTTACACTTTTTTTATGTGTATTTATAGTGGATAAACATAATCTATTCATTTGATTAATTCTCACTTCAATTATATGATCTTAGTAAGGGACTTTGTCCGAATTTTATTTTGTTGAGGCGTATTTTGATGTCATGCACCTATAATATTTTAAAATGTGTATATAACATACCTTAAACATTTTATATCATGAATTTATTTATTATTATTATATTTTAAGTTTTTTTTAAATTTTATTCTTTCATGGGTAATACGATTCAACTGATTACAAAGTGATAAGGTTTATTTCACAATCTCATTTAGTATTGTTTATGTTTAAGTCTCTATTTGGGAATATTTATCATCCACTTCCATGTGTTCTAAAAAAATTAATATTCTCCTAAAATTATTTAAAATCATTTTTACCCATGTTTGACCTTTTTAAAAAATGTTTTGAAAGGAATATTTTTGTCATTTTTTAAATGAGGTACTTTGTGACTTTTCTAAAAAAATACGGAAGGAATTTTTTAAACTTATACAGAATGATCATATTTTACCATCTTTATGATGGATAAATTATTTGAAGATTCCTTTAAAATTTTAAAAGGTTATTTTCAAATAAAATGTTTTATTTTTTAAATGTGAAGCATTTTAAAAAAATGATTTTAAAAGTGAATAAGGGTATTTTCCTTAAGAATTTTTCAATTATCTAATTTAATGTATTTTCATCTATGTCAACATAATTTGTTAAATATTAGGCTTCATTGAGGTTGATATATTATGATATTATCTCCCATATTTTATTAAATGGTTTCGGATCAGTTTGGATGGTGATGTTATATTTTGATACTATTCACCATATAACTATGGATGGTTTATGATTATATGTGTTGATTGAAAATATTATTAGAATTTCATATTATGTATTTAATATGAATATTTATGTTGATTATGTTTCAACCCTTTCATATGTGGAATGCATTAGACTAATTAATTGATGGGCGGGACCTACTATAGCTCCTTGATGTATCGGTAGGTATAATGAGACAAACTATATTAGGTTTTGGCCAAGGCCTTACCCATTTATTAGATTCATGGCATAAAGCCTTAATGATATTAGATTCTTTGAACAAATCCTTGATGGTTAGTTTTAGATGTTCGGCAATATGCATTCCATCATTATGAGATTAGTTATTTATTTTCATGTTATTATTCAATTAGTATAATATACATGGTTAATTTTTCAAGCTCATTTGATTATTTAAATAAAATTATTTGATCATATTTTATTATTTCCATAATATGCTCAAGTTATTGATTAAATTTCATGTGTTTAATTTAGTTACATTTCTATATTGTTTTTGCTTATTTATCATAGATTTCGTTGTATGTTTTCCCTTACTTAACATATGATCATACCCCATAATTATTTTTTATTTTTCCCCATGATGTCAATAAGTTTATTATTATTAATATGCAGGGTTAATATAGGAGAATAATGGTTTTCTCGAAAAACAATTATGTTGTAATTTCTGTTTTCAAATATAATTTAGGAATAATGTATGTATCTAGTTTACCAAGTCTGTTAAACTATTTGGTCTTTGAGATGTGATTCCTTATATCTTTTTACAATATAATAAATTAACCACCATCTCTGGGATATTGGGGTTGGTGTGTTACACTCATAGTCTTTGGAGACCTCTATAACTCTAGTTACTACTACAAGGAAATATGTTGTTGTATATAAGCCTCTCAGGTTATCTCCTTCAGTACAACTTGATCCTACTATATCTACATAATTTTTACCTTTTTCTTAGGATTCATGTTTAACTAAGGTGAAACTATAAGAATAATTATATACTGAATCAACCTTATTACTAGATAAAATATATTTGTGTGTGTGTATGCTTTTTATTTTCTAAGGGGGAGAATAAATTTCATCCTTTTTTCACAAAATACCTTTAGAGGTACCATAAAAAAGGTTAATGTTGTTTATGATCCAGATAGAATTTATAAGAAAGAGAAATCCAAGGTGGATGTAGCCTTAGTTTCTAAGAAATCTAGGTAAGTAACTTAATCCTAATACCCTCCAAATAATTTAGACTTTATAGATGCATGATCCTATGATTTCAATGTAGATGAAGGTATGGTTTAAAGAATTATTAGATAGCCTACTTAGAATTCAAGATATAGATCGGTTATAGGCTCTAAAGACCGAGTCATCATAGATATAGGAAAGTCTTGTTGTCACCTGCAATAGATCCTCATACTACCACTATAACCTATCATACATTTAAGTTACCTCCACCCAAACCACCTTCTCAGTTTGACCCTATCCATAATCCCAAGTCTTTTGATTACTATTTTGTATATGTATTTTTTTGGATGTTGATTGGATGTAATTTTGTCCATGTTTATATTCAATTAAATAATTCTTTTCCCATTTCTTATGTTTTTCTTAGATATTTTTTTCATTTAAATTTTTTTTAATATTTTTTTAATATCTTTATCTTGATTAATGAATACCATTCCTTCCATAATTTCACATTAAGTTTTAGCACTAACCATAATCAATTCAAACTTGTAAGTGCTAAATTAAAAGTGTTTTTATTATTTTATTCCCTTCTTTTTTAATGATATAAAAAGGTGGGAAGTTGGAGAAGATAATACTATGTTTAATCAAAAGGGATAAATGTTTAATTAAGTGTAATAAGAAAAGGATAAACACTATATTTTCAAAATGATATGTGTATTCTTTATTTTTTAGTAAAATTATATAACAACCTTTTAAAACCTTTTGTTTAATGTCTTATGGGTTTTTTGATGATCAAAAGGGGGATATTGTTTGACTAATAATATTTTCTAAATATATTCCATGTAACTTAGGTTTTTTTATCTCAAATACCATTCATATATTACTGAAGTTTTTTTAATTTTTTTCATATGGTTTTATCATTATTTAAGTCATTTTTCTCTTAAAACCTTCTATAATTATAGAAATTTTGGCTAAAATTTACCTAAGTATAGAAAATTGGATATATGAGGCATTTGGATACATAGTAAATGGTTTTGTCATGAAATTGGAAACATCAATCACCAAGGTGAAGGATTAACCTACGTGAAATGAATACCTCGCAAAAAACGGCTACATGGAAATTGCTTACACTGATGAATCGCCTACGTGATAAATTGGTTATATAGATTAATCAGGTACATGAATCAATTATGTGGAGTAATCAGCTAAATAATTTGGTTACATGGTGAAATTGGCTATGTGGTTCCAAATGGATATGTAATTCAATTCAGAAAAGTAAAAGTTGGCTACATGATCAATAAGCATGCGTAAAGAAAATTGATTATGTGAAGAAGGCCTATGAAAATTTAACTATGTAGATAAATCAACTATATTAATAAGTCCTATGTAAATTTGAATATGTGGATAAATTGGCTATGTTGAGAATATCTATGTGAATCAATTCAGATATATGAATTCAAATCTATAGAATTTGGTTATATGGTGATCTGAAATCAGATATGTCTATCTAAAACCTGGTATTTATTATCATTGGTGTACTTTCAGTGAGTTTTAATGTTTTCATGCACTCATTAAATGGTGGATTACCACTTTATGTTAAAATAGATTATAATAAGAGTAAAATATTAAACAAGGAAAAAAGTACAATGAGAATTTAATGTTCAACACTATTTCTAAGGTATCTCTAAAAAAAGGACGTGTGGTTTTTAAAACTCTAATCATGGATTTTATGGATCATGTGTTGTGTAATTTAAAAGTTAATGTTTTCATTCATTTCATGATCTCTCAAGCTTGAAAAGGAAAATATTGAGAAGAATATAAGTTCCTTCTTTATCATCCAAGAACTCACTTTTGAATCAATATATGTGCTACTCTTTTTTACTCAAAATCAAGATGAAAATTCAATAATTATAGTTGTGTTATATTGATCATATTTTATATTATTTCAGAAGACTCACATCATGATACTTTTATTATCATAATTTATCTTATAGATTTCTTCTCTTTTGTTAGTTGTATTTTACAACTATAAACTCAATCTGTAAACTCTCTATTTGTTATTTCTTTCATTGTAAAGGTTCTTGATAAAAGAACCTTGAAAGGTTGTTTTTTGTAAAGACTTACTAGATCCCAATTGAAATCTTGTGTTTTTGTACCAAGTGTCGACTATTTACACTCAATCATATAGTCCCTGACAAAAGGACTAGGAGTCCCCAGTAAAAGGATCAATCTATTGAAAATCACCAAACTCATAGAGAAGAGTGTTGGTGGAGTGGACTAAGGGATATATTTTCCCATAACAATTATAAATCTTTTTTCTGATTTATTTTTTGCGTTATTTTATTTCTATTGTTGCATGTATTAATAAAATATCAGAAGTTAAGCATATCCTTAAAGAGGGTGGTTTTCTAAGTCAATAAAATTTCAAGAACTCAATTCACCCCCCCCCCCCCCTCTCTTGATTCATAGTTCAGTTAGTCTAGGACAACATCCTAATAACTAAATATTGTTTGAGTTCACTTCATGTGATGTACCTATAAAAAATTTTGAATCAACCAAGAAAAATAACTCACAATTTTGTCCCAAAAACAAAAATATCTCAATGATGATTGAAGCCAAAAAACATACCTAAGGGACTATACTTTTTATTAATGATGAAATTAGTTTCAAAAAACAATAATATCTCCAAATAACTCAAAATCTATATTCATTTTTAGATCATCCTAGAAAATATTTGTAATTTTCTCAGTTGAGACTAATTGTGTAGTATAAACAAATGATGGATTATTTGAATTTGTCTTTCCAAGTACTCTAGCATGCAACATGAATTATCATGAACTAATTACTTTTCCCATTCAGATCATAAAAAATTCAATTTATCCATATGTGTTCACTCAATAACATCTCTACCCCTGCAATAGTTATCGCTAAGGAAAAAGTAATCATTTGGTATAATACCAGCTAAATAATTCACATCTAACTCAAAAATTTGTGCTTATGTTGTTTTTATTTGGGACTTCATAATATTAATTAATTCAATATTGTTCAAGGTATTATTATTCCCTTCAAAAAATAAATTACATGAATATATCCCACAACAGAAAAAACAAACCCCTAATTGAGAAAGGCAACTTGTGTGTGTCTCAACATAAAGAAATTTCACCATGCTATCACATTTGTCAAACTTATTATGACCTTATTTACTACTTGAATAAAGACATTATTTGATGATTTATTTATACTTTCCCCTTTTATTCGAGTATTGTTGGTGTACACTAAACTCTTTTAGTTCCCCATATGTAAAATAGAAACATTATGCATTCTCAAGTGATTTGAAATTTATCCTTGCAATGAGTTTAATAAATTATGATTCAACATCAAAATCATCATAATTGGAACAACTAGAAACATAGAAACTTTAATTCAATTAAAGTACAATAAATTCAAGTTAGATGTGAAAGTTTTAGTAGAAGTTACACTAGACGTTTTAGTGGAAGTTTTGATGAAAGTTCTAGTGCAAGTTCTAGTAAAATTTATACTGAAACTTCCACATAAACTTCTACTATGACTTTCAATGGAGAATCCAATGAATGTTTCAGAATACAAAAAAAATATATATTTATAAAGATAAAAATTATATTAATAAAAAATATATTTTAATAAATATATTTATAATAAATGAAATTATATAAAATATGTATTATATTTGTTACATGAATTTCATAAATATAATATAATTTTCCATATAAAAAATTATATGCTATATGAATAAAAATTTAAATAAAATTTATATATTTAAGAAAATAAATATTCATAAATATTAAAAATAGAAATATTTTTATGAAATTATAACTAAAACTAAATTTATATTAAATGAAATTATAAAATATATTTAATATATTTTTTACAAAATCATTATAAATAAAAATTATTAATCCATTAAGTGAAACATTCAATAGAAGTTATACAAGATGTTTCGGTGAAAGTTTCACTAGATGTTTCGGTGGAAGTTCCAGTGAAAATTATGGTGTGGGTTCCAGTCAAAGTTTTATTGAAAGTTCAATGGAAACTTTTACTAAAACATCCATGGAAACTTCCACTAAAATTTTTAGAATACAAAAATATATATATTTATAAAACTAAAAAATATATAGATAAAAAAATATATTTTAATAAATATATTTATAATAAATACAATTATTTAAAATATGTATTATATTTGTTACATAATTTTTATAAATATATTATAATTTACCATATAAAAATGTATACACAATATGAATAAAAAGGTAAATAAAACTTATATATTTAGAAAAATAAATATTTATAAATATAAAAAAACAAAAATATGTTTATGAAGTTATAAATAAAACTATGTTTATAATAAATACACTTATAAAATATATTTTTTATATTTTTTATTAAATCTTTATAAATAAAAATTATAAATCCATTTAGTAAAACTTTTAGTGGATGTTACATGGGAAGTTTCAGTGGAATTACCAGTGAAAGTTTTGATCCAAGTTCCAATCAAAGTTTCTCTGAAACTTCTAAGGAAACATCCAATAGAACTTCCACTAAAACTTCAACTCAAAGTTTCAGAATACAACAATAAGTATATATTTATAAAGCTAAAAATTTTATTAATAAAAAAATTATTTTAATAACTATATTTATAATAAATTCAATTATATAAAATATATATTTTATTTATTACATAATTTTTATAAATATAATATAATTTACTATATAAAAAATCATATAATATATGAATAAAAATATAAATAAAATTTATATATTTAGGAAAATAAATATTTATAAATATAAAAAAAATATTTTTATCAAAATTTTAACTGAAACTAAATTTATAATAAATTAACTTATAAAAAATATTCAATATATTTTAAAAAAATATTTATAAATAAAAATTATAAATCCATTATGTGAAACTTTCGGTGGAAGTTACACTAAAACTTGTAGTCAAAGTTTGAGTGAAAGTTCTTGTGCAAGTTTCAATCGAAGTTCCACATAAACTTCCTATCATGACCCATCATAATGGGACCTATGTTGTGAATCCCTATTCCCACCTCTAATATGATAGTGGATAGAGACTAGCATTGAGTAGGTATATCACTTACATGGGAGGCCTTAGCCTAAGTATATGTACACATGCACACATCTCCAAGCCTATAAAATGCTGAAATATAAAAATAATTGAACAATCATGCATGTATATATCTAAATCCCAAAACCAGAGTATGATAGAAAGTTTAGGGAAGTAAACAATGATAAATAAAATCCCACCACAAAGAGTCTGAAAATATGTACAACTTGAAAGTGAACTGGGGAATGTTGTCAAGATACCTCTGGAACACACCTCGGTCTGTTTGATCTCACTAAGCATTGTCTGGTCCTGGTCTATCTAGTACTTTTTCAAAAGGTTGATCATCTGTATATGACATGACACATGAGGGAAAATCCCATATAGGGGTGAGTATAATAATACTCAGTAGGACACCTCAAAACCACAAATCATACAACAAAGGAATAACAGTTAGGTATACACAGGTATATGCATACAATGTATATAATAAGAATATCCAAATATACTCAACAAAGACACACCATCTAAAGGTAATTAAAAACCATAATTTCAACCTAGGATTCCATCTCTAAGGTTCCACAAATCACTCATCTGGGAGAACACACTCCACAAGTATGTTTCCACTGATTACGTCTATTTAAGAGGTATAGTGCTCATTGGGTCTTGACATAGGAAGTACACAGTAAAAGTCTAAAAAGATATGATACACATATGAGGATCACACCCAAGGATATGTAGTATACCAACAACTCAATCTAGATTAACCCTCTAAGTATAGGATTAGCGCCCACATAGTTTTGGTCATGATGATACCAAGAACTCCACCTAGGAAACAAATATGAATAGAGTATCTCACTCTGGTCCTCATAGAAGGATTCCAACAACTATATTCAAGAAGTCATGCTGAAGGTATTATTTCCCTATGTGTAGGAGGAAATTCCATACTAACCCTCAGGGGATGGATATAGGGAACACACCCTAACAAAACTTGTCCAAGATACATGGGACAAGGGATCCAATCCAATATCAAGGGAGTATACAACATGTAGTGGGGGTATGCATCATGTCCCTTTGACCTTGGGTCCTGCCTGTGTAAAATAGACCATGTACATATAACAGTACATGGAATGTGGCTGCTAGTGTACTTTTCCCATGTACCAGTACACAGGTATTCCCATGTACAGCATGCCAAGTTGTGTCCATGAGGGAGTACACGGTGTGGTCATGCTCGTGCACTCTAGCCTATGTTCGTGTACCCTCTGAGGTACACGTCGATCCACTAGGGAGATATCACAGACCGTGTGACATGTTCACATGTCATGTGATACTTATCTCTATCCTAGAACCCTAGATACCACTAGGAGGGCCCCACACATCGTGTAATCTTGGATTACACTATTTTTGGTTTGGGTTTTTCCATAAACCCTGGTTCTTTCTTCTGTGTGCGCTCATAGAACCTCCACCTATAAATATGGATTCAAACTCACTGAAAATCATGGATCTATTACAACTGAGCCTTTCCATGGTTGTTCTCTAGAATATGGGCTTTTAATTATTTTGTAAAACTAATTTTGTTATCCTGTCACTAATCACATGCCCTGTTCAAATTAGGGGTTTCCAATATGGCATGATCTGTTAGCCAGGACCACCATCACACCTCTTTCACATCATGTTAATCCCAGATCTATGATTTTTATTCGTTTTGAAAATAAATTGGTTTGAAACATTCAAATTTATAAAATATTTTGAATCATGTTCCAAACAAAGAATTCTCATGATGAATGAAGAAAAGGGGGAGAAATGAACAACCACGACATGAGGAATGAACCCTGACCAGTGTTCATGTTGGCCTCAATATATTCCCATTATAATGATAGTAAATAATCAGATAATCACAAATAAATGCTCCCAATAAAATATCCACAATAATCTCATCCCACAAAATGATCGATCTAAAAATCAATTTATTGGTAAATTGATTCGCGTTCATCATAGAAATCAAAATAGGGAAATAAAATTAAAATCAAAAAATTTATTACATCAATATGGATCAATATTTGATGAAGAATGATTTAGAATCATCATCATTGGAAAGATCTCTAAATCCAATTACACAATGATCACCGATCTTCGATCCGGTTAATTTTCTACTGAGAGAGATCCTCCAACTCTATCTCTAAGGGTTCTCCAATGGCTCTAAGATTATGTGGATAACCTAGTAATTCCATCATAATAGTCTAATTAAAGACACTTCAATCTCTAAAACAAATAAATAAATAATAAAATAATTTAATTAATTATTTTATTCATTTAATTCATGTTATGACTTTTCAACAAACGCGTTACACTGATAAAGGTTATGTCTCGCCTTGGGTAAAACCCATGTTCTCCTAGATGATTTGTACCTTCTTGGTAGTTGGTCTCACCAACTCTAGGCTCATAAGTGTTGACTCTCCTATGTTACTCCATCAAAGTGATGACCTGAAGGGTCACCCATAATGGTGTCATACTGATGGTGGAATGGTAGTTTTTGTTGAATGAAAACTCCACCATTGGTAGTTTATCCTCCCTACTATGGCCAAAGTCCAACATGCATTCTCATAGCATGTACTCCAGAACCTAAATGGTCCGCTCAGTCTGGCCATCATTCTGGGGGTGAAACATTGTGCTCAAGCATAATTGGGTCCTAAATGCCTCCTATAATCCCTTCTATAACTGAGATGTGAATTGAGCATCATGGTTAGAAATTATAGTTTATGGAACTTCATGGTGTTGTATTATCTTCTGCACATAGAGGAATCTCAACCTCTTTACTGGACTTTTCTCATGAATAGCTAGGAAGTGGGCCAACTTGATGAGTTAGTATATAATCACCCAAATAGAATCATAACCATTGGATGTACATGGTAAAATAGTCATAAAGTACATGGATATTCCATCCCACTTCAACTCTATCACCTAAAGAGGTTGAGCTAAACCTGCTAGAACTTTGTGTTCAGCCTTCACTTACTGACAAATAAGGCATCGAGAGATAAACTCTACAACTCTCTTCTTCATCCATGTCCACAAAAACTAAAGTCAAATGTCATGGTATAACTTTTTCAAACCTGAATGTACCTACAAAGGAGATATATAAAAATATCTCAGAAAATCCTCCCACAACATCACTAGCACTATCATGCATCCTTTGAAAAAAATGGCATGCTCCCCGCCTTCAGAAAATCTATCAAGAACATGTCCAGTGGATATCCGTGTACGTAGAGTCTCACAGTCAGTATCCCAAAATTGTTCCTCCCTAACTCACATCAAGAGAATAGGTGTAACAACCATTGACTATAGGTAAGTTTCTTCATCTCCATGTAAAAAATATAACTACAATGAGGCCAACTACTCTTATTCCTCTTTCAGCAACTACAAAAAATATCTCATGTTTATAGAATCTGTTACCACGTTCTCGATATTAGGAGTATAGAAAATCTCAAAGTCATAATCCTGGAGGAACTCTATCCATCACCTATGTCTCAAGTTAATATCCTTCTAGGCGAAGATATACTTGAGACTCTTGTGATAAAAAAAGATGATAAATTTCTTACCCATCAGGTAGTTTCGCTACATTTTTAGTGTGAAAACTACTGATTTTAACTTAAGATCATGGGTCATATAGTTCTACCCGTGTGGTCCCAACTAACATGAACCATAGTCAGTCATTTATTACATATGAATCAGAACACAACCAAACCCGGTTCCTGATGTATTGCAGAACACTAAATACTTGACACCCTCCTCTATTAATCTTAAGATGGGTATTCTCATTAATTTATACCTTAACTCGTGAAAAGTATACTAGAACCGCTCTATCCACACAAAAGGTTTCCCATTTCAAGTCAAATATTTCATGGGTTCTGATATTCTAGATAAATTAGGTATGAATCTTTAGTAATATCTTGCCAACCCAAGGAATCTCACACCACTATCACACTCTTGGGTGGATTCCAAGATAACATTGCCTAAACCATGGTCAGGTCCACTTCCACTCCATCAGCTGAGATAACATATCCCATGAAGTGGACCTCATATATATAAAACTAACACTTAAATATATTTCCATAAATTTAGTGCTCTTAGAGTATGTCTAGAACTATTCTCAAGTGTCTCGCATTCTCCTACTCGAACACCAAGTATACTAGGATATCGTTGATCAAGGCTACCACGAACGATCCTAAAAAGGGCTTAAAGATCTGGTTCACAAGTCCCATGAAAACTTTTAGTCCATTCATCACACTAAAGGGAATCACCGAGTACTTATAGTGACCATAGTGACATTTGAATATCATCTTTGGTATATCCTTGTCCCGTACTCAAAATCGGTAATAGCCTAACCTAAGGTCAGCCTTCAACAATCATCATGTCCCTCTAAAATAATCAAATAGGTCAATGATATTTGGTAGTGGATACTTTTTCTTCACAATCACCTGGTTCAGCATCGACAGTCCACAAATAACCTCAAGCTCCCATCCTCTTTCTTGGCGAACAAAACTAGGGTTGTCTAGGGTAAAACATTGGGTCTAACAAATCTCTTCCTCTACAAGTCCTCCAACTACACCCTTAGCTCGTGAAACTCTATAAGAGTCATCTGATATACTAGCACAGATATCAATGTCATACCGGGGTGTAGATCAATGTAAAAGTCTATCTCTCATTGGGGAGGTAAGCCTGGACATCCTCAGGGAATACGTTTTCATACTCTGCCACCACTACAGGGAACTAACAACTCATAACATCCACTACACCAAGATTCATGATATCCAACTGATGAGTAATAGACTACACCCTCTTAATCATGAGTCTATCCTACATTTCCTGGATTTCCTTTTCATCCACATTGGAAAACCTGATTTCGTTACTGTGGACACACCACATCCTCCACCTAAAATAGGAAATCTTGGAATGAACTACAGATAACCAACCTATACCAAAGATGATGTCATAAGGAATCATTTGTAATGACCTGACCCCAGAATTCCTGAAGCTAGTGTCATGGTACCATTATATTATCTTGATTATAAGGAATCAAATCCCAAAGGTTTAGAGAGTTTAGTAGCATTAGTAAACTAGATACATACATGAGTCTTATATTAAAAATGAATGCACTAATTACAACACAATTTTTTTTCTTGAGGATAAATTTTTTCCATCTTGCGTATCCTTACATATCTTTCTTAGTAAACTTCAAGGAATCCTAAGGAAAGGAAACATAATAAGGGTTAGCTAAAATTCTCAATAACGGTAAATAAAATGTAAGGAAAAATGAATCAATGATAATAATCAATATGGAAAGGTAATAGCTGAAAACACATACCATGAAATCAATTAGATGATAAGGAAGTACGTAAAAAATATGGCAAGGTAAATAATTGTAAACACATTCCATTCAAATAACTAGATAAGTAAAAAATCAATATTGAAAGGTAAGAATCTGAAAACACATGCACTTAATTAATAGAATTATAATTAAATGCATCCATATAATTTTTCATGGTGAAAATCTCAAGGATAATAAATACTGATTCAAAATGAAGGCAATGCTTAATTATTGGATATCAGTCTCAAGCACATGAAAACCTATACCATCAAGACCTCTCACAGGATGGTTTAAAACTAAAGGTAGGATATTGTTTAATTTTAGCAACTAATTTCTTTTATGAGAACCTATCGATGCATCGAGGGGATATATAAATTTTGATCCCAACCCGTTATTATCATTCCAAATCATTGATCATATCAAATAATCGATTTAATTAATAAGCAGTATGTTGTATCAAATATCTATATTGAATAAATAAAATGGATTTATGAATATTTCCCTAGTTAATTAAATAACTATCAAAGTAAATACCATATGTAGAAATGGTATACTGTTTAAGAAATGAATATATCCATGATAAATGATATGAATAATTATGGGAAATTCAATGTCTAATGATCATAGGAAACTGAATATTTCAAGGGGACTAACAAAAGAATAAATGAGGTGAATGTTAATATTATCCTTGGCCAAATCAATCATAAACCATCCAAAGGAAGAATAAGGATGCTGTCAATACAAAATATCCCAAGTGGATTAAAAAATAAAGGGTTGTTGTCATTGATGAATATAAATACTATAAAAATATATTTTGAAAACATTCTTAATGAAAATATCCTTTTTATTTTGAAAAACATTTTGACATTACTTTTCTTTGAAAATCACTTTTGAAAAAAATTCTTTAAAAATTAATATTTTAAAATTGTAAAGTAAGCTTCAAATATATGATGGTGATTAAATTCATACATTTCATAAAAGGTAAAAAAATAACATTCCTTTTTTATGGTAAAAAGGTTATAAAATTCCTTGTTCAAAAAGAGACAAGAAGATTCCTTTGAAAACATTTATAAAATAAAATAAGGGTAAAAATGAATTTAAAAAATAATTTTAGAAAGGTTAAAAACATTTTTGAAAATATTTTTAAAAAATAGGGTTTTTAGAATAAAACAGGTTCTCTGACTAAAGATAAAAATGAAGTCGGGTTTTCTTAAAAACACTTTTTAAAATATTTTGAGTACAAAAGAGTGGAAAATTGTACTGTTACTTGGAAAAGGTCATGAATAACTATAGGAGAATAAAATTGAAGGTTTTATTATACAATTATAAAATAATTTCTTTTAATATAAATTCAAGTGTAAACAATCCCAAACAAAATGATATTGTGAAGTAAACCCTTTAAAAGACTATAACGTTGATGTGAGAATCAATAAACGAATATATTATGTGTATCAAATGTAAATCCACATAAAACAAGTGTAAATACAACATTATATAGTTAAAATTGATCACACACATAATATTAGTATATTAACAATAATAAGTAATATAACCTAATGAAAATGAATCAAGTTATGAAGTTTTTTACCACTTGGTAACTTTTAAGTCAAATAAACTTAGAAGAAATAAATATAATTAAAACTCAAAATACCATGAAGATAAAACAATTAATGATATAATATATCAAAATGGTCAGTATATAGCCACACAAAATAATTAAGTGATAAATATGACATTTATCTCACAGATGTAAAAAATGAGATGAAAATACCTTACCTTGCATTTTCTTTCAAGTGAACACCCTTTAAATTCCTATATAATGGTTTTAAACATGTTAATAAATTATTAAATAACCATTTTAATATTTATTATATCATATATTATCTTCTTATAATATATTATTACTCATTTGTTAGTAATCTTTCATTATTTTCACTATTTCATGTATTTATTGTCTAATTTCTCAAGTATGTTTTGACTTTTTTACTTGTTGTTACTATCATATTTTAATAATATTTAGAATTTAAAACATTGTTAAAATATCATATATATTCAGTATATATTTATTTAAAATAATCCATAATATTTGGAGATAATAAATGTAATGCATCGTTCATGGAGATGGTAGGTCGTACGTACGCATGAACACTAATTTCATTTATTTTTCATATTAAAAGAATGAAAAGTAAATTATATATATGTACATTATAATTAAATTATAATATTTATGTCATATATTTCATATAGGTTTATTAAAATCATCCTTTATACATTCCATGTATAGTATGAACAAATTACATCGCTTTGAGGTGGCGGTAGTCCACACTTCCACAAACGGTGTTATTATATTTACAAAAAATGGAAAGCATAAGGGTATGTGTTATATAAAAATTACAGAAGCATAAAGATATTATAAATAAAATATATATAATATATAAATATCTTATCCATCATAATTCCCAACCATGAGAGGTGGTAAAGGAAAAATTAAGGACATCATTTTGTGAGATGGTAGTTCATTACCCATTAAATGGTACTTTGTGTAAATTTAGGTCAAAAAACTAGAATAAAAAAATATCAATATATTTATGCTAATTTTTTTATTATATAATCATTTAATAATAAGAATTTAGGGGGTGAAGAATGAAAATAAAGCAAAAGATCTTGAGGAAGGATGTTACCTCTTCTTTGGGTAACTCCTTTTTGTTTGCACCAAAGGGATTATTTGGATGGATTCATACCCAAATTAAGGATTTTAGGATTAGGGTATAGATTTTGAGGATCTATTTGGGTATATATTTACTGATACAAAGTTTCTTTAGAGGTGTGAATAAGTGTGAGGGGTGAGTTCCTTTTTATAGTGGAGGAGGAGTGGCATTCTTGCAAATTTTTGAAAATGGAATTTTACCCACATTTTTTCTATTAAAAGTGGCACAAATAATGAAAAAATAAAAATAAAAGGTATTATAGGGTAAAAATAAAGTCATACAATATCTTTTTGACAATTTTATAGGTCATTTTGTCCCTTAATTTTAAGGTTTAGTCTCTTGTTAAACTATTTTTTCTCTTAACCCTATAATTAATTTTAATCACTTTCACTGATTTTTTTCATCAAAAAAATAATTTAAACTTATTATAAATTATAAATTATTATTATTTTAATTATTTAATACATTTTTTCAAATTCTAATTACAGAAGTGGCAGAAATTAATTTAAATTTAATCCCGTAGATGGGGCGACAAAGCGGGTTTTTAAAGTAAAAATATTCAAAGGTTTGGTAAGTTTTTATATCCAATTTCAAATTTAAATTGATTAAAATAAACTAAATTGGATTAATTAATGTATAATTGATCTAATTAAACTTTAAAACCAATAAAAACATTATTTAACCTTATAAATAAATTATATGAAAAAGCTGTTTTGAATTAAAATTCAGTATTTTTCACTACTCATCAGAAAATGAAACTTTATATAAAAATACCAAAAATTCACCCTAACCTAATTTTTATGTTTAGTTTTAAAAAATTAAGTTTATTTTTACATATAAAATTTATAATATTTCCAAAAAAAATATTTAAAATAGGTTCTCCATTAAAAGGCATTAAAACTATCTTTAGAAAAATATAGGTTTTTATGCGTAAAATTTGGTTTGTTCTTATCTTATGTCTATAAAATCTATTGTATGAATGTTAAAAATATTTTATTTAATATATAATATATATATATATTTTATTAATATCACTCATTGATTGTAATTAATTTAATTTATTAGTATAAAACAACTTTTTAGGCATAAAAAATAATTTTCTATAAAAACATTACATTTATATTTAATTGGTTCTTATATTAATTTATAATTAATTTTCTAACCAATTAATTAATTTTATATTTGTTTAAACCATATATTTTCATAAGTTAGTTAATACTATTCAAAACTTCTAATTTAACAGTTATGTTATATCTTATTATAAATAATAATATTTTTAATAATATATTGTTGCTCGGTAAAAATTTGTCTTGCGTGTAACACAAGCCATTGATGGAAATAATTGTTTCGTGTGAAGAACACTAACTTGGTATCATGTTCATTTCAAGATATATCATGGGTTAATTTTATTTAAAATAGTAAATATATTATAAAATATTAGGATATTATATTCCCTTACATTCTTAGTGTTTCATGTCATACATGCTATCAAATACAATGTTATTACTTTAAAATGTAAGGGTGTTAAATTCTCCCCACATTAAATAAATTACATCCAATCAATTTAAACTCGATCTTTGTTTATATATTGTTTGATATTTCTAATTTTTAAATCTCACATTGTGAGAAGGGTTTATAAAACATTCTCTAAAAAAGAGAGATTGGGAAGTACAAAGTTCACATGGACTAACATATAACTAGGTATCTAAGTACAAGAACATTAGTGGAAAGTATAGATACATACATGGAGGAAAAGTGTAAATATTTATAAGGAGGTATTAATGTCATCAATCACAAACAATTGAATTATTAATGGAAAGATGAGGGCCTAAAATCCATAAATTTGTGATGATTCAAAAGATCATCAGTTCAAAAAAATGAAGGTATTAGGAAAACATTTTTTTTATCATTTTCCTAACGTTGAGTAATTATTTTACTTATTAGGAATATAATGAAATATAATTACATAACATATTTCTATAAAAAAAATCCACATCCTTTGTTTTTGTTTTGATCAATTTATAATTCATCCATTACCTCATGAAATGAGTATCCAAAAATTAACTTTGATTCCTAAAGCACTATATAAACTTTTAATGAATCATAAGGCCCATAAAAGAGTGAAAATTATAACTATCTATCTCTAACTATTCTCTAAATAAAAAATGGTTAATTCATTAATCTCTAAACCTAAAAATTGATACTACTAGTTCATCATTAATTTTTATTCATTAAATTTTTCAACCTGAAACAGTAACATATTAACAAGGATATTACGTAGGTCAGTGGTTGGTGTTAAAACCTTATCTTCCTTTGGTCATGTGTTCATGTCCCATGGTCTTTATAGATTTTATGGGTTGTCACCTAGAATTCTGGTTGTCCTTTTCTAAAACCAAATTAATAAATATGATGGGCATCCTTGAAATTTAGTCATTAAATATCCTTTTAACTAAGGTTTTCAATACAACATCAATACATAAATACTTCATCCATTTATTTCCACATAGGTCCCTCCTTATTATATATTTTATCCTTTTGAATAGGGAATTGGCTTGGGTAATTCCCAAGTTCCCTACATTTAAGGTAACAAACCATAAATGGATCCTTAGGATGATATTTATTTCCTTCTATCGTACTCTTCATTTATCCTCAGCAATTCTTTGTTTTATATCCTTATTTCTGTACATAAAACATGTCTATATTCCATTGATACACTTTACTAGGTTCCTCCTTTAACATTTATTTCATGGTATAAATTTAACCTACATCTCTCCTTGGTCTGCACCACTTGAGCTCTTAGAAAATTTCATCCTTCTCTTCTTTGGTGAGTTCGGAAGTTGGTTAAGGTATATGTTGTTAATTTTATTTTGAGAAAACTGATTAGGAATAAACATGATATCTTTCACTCCTATAAACACCTCATTTGTTTTCTCATTTTCACTACATTTTCCTTGATATTCACTATTAACATGAATCCTTCTGGTTCCAACCATTGACTAAAAACTGAAAGCATAGTGTGAGTAATAATAGTCATAATGAGAAAAGTGTATGATAATTTACAAGATATCTAAATCATGAAACATTATTTTCAATATAAAACACCTTAGGTTTAACCTAGGTTATTCATTTTTATCACATATTAAAATTCTTCATAATGATTTGTAAATAAAATGTTAATTATCCTAATAATGTCCCTCAAGAGTGTCAAACCAGGTGCGCAGTAAGGCGCGTTGTCATGTAACAGGTTATGTTCAAGTTAGGCCTGACACACCTTGTCAGAGTTGTTACCCCTCGGTATATTTATTCTAGAACCATGTCCAGTTATATTATCTAGATAGTGATGTATTTCTAGATAGGTTTTTAAATCTTGATTAATACTCAGTTATTATCATGTTGCCCTACTAGAGCTGTAGAATCTCTTGGATACAAACAGCTCTCAATGTAGCTGTAGATAACTCCTCTCTAAGAAGGTGATCAAAATAGGATCATGCTAGAGTCATCTCATCATAAAATTAGATCACCAAACCCCATCATCGTCCTAATGATCCTTGAAGAAGGCTCACCACTAGGACCACCATCTGATATGTTGGTGTCCTAACTAGATAGAAAACTCATGTTACCACCTCAAATCAGTCCTCAACTATAATACCCCAATATTTTACGGTATGTCTCTTCTTAAATTTAATTTATTTGGTGCCTTATATTGCACACAACACCCAAATAAAATGAATAATGGAATATTATTATTTTAAATTTGTGAGAATGGATGGTATTGACCACATTATAAAAACTATATATATATATATATATATATATATATATATAATGTTTTTAAATTCATTCAATAAGTTTGATGGTTTTATGATAAGAATAAACTCAATTTTAAACATAAAAAGCTATATTTTTCTAAAAGGTAATTTTGTCATCTTTTAATGGTGCACCTATTTTAATACTAAATTTTGAAACCATTATACATTTTATTTTAAAAAATAAACTTTACTTTTGAAATTGGAATATCAAAATTTACTTTGGTTAAATTTTTGGTATTTTTCTGATAAGTTTCATTTTTTGATGAATAGTAATGTGACTGTTAGGAAAAGTAATCTATCCATTAGAATAATAACCTCACATATAAATGTATAAATAAAATTTAGTTATCTCATAAATTAAAATATGATATATTTATATCTTGTAACATGTAAATAAATGTTTTAAAAATGATAAATTAAGTGTTGGTATATTAAACGTAAATGTTTATTTACAATTTTATAATTAATATAACAATTTTAAAGAAAAATTATTCTCAAAAATAGATTCATAAATTAATATTTTTGTGTCTAGTGATTATAAGATAATTTTATGGGACCATAATTAATTTTTCAAGTTGTTGTAAAATCGGTTATAATATCAAAATCAGTATTGTTCGAATAAATGATAATTTTGTTTAAAAATTAAATTTCTCTTATTTTGAAAAAAAAATTATAAAATGGAGTCCATTTTTTAAATCTATACATCATAAAATTTTTAGGGTGATTTTTTTTCTTTTTTCTAAAATAGTAGATTCTTTTGTGAATAGTGAAATACAGTAATTTATGGTATTTAACATTATAAGTAAATAGATGAATTATTGAGTCATGGATGATGTATGGATGAGGTAATAACCCACTGGTTCAAAATCACATGCACTATTTAGTTTATTTAGTCACAAGAATAAACACTATTCATATTATTGAGCCAAAATAATAAACAATTGAATAAAATAATCAAAAAGCACCCCTCTCATCCACTATAAATACCACACTTCACTACCCATTATCCTCACACCTTAAAAGACTTATAGATTTCTTATATTCTAAAAAAATATTATCCTAAACCTCTTCCATAATTTCTAGTCTTTTTTGTCTCACTAAAATACTATTTCCAAGTCCCTTAAGGAAGTTCTAAAGGAGACGACACTCAAGAGGTAAAACATTCCCTCTCTCTCTTTCAATTTATTTTATTTTCTTATCCTTCCCTCACCTCCCCTATCCAAAGTAACATGATAACTCTAGTATAATATATACAATATAATTTTATTATGTTAATGGTATATCCACCATCAATTCTCTTATCTTCCCCTTTTGTTCAAAAAATGAAGACATTGTTTGTGATGTGTCGATTTACCGTCATCGTGGACGATGCGTTCTCATTTTCCATTACCATCTTCAAGGATAGTTATAAAACCATTGTTATGGTTAAATAATGTTTTATTATACATATTATAATTTATATAATGTTTTGGAACCAATATATATACATAATATTAATTAATGAAACAAAACTAGTATGTAATGATCGAAAAAAATCCAAAATAATCTAAAGGGTTATGATTAACATTTTATCTAATGAATCATCCTTATATAAGGAAATAAAATGATATATAAGGTCATTTAATCATATTTAATTTAATTAATAACATATAGCTTCAATTATTTATAAATATTCTCATTTTACATGATCTTTCGTACATGAATATAAGTGAACGAATCATGAAAACCAAGGAAACAAACACTCCCAAATGAAGAAGTTGAATCTTATAACTCATAAAAAAGTCCATAAATGAACTTAATAAAATTATAATAAATAAAATACAAGTTAAATAGTTTATTAATTAAATTATTAATTAATATAATTTCATTATTAATTATATTAAGTGCAAGTGCAGAACACTTTTGGATATAAGGTAAGGGTTTTCTCATCTCACTTTCATTTCTATGCAAAATGCCTTATTCACCACTATTTCTTCTGTGTAGTGTATATATATTTCCCATTAATGTATCATATAATTAACCTATTTATCTTCATGTTATTAAATTTTTCATTTGATGATCATTAATTTTATGGGGCATACGGTTAGATTGTTTGCAAAGTGGTAATGGATTCTCCCTGAATCTCCATTTTTCCTTCGGGTTACACTTTTTCTCTCTTTACCCCAATTTAATTCTTAATTATTCTTATTTAATCATCATAAATTATGTTTTTATGTTCCAAAAATATATATATTTCTCAATTATTCATTTTTTTATGGGCAAATACATGTTTTATAAGGTTCCCTTTTTAATTCCTCCCGATAAGCAAGCCCAATTAAAGGGCACTTTCTAATTTCATACTCATTTTCAAGTATACTCTGTAATTTTTTTTAATCAAACATTATCTTTCTTAAATCATGCATTTAATCATGAAAAACTATATTAGTTAAGTTCTGGTTTTATATAAATAATTATGCCTTTTCCTCTTTAAAGGCTATTTTATATTAAACCGCGCCAAAGTGTATCATTTCTAAAGTTTATTAAACACTCTTTTTTACATGTTTTCACTTCAATTTTCAAATTTAAGTATGAATATTATTTTAATATTCCTAAAATATAATTTCATTTTACTTCCCATTTATTTTATGGGATATACATGTTTTCAATATAATTTTATGAAAAATACAAATAATTTTCCAAAAGAACTCTATTTTCCAAATTAAAAGGGTATTTCTCTCAAGAATTTATCAATTATTTTATTAGAGTATTTTAATCTATTTCAAAACCCTATATTAAATATTATTCTTAATTTATATTGATCTCTTATGTTACCATATACAATATTTTATTGAATGGTTCATGATCATTTTGACTGGGGATTTACTATCTTGATATCATTCGTCATATTAATTTGGATAATTTATGATTATGTTTAATGGTTGGGGAAATTATTTACATTTCATATGATAATTATGTTTCACCCCTTTCATATGAAAAATTCATTAGACTTATAAAGTGTCTAGTAGGTCTCGCTATATCCCCTTGATGCATCATTAGGTCTTATGATACAAACTAGTTTGGGTATTAGCTGATGTCTTACATGGTTTTATATGGTGTCTTGGATGAAGCCTTGATGATATTTTTATGTTGTACCGCATGATGAATTCCCTCATTATGAGATTAGTTATTCATATTCTATGTGATTATTCGACTAGTATAATATCCATGGGTAAGTATCATTTTCATTTGATTATTTATATGAAATTATTTGATCATATTTTATTTCTACCATATTATTATACATATTATGTTTTAGTGGAATGACATTTATTTATTCACCTTACCTTATTGTTTATGTTTATTTATGATATCTTCCTCTATATTTCTTATCCAAATTGATCATCTAAGATCACCCCTTTCTTGTGTTTTATTTTTCCCTATAATTCCAAGATGTATATTATGATTGACTTATAGTGATAATATAAGATAATATGAGTGTTTTCAATGGAGTTACGATGTTGTATTCCATTTAAATTTTTAATATAATACTTATGTTTTTATTTGTTTTTCTAAAACTATTAAACTATTAAGTCCTTTGGGATGTGATTGTTTGTACTTAGTACCAATGTAATAAGTAAATAATCGGCTATGGGATATTGGGGTCAGGGTCCATATAGTTGGTATCAGAGAAAGATCATTAGAAATTTTGGAAACTATATTTAATAAATCCTATATTAGAGAACATAACCCTAAGAAAGACTTTGAGGAACTATAGAAGAACATCCTAAACAAACCATATTTATGATATTATATATGCATAAATGTTTCAATTTATGTTAAGTATTTCACTATTTTTGGTATTATAAATTATTTTTCATAATTATATGATCTAATTTAGTGTATTTCATAATTTAGAATCGGTACCTCATAGAAGGAATGAGAACCTCACTAATGTGCACGATCCAAAGAGTAAGGAGGATCAAATCGTTTATGGTCTTATTACAATCCTTTAAAAGGAACAAGTCTTTTAAACATTCTCATCATATGAGGATATAGTATTATGTGGTAATGAGACAAATAAAAAATTCTCAATGTATTATGGATTCAGAGGGAGGCATGAGAACAAGAGTAAATCTAGGAAAAATTTGGATAAAGTAAAGAAGAGAAAGAAGTATTTTCCCACATGTGATAATTGTGGAAGGAAACACCCTGGTACTTTGTTGAAGGTAATGTGAGGTTGATGCAAGTGTGGAGAGAAGTTCCATCTAGTGTGTGATTGTAAAGGAAATAAAGAATTCATCCAATGATTCAAATTTAAGGTGATATGGCACTATGAAAATGAATTTCCCAATATTCAAGATAATATAACTCATAATAAGAAAATTTATCAAGGTCAAACTTATGCTAATACTACAGTCAAAGTGAATTAATTAAAGTATTTGTGTTTTTGGATTAAATAATCATGTTATAATATTATGGCTAAAATAATCATGAGATATATAAGTATTGTACTACATTACTTATTATTTAAGGAATTGTAAGCATGTGAGGATTAGAACCAGTAATCAAGAGAAGTGAGTCTATTGTAATTTGATCTTATTTAAAACACATTAATTGGGAAAGATAACCTTAAATATGTGTTTTATGTTGAGATAATAATAAATATATATTTATGGGAAAATTTTGGTGACCATTATAGTGTTTATTGATCTGATGGTTTATGTTATGATTGAATTATTAGATGTCTGGATTTAAGAAATATATTCAACAACCTGATATTTTTCTCATGTAAGAATGCATATTTCATAAAGTATTAAAAGAGATTAAGGTATTCATATATTTGGTATGTTACAATAAGAGATACATTGTTTGGGGAAATTTTATGTTATGTTTATTTTGGTAATTTAGTGACCTTCCATCTAAATTTTTGGTCTTTAAATTTGGAAAGACATATTTTGGATGAGTCTTAAGGTTAACTACTTATGGAATGGAATAAGTATATTATTAAAGTATGATTTATCATATTGGATAACTTGTAATAACCATTTTGGTTTTAGTAAAAATTTAAAGTCTAAAGGAATGACTTTTGGATCTTATGATTCATAAAAGTACTTCAGGCATAAAAATTTGTCTTAAGTATCCATATCCAAATTTAAGAAATGAAGTGGAGATATATCAAAACACAATAAAAGGATGATATTATGACATGGGAAGGATTAAAGTAAGTTTATTTTCTCAATTGATTCACTGGATAGTAAAATAAACTCTCAACTCTAGGAAAATGGTTTTGGAACAAAAAGAACATTCATTTAATTTTCTTTCTGGGGAATCAATGGTTATTTATGTGATAAAAAAAATTATAGTTTTGTGATGGTATAATTTCAAATGGACATGTTCTCTATCACTCTCCATCAAAACTTGATAGTTATATTTATTTTCCATACCAATGTTTCCACTTCCCACTAATGTTTTCCTATAAGAAATCCTAGTTTGGTAGTGACCATTGCTTTTTTTCCTTTCCCTCTATTTAAGATAATGTTTTACTAACCACATTGATGATGTGGGATTTCCACAAAGTTATTTTAAAATGAAAAATCTATGATTAACAATCACAGTTTTAAATTTCTAGGATGAAATTTATTGAAGGAGGGGACAATGTAACACCCCAATATTTTACAGTACGTCTCTTCTTAAATTTAATATCTTCTATGGATTATGATGCACACAACACCCAACTAAAATGGAAAATTTTATTTTAAATTGTTGGGAATTAATGTTATTTAAAACATTATTAAATTTATATATATCAAATTCTTTTAAATTCATCCAATAAGTTTAATGGTCTTATGAAAATAATAAACCCAATTTTAAATATAAAAAGTTATATTTTTCTAAAAGGAAATTTTTCCTCCTTTTAATGGTGCACTTATTTTAATACTAAATTTTGACACTATTATAAATTTTATTTGAAAAAATAAAGTTCATTTTTGAAATCTAAATATCAAAATTTAATTTGGTTAAATTTTTGGTATTTTTCTGATAAGTTTCATTTTTTTAATGAATAGTAATGTGACCATTAGAAATAGTAATATAGACATTATAATAATAACCTAACCTATGAAAGTATAAATAAATTTTAGATATCTCATAATTTAAAATAATATATATTTATATCTTGGTATAAGTAAATAAATATTTTAAAAATGATAAATTGTATTTTTGTGAAATGTAAATTTTTATTTACAATTTTATAATTAATATAATGATTTAAAAAAAATTATTTTCACAAAATAGATTCATAAATTAATATTTTGTTTTCTAATTATTATAAGATAAATTTATGAGACCATAATTAATTTTTTAAGGTGTCGTAAAATCCTTTATAATATTAAAATCAATATTTTTTGAATAAATAATGTTTTTTATTTTAAAATTAAATTCATCATATTTATAAAATTATTTTTATATAATTATATCAATTTTTTAATTCTACACATCAAAAAATGGTTAGGGTGAATTTTTTGGATTTTTCTAAAATAGTTGAATTTTTTGTGAATAGTGGGATACGGTAATTTACGGTATTTAACATTATAAGTAAATAAATGAATTATTAAGTCATGAATGATGTATGTATGAGGTATGAATCCATTTTTTCGAACAAATTCACTATTTACTATATTTAGTTACAAGAATCAACACTATTCATAGTCTTGAGCCAAAATAATAAACAAATGAATAAAATAATCAAAAAACAGCTCTCTCCTCTGATATAAATACCACCCCTTATCCTCACACCTTAAAAGCCTTATATATTTCTTATATTATACCCAATTCATCTCCCAAAATCTCTTCTCCATGCTCTAGTATTTTTTATCTCACTAAAAGACCATTTCCAAGTCTCTTAAGGGGGTTCTCAAGGAGACAACACTCAAGAGGTAAAACATTCCCTCTCTCTCTTTCAATGTCTTTTCTTTTCTTATACTTCCCCCACCTACCCTATCCAAAGTAACATGATAACTCTAGTATCATATATATATAGTAATTTTATTATGTTAATGGTATATCCACCATCAGTTCTCTCCTCTTCCCCTTTTGTTCTAAAAATGAAAACAGCATTCATGATGTGTCGATTTACCATCATCGTGGATGATGCGTTTTCATTTCACATCACCACATTCAAGGATGGTCATAAAACCATTATTATGGTTAAATAATATTTTATTATAAATTTTATAATTTATATAATTTTTTGTAACTAGTATATATACATAATATTAATTAATAAAACAAAACTAGTGCGTGATGATCGAAAAAATGCCAAAATAATCTAAATGGTTATCATTAATGTTTTATCTAAAGAATCATATTCATGTATGGAAATAAAATGATATATAATACCATTTAATCTTTTGGAAGTTCATTAATAACATATAACTTCAATTCTGGATAACTATTCCCATTTTATATGATCTTTCATACATGTATACATGTGACCCAATCATGAAAACCAAGTAAAAAAAACACTCCTAAAAGACGAAATTGAATCTTATGACTCATCAAAAAAGGACATAAAAGAAATTAATAAAATTATAATAAATAAAATACATGTTTAATAGGTTCTTAATTCAATTATTAATGAATCCAATTTCATTATACAAGAAACTAAGTGCAAGTGAAGAACATTTTCAAATATAAGGTAAGGGTTTTCTCATCTCACTTTCATTTCTATGAGATATTTCTTATTCACCACTATTTATTGTGTGTGGTGTATGTATAATACCCATTAATGTATCATATAATGAATCTATTTGTCTTCATGGTATTAAATGTTTCATTTTATGATCATAAATTTTATGGGGGATACGGTTTGACTGCTTGCAAAGAAGTAAGGGATTCTCCCTGAATCTCCATTTATCTTTCAGGTTACGGTTTCTCTCTCTTTACCCCAATGTAATTATTAATTATTATTATGTACTCATCCTAAATTCTATATTTATGTTCCAAACATATGTACCTTTCTCAATTATTCTTTATTTTTTAGTTAAATATATGTTTTATAAGGTTCCCATTTTAATTCCTCCCGATAAGCAAGCCCGATTAATGAGAACTTTCCAATTTCATACCAATTTTCAAGTATACTTCATAATCTATTTTAAGAAATCATTATTTTTCTAAAGTCACTCATTTAATCATGAAAAAATATCTTAGTTCATTTTTTCTTTTATGTAAACAATTATTCTTTTTCCTCTTTAAAGACTCTTTTATATTAAACCGCACTAAAGTGGCTCATTTCTAAAGTTTCTTAAACCCTCATTTTTCATGTTTTGGATTTAGTTTCCAAATTTTAGTAAGAATATTTTTTTTAATATTCCTAAAATATAATTTCATTTTACTTCCCATTTATTTTCTAGGATATACATGTTTGCAATCCAATTTTATGAAAAATACAAATAATTTTCAAAAGGAACTCTCCTTTACAATGTAAAAGGGTATTTCTCTCAAGAATTTATCAATGATTTTATTAGAGTATTTTCATATATTTCAACACTCTATATTGAATATTATTCTTCATTGAGATTGATCTCTTATGTTTCTATCTACCATATTTTATTTAATGATTCATGATCATTTTGGCTAAGGATGTGTTATCTTAATATCATTCACCATATTACTTTGGATAGTTTATGATTATATTTATTGACTAGGGAAATTAATTAAATTTCATATTCCAGTTATGTTTCACCCATTTCAGATAATAAATTCATTGTATGTAGTAAGTTTTGGGTGGGGCCTACTATATTCCCTTGATACATTTGTAGGTCTCATGAGAGAAACTAGTTTTAGTGTTGGCTAATGTCTTACCCAGTTATGTATGGTGTCTCAGACAAAGCCTTGATAGTGTGTTTATGATGCCCTATTTTATGCATTCCCTCTTTATGAGATTAATTATTGATATTTCATGTGATTATTCAACTAGTAGAATATCCATGGGTAAGTATCATTTTCATGTGATTATTTATATGGAATTATTTGACCAGATTTTATTGTTGTTATATTATTCTCAATATTATTTTTTAGTGGCATGTTTTTAGTTATTTACTTTTTATTATTGTTTATGTTTATTTATAATATCTTACACTATGTTGCTTACCCTTATTGAGCATATTAGATCATATATTTCTTATGTTTTATTTTCCCCCATGATGCCAAGATGTATATTATGATTGACATATATGGATAAGCTAAGAGAATATGAGTGTTTTCAATGGAGTTACTATATTGTATTTTATTTCAATTTGTAATGTAATATTTTTTTTAGCTGGTTTTACAATGCTACTAAACTATTCAGTCATTTGGGATGTGACTTCTTGTACATTGTACCAATGTAATAAGTAAAGCACTGGATCTGGGCTACTACGGTCGGGGTCCTTATATTAGCCACTTGTGGGTCAGGATCACCTCAGAACCTGAGGGGTCTCTATTGCTGAAACTTGTAAAGTGTTCTCAGTCTTCGCACCTCATCTACTAGTACTACGGGTTCCATCTACTTCTCTACTGGTGGTGATATAGCTATTGCACCACCTGGAGGTACCATCTCTGGAACTGGTCCCTATATCAATGCCTCATCGTTGAGGGGGTCATCCTCATGATCCTAATGATGAATCCAAGATGACATATTTCATAGAGGCATCCCAAAAGTAAATAAGATGTACCATGGTATATAAGTATGTCTGGAGAGGTGACTCAAGATCGACATGAAAACCATAACTCATTCATATAAGATGCATGTACAATTTTTCCCTACAACCAATGTTCTCATGTACCAAGTTGAAAGGTAGGTGATCAGAGTCCTAGTGTACGGATACATCGGTCGCCGCACCAACACTGGGGTCCCTGGCCTGAAAGCTAAACTTGAAACACTTAACACTATTTCCTAAATCCAATATCACAGACTTTGGTCCTAAGTTAGAACTGACTGCTCTGATACCACTCTATCACGACCCATCCCAATGGGGCCCTTTCCATGACTCTACAAGTCCACCTCCAATAGGTCAGGGGCCGGTGACTAGCGTCGAGTATGTATATCACTAACATGGGAGACCTTAGCTAGAGTACCTATACACATGCACACATCTCTAAGTCCATACAATTCCTAAATGTAAAAACAAATAAATAACCATTCATGCATTCATCTAAATCTCACAACCATAGTACGATAGGAAGTAAAGGAAACAAAACAGGGTCAAATACAAGCCCACCAAAAAGAATCTAAAAGTCGGTCCAACCTAAAAGTTAACTATGGACTAATGTAAAGATATTGCACGAACACACCTCGGTCTGTCTGGTCTCACTAAGAACCTTCTGGTATTGGTTCTTCTCAGACTCTATCAAAAGGTTGATCATCTACATAAGACATGACATGTGTGGGAAAGGCCCATGCAAGGGTGAGTATAACAATACCTGTTAGGACACCCTGAAAACACAAAACATACAAAAATGGAATAAAAGTCAACTCCACACAAATATATGTCTACAATCCATATTATAATAATATCTATATATACTCAACAAAGAAACAAAGTATAATGGTAAGTCACAACTGTAATGTCACACAAGGATTCTAGCTTGAAGGTTCCACAAAGAACTCATTCGGGAGAACACACTCCACAAGTCTGTTAACACTGATGATGTTCATCCAAGAGGTAGTGCTCTTCAGGTATCTCCATAGTAATTACATGCTGAAAGTCCAAAGATATATGATACACGGATGAGGATCACACTCAAGGTCTTGGGGTATACCAACAACTCAATCTGGATTAACCCACTAAGTATAGGATCAGCACCCACATATTGTTGGTCACAACGATACCAAGAACTCCACCTAGGACATGAATATGAATAGAGGATCTCACTCTAGGCCTCAAGGAAGGATTCCAACAAATCTATCCAAGAAGTTATGCTGAAGATATTGATATCCTGTGTGTAGGAGGTGATTTTGTACTAACCCTAAAGGAATGGATATGGGAAAAACATCCTAAAAAACTTATTCAGGATACAGGGGACAAGGTGTAATAACCCAGATTTCCCCAGGCCATTTCTTTGTGAAAATACAGTGCTTTCGGTGTTCTTGGTGGTCTTTATTTGCGCACTAGTGGTGTTTTGTATTTTGTTGTGATGCTTTGATAAATGGTTGAAACATGAAATCTGTTTAATCACATATACTTGGTTAAATGAATGGATTCCCCAAGATCAAACCTATTATGTGATTACCCTATTATTTAAAGTGGAATTAAAGGACCCCTCTTGATAAATATAAATATTTGTGGCTTAATAGTGTGGTTGTGTTTTGTGTTTGGTTGGGTTTTGTACTTTTTGGGGGTTGTGTGAAGTTTTTGTTTGTAACCTTGTTACGGGAATGAGGGGTGGATAGAGGGGTTGGTCCTGTGAATGGAGAAGGGTATGTTTATGCAGCGGGGATGCTGTTTGGTGGTTTTTTGCTCTGGGTTTGTGTATGGGGTGGTACAGGAGGTGTGATGGAATCTCGGGTTTAGAGATTGATTTATTGTGGAATGGATAAACTTGTAGGTATTGAGACTTCTTTTGGTTGATGTTTTGGCCATCGAAATTTTGGTACAGTGGGGCTGCTTCTGGGCAGTGGTTGGGCAGCGGGGTTGTAAGACTGATTTGTGTTGCGACTTCATGTTTATAGGTGTGTCGGGTGTGGTGGTGTTGTGCAGTGGGGTTATCGGGTTTGGTTGTGAGTGAATGATTCAGAGGGATAAATTTGAAGAATAAGAGTTGGCAGTGGTTGAATGGGTGTCTAGGAAAGAGGGGGTGTGTAGTGGGACTACAGGTTGGTTGTTCTCTACTATTTTTATGAATGGGTGTTAAAATGGATTTCCTTACCTTGGTCCCTACTTCCTTGTTTTCCATGGTAGTTTTTAGTGGCCTTTATCCTTCTAAAAATAGTTTTAGATGTTGTGATTGTTAGTTTCTCAAGTAGTACTAGAATAAATTAAAGTGAATCCCTTTATTAATGAATGGAAAGTGGTTGAATGAAAAGGGGGTTAAGTTTATGCTTTGGCAGTGGTTGTTTGTGTGGTTGTGCATATAGGGGTAGCATCAAAAGTGATTCTAGTGGGATATTTGTTTGTTTTGGGACCTATAGGTTGGGATGAGTGTTTTTACTTATATATATAAATTATAATTCCTTTTGATTTCTATACGCACTCCACCCTTATTGATAACCATGTTCTGAACACCCCCATTTCATGGGAGGAGTCTTTCCTAACATCCCAATGGGAGGATGAATGGATGGTTACTGACTTTCTTCCTCGCAACCTCTTCTGGGTTCTTATCGGTTGAGTGTATCTGGGAAGGCTATAATGGATTGAGGTTTACCATAGTCCAATATCCTTCAGGCAGGTTTTGTTGTGGGCTAGGGGCATAGGTGTTTCCATGCTAGGATTTTTTTCCTAAGTGTCTTAGGGATGAGGCCTAGGTGTCTTCAGGCGAGATGTGTGGTTGTTGTGGCTCAGGTGTCTGCGGACGGGATGTGTGGTGTGGTTTTGGTCCAGGTGTCTGCAGGCAGGATTTGTGTGTGTTTTGATACCCATGTGTGTACGAGAAGGTTGTGGTAGTGGGATTTCATTTTGTAAGAGTGGTAGCATCAAGACGTTATCCATTAGGAATGAGCAGTTAACCAGTGGGAAAGTGGTGCAAGATACCCAAATGTCGATGTTCTTATACTACTACTTTACTTGATTTGTGTTACTTAGTGAGTGTTTCTTGGTGAGGCTGGGCTGGTTAGTACTCCTTGGTAGGTGCTTTTAGATTCTACTACACTCTCACAGGGGCATTGGTATGTTTCTCCCACTTGTGAATGGGTAGATTTAGTTTTCCTACTGGGTATATTGTATACTTGCCCTATATTTGTAACACTATTTTCAGGTTTCTAGGAGGACTTTGAGGACCATGTTGGAATTTACTAGCTCGGTCATCAGGATAGTTGATGTTTTTTTCTTAGTCTCTTTATTTTTGTTCTCACTTTGGTGATTTGGTGGTACATTTGTCGTAGTTCACATTTAAATCGTGTATGGGTTGGATCTTGGTTTCCTTTATATAAATGTTTGGTGTTGTTTTGGGATTGTTAACATCTTATCTCCCAATCATGTATTCATTAAAAAGGGTATTTCCTTCTATTTTTCATGAGATTCTATACCCTTAGTTCTATTTACCACTCTAGGGCCTATTGAAGACAGGACTCAGGGCCCATTATCTCTCCTTTATCTTGAATAAGGAAGGGCATGGCACTTTTTTGTCCCTTCCCTCATCTTGAGGAAGGTAGGTCATGAAAGAATGGTATTAGAGGTGATGGTTTAGGAATAGGATGGAGTTAGGAGTTAGTAACATTGAGGATTGCATGGGATGGTAGGACAATAGTGTTAGGAAATCTTGGTGTGTGAAATAGTCCAAAGAATACCAGTTAGGACATGGGATTTCAGGGCCCCCCGTGATTTGATGCAAGGACTCTAAACCTACTGAACAACCAAGTGAGGATACACTGGTTGTAGGGTAGAGACCCTAGGAAAGGTACATGCATCATAATGACTTGTGTTATTGTGTGTATTGGGTGTTTTTTAAATTTAATTTAAAGAAAGAGTTAAAATAAATTTTAAAAGAAAATTTTTATACTACCTAGGCTTAGGAGTTTCTTGTTTACCTTTTCACCGATGGCACCTGGACGTTACCCATGTGTGGTACTAGAAATTGAGTCTTAGCATGCTAACTTGGTTGATCAGTAGGGGGTCGATCAGGAGGAGGAACATGACTTGTGGCAATAGACCCTTCGTTATTTCCAGCGGTGAACCTTGGGGAAGTATGAAGGCAGCGTTTCAGACTTAGAGAAGGAGGGATGGTTTGAGGATCCAACAATCACCTTTAACTTGATCTATGCTCTGATGGAGTACTTGGTTCCTCTGTAAGTGAGCCATATGTGAGGATCATACCATAAGTGGTGGACGCTTTACCTCAGGGAGAGAAAGGAGACCGATGTCTCATGGAATGACTTTAAGAAGGAGTTTCGGGCAGAGTTTCTTTCCACAATGATGAAGGTTGGGAAGAGGTATGATTTTCTCTCCCTCTATCAGGGGAGTATGTTGTGAGGGAATTGGGGATCAAGTTTAAGGATCTCATATGCTTTGCTCCAGATCTCTTTGCGGATGAGGAGTCACGGGAAAGATGCTTGGGGGAGGAACTCTGACCTTCACTTCAGTATGTTGTCACTCCCTTTACCCTACCAATATACTTAGAATTTTAGAAGAAGGCTGAAGTGGAGGATATTATTCACTCGTTGGGAGGTGTAATACAAGAGGGGCGCCATCTGATTTCATCGAAGGGGAAGGCAGTCAGTAGGAGGTCTTCAACATCAGGGCCTTCCAGGGTTTGGCCAGCGGGAAGTAGGCCTTAGTAGTTCTAGTTCTGATCTCTTGGTCCTCACCCTTTCCCCATAAGCCCAGGAACAATGTGTTTTTCTATGGGGTTTGTGGAAATCTTTAGGTCCAATTCCCAATCTGCGCTCAATATAGTGCGGGTGGGCAAGTTCAGCACCCACCTTAGTAGTAGCAGTTGTTGGTCAAACCTTTCCTATAGTAGGGGCAGCAGGCTCCTGCTTCACTGAGGGTAGACAGTGATGGAGGAGGCCGACCTTAGGGTGCTCCTTAGGGACCTCGACCAAGGCATGGTTGGGGAGGAATTCTATAGCAGAGGGGTAGGGGAGCTAGTGCGGGCAGTTTCGTGTCGTTGACGTAGCAATTCCAGCGAGGCCGGAGGTTGTTCGAAGTTGGGGAACATGTTTTCTTGAAGGTTTCCCCACGATGTGGGTAGAAAAGGTTTGGCAGAGGGAGAAATATTTCCCCCAGGTTCATTGTACCTTTCGAGGTGTTGGGACAAGTTGTCAAGGTGGCATATCAGTTGGTTTTTCCACCATGGTTGGAGAGGATCCATGACATCTTCCATGTCTCTCATCTCTGTCAGTATCTACATGATGAATCCCATATCATTGACTGGGGAGAGTTGGATATCGAGGATGACGTGATGTTCATGGAGTGACCAGTAAGAATCTAGGATTATGAGGAGAATGTTATTCGTGGATGAACCATTCCTTTGGTTTGTGTGTTATGGAGGCATGGTGGCCTCGAGGAGAGTACCTGTGAGTGAGAGGAATAAATACATGACCAGTACCTGGAGATATTCTGATTTTTGATATTGTATTTTTATTTGTGATTTTCTTTTGATTTAATTCTTAACCTCATTTTTTTAGATGATTTGTTTCCCTATTCTATGAATGTGTGTGAAAAGACCTGACTATGGGGAGGGGAGGACCTAATCCTGAATCAAGATGCATTAATGGGGATGCGATTGAACCCATGAGGGTGAGTTGGTGCCGTCCAAAGAATATATTATCTTGACATAGAGGAAGGGATTCCGTAATCCATATGTCTAGGTAGCGGGGCCTTAGTGTTTGTATAGTTGTTCAGGAGATATATGTTAAGGATGTGTTCTTGGATTTTAGGGTTTTCACTCTATTTTTTGAACAACATAGGGTGGGTTGTTCCTGAAAGGTATCTTACATGGTGTTTTTCCATACCCCTCTATCTTCTAGTTATTTTTGAATTCTTGAGGACGATAATAGTTTGAGAGGTATCTGATGTAATGTCCTAAATTTTCTCGGGCCATTCCTTTGTGAAAATCCAGTGCTTGTGGTGTTCTTGGGGGTCACGGTGGTTTGTTTCAGGAGTTTTATAAAAATCTAGTTTCACCAAACAGCTTCACCAAAACGGTTGCACTATAATGGTGGCACACCAAGATAGTGTCACACCGAAACGGTGTCACTATGATGGTGTCGCACCAAAATGGTGGCATGCCACAACGGTGGCACTATAATGGTGTCACTGTGACTGTGTCAAACTAAAACGGTGGAACGTAAAAATAGTGGAACTGTAATGATGGCACCATAATGATTTCACACCGAAATAGTGTCACACCAAACATTGTCTTACACTTTTCCAAATTTCTAGTTTCCTGATTTTTTCTAGTTTCGCCCCTATTACGTTTTATTTGACATAAACTGATTTTAAAATCCTTTTTTGGGTGTTTTTAAGGATTTTTTAAAGGATATTAAGTATATATTTAATATCCTAACACTCTAGGGACTTCAAGATATTAAAATTATGTGATCTTGACCATGATCCCACGTTAATGAATTTTGAAACCATTCTTCCTTTAATATAGGATTTGCCTCTTCAAAACTAGGATCTTACCTTCCTAGTGTGTTATTGTTCCCTCTTGGTGCACCTAAATCCTTCCTCTCTAGATGATTCATGTGCATGTGCTATAGATCCCTCATGCTTAGTTTTCTTGGAGTTTCCTTCTACTCATGTGATCCTCTTTTTTGGCGAAAAGAGGAGTTTTGGTCGCTTGTTGTTTCCGATAGGGATTCTCCTGCCTCTCTTTATTTGTGTATCATGTGGGGTGGGTGTAGTAATGTTTCTTTGTGAGAATGGATGAATCCAAATTTAACAAAGATAATGATAAGTAATAAATAGGGGATGGGGAGATTTTGATACTATTTTGTTTGTTTTAATCATTATCTTTGTTGAGGATGTGATCTGTTGTGGGTTGTAAGGCCTTCTGAAAATCATGGTTGTTGGTGGGATTTGTTTTCACACAGGTGATGTTCTGTATTTTTTTGTGATGCTTTGATAAATGGTTGTAACATGAAATCTATTTAATCATGTATACTTAGTTAAATAAATTTATTCCTCAAGATCAAACTTGTTATGTGATCACCCCTGTTATTTAAAGTGGAATTAAAGGACCCCTCTTGATAAATCTGAATATTTTTGGCTTAATGGTGTGGTTTTGTGTTGTGTTTGGTTGGGATTTTTACTTCATGGGGGTTGTGTGAAGTTTTTGTCGGTAACCTTGTTACGGGTATGGGGGTGGACAGAGGGGTTGGTCCTATTAATGGAGAAGGGTATGTTTGTGTAGAGGGGCTGCTGTTTGGTGGTTTTTTGTTATGAGTTTGTGTATGGGGTGGTACAGGAGGTGTGACGGAATCTCAGGTTGAGAGATTGATTGATTGTGGAATGGATAAACTTGTAGGCAGTGAGACTACCTTTGGTTTAGTTGGGGTCGTCGAACTAGTCGTTGAGTGGGACTACTTTTGGGTAGTGGTTGGGAAGTGGGGCTATAGGATTGGGTTGTGTCATGACTTCATGTTTATAGGTGTGTCGATTTTGGTGTTGTTGTGCAGTGGGGCTGCCGGGTTTAGTTGTGAGGGCATGATTGAGCGGGGTAACTTTGAAGAATGACATTTGGCAGTGGTTGAATGGGTGTCTAGGAAAAAGGGGGGTGTAGTGGGACTTTAGGTTGGTTATTCTCTATTTTTTTATAAATGGGTGTTAAAATGGATTTCCTTACCTTGGTCCCTAATTCCATATTTTCCATGGTAGTGTTTAGTGGACTTTAGCCTTCTGAAAACGGTTACAAATATTGTGCTTGTTAGTTTTCTAGGTAGTTCTGGAATAAATTAAAGTAAACCCCTTAATTAATGAATGGAAAGTGGTAAAATGAAAAATGGGTTGGGTTTATACTTTGGCATTGGTTGTTTGTGTGGTTGTGCATATAGGGGTAGTAGCAAAAGTGGTTCTGGTAGGCTGGTTATTTGTTTTGGGACCAGTAGGTTGGGCTGAGTGTTTGTTTACTAATATGCATAAATTGTATTTCCTTGTGATTTCTATACGCACCCCACCCTTATTGATCACCATGTGCCAAACACCCCCATTTCATGGGGGGTGTCTTTCCCAACATCCTAGTGGGAGGATGGATGGCTAGTTACTGAATTTTTTCCTCACACCCTCTTCCGGGTTCTTACTGCTCGAGCGTATCTAAGCAGGCTATAAGGGCTTGAGGTTTACCATAGTGCAAGATCCTTTGGGAGAATTTTGTTGTGGATGATGGTCCCATGTGTTTGCGAGCCAGGATTGTTTTCTCAAGTGTCTTCAGGATGAGGCTCAGATGTCTTCGGGTGAGTGGCATGGTTGTTGTGGCCCAGGTGTCTATGGGCGGGATGTGTGGTGTGGTTGTAGCCCAGGTATCTGTGGGCGGGATTTGTGTGTGGTTTGAGGCCCTAGTGTGTGCGGGAAGGTTGTGGCAGTGGGACTGTGTTTTGGAAGAGTGGTATCATCAAGACATTAGCTATTAGGAATGAGTAGTTAACTAGTGGGAAAGTGGTATGGGGTATCCAAATGTTGATGTACTTATATTACTAATTTACTTGACTTGCGTTATTTGGTGAGTGTGCCTTGGTGAGGCTGGGATGGTTAGTACTCTTTGGTAGGTGCTCTGCGGTTCTACTTCTCTCTTAGAGGGGAATTAGTATGTTTCCCCCACTTGTGCATGAGTAGCTTTAGTTTTCCTAATGGGTATACTTGTATACTCACCCAACGTTTGTAAAACTATTTTCAGGTTTCCAGGAGGACATTGAGGACCATGCTAGACTTTACTATCTCGAGCGTCGAGATAGTTTCTATGTTGTTGCTTAGTCTCTTTCTTTTGGTACTCTCTTTGGTGCTTTGATTGTACTTTTGTCACAGTTTATGTTTAAATAATGCATGGGTTGGATCTTGGTTTCCTTTATATAAATGTTTTGTGTTGTTTTGGGATTTTCCCATCTTATCTCTCGATCCTGTTTTCATTAAAAAGGTCAATGTCTTCCATTTTTCGTGAGATTCTATACCCTTGGTGCTAGTCATCACTTCAGGACCTATTGAAGGTGAGACTCAGGGGTCATTATCTCTCCTTCATCTTAAATAAGTAAGGATGTGACACTTTTCTATCCCTTCCCTCATCTCGAGGAAGGCGGGTCATGACACAAGGGCTCTAAACCAACATTAAGGGAGTACAGAGCGTGTAGTGGGGGTACACATCGTGTCCCTTCGACCTGAGGTCCTACCCATCTAAAATGACATGTGTTTGTGTCTGTGTCTGTGTGATAGTACACAGTGTGTGGATGCCTGTTTACTCTTCCCATGTACCAGTACATAGGTATGCCCGTGTACACCTAGCCAAGTTGTGTCCATGTGGGAGTACATTATGTTCTTGTGCTTGTGTAAACCAGCATGTGTCTATGTACCCTCTGAGATACACGTCGAGCCATTAGGGATAGGTCATGCATCGTGTGACATGGTCGCATGTTGTATGATACTTATCTCTATCCCAGAACCCTAACTGCCACTAGGAGGGCCCCACATGCCTTGTAATCTCAGATTACACGCTGTGTGGTTCGGGTTTTTTCAAAAACTCTAGTTCTTCCTTCTGCGCGTGCTTGCACCGCTGCAACCTTGAAATCTGGCCTCAAACTCACCAAAAATCATGAATCTATTCCAACAAATCCCTATTGTTTCCATTCGTCGGAATTCAACCTTCAAATCTATTTGAAAAATGGATTCTGTTTATCTTGTCGCCGTTTACATGCCTCATTCAAATCAGGGGTTTCCAATTTGATATGATCTGTTCACTGCTGCCACCATCGCACCTCTGTCACATCGTGTTGAGCCCGGATCTACGACTTTGAACAGTTGCACCAAAAAACGAGTGTGCAACGTCCGAATTTCCTGAATACATCGAATTGTGGGCCAAATGAAGAACACCCATGATGAATGAAGAAAAATTGTAGAAATTCACAACCACAACATGAGGAACGAACTCAGCCAATGTTTGTGTTGGGCTCGATTTTTCACTGTTATAATGACAGCGAAGAATCAGATAATCACAAAGAAATTATTCCAATAAAATCCCCACAATAATCTCATCCTGCAAAATGGCCGATCTGCGAATCAATCTGTTGGTCGATTGATTTTCGTTCAACGTATAAATAAAAATGAGGTAAGAAAATCCAAATCAAACAATGTCCAACATCAATATGGATCTATCGCAAACAAAGAATGAGTCAACGTCATCATCGCTGGAGAGATCTCTGAATCTCGTTGCACACTGATCACTAATCTTCAATCCAGTTGTTGTTCTCTTGAGGGAGATCATCGAATGCTCTCTCCAAAGGTTCTCCAACGGCTCCAAGGTTATGTGCATAGCCTTGAAATTCCATCATAACAGTCTACTTAAATACACATCATTCATTGCGTCAATGAAATAAAAAATAAAATAATTTATTTGATTATTTTATTCATTTAATGTTCGTGATAAATTTTCCACAAATATCTCGTACCGAAAAAAGTTATGTTGCATTTAGAGTAAAACTCGTGTTCTAAATTCAATGGTGCTCTCAAATTTTTGATTCGGATGCCCATTTATAAGTTAGTCTACTTTTCTAGAAAAACTGTGCATGCGTGCTATTTAATATATTTAATATATTTCAAACATTTATTCCGGGCACACCGATCCTAGAAATTGCATATCATTTTAGCGCATGATCTCAAAAATAATTCACACAATATCAAAAAACAATACATGGAAAATCTGAGTCATTAGACGTCAATTGGAGCATTCACTGAAGGTTACATAAAACATCAAAAAGTGTATTTATAAAACTAAAAATTATATGAATAAAAATTATATCTTAATAAATATATTTATAATAAATGAAATTATATAAAATCATTATGATATTTTTTACATAAATCTTTTAACTATAATATAATTTACCGTATAAAAATGTATATACTATATGAATGAAGATCTAAATGAAATTTATATATTTAGGAAAATACATATTTACAAATATATCTAAAACTAAATTTATAATAAATACACTTGTAAATACCTGAAATTTCCATGGAATTTTTTTTCTTAAATAAATGGGAATTTTACGAGTCCGTGAAAATTTACGGCGCGTGATTCTGAGTAACAGTGTGCCCAGAATCAATTTCTGAAGTTTTGTTCAGGTACGTTCAGTAAACGTACGAGCGAGTTTTTATAACTTTTGAACCAATGCTCGGAATTGAAATCCGTGGGCACCATTGAACTCGTAGTGCCGATATTCACTTAAGAAGACTTTCATCTCGACGGTAGATAGTTGGATTTATAAGATAGCTTTTCAGTTTTTAATAAAAATAAAGTTGTAGCTTTATTTTTATTAAAGTTGGTTGAAGCCTCCATGTGGAAGTTGGAGGTGGGGACCAACACACCTTAATATCCCATGAGAGGTTATGGTGTGGGGCCCACCCAAACCTAACCTCCTCTTCAAGTTTAATATGGTGGGGACCACCCGAGGTTGAAACCTCTTAAACTCCCCATTAAGTGGGTAGAAACCTCTTGAGATCCCCAATTAATGGTGCCACCACCCCTCCACATTAATTTTGTGCCAACTCTCACAATTTAATTGTTCCAACTTATTGAATTAATTAATTGGAGCTAACCTAATTAATTAAACCATTTTGAATTTTGTGCCAACAAATTAAATAATAGATTAACTTAGTCTATTATTTGGCTTGGCATATTCACTTTGGTGAAAACCTTGGGAGAAGAGAGAAAAGCTCTCACCAACGAAGAACAAAGAATGAAGAACGCGTTCTTCCTATGAAGAATGCCAACGATCTCCTTAAATCTTATTCCCCAGACACCTACCGACGTGGAACGACTTCTACAACCAATGTGCGAGCTCGGGATTAGAAGTGTGCGGCGGACGCAATGAATGATGATCTCCTTCATCTTCTTTCTGCAAATTTATCATCGATCAATGATCAAAGGTAGGGGGTTTATTGCATGTTAATGTTTTCCTTGTTTTTCTTATGTGGATTGGAAATGAATCATTACGAAGGCTGTAGAATTTGAAGTTCATCATTATCTTTTCTTGATGAACTGATTTCTATCACCCTAAACACAGAGGGTGCGGGCCTAACTAACATGGCCTGACACCCATTGTCGGTCTCTTTTGTGATTTCCTTCAGCATGGCAATGAAATGAAAAGGCGACGAAGGTGGGGACGACAAAGGCCACGTTACCCGCAGCCTTTGTGATCTGCGCCGCCCCCGTGGCATCCCGTATCGCCACCAGCCGAACTGCCCACGGTCGAGCCCCTATCATCCACACCGCTCACCGAGTCGAGCCGCTGTCGGCCTCTCGTGTGTCTTAGTTGAACCCTATCGGCCTGAGCCGCACCGACCTGGCCACCCGGCCACCCGTGCCACCCGGTCTCCCGGTCACCCGGCCTCCCGGCCGCCACTCGGCCTGCCTGTCGGCCTACCCGCGTGCCGCCAGCCTGCCTGTACCCCTCCGGCCCACAGCCCCCCTCATGGCATCATGTCTGAACCATCCCCGGCCACGCCCTCCGAGCCGAGCCACGCTCGGCCACACCCTCGCAGCGCTCCGGGCCAAACCAGCCCCGAGCTCAGGCCGAACCGCCCACGCGACCTACTAGGATGGGCCAAGCGGGCCGAGCCGAACCTAAAAGGCTGGCCCACCCAATGGGTCGGGCCAGACCCAACAGGTATGACCGAGTTGACCCAGACCAGTTCGGCCCAGACTATGTCAGACCGGGTCGGTCCTACCGGGTTGGACCAGACCTAGGGCCACTACCGACCCTTTACTTTCCTTCGGCCATATCTTTGGCACTGGACGTCTGTTTGACGAACCGTCAGAGGTGCTAGAAATCTTGGAGTGTGACGGTCCCTTAGAGTATACCCCATTGGAGTTTGGGGTATAGTTGAGATACGGTCAGGTTGGATCGTGCACGAATCCAACTGGGCCCCTAGGACTAAAAGGCTAATAACTCACAGACCGGGCGTCCGATTGGCACGCCGTCTATTGCGTTGAGACCCCTATGACGTGGCAGACCTTCGGGATACTTCTTCATGGGACTTCATGATAGTTGGTGTATTAACTAGTAGCTCGTGGAGAAAATATTTCCAGAGATGAGTGGTCATAGTGTGGAGACCTAGTAGCTGGCTGAGACTTAACGACTACTGACCGATTGACTCGGAGTGACTCAACTAACCCAGTGGGGAGTGCCTGGTTGTGGAGGCAGACCCACGGAGGAGGAGTGCATGGTTGTGGTGGTAGACTCATGGTAATCGATAGGAGGAGTACCTCTGAAGGCTATTAAGGGGAGTGCCTGGTTGTGGCGGCAGACCCACGGTGGGGAGCGCCTTGGTGATGCAGCAGACCCATGGTACTCGACAGGAGGAGTACCTCAGCAGTCCAAGGTTAGTGGGAAGTGCCTTGGTGTCGCGGCAGGCCCATTGTACTCGACAGAGGAGGAGTTCTCCAGCAGTCGTGGTTTCGATAATGTGAATAAAAACCCTGGTTGAGCTGAGTTAGTAACTTTTGTGTTTTCCTCATGATTTAGATGGATTACTTGATAACTTGTGTATATGTATGGGCATAAACCTAAGTGGGGTTATCTGTTGATTTTATACTTTTTGGTTTATACTTGTAGGATTTTTGTGAGACTTTGAGGGTCTCAGAGTCCCTACTGAGTATCGTTATACTCACCCATGCACGGTCTATGCCCGCACCTCGTTGTATTGGATGCAGATGAAGGACAGCACTGATCAAGGCCGAGAGTACCAGGACTGGACGGTACACGTATGTGGACCTTATGGAGTGTCGGTACACAGAGGAGACGGACATACGTGGAGTGCTGAGGAGGCGATCTATACCTACCCTTCAGTTAGGAACCTCATAGGATGACCCAGTGGCTGTTTTTTCTATTTCCTCAGTTGTACTTGTACTTTCAGTTTCTTGTACTCTCTAGTTGAGCTTGTATTCTGGCCCCTTTTTAATTACTATACTCACTTGTTGGTTATTCAGTTTACTCGTGATCGTATATTTTGTGTGTGTTTATAGTTTATAAAGGCAATGTCTTCCCAGTTTTAGGGAATTATGCCTTTGGTGCTAGTCGCCAGCCCCTGGCCTATGGAAGGCGGGCTTAGGGTAGTCACGGCATAGGCCCCGGAGGACAGGTCATGACAACACTTATAACTGAAAGTTTCAAAGTAAGTTTCAACATCAGTTTCATTTATTTATTTCATTCCAAATTTAAGTGAAATATTTAGTGAAATTTTTTGTGTGAGTTTCATTGAAAATTTCAAAGTAAGCTTCAACATCAGTTTCATTTATTTATTTCAGTCCAAGATTCATAGAAAGTTTCACATTAACTTTCTGCAAAACTTCCATCAAAAGTCATTGCTTCACTAAAATTAAGCATACAATATTAGACATAAAACATTTCATGTTTAACTACTAATATAACATATAAAAACAATAAACAATAATATGAGATACCTTCATCTGTAACCATTTTAAACAAAAAAAATCTCCACAATTTTTTGTAACTCAGGTGACAAATATTTCACAATTGACAATTGAAACAAAACCGGTAATCCAAAATGAAACACACTACAAACTATTTCCCCCCACAAAGAAAATTGAAAGTGGCTTCTGGTGAAAATGAACTATACAATTGTGGTGCAACCTTGCACATGGAAGGAAAACTGTCATGCACAATCGAAACATTTTTCGTTCCACGATTCATGACCATATTGTGGGCACAATCAGTAATGATTCACACATTTAATTTTCTATGAGATGAAAATGTCATTCTAGAAACCACTATATTCAAATATGCCACTTGTAGAAATGTTGATGTGTCACCATACGAATACCTGGAAAACGGGTCTTTATGTTTTATATTTTGGAAAATGGGGTTCATCAGCGCCACTTGAAGTGGCGCTGATTACCCAAAATCCTACAGCACCAATTCAAGTGGCGCTGTCCATTTCCAGCCGAAAATAGGTACAGTGCCACTTGAAGTGGCGCTGATAGTATCCCAATGTTGGGATGGGCGCCACTTCTAGTAGCGCCCATACAAATCCTCCCCTATATAAGCCCCCCCCCTCCTCTCCTCATTCTCACATCCTCACTCCCTCTCATCTTCTAAATCTCTCTCTTCAAGATCTCTCTCTCCTCTTCTCACTCTCTCTTCAAGATCGTTCTTTCTCAAAGCTCTGTCTCTCTTTGTCCACAAAGTTGTTCGAAGGATCGTAACCTTTCAGCTGATTTGACGTAATTCTAATTTTTAATTTGTTTAATGTGGTGATTTATTTGTTTGTTTATTTAGTTCATAGAAATAATTCATTATTAATGTAATATATTTTGAAATTGTAATTGTTTATTTGTAGTAATTGTTATTAATTAATGGTAATTAGGTTATTGAGTAATACTATTTAGTTAACTAAATTTTAAACAGTTAAATAACTAATCATAATTAGGTACTTAAATTGTAATTAGTTAATTAACTTATCATAATTAGGTAATTAAATAATTCTAATTAGGTGATTAATTAATTCTAATTAGGTGATTAATTAATTTTAATTAGGTTATTAATTAATTTTAATTAGTTGATTATTTAATTGTAATTAGGTGATTAAGTAATTGTAATTAGGTGTTTAATTAATTGTAATTAGGTGAGATATAAATTATAATTAGCTGATTAATTATTTGTAATTTGGAGAGTAATAATTTATAATTAGGTGATTAATTATTTGTAATTAGGTGATTGATTATTTGTAATTAGGTGATTACTTAATTATAAGTAGGTGATTAGTTAATTATAAATAGGTGATTAATTTATTATAATTAGGTGATTAATTAATTATAACTAGGTGTTTAATTAATTATAATTAGGTGATTAATTAATTATAAATATTTAATCAATTGATTGTATTTAAGTGATTAATTAATTATAATTAGGTGATTAATTAATTATAATTTGGTGATTAATAAATTCTAATTAGGTGATTATGTAATTGTAATTGGGTGGTTAATTAATTCTAATTAGATGATTAATTAATTCTAATTAGGTGAGTAATTAATTCTAATTTGGTAGATAATTAAAGGTAATTAGGTGATTAATTAATTCTAATTTGGTGATTAATTAATTATAATTAGGTGAATAATTAAATCTAATTAGGTGATTCATTAATTGTAATCGGGTGATTAATTAATTATAATTAGGTGATTAAGTAATTGTAATTAGGTGATTAATTAATTCTAATTAGGTGATTAAGTATTGCTAATTATGTGGTTAATTAATTCTAAATAGGTGATTAAATAAGTCTAATTTGGTAATTAATTAAAGGTAATTAGGTGATTTATTTATTCTAATTAGGTGGTTAATTAATTCTAATTATGTGATTAATTAATTATAATTAGGTGATTAATTAATTCTAATTAGGTGATTAATTAATTATAATTAGGTGATTAATTAATTCTAATTAGGTGATTGATTAATTCTAATTAAGTGATTAATTAATTCTAATTTGGTGATTTATTTATTATAATTAGGTGGTTAATTAATTCTAATTAAGTGATTAATTAATTCTAATTTGGTTATTAATTAATTCTAATTAGGTGATTAATTAATGGAAATTATGTGATTAATTAATGGTAATTAAGTGATTAATTAATGGTAATTAGGTGATTAATTAATATGAATTAGCTGATTTATTTATTCTAGTTAGGTGATTAATTAATTCTAATTATGTGATTTATTTATTCTAATTAAGTGGTTAATTAATTCTAATTAAGTGATTAATTAATTATAATTAGGTGATTAATTAATGGTAATTAGGTTATTAATTAATGGTAATTAGGTGATTAATTAATGGTAATTAAGTGATTAATTAATGGTAATTAGCTAATTAATTAATATTAATTGATTGATTAATTAATGGAAAATATGTGATTAATTAAAGGTAATTAGGTGATTAATTATTTCTAATTAGGTGATTAAGTAATGGAAATTAGGTGGTTAATTAATTCCAAATAAGTGATTAAATAAATCTAATTTGATAATTAATTAAAGGTAATTAGGTGGTTTATTTATTCTAATTATGTGATTAAATAATTCTAATTATGTGATTAATTAATTATAATTAGGTGATTAATTAATTACAATTAGGTGATTAATTAATGGTAATTAGGTGATTAATTAATGGTAATTAGGTGATTAATTAATGGTAATTAGGTGATTAATTAATTTTAATTAGTGACTAATTAATTCTAATTAGGTGATTAATTAATTCTAATTAGGTGATTTTTTTATTTTAATTAGGTGGTTAATTAATTATAATAAGGTGATTAATTAATTCTAATTAGGTGACTAATTAATTCTAATTAGGTGATTAATTAATGGTAATTAGGTCATTAATTAATGGTAATTAAGTGATTAATTAATACCGATTATGTGATTTATTTATTCTAATTAGTTGATTAATTAATTCTAATTAGGTGATTTATTTATTCTAATTAGGTGGTTAATTAATTCTAATTAGGTGTTTAATTAATTCTATTCAGGTTATTAATTAATGGTAATTAGGTGATTTGTTAATGGTAATTAGGTGATTAATTAATGGTAATTAGGTGATTAATTAATGGAAATTAGGTGATTAATAAATACTAATTATGTGATTAATTAATGGTAAATAGGTGATTAATTAATGGTAATTAGGTGATTAATTAATTTTAATTAGGTTAATTAATGTTAATTAGGTGATTAAGCAATTAATTAAAGGTAATTAAGCAATTAAAATAAATCTAATTAGTGAAGTAATTATTTTAGTTAGTGAAATAGTTATCTTAATTAGAAAATTAGTTATATTAAGTAGCGAATTAGTTATAAATTGCTTCTAAAATATATCCTTGCATTACATTCTAGGTATGATAATGAATTTAGTTTTCCATCTACCTTGACCTCAGTTTGTAATTGAAGTTTTGAACTTGAATTTAGTAGTTGAATATATTTTATGCATATTAAGTGTTAGAGTTGTCCTGAAATGAATGCTCTCTTGAGTAAAGTATCCCTGGGTAGAGGGGATTTGGGTCGGACCACCTAATTTCCTGGAGTCTTGCCTTGTCTAAGAAAGTGAATGGGGTTGGTTGTCTGCCATTTCGGGCTTACTCATGTGGAGTTTTTCAATTTCATATAACTCTATGCTTTTACATGATGTGTTCGTGTACCTCATGCATATAATGCATGTGGATATTTATGAATATGTTTGACTTCTAATTTTGGGTAAGTAACACAGACTTGTGGGTTGTGTAAAGAGTTTCACATCAATATGGTTTGAACATATCGATTTGGTGGAGGGATTAGGATTCTAACCTGAATTACTAGAAGCATGCATACATAAATTGATTCTCTAATCATATTTAATTAATAACAATGTTTTATTTTAGATAAAAAATATGGATGTCACCTATATTTATTGCAACGGTCAAATAATTGAGACAAAACAAGGATGTAGTTATAGTATACATCCAGAAGCTATTATGATGCTTGGAGGATGTACAACTTTGGAAGCTGTGCAAATGAAAATTCATCAAAAGTTAAAACTGGTGAGGAATCAAGTGATAGAGTCCATCACATTCAGACATCTACAATATATAAATATGTTTTGGCATGTGGCATATCCAGTAAATTATTGTGATGATTGGGAATATGTACTTTCATTTGTTAAGTATCTACCTGGGAATCAAATGATGGAGTTGTGTGTCACTATAGCTATAATGGAGGTTCCATCGACATTGTAATTAGGCCATGTTGGAGTCGGTGGCCTAGAACCAACTACTTTGTACTTTATTCATTAATAAAAGCCTTATCACATCTTGATTGTTCTTCTGCGTGACAATGCATGTGATAATGTCCTAAGGAAATATGTTGCATTAAAGGGTCATAGCGGATCCCTACTATGATGAGAACCCGAAAGTGCCATAACACTGTTCTTGAATATATGTTCTATGTCCGGATGATGTTATTTGAGGGACACAAATAATACAGGCCATTAGGGGTGAGGACTCATAAAACTTTGAGGCACCTTCTCATGGTGTGCGCCCTTGGTAATATCCGGGAGGATATTATGAGAACGAGACCTTCCAATAGGAAATCCACATTTCATATTGTCATTGGATGTTCCTATTTTAATATGTGTGTATTGGTCCTTAGACTTTAAGATTATTATTAATGGGTATTACAACTCGCGCACTTAGATGTATTGATGAAAATTGTAACGACACACTCTTCGCAGCGAGGTAGGATACGTTGGGTGCGTCACGAGTAATACTGCATTAATAGATAATATGAGAAAGGATTTGTCCCTTCCATTCCATAATGGAAGTAGATATCTCAGGCCCTTTGATGGAATTAATATAGCCTAAATAAATCCATGGCCATGGTAAGTAATGGGCGAGTTCAATTCTGGAAAGTCAAAGAAAGAATAATCGAGCACATGGGTTGATAGAACTAGCATGCAAACCACTTGATTTTAGATATCATTACAAAGGGATTATATTACACAGTAAACATTTGTAGGAGGTGACACGTCATTGTGGTGTTAACTTCTTTCTCTATGGGTGCCTTGGCGTGTTTCTAGACGCTAACCTTGGAATTTAGGCAAGATCCGACTAATGCCACTGAGAAAGGGGACAAGAGGGTCACACACTAAGTGTGTCCATGTATCTCAGTTAAATATTAATTTAATAAGTTAAATAAATATTACTCTCGGTTGTGGTTTAATAATTATTTAAGGATGCCTGATTGCATTTATTTCGACACTAGTTATTGGAGAGAATATATTGTGGGTGAAATAATATATTTATTAGTGAGTAATGCAGTTGCATTTATTTAATAAATAAATAGCCATTACTCAAGGAATAATAAATGTGGAGGAGGAGATAAAGGAAAGTGGAAAATAAAATTAAATGTCGTGTATATTAAATATACACACTGTGTAGTTTTATGAAAACGAGTACACGCCGTGTATTAATGATTACACGCCGTTCAGTTTTTCCAGTCGGGATTTTGAGGATATAATATTGTTTTGTTAAATGATATTTATTATAATCAGCATGGGCGCATGTCAAGGCATTAATAATTCGACATGGGGGTTTTCAATAAGAGTTAATGAAATAAATAAAATGTGTAATGCGTTTATTTATTGTCATAACTCTATAACCTCAAACCCGATTATAAATATCCTCACAACCCCAACACTTTTCCAATCAATTGTTGTGCAAAATAATTCTAGAGAATTATTTCAAGGTCGAAAGAGCTCCTTCCTCTAAGAACACTCTCATGACCGAGAGACCAATGCGATTGAAGGTGGACATCGCAAGCGAAGGTTCTTCCACGCTAGCACCCGTAGATCCCTTCGGCGACGTCTGGAGATATGTGGCACACATGTGGATCACTGCTAGAGGAATCCTACACTTGTATTCTATGACGCAACAACAGATCACAAGATCATGACCAAAGACATCAACGAAGGAAGAATTCCACCAAGTTAATTCTTGTGAATTAATTAAATTAATTATAACCAACATATGATGATCCTATCTCTATGGTTCCGGGATTCTTCTTATCTTTTTCGTTCTTCGTTCTATTCTGAAGATCTGGCATTTTATATCGTGACAGATCTCGGATTGAACATTTTTTAACGCTAAAATTAAAGTTGGGAAAACCCACCAATGCACTTCCGCTACGCCCAGAACCTACAAGTGGTATCAGAGCGGTCATATCGTTGATTATAATTATTTAGTTTTTCGTTGATGTTTTACGCATTTAATAATTTAGTTGTTTCAATTCAAGTTTAATTGTTCTGGAAATATGAATCTCAAGATCTGTTCCTCCTCCCTCGTTTCTCATTCACCTCACAGAAACGAATTTTTCTTTTAATTTTGATTAAAATAAAATAGAGGAACTCATCTGGAGGAGCAAAACGTTTCTGGCCATACAACACCAGAATACACGACGTGTATTCGAAAGTACACATCGTGTAGTCTAGGTTCATGCATCGGACTGGTCTACCAAATCAGGTCGTGTATTGATCCTATTAAAGTCATTTATGACACCGTGTGTTGACCAGGAACAGGTGGAACACGATTTCCGAAATACACGCTGTGTGGTCCAACAGAACATGGCGTGTAGTCCCTTCAGGTTAGGGTTGGACCGTGTACCCCGTACACGGTTTTCCTGGCTGGAAACCGTGTTACACGGAAACTACACAGCGTGTGTCACACTAAACACGCCATGTAATCCGAAAATTTCCGAAGTACATTAACACACCATATCCCCGGGCATGGACTTCGGATGGACAGTGAAGAAAAGTAAACGTCGTGTAGTCGGAACTACACGCTGTGTACTCACCCAAATTATGCAGATCTATTAAAATTTATTATTATATTATATAAACCTTTGATACGTGTACCATGGTGTAGGCGTAAAGCTGAGGCACAACATGTGATAAGTGTTTTATATATGTGTGTTTAATTTAACATCTGCGTAATAAATGGGAATTCACCGGGTTGCCTCCAAGGTACAAGTTACGTACAAGGATAATTTTAAATGAATTTATTTGTTTAAAATTATGATGGATGAGAATCTCAAGGAAATTCAGAAAAAGGGTTTAAGATAAAAGGATTGATTAATTAAAGATAATTAATTGATTCGAGCGTGATTTATCTTAAACAAGAACGATTAAAGAATTGAATGCTAGTTTTATTTATAAATAAATATTGTTGCATGTATGGATGATCATGAGCTAGACCAAGACCTTTGTATGTGAATGGTTTCTTTTAATTTATTTATTTAAATTAAATTTGTTGGTCTGTGAGCCCTCTCCTCATTAATATGTAGGGCATGTGCACCCAAGGACTCTTTTATGTAAAAACCCCTTTTTACCCCTCACCTACGTGTGAGATAAATGCATATGTAATGGATAGATCTCCCAAGCTAGTGGAGACGGCTCAAGTCAGGAGCCAAGATGAAACCAATCCAAGGAGATACAAAGGTGGACAAGTGGAAAGCTGTAAACACAAACCTGAAAGGTTCAAGGTGTTTCTCCCTAGGTCTTGGGTTAGTTTATCAACCACTACATAAACTAACCAATATAAAAATCTCATGATCATACCATTTATTTTATTTTTTTCAGTTTCATGGTTTATTTATTATGGGTGTGTTGTCATGATCACACAATTAATAAATTAAACAAGCATGCAAGATGGAACTAAAATAAAAACCGGATTATGCGTAAATATTATCTTAGACATGGTTAATCACTTAAGTATATCTCACTTAATATTAACAAGAATGTAATAAAATATAATAAAATGTAAATTTACGTATAAGGATAAAATCCCTCAAAAGAAATATTAAGTCGATATATCCTTCCATAATCTTGGTTAGAATTGAACCATAGTTCAATGTGCTTGACCAACCCTAGTTGGGGTGCTTTCAATTATTGGGAAATTCTAATTCAAGGTTTTGGGTTGACTTGACTTGGTTCACATCAAGGGTTGACTACCACAGTAGGACTTGGTGTGACCAAAAGGCAAAGGTTGAGGAAATCCAAAATAAAAGGATTTCAGGATTGGGGAGTCCACTCATCAGATCAAGGAGCTGCGAGTTAATGCAATTGGCATTTGGAATGCCTACCTAAAACCCTTAAAGTTGCTTGAACAACCCTATTTAGGGTAATGCGAAGGGCAATATGGATCCTTTCCACTATAATATTCAGGCAACAGAATATTCTGAAGTCAATGGTGAGTGCTATTGGATTTCGATAAAATAGTGGGAGACTAATAAGTATTAATTTATTTATTTGTCTCAGTTTTGTAATAAAGTACTAAACCTTTGCTCATCTTAATTTGTAGAAAAGGAAATAAAATGACTTCAAACATATCATTGCGAACCATACTCGAGAAGGAAAACCTTCTCACCGACACCAATTTCCAAGAGTGGTAGAGGTGTTTACATGTCATCCTTTGCCACGAAAGGAAATTGTATGTGCTGGAAGAGCCTATTCAAGTTGCGCCTAGGAAAGAGGCCAGTGATGAGGAATTATCTCTATATATGAAACACATGGATGATGCCATAGATTTCTAGTGTTTCATGCTATCGGCCATGTACAATGAGCTCTTGAATCAACATGAAAACATGGACGCGTATATCATTATGTCTCGCCTTAAGGATCTCTACCAAGAGAAGGTGAGACAGGAGAGGTATGAGATCTTCAATGGTTTGTTTACAACTAAGCTTGGAGAGTCTTTTCCAGTTGGGCTTCACGTAGTCAAGCTTATTGGCTACATTGAACGCCTGAACATCTTAGGGATTAAATTCCCAGATGAGTTTCGTATAGATCTCATCCTATCATCACTGCCCAAGACCTTCTCTAGCTTTATTGTCAACTATAACATGAGAAACAATGAGAAGAGTCTATCAGAACTTCTAACCTTGATTCGCCAGGTAGATAAGGATATGGGGCGTGACAAACCCGCAGTCCTTATGGTGAATAGGAAAAGTAAGTACAAGGCCAAGGGGCCAAAGACTTATAAATGGTCTGAAGACCCTGAGCATTGTCCCTCCAAGAAGGGGAAGATCCAAAGGCAGGGCAAGGAATGAGAGACAGTGTGTTTTGCATGTGGCAAGCAAGGCCACTGGAAGAGGAACTGCACCCAGAAGCATGGGGATTCTAAAGGTGCATTCGTTATCAAGTGTAATATTTCTATTTCTACACATTGGGTATTAGATACAGCTTGTGGGGCTCACATCTGTATTCAAATTCAGTAACCAAGTAGATTTAGAAAGATTTCCAGAGGAGAGGTAGATTTTTGAGCTGCCAATGGCGCAAGCCTGGCTGCGTTGGCTATTGGTGATTACCACCTATCATTGCCAACTGGCATGATTTTGGTTTTACAAAACTGTTATTATGTGCCTAGTGTTACCAAGAACATAATTTCTGTATCTTGTTTAGATATGGATGGATTATTTTTCAAATTTGGAAATAAGGTATGTCTCTTTTATAAGAAAAACGTATGTTATGGTGTGGAACATTTAAATAATGGTTTGTATGTATTACGAAAACCAAGTGTTGGCAATTTATAATGAATCAAACTCACATGACTCATACATCACCCAGTTTTGGCATCACCGTCTCAGTCATGTGAATGAGAAGTGCTTGACAAAGCTCTGCTAAGATGGCTATTTAGACTCTACTGAGCTAAAACCACTTGATAGATTTCATGCTTGTTTACAAGGAAAAATGACCAAGCCGCCTTTTGGTGGATAGGGTGAAAGGGTCACAGAGATTCTAGGATTGGTACACACGGATGTGTGTGGACCATTTCCTGTAGAAGCTAGAGGTGGATATTCTTACTTCATTACTTTTACTGATGATTTGAGTAGATATGGTTATGTCTACTTAATGAGGTATAAGTCAAACTCCTTAGAGAAATTTAAAGAATTCAAGAATGAAGTAGAGAATCAGCTTGGTAAGAAGATAAAGAAACTTCGATCAGATCGAAGTGGAGAATATCTGAACCAAGAGTTCATCGATCTTCTACAGGATTATGGGATTCTATCTCGGCTCACTCCTCCTTATACACCATAGTGGAACGGTGTTAGGTAAAGGAGGAACCAAACCTTGTTGGACATGGTGAGGTCAATGATGAGTCATGCAGATCTTCCATTATCCTTTTGGGGATATGCATTCTAAATTGCAGCATACACATTAAACCGAGTACCAACTAAGGCGGAAAATGGAATTCCATCCGAGTTATGGAATGGAAGGAAACCCACTTTGTCATACACACGTGTATGGGGATGTGAGGCATTTGTTAAGGCCTTATCAGGCAAAAAACTAGCACTCTGGGGCATGAGATGTATCTTTATAGGATATCCCAAGGAAACGAAAGGATATTACCTATATAACCCTTCATACAAGAAAGTGAATGTTTCCAGACAAGTCTTTTTTATTGAGAGGGAGCACATCCTCAAGAAGGATAGTGGGAGAAAGATTGACTTCAACGAAGTTGATGCTCAAGATACACAGGAGTTGGTACAGGAACAAGTTCTACAGGTCCCCGTGGAAGAGGTTCCAGAAACACAAGTACTGCATAGAAGCTCAAGAGAGGTAAGGGAACCAGATAGATTTGGTTTCCTAGTTACCGAGGATGGTGAATCATTATTGTTGGACAATGATGAACCTCTCTCCTACAAGAAAGTAGTATAAAGCTCAGAAGCTACAAGATGTCTAGAAGCTATGAATTCTGAGATGGATTCCATGTATCAAAACCAAGTCTGGGTTCTGGTCGATGAGCGAGTTGATGTAAATCCAGTTGGATGCAAATGGGTATTCAAGAGAAAACTAGACATGGAAGGTCAAGTTAACACCTATAAAGCAAGAATAGTGGCTAAAGGATTCAGACAACGTCAAGGAATTGACTATGATGAAACCTTCTTTCCAGTTTCCATGTTTAAATCCATAAGAATCATACTTGCCATAGTAGCTTACCATGACTACGAAATTTGGCAGATGGATGTCAAAACAACATTCCTTAATGGGAACCTTTAGGAAGATGTCGATATGACACAACCAGAAGGGTTTGTGACACCAAGTGAAGCCAAACGGGTTTTCAAGTTGTAGAAGTCCATTTATGGATTAAAGAAATCATCCAGGTCATGGAACATTCGATTTGATGAAGCCATAAAGGAATTTGGGTTCATTAAGAACAAATGTGATCCATGTGTTTATAAACGGTTTAATGGGAATGTGATTGTTATCCTAGTAGTATATGTTGATGACATATTGCTTATTGGAAATGATGTACTAGTATTACAATCAGTTAAGGACTGGTTGAACAAGTGTTTCTCCATGAAGGACTTGGGTGAAGCATCCTACATTCTAGGGATCAAGATCATTCGTGATAGATCCAAGAGGCTTCTTGGACTAAGTCATAGTACATAAATTGACCAGATACTAAAGAGATTTAGTATGGAACAATCCAAGAGGGGATTGGATCCAGTGTCACATGGCCTACATCTTTCTAATAAAATGTGTCCTTAGACACAACAAGAGAAAGATGGAATGAGTAAGATCTCATACGCTTCGGCTATAGGATCCATCATGTATTCTATGTTATGTACCAGGCTTGATGTTGCTTATACACTGAGCATAGTAGGAAGATATCAAGCAGATCCAGGAGAACAGCATTGGAATGCTGTTAAGACTATCCTTAAGTATCTGATAAGAACTAAAGATATGTTCCTGGTGTATGGAGGAGACGAGGAGCTTGTCATCAGAGGGTATGTTGATACTAGTTTTCAGACATATCTGAATGATCTGAAGTTGCAATCTGGATATGTTTTCTATCTTAATGGAGGATCTGTGAGCTAGAAGAGTTCAAAGAAGCCAGTTGTCGCCGATTCTATAGTGGAGTCTGAATATATAGCGTCTTCTGATACATCCAAGGAAGTAGTTTGGATTCGTAACTTTATCCAGGAGCTTGACGTGGTGCCTAGCAGTAAAGATCCTATCACTTTGTATTGTGATAATACTGCAGTGGTGGCTCTTGCAAAAGAACCAAGGTCACATCAACGGAAAAAGCACATACTCCGGAAGTATCACCTCTTGAGGGATTTCTATCAGAGTGGTGAAGTTGCAGTGAGTAGAGTATCCACGGAAGAGAACGTAGCGGACCCCATGACTAAAGGCTTATCTCAGCAGAAGCATGAATATCATGTGAGAGCTAGTGGGTTAAAGGTTGTTAGCAGTTGGCTCTAGTCCAAGTGGGAGTCTGTTGGAGTTGGTGGCCTAGAACCAACTACTTTGTACTTTATTCATTAATAAAAGCCTTATCACACCTTGATTGTTCTTCTGCGTGACAATGCATGCGATAATGTCCTAAGTACAGCTGTTTCATTAAAGGGTCATAGCAGATCCCTACTATGATGAGAACCCAGAAGTGCCATAACACTATTCTTGAATATATGTTCTATGGCTGGATGATGTTATTTGAAGGAAAAAAATAATATAAGCCATTAGGGGTGAGGACTCATAAAACTTTGAGGCACCTTCTCATGGTGTGCGCCCTTGGTAATATCCAGGAGGATATTATGAGAACGAGACCTGCCAATAGGAAATCCATATTTCATAGTGTCATTGGATGTTCCTATCTGCAGATGTGTGTATTAGTCCTTAGACTTTAAGATTATTATTAATGGGTATTACAACTCACGCACTTAGATTTATTGATGAAAACTATGACGACACACTATTCGCAGTGAGGTAGGATACGTTGGGTGCGTCATAACACTACTGGAAATTCTATTTTTCCCAACGGGTGTTTACCAACGGTTTGATAAAACCGTTGGGCTTGAAGGATTAAGAAAGCCTTTCCCAACGGTTCATTGAAACCGTTGGGAAAAGCCACCCCTTTGCCAACGGTTTGAAGAAACCGTTGGTAAAGGGGTGTGTTAATCACCTTTTGCCAACGGTTCAAAAGAACCGTTGGGAAAGGGTCACCCCTCTTTCCCAACGGTTCTTTAAAACCGTTGGGAATTATTTCCCCCAAATCCAGCCGTGAGGCTGCTCTCCCCCATTCGCACAGAACCGAATTTCATCCGCTCCACCGCTCTCCTCTTGCGAAATCCCCTATCCGAAGAGGTGAAAACCATCTGAAATCAGGTATCTTTTTATTTATACACATATACTTCCTTATTTTTATTGTTATTGCTTTATTATTTTAGTTTTAAGTTATCAATCCACCTCCAGCAGCTCTCTGCTGCTCTCCAAATCCCCCATCCGAATAGGTGAAAACCCATTTGAATCATCTCAAATCAAGTAATTTTTTCTTTATACACATATGGTACCTTGTTTTTATTGTTATTTATCTAATATTTTAGTTTTAAGTTTGGATTTTGATTTGATTTCACCGTGTAAAATAGGGAAATGAATAAATATTTTTTTAATTAATTAGTTTCCCCTGGAATATCAGTTGTGTTATAATGTCCATGCTAAATAAAGGGGTAATGTAATAAAAGACCTTGAATAAATAAATTGTGGAAGTTGGGGTATGTTTCCTCTATGAGAGGTTTTTTGTTGTGTTTCATTGTATGTTGTAGGCTGTTTTATGGGGATTGAGGTGACCAGTTGGGCTTTGTGATATGTGGGGTTGTAATGTGATGGTTAGTGGGCATGGATGTGTCATGTGAAGTTGTATGATAGTGATGATGTGTGGTGGTGTTGTGTCGTGTGGAGGTGTTGTGTGATGAAGTTGTGGTGTATAATGTGGTGAGGTGGTTTTGGTTGTGCGGTGGTTTGTGATGTGCAATATTTTTATCGTGATATGTGGTTGTTTTGGTGAGATGGTTGGTCGATGTAACATGGTGTCGATGGTTATTGTGAGATGGTGAGTTGTTGTGTGGTGGTTTTATTAGTTTCCTGGTTATCTATGGAATAAATTATACTGTTAAAACAAAAAAACAAGATATTAAATAAATGAGATGGAATAGAAATGGATGTGTGGTAAATGGATTTAATTAATTTAACATTAAATGAATGGAGAATGTAAGTGTGAATGAAGTGGCTTATAAATGAATGTGAGAAATGCGTCTTGTGTGGTGGTGGTGTGGTTTATGTGTTTTATGGTAGTAGTGAAGTGTGTGATTATGTAGTTAATGTGAACCCATAGGTTGAGTATTTTGTGCTATATATATATCATGTATTTTTATGTTATTTCTACACATTCCAGGGGGGTGGTATGTCTCGGTGGTGGTGGTGGGGTTGCAGGGGAGGGGGTGTGGGCTGTTTGGGAGGGTGGGCGGGGCTATCCAGGGGGGGTACGGGGTGTCCAGGGGGGTACGGGGGTGGGCGGGCTGTCCACAAGGGTGGACGGGCTGTCCACGGGGGTGGTCGGGCTGTCAAGGAGGGGTGGGCGGGCTGTCCAGGGGGGGTGGGTGGGCTGGCCACGGGGGGTAGGGGTGTCTAGGGGGGTGGGCGGGCTATCCAAGGGGGTGGGGGGCTGTCCATAGGGAGAAGGGGTGTCGAGGGGGGTGGGTGGGCTGTCCACGGGGGTGGTTGGGCTGTCTAGGGGGTAGGGGGTGTCCACGGGGGTGGGCGGGGCTGTCCAGGGGGTGTGGGCTGTCCTGGGGGTCTGGGTGGGGTGTCCTGGTGGGGGAGGGGTGTGTGGGGTGTCCAGGTGGGGTGGTATGTCTAGGTGGTGGTGGTGGGGTTGCAGGGAAGGGGGTGTGGGCTGTTTGGGAGGGTGGGCTGGGCTATCCAGGGGGGTACGAGGTGTCCAGGGGGGTACGGGGGTGGGCGGGCTGTCCAAAAGGGTGGACGGGCTGTCCACGGGGGTGGTCGGGCTGTCAAGGAGGGGTGGGCGGGCTGTCCAGGGGGGGTGGGTGGGATGGCCACGGGAGGTAGGGGTGTCCAGGGGGGTGGACGGGCTATCCAAGGGGGTGGGGGCTGTCCATAGGGAGAAGGGGTGTCGAGGGGGGTGGGTGGGCTGTCCACGGGGGTGGTTGGGCTGTCTAGGGGGTAGGGGGCGTCCACGGGGGTGGGCGGGGCTGTCCAGGGGGTGTGGGCTGTCCTGGGGGTCTGGGTGGGGTGTCCTTGTGGGGGAGGGGTGTGTGGGGTGTCTAGGGGGGTTGGTATGTCTAGGTGGTGGTGGTGGGGTTGCAGGGGAGGGGGTGTGTGCTGTTTGGGAGGGTGGGCGGGGCTATCCCAGGGGGGGGTACGGGGTGTCCAGGGGGGTACGGGGGTGGGCGGGCTGTCCACGGGGGTGGCCGGGCTGTCAAGGAGGGGTGGGCGGGCTGTCCAGGGGGGGTGGGTGGGCTGGCCACAGGGGGTAGGGGTGTCCAGGGTTGTGGGCGTGCTATCCAAAGGGGTGGGGGCTGTCCATAGGGAGAAGGGGTGTCGAGGGGGGTGGGTGGGCTGTCCACGGGGGTGGTTGGGCTGTCTAGGGGGTAGGGGGTGTCCACGGGGGTGGGTGGGTTGTCCACGGGGGTGGGCGGGGCTGTCCACGAGGGTACCCTACTAATATGGTTATGGGATGAGGCATGCTCTGATGTGATAACACATTAAGTTCTTATTGGTTTTACATTTTTTCAATAACACATTAGTATGTTTTTTCACATGTCTAGTTGATACCATGATTATTTTCTTCCTTTATCATTTACTTAAATGTATTTTCTATTAAAGTTCAATCCTATTGAATTTTTTATGACAAAATGACTTATAAGACTTTTTTACAGAATGGACAGAAGTTGGATGTATGAAACCGATCGTATCTCAAGCGATTTTCAAAACAATTTGGAGAGCTTTATAGATTTTTCATTTCACAATGCTTCAGATAGTGGTCGCATACACTGCCCATGTTCCAATTGTGTTGGTAGACCTTGGTTGAGTCATGAAGAAGTCAGCTACCACATAACCAAAAATGGTTTTCAAGCAAACTACTTTGTGTGGTATCACAATGGGGAGAAAATGAAATCTCAAATTGGTGATGATCGAAATGAAAGGACTGGAATGGAGAATTTGTTAGATGATCGGTTTCCGTTTATTCGTCATCATGAAAAAGAAAGGATTTCGACTCAAGAAGACGTCGATATGAGGACAACTGATGCATCTAGTGAAAATGATGATATTGATAGGGTGAAAAAATTGAATTATGCTGCCACGACTCCAGTATATCGACAATGCGATAAAATGAAAAAGCTGGAATTTTTAATCCGATTGTTTCATGGAAAAACTATGTATGGGATTTCTAATACAGAAATCGATTACATTCTTACCCTCTTGAAGGATTTACTTCCAGATGATGCATATATTCCCTCAAACCACTATATGGCATGGAAGTTAGTTGAAGAACTTGGATTTTCAAGAAACAAAATTCATGCTTGCCTGAAAGATTGCATTTTATTCTGGGAAGAAACCGCTGAATGAAATGAATGTATAAAATGTTCCACATCCCGCTGGAAGTCAAAATCTGATGGAACACCATCCCGCGTTCCACAGAAAGTAATGTGGAACTTTCCATTGATCCCCAGACTCCAGAATCTTTTTATGTCTGATGACATATCAATAAAAATGAGATGGCATGATACCGAGAGAAAGAAGACTAATGATGAGTTGGTTCATCCTGCAGATGGATTTTCATGGCAGAGATTTGATGCTCGACATCTTGATTTTGCAGCTGACGTGCGTAATGTGAGGCTGGGTCTTTCATGTGACGGTTTCAATCCGTTTGGGCAGATGCTTACTTCGCACAGCACATGGCCAGTTTTTATACACATTTATAATCTTCCCCCATGGTTGTGTATGAAAAAATCTTTCACTTTCATGAGTATACTCATATCTGGTCCTTCTGATCCCGGCATTGATATTGATGTATACATGCAACCTTTAATAAAATAGTTAAAACTTCTTTGGGATGTGGGTGTGCGCACATACGATGCATGTTCGAAAGACATATTTCAGATGCGTGCTGCGCTTATGTGGACGATCAATGATTTTCCGGCTTATGCAATGATGTCTGGATGGAGCACGAAGGGAAAACTGTCATGTCCAATTTGTATGAAGAATACACAATCTAGAAGACTGAAACATCGTTTTAGTTTCAGTTTTATGGGACATCGACGATTTTTGCCAAAGGATCATCCATATAGAATGAATCGTCGAAGATTTGATAATACTATAGAGACCGATGATCCACCTCAGCGTATGTCTGGAACTGATGTGCTTAATGAATTGAAAGATTTCAGTTTTTCATTCGGGAAGGGTCAAATGAAATCTGGAAAGAGAAAGAATATTTCCACAGAAACCTGTTACAATTGGAGGAAGAGGAGTATCTTTTTTGTTTTTCCTTATTGGTCAACCAATTTGCTACGTCATTGCTTAGACGTAATGCATATTGAAAAGAATATATGTGAAATGTTGCTTTCAGTTCTTTTAAATGTCAAGGGGAAGACAAAAGATGATTTACAATCTCGACGTGACTTGGTGGATTGGGTCATCAGACCAGAATTGCATCCTGTGCGTATCAGTGAAAATAAATGGCAACTTCCATGTGCTTCTTATGTGATGACACCTACTGAAAAAAAAACAATTTTTGGAAGTATTAGAGACTATTAGAGTTCCTGATGGCTATTCAAGCAACATATCTAAACGGGTCAACAGAAAAGAGTTGAAGCTAAAATCTTTGAAGACTCATGATTATCACGTTCTACTGCATGAGTTGCTTCCAATAGCAATCCATCATCTTTTGTCCAATAATGTAAGGGTGGGTGTTATTCGGTTGTGCCATTTGTTTAGAGATCTTTGTGCTAAGAATTTGTCCAAGTCTTTCTTGCAAAAAATGTTGACAGATTCCCCATTAATTTTGTGTGAGTTGGAGAAAATATTTCCCCCATCATTTTTCACATGCATGCTGCATCTGACTGTCCATATTCCAACTGAAATACTTCTCGGAGGACCTGTTTCTTTTCGTTGGATGTATCCAACTGAAAGAAATATGTTCACATTAAAGTCTTATGTTCGAAACAAGAATCATACCGAAGGTTCTATCGTGAACAGTTACTTAGCTCAAGAATGTATGGATTTCTGTTCAATGTATTTGTCTGATCTTACTACAAGAATGAATAGACCAATGAGAAATGAAGAAGAAAAATATGAGAAAATTGAACCCAGTTTTCCATCACTTCCTCAAACAGGAGGAATTCCTAGATCATATACATTGAAGACATTAAGCCATGAAGAGCGGGAGATGGCACATCGCACAGTTTTGTTCAACTGTGATTTGTTCGATGACTATATCAGGTAACAAAATTGAATATGTATATCTTACATATATATCTGTTAAACTATTCATATTTTTTTATCTACAGGGAACATAAAACAATGATAAATAGGAAGCATCGTTCTTTATCTTTGAGAAGGAGAGAGACTTTTCATAGCAAATAGTTTTCTGCTTGGTTAAAATTGAAGGTAAAAATATTACTGTTTAAATTAATTATTTCAATATTTACTTAAGTTTAACTGTCATTTATATTGCAGGTATTGAGTTTGTCTACTGACTCTATCTCTGAGGAAATAAGATCTTTGGCTTTTGGTCCTAATATCGTGGTTCGTGACTGTAAATCAATTGTTATCAATGGGTACAGATTTATTGTCACTGAACGAGCCAAAAACATGAGAACACAACATGATGGTATTATGGTTACTACCACAACAGATTGTTAAGCCAGTGCATCAGATAGTAGACCGCGACTTGAAAATGTGGGTTATTATGGAGTCGTTGAGAAAATAATAATATTGGATTATTACTCTCATGGACGAGTCACAATGATGAAATGCCATTGGTTTGATTAGATGATGAGACATGGCACATTTATTGATGATTGTGGATTTCGAGTAATTAATATGACCCACACTCTTGCAACCGAAGAACCATATGTGTTGGCATCAATGGCTAAACAAGTTTTTTATGTCAAAGATCAACTTCAACCTGAATTTGGTGTCATAGTTGAAGTAATTCCAAGACATATTTTTGATGATGCTGATGATGGAATTGACACTATCCCTATTTCCATTGGAACCAATCCATTTATTTCTTTTGATGACTCCAATAGCTCAATTGTCAGAGTTGATTGTGAACCTGAAGTTGTGGTTGGAAATATATAGAATCATTCATCCATGTTCTCAATTCTTTTGGTTTACCTCGAGTTGGGTTGTTAAGGTTGGTAATATTCATATTTAATTAGTATTGATCACAAATATGTTTTAGCTGACTTGACCGTTATGTGAATTTTCAATGTTTATTGGTTGCTGTTTTATTTGAATTGCATTTTCTAATTTGGAATTGAACTGTATTCAAACCAAATCAAACAATATTTCTAACTTGGTGAACATTACAACTTGTATGTTTTATTAAATTCATTCAAGATCTTCTAAAACAATTGATAGTTAAATTACCAATGAATCCCCTCATTCCCTCATATATTTAGTTTTTTGGTTTACACATTAATTTTCTTTTTCTAATTAATTACATATTTGTTTTCCAATGCAGGAAATGCAGCCAATTGAAGAGAGACGAAGAAAAAAAATGGCGGAGAACAATCGTCAGATGGAGGAGATGGGCATTCCACCATTAGTTCCTACAGTGAGTACTTTATTTCAAATATATATATATATATATATATTTACAGAATATATAATGTCATGTGATTAATTTTTTTTGTAAACTTTTTTGTAGGATCCACCATTACGTCGACAGTTATTCGACGAGGAGCCTAGTACTGGTCCTAGTACTCAGGCCGGTGGTACGAGGAGGGTTCGTACCAGAGGTGGACGTAGAGCTACGCGTGCCCGACTAGACCCTGCCCCTCCCACTGACATTTCAGCCTTCCCACATTCTGATCCCGGTGTGTCGTTAGGGACACACGGGATATTTAGACCTCCCATGTTTTCGCTACCTTCTGCATCTTCTGCCCCATCATTTTCACATCCCATGATGATTCCCACTCCCCAGTCAGCATCAGGTCATACAGCTGTTCCATCTTCTTTTCCTTCTACTTCTGTCTCTCCGAGCTTTTATATTCCATCGTCTTCGACTCCTGTTCCACCAGAGGGTGTTCCATCAGGTTCTGTGGATCCGGCGCCACTCATTGATCAGAATAGTGCAGGTATATTTATAAAACCCTAACAAATTTTTATAGCAATATTTGTTTTCATTATAACATGTTTTGATAAAATATTTGTTTTTTTTTCATGACAGATACATCTACTAACAGGAGGCGGGGGTGGGGCCGTACACGCATGCGTTCGGTGTGGAACCGTCGCACACAGGTTATGGTGGAATATAATGAAGAGAATCAGATGGTTGATAAAACAGGGCAGAAATGTCGGAGTTTTATGGCGACGCTTGCCAAATACTCCGACATCATTCCCATCAGCCCGCTGTCGTGGAGACATTTTCCACATGAGGTCAAAGATAGAGCTTGGGCAGAGATATGGGTAAAAAAATCTGTTGTATTTAATGCCATGAATTATTTTTTTATTTATATGAATTAATATTTTGATTTCAGCTTCGATTTAATTTTCCTGATGGTGAGGGTGCACGACTGGAACGTCTAAAGGATTTAGGCGAGCTTTGGAGAGCCTACAAGCATGAGCTGTATATTGGCTGGCGTGCTAGAGTTGGCATTGAGTTAGAGGCGGGGGTACCAGTCATGGATGATTGTCCTATAGAGCAGTATCGTCAGATGATTACTCATTGGACGAGTACACAGTTTAAGGTATGAATTACATTTGAGGTATTTAAATAATAAACTTTCAAGTTTTGCATTAATATTATCCTTTTCATTATCGAATTTTATTTAGTAATCATCTGGAAAAAATAAAAATAAAACATTGATGAAAAAAAAATACCTCCATACACTAGGACGCACGACGATGCCGGATCATGAGAGGCAGCAGGTATGACAATTGTTTATAAGTTTTTTTTACGACTTACATTTTCTTTTGTTTCCTCAATTATTTAATTATTTGCTAAAGTTTTTATATAACTTTTGTTTTCAATGTCATTGTAGAGGCAAGTACAAAATATTGAAGGACGTGTGCCTCGAGCAAAACTATTTTGCTCGAGTAGACGAAAAAAGGATGGAAGTGCTGTCAACGAAGCGACCTCAGCAGCATATTGTAAGTTTTAATCTGTTGATTTTATATTTTAATATCTATTTCGTAACTTAATAATATATTTATATTTGTAACAGGATGATTTAGAGGCCCTCGATGCCCAAGAAGCAGACAATTTTGGGCCATCTGATCACTTACATCAGGTGTTGGGAGAGGATCATTCTGGCAGAGTACGCTGCCGACCTAGGATAGCCCCGACGAGGTATTGGCCTGCCTCAGGTACGAGTTGTAGTGCCACCGAGCTACAGCAAGTTAGGGCACAGGCAGAACAGGTTGAGAAAAGGGCCACAGAGACGGCAGAACAGTCTGTTAGGGCAAATAGTGAATTTATGAAATTTATTGAAGTTCTACGTCCAACACTTCCAGCAGAGGCCAGCCCAGTGATTGATGAATACATGTCGTCGATACATTCTATATATGGTGCACCAGGTGGCAGTTCCAGTGGTGGTCAGGCCGATGTCCAGCTTGAAGATGATGATGGCGAGGAGTCTGATGCGGAAGAGGATGGAGATGAGGAGGGCGAGGAGGAGGGCGAAGGCGAGGAGGAAGGCGCTGTGGAGGGTGAGGACGATGAGGAGGACGATGACGAGGGTGATGATGATGATGATGGTGGTGATGCTGATGCTGATGTGGGACATATTGATCCGTTACATTTTTGACTTATATTACTGAGATTTGATGTTTAATCTATTCTAGTTGTTGGTTTTATCTAAACTCGTAGTATAGTATTGGAGTTGAGTTATTTTTATATATTTTCTATTTTTATGGATGTTGTTGTCTTTTAGCTGGTTGTGTGTTTGTGAACTCCCTGGACAACCCCCCTCATTCTTGGACCCTGGACAACCCCCCCTCCCCCTTGGACCCCGAACACCCCCCAAAACACCCCCCCCGGACAGCCCCGCAGACAGCCCCCCAGACAGCCCCCCGTACAGCCCCCAACCCTCCACCCTGGACCCCGGACAGCCCCCCAGACAGCCCCTCGGACAACCCCCCCACCCTCCCCCTTGGACCTCGGACAACCCCCCAAACACCCCCCGGACATCCCCCTGAACAACCTCGGACAACCCCCTGAACAACCCCTGAACAACCCCTGAACAACCCCCTGAACAACCCCCGGACAGCCCCCTTAACAACCCCGAACAACCCCCTGAACAACCCCCAAACACCCCCCCGGACAGACCCCGCACAGCCCCCCCACCCTCCTCCTTGGTCCCCGGACAGCCCCCCGGACACCCACCGGACAGCCCCCCCGGACAGCCCCCGCGGACAGCCCCCTGGACAGCCCCCCGTACAGCCCCCAACCCTCCACCCTGGACCCCAGATAGCCCTCTGGACAGCCCCCTGGACAGCCCCCCGGACAACCCCCACCCTCCCCCTTGGACCCCGGACAACCCCCCCAAACACCCCCCGGACAGCCCCCTGAACAACCCCAGACAACCCCCTGAACAACCCCTGAACAACCCCTGAAAAACCCCATGAACAACCCCCGGACAGCCCCCTTAACAACCCCGAACAACCCCCCAAACACCCCCCGGACAGCCCCCCGGACAGCCCCCCGGACAACCCCCCAACCTCCCCTTGGACCCCAGACAACCCCCCAAACACCCCCCAGACAGCCCCCCTGAACAACCCCGGACAACCCCCCTGAACAACCCCTGAACAACCCCTGAACAACCCCTGAACAACCCCTTAACAACCCCCTGAACAACCCCCAGACATCCCCCTGAACAACCCCGGACAACCCCCTGAACAACCCCCAAACACCCCCCGGACAGACCCAGCACAGCCCCCCCCACCCTCCTCCTTGGTCCCCGGACAGCCCCCCGGACACCCACCGGACAGCCCCCCCTGACAGCCCCCCAGACAGCCCCTCCACCTTCCTTAATTTCATTAGCTCTGAAATGTTTCATAGCATGATCAACTAAAATCTAATCCATACTAAATATGATATAAAAATATTCTATATGAATTTCCATAAGATTTTAAGTGAAAACAAAAAGTGACATACGAAAAACTGACCAAACGCATTCGAAATGTGTTGATGCTTTAGGAAAACGATCCATGGGTCATATGTGATGTGTACGAATCAACCCCGCCTCAATCCGAGGCGCGGTGCGGTCGGAACAACTCAAAGTGTATGTCTTTTGTTTCAAAAGGACATCATTTTAAGTGAAAAACATCAACTGGCATACGGAAAACCGGCCAAACGCATTCGGATTGTGTTGATACTTTAAGACAACGATCAATGGGTCATTTGAGAAGTTTACGAGTCAACCCCACCTAAATCTGAGATGCGGTGTGGTCGGGACCACTCTAAGTGACTTTCTTTTGTTTAAAATGGACAGTATTTTAAGTACATACGGAAAACCGACCAAACACATTTGGTTTCTGTTGAAACTTTAGGAGAATGATCCATGGGTCATATGTGACGTGTACGAGTCAACTCCACCTCAATCTGAGGCGCGGTGTGGCCGACACCACTCAAAGTGTCTCTATTTTGTTTAAAATGGACTTCATTTTTAGTGAAAACAAAAAATGACATACGGAAAACCGACCAAACGCATTCAGTTTCTGTTGAAACTTTAGGAGAACGATCCATGGGTCATATGTGACGTGTACGAGTCAATGCCACCTCAATCCGAGGCGTGGTGTGGCCGACACCACTCAAAGTGTCTCTATTTTGTTTAAAATGGACTTCATTTTTAGTGAAAACAAAAAATGACATACGGAAAACCGACCAAACGCATTCGGTTTCTATTGAAACTTTAGGAGAACGATCCATGGGTCATATGTGACGTGTACGAGTCAACGCCACCTCAATCCGAGGCACGGTGTGGCCGACACCACTCAAAGTGTCTCTATTTTGTTTAAAATGGACAGTATTTTGGCCGTTTATGACACCAGAACTGCGTTGTCGGTCACCACGGGCACACGGCACGTCCGATTGATGTTCCTTCTGCTCGACCACTTCAGAAATCACTGTCCCGTATTTTTCGTCTGATTTCAAGCCATTCCGACTTTGTTCGGCCCGTTTGGACCCCCCTCACGCGCGTTTACGAAGCGCGCGCATCACTTAAAACACGAATATTGAGTCGTACCACGCAAACCGCACGTCCGATTGACGTTCCGTCTACGCGTACACGTCACGAATAATAATTAGAATGTTGCACGGTGGTTTCAGCTCATTCTGAGGTCGTCCTCTATGAATTTGACCGTTTGACGCCCGTTTTAGCCGTTTATGACACCAGAACTGCGTTGTTGGTCACCGCAGGCACACGGCACGTCCGATTGACGTGCCGTCTTCTCGACCACTTCATAAATCACTCACCCATATTTGTCATCTGATTTCAGGCCATTCCGAAATCGTTCGGCCCGTTTGGACCACCCTCACGCGCGTTTACGAAGCGCGCGCATCACTTAAAACACGAATATTGAGCCGTACCGCGCAAACCGCACGTCCGATTGACGTGTCGTCTGTGCGTACACGTCACTAATAATAATTAGAATGTTTCACGGTGGTTTTAGCTCAATCTGATGTCATCCGCTATGAATTTGACCGTTGGACGCCCGTTTTGGCCGTTTATGACACCAGAATTGCGTTGTCGGTCACCGCGGGCACACGGCACGTCCGATTGACGTACCGTCTACTCGACCACTTCAGAAATCTTTGTCCCGTATTTGTCGTCTGATTTCAGGCCATTCCGACTTCGTTCGGCCCGTTTGGACCCCCCTCACGCGCGTTTACGAAGCGCGCGCATCACTTAAAACACAAATATTGAGCCGTACCGCGCAAACTGCACGTCCGATTGACGTTCCGTCTGCGCGTACACGTCACGAATAATAATTAGAATGTTGCACGATGGTTTCAGGTCAATCCGAGGTCATCCGCTATGAATTTGACCGTTTGATGCCCGTTTTGGCCGTTTATGACACCAGAACTGCGTTGTCGGTCACCGCGGGCACACGGCACGTCCGATTTACGTGCCGTCTGCTCGACCACTTCATAAATCACTCACCCGTATTTTTCGCCTAATTTCATTCCATTCCGAAATCGTTTGGCCCGTTTGGACCACCCTCACGCGCGTTTACGAAGCGCGCACATCACTTAAAACACGAATATTGAGTCGTACCGCGCAAACCGCACGTCCGATTGACGTGCCTTCTGCGCGTACATGTCACGAATAATAATTAGAATGTTTCACGGTGGTTTCAGCTCAATCTGAGGTCGTCCGCTATGAATTTGACCGTTGGACGCCCGTTTTGGCCGTTTATGACACCAGAACTGCGTTGTCGGACACCGCGGGCACACGGCACGTCCTATTGACGTGCCGTCTACTCGACCACTTCAGAAATCACTGTCCCGTATTTGTCGTCTGATTTCAGGCCATTCCGACTTCGTTCGGCCCGTTTGGACCCCCCTCACGCGCGTTTACGAAGCGCGCTCATCTCTTAAAACACGAATATTGAGCCGTACCGCGCAAACCGCACGTCCGATTGACGTGCCATCTGTGCGTACACGTCACGAATAATAATTAGAATGTTTCACGATGGTTTCAGGTCAATACGAGGTCGTCCGCTATGAATTTGACAGTTTGACGCCCGTTTTGGCCGTTTATGACACCAGAACTGCGTTGTCGGTCACCGCGGGCACACGGCACGTCCGATTTACGTGCCGTCTGCTCAACCACTTCATAAATCACTCACCCGTATTTTTCGCCTGATTTTAGTCCATTCCGAAATCGTTCGTCCCGTTTGGACCACTCTCACGCGCGTTTACGAAGCGCGCGCATCACTTAAAACACGAATATTGAGTCGTACCACGCAAACCGCACGTCCGATTGACGTGCCGTCTGCACGTACACGTCACGAATAATAATTAGAATGTTTTATGGTGGTTTCAACTCAATACGAGGTCGTCCGCTATGAATTTGACCGTTTGACGCCCGTTTTGGCCGTTTTTGACACCAGAACTGTGTTGTCGGTCACCGCGGGCACATGGCACGTCCAATTGACGTGCCGTCTGCTCGAACACTTCAGAAATCACTCACCCGTATTTTTCGTCTGATTTCAGGTCATTCCGACTTCGTTAGGCCCATTTGGAACCCCCTCACGCGCGTTTACGAAGCGCGTGCATCACTTAAAATACGAATATTGAGTCGTACCTCGTAAACTGCACGTCCGATTGACGTGCCATCTGCGCGTACACATCACGAATAATAATTAGAATGTTTCACGGTGGTTTCAGCTCAATTTGAGGTCGTCCTCTATGAATTTGACCGTTGGACGCCCGTTTTGGCTGTTTATGACACCAGAACTGCGTTGTCGGTCACCGCGGGCACATGGCACGTCCAATTGACGTGCCGTCTACTCGACCACTTCAGAAATCAATCACTCGTATTTTTCGTCTGATTTCAGGTCATTCCGACTTCGTTCGGCCCATTTGGACCCCCCTCACGCGCGTTTACGAAGCGCGTGCATCACTTAAAATACGAATATTGAGTCGTACCGCGCAAACCGCACGTCCGATTGACGTTCCGTCTGCGCGTACACGTCACAAATAATAATTATAATGTTTCACGGTGGTTTCAGCTCAATCTGAGGTCATCCTCTATGAATTTGACTGTTGGACGCCCGTTTTGGCCGTTTATGACACCAGAACTGCGTTGTCGGTCACCGCGGGCACACGGCACGTCCGATTGACATGTCGTCTGCTCAAACACTTCAGAAATCACTCACTCGTATTTTTCATCTAATTTCAGTCCATTCTGACTTCGTTCGTCCCGTTTGGACCCCCCTCACGCGCGTTTACGAAGCACGCGCATCACTTAAAACATGAATATTGAGTCGTACCGCGCAAACTGCACGTCTGATTGGTGTGCCGTCTACGCGTACACATCACGAATAATAATTAGAATGTTGCACGGTGTTTTCAGGTCAATCCGAGGTCGTCCGCTATGAATTTGACCGTTTGACGCCCGTTTTGGCCGTTTATGACACCAGAACTGCGTTGTCGGTCACCACGGGCACACGGCACGTCCGATTGACGTGTCGTCTGCTCGACCACTTCATAAATCACTCACCCGTATTTTTCGTCTGATTTCAGGCCATTCCGAAATCGTTCGGCCCGTTTGGACCACCCTCACGCGCGTTTACGAAGCGCGCGCATCACTTAAAACACGAATATTGAGTCGTACCGTGCAAACCACACGTCCGATTGACGTTCCGTCTGCGCGTACACGTCACGAATAATAATTAGAATGTTTCATGGTGGTTTCAGATCAATCCGAGGTCGTCCTCTATGAATTTGACCGTTGGACGCCCGTTTTGGCCGTTTATGACACCAGAACTGCGTTGTCGGTCACCGCGGGCACACGGCACGTCCGATTGATGTGCTGTCTGCTCGACCACTTCAGAAATCACTTACCCGTATTTTTCGTCTGATTTAAGGCCATTCCGACTTTGTTTGGCCCGTTTGGACCCCCCTCACGCGCGTTTACGAAGCGCGCGCATCACTTAAAATACGAATATTGAGCCGTACCGCGCAAACCGCACGTCCGATTGAAATTTCGTCTGCGCGTACACGTCACGAATAATAATTAGAATGTTGCACGGTGGTTTCAGCTCAATATGAGGTCGTCCGCTATGAATTTGACCGTTGGACGCCCGTTTTGGCCGTTTCTGACACTAGAACTACGTTGTCGGTCACCGCGGGCACACGGCACGTCCGATTGACATGTCGTCTGCTCGACCACTTCATAAATCACTCTCCCATATTTTTCATCTGATTTCAGGCCATTCCGAATTCGTTCAGCCCGTTTGGACCCCCCTCATGCGCGTTTACGAAGCGCGCACATCACTTAAAACACGAATATTGAGTCGTACCGCGTAAACCGCACGTCTGATTGATGTGTCGTATGCGCTTACACATCACGAATAATAATTAGAATTTTGCACGGTGGTTTTAGCTCAATCCAGAGACGTGGTGTGGCCGCACCACTCAAAGTGTCCGTCTTTTGTTTCAAAAGGACGTCATTTTAAGTGAAAAGCATCAACTGACATACGGAAAACCGACCAAACGCATTCCGAATCTGTTGATAATTTATCCCAACAATCCATGGGTCATATGTGACATGTACGAGCCAACCCGGGATGAATCTGAGTCGTGGTGTGGCCAGGATAAGTCTAAGTGACTCTCTTTTGTTTAAAATGGACATCATTTTAAGTACATACGGAAAAACGACCAAACGGATTCGGTTTCTGTTGAAACTTTAGGAGAACGATCCATGGGTCATATGTGACGTGTACGAATCATCCCCGCTTCAATCCGACATGCGGTGCGGCTGACACCACTCAAAGTGTCCGTCTTTTGTTTCAAAAGGACGTCATTTTAAGTGAAAGGCATCAACTGACATACGGAAGAACGACCAAACGCATTAGGATTCTATCGATACTTTAGCACAATGATCCATGAGTCATATGTGACGTGTACAAGTCAACCCCGTCTTAATCCGAGACGCGGTGTGGCCGACACCGCTCTAACTCTGTCTCTTTTGTTTAAAATGGACATGATTATAAATGAAAAGAACAACTGACATACGCAAAACTGACCAAACGCATTCGTAATCTTTTGATAATTTATCACAACGATCCATGGGTCATATGTGACATGTACGAGCCAACCCGGGATGAATCTGAGTCGCGGTGTGGTCAGGATTAGTCTAAGTGTCACTCTTTTGTTTAAAATGGACAACATTTTAAGTACATACGGAAAACCGACCAAACGCATTCAGTTTCCATTTAAACTTTAGGAGAACGATCCATGGGTCATATGTGATGTGTACGAATCAACCCCGCCTCAATTGGAGACGCGGTGTGGTCGACACCACTCATAGTGTCCGTCTTTTGTTTCAAAAGGACGTCATTTTAAGTGAAAAACATCAACTGGCATACGGAAAACCGACCAAACATATTTGGATTGTGTCGATACGTTAGGAAAATGATCCATGGGTCATTTGAGACGTGTAAGAGTCAACCCCGTCTAAATCCGAGACGCGGTGTGGCCGGTACCACTCTGACTGTGTCTCTTTTGTTTAAAATGGACAAGATTATAAGTGAAATAAACAACTGACATATGAAAAACTGACCAAACGCATTCGGAATCTGTTGAAAATTTAGGACAACGATTCATGGGTCATATGTTATGTGTACGAGTCAACCACGCCTCAATCCGAGTCGCGGTTTGGTCAAGACCACTCTAAGTGTATCTCTTTTCTTTAAAATGGACTACATTTTAAATTCATACGGAAAACCAACCAAACGCATTCTGATTGTGTTTATATTTTAGCACAACAATCCATGGGTCATTTGTGATGTGTACGAGTTAACCCCGCCTCAATAAGAGACACGGTGTGGCCGACACCATTCAAAGTGTCTCTCTTTTATTTAAAAAACACTTCATGTTAAGTGAAAACAACAACTGACATACGGAAAACCGACCAAACGATTTCGGAATATGTTGATACTTTAGGACAACGATCAATGATTCATTTGTGACGTGTACGAGTTAACCTCGCCTCAATCCGAGGCACGGTGTGACCGGTATCATTCCAGATGTATGTATTTTGTTTAAAATGGATATCATTTCTATTAAAAATATATGGTATATGAAAAACCAATCAAATTATGAATTGAATTCCGGATTCCACATATGATTGTCATCTAAATTTTAAAATGAATTCTAAATGAATTATGTATGTTTATAATTTTGTTATGAATTCTACTTTAATTATGGATGAGTATATTTTCAGGATGCATTATATGTGTTGGTTGGTTGGTTTTCATTATTTGTATGTGTTGGTTTGTTCTCTATATGTATGCATTATATGTGTTACAGGTACAATAATTGGATTGAAAAATGAATTGAAAACGAGGGCATAATTGGATTGAAAATTGAATTGAAACCTAGGGTGAATGCCCAAAAATCTGCTGTGCAAATTGTAGAGCAGGCTGCTGTGCAATTTGCACAGCAAAGCCTATGCCAACGGTTTGAAAACCGTTGGCATAGGCTCTATGGTGTTTTTACCAATGGTTCCTTGAACCGTTGGTAAAAAAACCCTATCCCAATGGTTTGAAACCGTTGGGATACTTTGTTGAATGTTGTTTTTACCAACGGTTCATGGAACCGTTGGGAAAGAAAATGCTCTGTTGATTTCCCAACAGGCCAAACCGTTGGGAAAGGCCTTTCCCAACGGTTTCGCAGAACCGTTGGGATAGGTTGATTTTTTCTAACCTATCCCAACGGTTCTGTGTAAACCGTTGGGAAAATCCTTTCCCAACAGCTTACTTCCCCACGGTTTGCAGAACCGTTGGTATAACATATACCAACGGTTCTACAGCCTTTCCCAACGGTTCTAAACCATTGGGAAATGCTGGATTTCCAGTAGTGCAAGTAATACTACATTAATAGATAATGCGAGAAAGGATTTTTCCCTTCTGTTCCATAATGGAAGTTGATATCTCAAGCTCTTTGATGGAATTGATATAGCCTAAATAAATCCATGGTCATGGTAAGGAATGGGTGAGTTCAATTCCAAAAAGTCAAAGAAAGAATAATCGAGCACATGGGTTGATGGCACTAGCATGCAACCCACTTTATTTGAGATATCATGACAAAGGGATTATATTACATAATAAACATTCGTAGGAGGTTACACGTCATTTCGGCGTTAACTTCTTTCTCTATGGGTGCCTTGGCGTGTTGCTAGACGATAACCTTGAACTTTAGGCAGGCTCCACCTAATTCCACTGAGAAAGGGGCCTAGAGGGTCACACACTAAGTGTGTCCATGTATCTCAGTTAAATATTAATTTAACAAGTTAAATAAATATTATCCCTGACTGTGGTTTAATAATTATTTAAGGATGTCTGATTGCATTTATTTTGACACTAGTTATTCGAGAGAATATATTATGGGTGAAATAATATATTTATTAGTGATTAATGCAGTTTCATTTATTTAAGAAATAAATAGAAATTACTCAAGGTCTAATAAATGTGGATGAGGAGATAAAGGAAAGTGGAAAATAAAAGTACACGTCGTGTAGTTTTATGAAAATGAGTACACGCCGTGTATTAATGATTACACGCCGTGAATTTTTTCCAGTCGGGATTTTGAGGATATAATATTTTTTTATTAAATGATATTTATTATAATCATCATGAGCGCATGTCAAGAAATTAATAATTCGACATGGAGGTTTTCAATAAGAGTTAATGAAATAAATAAAACGCATAATGCGTTTATTTATTATCATAACTCTATAACCTCAAACACGATTATAAATATCCTCACAACCCCAACAATTTTCCAATCAATCGTTGTGCACAACAGTTCTAGAGAATTCTTTCAAGGCCGAAAGAACTCATTCCTCCAAGAATGCTCTCAAGACCGAGAGACCAAGGCGATCGAAGGCGGACATCGCAAGCAAAGTTTCTTCCACGCTAGCACCCAGAGATCCCTTCGGCGACGTCCGGATATCCCTTCGGTGGCGTCCGGAGATACGTGGCACACGTGTGAATCACCACTAGAGGAATCCTACACTTGGATTCTATGACGCAATGACGGATCACAATATCGTGACCAGAGACATCAACGAAGGAAGAATTCCACCAAGGTAATTCTTGTGAATTAATTAAATTAATTATAACCAACATATGATGATCCTATCTCTATGGTTTCGGGACTCTTCTTTTCTTTTTCGTTCTTTATTCTATTCCGAAGATCCGGCGTTTTATATCACGACGGATCTCAGATTGAACGTTGTTTGATGCTAAAATTAAAGTTGGGAAAACCCACCAACGCGCTTCTACTGCGCCCGGAACCTACAGGCCCATATCAAATTCATGAGACTATGTCATATGCTCCTACACATCAAGACGTTCCATCAACATCAGTATTTGTTCCATCATTTCCATTGGCCATTATTTCAATGGATAATCCTCCACATACTTTAGATACATTGGTCGATGATTTTGAGGATGATGACTATTTCGAAGAAGTAGATGAAGAGGAAGTTGAAGAAGAAGATGAAGAAGAGCATCCAGAATATCAGTATGTGCCCACTCATGTGAGATTTAACTAATCATTGAACCATCCTCCACTATTGGCTTCATGGTCAACTGAAGGCATGAATCGCTTTTCAGAATTTGATTGGTCAGTTATTACTCCCAGTTCAGAATTTCCAAGAATCATTGATGGACCAAATAATTAAGTGGTCTATCGGATTCATACTATTGAATATGTGAACCAACAAAACCAGGTTGACCGCTCAATGTTTGTGTTTGATAGATTATTTTGGACATTTGTGCCATGTGTGACAGCTTTTAGACATTGTAAGTAGTTTATACAGATTGATGGAACATTTCTATATGGAAAGTATACAGGAAATTTATTGATTGCCACCACACAATATGGAAATCGAGCCCCTCTACCTTTGGCATTTGCAATTGTGGAGAAAGAGAACTTCTCATCATGGAGCTGGTTTCTGGCATGTCTCCAAGAGTTTGTTACGGATGCGAAAGGGATTTGTCTTATTTTAGATCACCACCGTGTAATCAAGGAGGCAGTATAGTCTGAGGGTCTTTTGTGGAGACCACCTTATTCCCATCATCAATACTGTATTCAACACATTGCTAGCAATTTTTGAAAGAAGTTCAAGAATGAGTCGATGAAGAAGGCGATCTTAAAAATTTGTATGAACATCCTTTTGCGTTTTAAAAATTTATGTCTTAGTTATTTTCATATCTATTCAGATGAGTTCTTGTTTGATAGTATATGAGCCTCAACAACAAAGGATGGAGGAGAATCTTCAAGATATTCACAGAGTGAATATGAAAGTGTATGATTACATGATATAAATCCCAAAGCAGAAATGGTCGTTGACATATGATGATGGGAGGAGATATGGTCATATGACGACCAACATTGTAGAATGTATAAATGGAGTTTTCAAGGGAGTTCAAAACTTACCTATTACAGGTAAATACGAATATTTGGTTATATATTAATCAGAAGAGATACAATTATAATATAATATTAGTATAATGTCTTAAATTTAAATTATAGTTTTGGTACAAGAGACCTTCTATCGGAGTGTAAAGTAATTTCTGGAATGAGGAAAGCAGGTTGAAGAGAGATTGAACAGAGGGATGCTCTATGGACACTATTTCCAATGCAAGCTAGATACAGTTCTTCAAGAGGCTGTAACTTGCTATGTAACTGCATTTAATCGTCTAGAGCAACAATTTGAGGTTACTGAGCCTGGTGATGTTGTGGCTTGTAGAAATGGTCGTGTATGAGTTGTTTTACTAGAGAAGTGTTACTGTGAATGTGGCAACTTTCAGGCACTGAGATATCCTTGTTGCCATGTGATTGCAGCATGTGCTTATGTACATGTATCTTGGGAGCAGTTCGTTGATCCAGATTATTGACTTGAGAGCATCAACTCCTGCTACAGTACTCTATGGATTCCAATCGAGGAATATCAAAATTTTTGGTTGTCTGATGGCGCACCCACGCTTCTACCGAACAACACTAGACTTCGACCTAAAGGGAGGCCAAAGTCGACTCGTATTCGAAATGAGATGGATTGGCCTAGTGAATAGCCAGCTGGATAAAGGTGCAGCATATGCTGCCAGGAAGGTCATACGAAGACACATTGCCCTAGATACATAAGACAATCATCTAATGGTTAAAATGAATCAAGTACTCTATCAGTTACTGTAAAAAAATTTACATGCACTAGTGCAAAAACACTTTTTCGCGTCGGTTTTTTTTTATTTTTAACGTCGGTTATAAACCGACGTCTTTATAGGCGACGTTAAAAATAGCGTTTTCGCGTCGGTTCATAGAAACCGACGCGAAAAATAATTCGCTTATGAGCTTCGGCGTCGGTTTTTTATAAAACCGACGCCGAAGCTACATGTAGACATTATTTTCCGCGTCGGTTCATTAAAAAACCGACGCGGAAAATATATTCGAATAGGTTTTCCGCGTCGGTTTTTAGAAAAACCGACGCGGAAAACCGATTGGAACAGGATTTTCCGCGTCGGTTTTTAGAAAAACCGACGCGGAAAACCGCATTCAACCGGATTTTCCGCGTCGGTTTTTCTAAAAACCGACGCGGAAACCCGCTTTCAACCGAGTTTTCCGCGTCGGTTTTTCTAAAAACCGACGCGGAAAACCCTTTCGGCGTCGGTTTTTAAAAAAACCGACGCCGTAAATAATTTTTTTTTAAAATTATTCGGCGTCGGTTTTTAAAATAACCGACGCCGTAAATTTTTTTTTTTTTTTAAATAAAATACATATATTTTCTCCTCCAAACAAATCGGAACCCTGAAAAAAAATAACGAAGTATACAAAAACAATTAAACAGCTTTAACAGAAGTACTTCAGAAAACTCAAAGTAAAGCAGAATTAAAATACACGTACCTACATGGTGCATTTTCTTAATCTAACCATACTCAGTATCAATCATTGTAAGTTTCCTCCCATAGATAGCACCAATCCTGTCAAAACAGTAATGAAACGAGTGAAAAAATCAATCCAAGTTATTAGTGCAATGAATAAACATTAAATGAAAATGTGTAATTTATTTGAATCATTCATTTTTTCACAAAGTAAATTACCAAAATGAAATGATCAAAATTCCAGGAACACTCAGCCGATGCAACCTCTTCCTCACCTCCCCCACTGAAGATGTTGGGGGTGTCTTTTCACCATAGAATCCCCACCACCCCCAACCTCAGGTTTTTATATTTGCTCTGTATAGACGTGCATTACCTATTCACTATTGTTATTTGTTTAAGTTATGGAATAACAGAGAAATAAATTTGAGTGCAAAAAATAGGTTAGAAAATTGAAATCAAATGCAGATTGAAGATACATAAAGAAACATACCTTAAAAATTGACGCCTTCTATTTTATCTTTGTGCAAACCCACTAAGCGTTGTTTCAGGTATTATGTGATATGCTTCTCGGCAATCATTTTTCGATATTTATTTGCATAAAAAATAAAAAGGCCTAGAAGATATTGCTGTGCATTCAAGGGAGACAATTTTTAGTGTTTGTGAATGTTATTTCGCTATACGAATCTCTATGTTCATGATCCAAGTACCACCCTACAGATTTGTCACTGTACAGACAAATGATTTTAAGAAATAACAATGAAAAGAAATATAATAACTAATTCTGAATTAAAATACACGTACCTGAAATATACGACATGCTTATTGTTGGTTATTGTTGAAGGATTCATTTGATTATTAGTAGATTCAATAAAACAGTTTTTGCAGAGGCACTTGAGAAAACTCAGTAAATCAGAATTAAAATACACGTACCTGAAATATATGACATGCTCATTGTTTGTTATTGTTGAAGCATTCATTTGATTATTAGTAGGTTCAAACACCTAATATATCATAAGAGTTAGTTTTTTAAACCCATATATAATATTATTTATAAATATTAGTATACATACCTCAAATCTTAATCAGACTTAACAAATAGTCCGCAAAAGTAGATTGAATATGAATCATATCAGATTGAGAATATGACTGTGAATCATTGAATACCTACAATAATATTGAATGATATGAAATTAATAAATAGAAGAAAGTGGATGAAAATATATAAAAAAGTTAATACAACTAACCTTATGAAAATCAGTAGTTTCCCCAGTTGTGATTATCTCGTACATAAATCGTAGAATATAATAACCACATTCAACGCTTCCATTTTGACGATGACACTGCAGTTATAAAACATTTAACTAATAATGAAACCCAATATATAACAAAAATATAAAAACTAATTACCTGTACTTCCACATATTTGATTTTCGTTGGTTTCTTTTCATTTGTAAAATGTTTCCATGAACTGCATTGTTTTATATAAGAACTAATAAAACTTGTGTAAACAATTAAAATTAAACATAACAAACTTCTAAAAATAAAAAAACAACTTACCTGTTTAATAAGTTGGAAAACGTTTTACGCACTTTTCCTAATAAAGAGCAAAACCAATATAAGGTGCATTCATTTGGGCAAAATACACCTAACATCCAATGCCCCCTATAATACAAAAAGTTCATAATTAATGACATTATAATGATCATGAGTTCAAAATTATGTTGATATTCTTACTTATCAACAAATGGCAAAAACCAGCACTGAATCTCTGTTTGTGATAATCTCTCGGATATATATTTAACTTTGTCATCATTTTTCACATGTTTGACTTCCGAGGAAATGTACTCTGGATCTATAAAGCTATAAATGCTTGTAGTTTCATTTTGTAAAAGAATCCTGTATAGATACCTAATTTAAAAAGAAAACATAGTTAGTCAATGACATAACAATATTTTAGTAAAGAAATAGCAATTCAGACGTCAATTTACTTACATGGAAAACAACTGCACCACATTCAGCCCGATCTCTTCAAAATTAACTAAATTCATGATATCTTCTTTCAATATTCTCAATTTATAATTTCTTCCACATATATCGGGCGTCATCCGAAACTCATAGATAAAATTCAAGGAAGAAGAGCACTGAGATAATCTTTTCAACCCAGAAGAAATATCAGAAGTATCTACAGCCGACTGTTTTTGAACATTTTGCTGCATTTGTACAGTTTCTTTTGCTTTCAGATATTCCTATATAAGTTAAATGTCAGAAAACATTATAAGTAATTTGGAATCATTTCTAATTACTAGTTAAAAAAACTCATACCTCATGTGAAATATAACGAAGAAGTGCAGTTGGCCAAAGTAAAAAATGGCCCATGCATTCCCCAACACTGGTGATCTCCGCAGTAGGAAATGGTAGTAGAGCAGTAGGATCTATAATAAAAAGTACTGATACTCTAACCTGACCCATCTGCATAGGCTGATGATGTACCGAGTCCCCCAAAAAATACACTTGTCCTAACGCAACAATATGTACATGAGGATCTCCCGCAAACAACTCACAATATAAGGTTTGATCCGATGGAGGAGGTGGAGGCTCAAAGTTAGCAGGTGGGGCAGGGTAGTCAGGGTGAGCAGGCTGAGAAGTCAGAAAAATGAAAAGGGTATATTAGTGTTTAAAATTTTTAACATAGAAAAATTGATTAAAAATTAAATTAAATAATATACCTCAAATGGTTGCGCAGACGGGGCAGGGTAAGCAGATGAGGCAGGGTAGTCCGGGTGAGTTGGCTGAGAATGTTGAAAAATGAAAAAGTTATATCAGTGTTTATAATTTATAAAATAGACAAATTGATGACATTAAATAATATACCTCGGAAGGCTGCCCAGACGGTGTTGGGTAAGCATATGAGGCATGATAGTCTGAGTGAGTAGGCTGAGAATGTTGAAAAATGAAAAAGTTATATCAGTGTTTATAATTTATAGAAAAGAAAAATTGTTAACAGTAAATAATATACCTCGGAAGGATGAGCAGACTGTGACTGTCTTGCCAAGTGTTCTAATAAAGCCTTCTGTACTGCTGCTTGAATTTGATCACCCATAGACCGTTTCATATCCTGCAGCTCTTCTTTTAAGGATTCAATTTCCGGGTCTCTTGGTTGCTTACTCTTACCAAAAACCTTCCGAATACTAACACCCGCCTGATATCCTCTAACACGGCCGGGGTGTTCAGTCTTTCCCAAAGCAGTGGCTAGGATATCCATCCTACCCTCAGGGATAAAAGAGCCCTGTGTCTCTTTCTCCTGAAGTTCATCCTGAAATGAAAAATAAAAAATTTATATTAGTGTTTATAAATTATAAAAAAGGAAAATTGTTAACAAAGAATTAATATTTACTTACAATTCTATCAGCCACTTGATGAGCTTCGTCTGTAAGATATTGTTCATTTTTTTTCTTCTTGCTCGTTTCCATTTCTCATGGCGAGTGGGAGGAGATGGAGGACCATACTGGACCTCTTCTGAACCACTACTTGATCGAGCTCTTAATGCTTCAAATTTTTCTTCAATAATTTTCTGCTCCAAATACGAGTATCCTCCACGTGATAAAGTATGAGGGTATACGTTTTTCAACTGGATCTCCTGATGAGATCTTCTGGAGGCCTGTTACATAAAAATAAACACATTAGTAATAAGGAAAATATAGCATAAATTTTAAAATATAAAACAATTACAATACCTGAAATTTCTCTTCCTGACGACTGTCAACAAATCGCTTCCATGTTTCTTCATCTATATATGGATACTTAAGACATGGGCTTTCAAACCTTCTCTTTCCAAAAACATAATCTTTCGTCAGTTTGTTTTTAAAATCTCTCCATCGAACCGCCGCTAAAGAGAGATGTCTTTTCCTAATTTCTTTGGTTTCCTCAAAATTGAATGTCATCTGTAATTGAAAAAATAAAATATGTCATTTAAACTATATAATATTAAAAAAATGAGATAAAATAAATAAATAAAGATATTTTACCGTCACGGCCTCCCAAAGCTGTTGCTTCGCCGTCCTGTCCACTGACTTCCAATCAGGATATAAAATACTAATCCTGCAACGGCTCTGCATCGCTATATAACTGACAAACTGAACTGCATTTGGGCCAACTGCATTATTATTATCATCAAAACGGATGTGTAATTTGTTATCATCACGAGCGAGTGATAGTTTTGGTAAACGTGTAATACCACGTTTACCAACTAGAGAACTTGATTTTTCAGTAGTAACTGGAGAAGTCTCCTCCGCCGAGGACGCATCAGTAGTCCTGCAATTTTTTTTAATAAATTAACAGTTTTATTTCATTAAATATGTATATTACTGAATATTTAATAATATGTCAAAATAGATATACCTCGGTAACTGCTCATCTCTATCTGTATTTGACATTGCTACTAGAAAGTGTAATGAAATTTTGGGTACCTGCATATCATTAGAAAACTGAATAATTAGAAACAAGGAAATGAAAAATAAATATGTAAAAATAGAGGCATGCATTTGTAAGTTTTAAAAATAGACACAAAATATAAATATTTACCAGAAAAATTAGGAGACTAATTTAGTGTTTTCCCACGTCCCTTCATCATGATCGGTACGTACTGCATGCACTATGTCTGTCTTATATTCATTGTAATCATCTGAAAATTGCATAATAGATGAATAACGCTCATGTAAATCACTAGCATCATCAGAATCATCATCATCACCCAAATGATATCTTTTCCCTTGCAAAACAACTGACCACTGATCATTCGACGGATCAATGACATAAAATACTTGTTTTGCATGTGTCGCCAAGATAAATGGTTCCTCATTGTGATTAAATCTTTTCAAATCAACCAGTTTAAACCCATATTCATCATGTTTCACGCCACTATTACTATCAACCCAATTGCACTTAAAAATAGTGACTCGAAATTTAATATAATCAATTTCCCATATGTCTTCAATAACTCCAAAATATGATGTTGATGCAGAAATTGGGTTTTTATCTTTGGCACTCGAAAAATGCACTGCTTCAGCGAATACCATCACACCACTATTCTGAACGGTACTCTTGTCATCCAGGTTTTTTGTGTAAAATGTGTAGCCATTGATATCAAAACCAGACCAAGTGATCACATTAAAAGATGGTCCCCCTGATAACCACTTCAATGTTTCTGATACAGATATATCTGAGGTGACTTTCTCTTTAAACCATGAAACAAATGTCTTCTTATGCTCAATCATCAACCACTTTTCATTTCTTTTCTGATATCGTAACTTTAATTCAGCAATATGTGAGGATATATATGGTTGAACCTCATCTGTGTTGTTCAAAATGTATAAATGTGCTTGCATCACTTCATCACGTGGAATGAACTTTACCTTTAAGCCTCGAACCCCTCTACCTTCTCTGTCAACTGTCATATGTCGAGATAGAGGGAGACCAATATGCTCCACTTCATTCAAATAATCAGTACAGAACTCAATCACCTCTTCTGATACATATTTTTGAACAATAGAGGCCTCTGGTCGATAAGGATTTTTAACATATCCTTTCAAAATTTTCATATATCTTTCAAAAGGATACATCCATCTTAAATAAACAGGCCCACACATTCTTATCTCACGCACCAAATGAACCAATAGATGAACCATTATATCAAAAAATGTGGGTGGGAAATACATTTCTAGTTGACAAAGAATAAGAGTTGCTTCATTCTCCAACAAATCTAACAAATTTGGATCAACGACTTTGCTACAAATGGATTTAAAGAAATTACATAACCTGATGATTGTCTTCCTGACAGCTTTCGGTAATATACCACGCACTGCTACTGGTAGAATTTGTTGCATTAACACATGACAATCATGTGATTTCATACCTATTAATTTACAATCCTTCAATGACACAAAATTACTCACATTTGAAGAAAAACCGCTGGGTACTTTAATACCATGAAGACACTGACAAAAATTCATCTTTTCAATCTTGCTTAATGTGTGACAAGCCGGAGGTAAATATGTTCTTTTTCCTTTCACAGCGGGAGCTAACTCCAAACGTATTCGCATTAACATCAAGTCCAATCTAGCATGTAATCCATCTTTTGTCTTTCCTTTTATGTCTAACAAAGTTCCAATCAAACTATCACATATGTTTTTCTCAACATGCATAACATCAATGTTATGTTTTATCTCTAAAAATCTCCAATAAGGTAGTTTGAAAAAAATAGACTGCTTCTTCCAGATATGTTTTTGTAAACCAGAACTTTTTCTCTTTCCGAATGTTGAATCAATATCTTTCACTCTGTCATAATATTCTTCAGCTGACAATGGTTGAGGGGGGAGGTTGTATTCTTGTAAACCGTTAAATGCTTTTCTCAATCTACGATAAGGATGATCAATTCGCAAAAATCTTCGATGTCCCATGTACACTGTCTTTCTTCCATTCTGCAATTGATAATATGAAGTTTGTTCTTCACAAATTGGACATGCTTTATGTCCCTTAACACTATATCCAGATAAGTTTCCATACGCAGGAAAGTCGTTTATAGTGAACATTATCATAGCACGCAAAAGAAAATACTCTTTCTTGTATGCATCGAAAACTGTAACACCTTTCTCCCATAGCAGTTTTAAATCCTCAATCAATGGTGTAAGATACACATCAATATCATTTCCTGGTTGTTTTGGTCCAGAAATCATCAAGCTCATCATAACATATTTTTTCTTCATACATAGATGTGGGGACAAGTTGTAAAGTACCAGCAAAACAGGCCATGAACTATGTTGGCTACTGAGGCTCCGATATGGATTCATTCCATCAGTACACAATCCCATTCTGAGATTTCTAACTTCACTTCCAAAATCATGAAATTTTTTATCAAAACTCTTCCACTGTGGTGAATCGGCCGGGTGACGTAAGTTACCATCAGAAATGCGCTCATCTGAATGCCATCTTAACCTTTTTGCATCATTTGAATTTGCAAATAGACGCTTCAAACGAGGAATAATTGGAAGGTACCAAAATGCTTTAGATGGAGTTTTGATTTTGGTACCTAAAAATAAACCAGAATTGAATTATCAGAATTGTTTGAAAAAAATATTGGATGATATCATTGGAAAGTAAAAAAATTGATTTTTCATAACGTTACATGACATCACCTGAAAATGAATCTGAGTTGACTTTCTCATCCATCTTATAGCGCGATGTTCCACATGTAGGACAACTTGATAAATGTTCATTTTCTTTCCTATATAGTACACAATCATTGGGGCAAGCATGTATCTTTTTATACCCCAATCCCATTGGGCATAATATTTTCTTCGCCTCATAATTGGAATCTGGAAGCCCATTGCCTTCTGGAAGAAGCTCTTTTAAAAGCTCAAGTAAACTGGAGAAACTTTTATCACTCCACCCATTTTTTGCTTTTAAGTTAACTAATCTCAAAACTGCTGATAACACTGTATATTTACTGCAACCTGGGAATAATGGTTTCTCAGAATCTCCATACAATCGTTCAACAGTTGGTGTTTTTTCGATGGTTTCAACACCTAAATCATGAATTAATTCTTCAATACGATCCTCTGCCTCATTATGAATATCGTCATCAACATTGGATGTTGAATTTTCAGTTCTTTCACCATGCAAGATCCAACGTGTATAATTAAGGCTAAAACCATAACAAATGAGATGATCTTTGATTTCTCTGAAGTTTAACTTTCTCATATTTACACACTTCACACATGGACAGAAAATCAAATCAATATTTTGATTATGCCGTTTAGCAAATTCCAAAAAATTGTCAACTCCTCTTTCATATTCACTAGTAGTTCTTCGTAGATAAATCCAATTATGATCCATTAATACCTGATATCACAATATAATTGATTAATATATTAAAACATAAAAACATTTAAATATCTATCAGATAAATTGTAAACAAAAACATATTCCATAAAAACTATTGATAATCAGATAAAAGACATCAAATATGAAACACGTTTACAAATATAGTAAACAGTTAATTTTAATATTATATACATGTGTGTTATATTGAAATACAAGGACAAAATGGTTAAATCAAAGGTTTCATTTTTTGAAAATAAAGTTCCATGATATAAATATTATATGAATGACATACAAGATAATATGATTTCTCACTATGACTACTATTGATCACACTATATTTATTTTTTTATTCATTTGATGTAACATGAATGAATCATGGAAAAATTAATGTGAAAAATAGTGCAATAACTATCCTTATTTAAAACAATGTGTATTAAAACACACATGTGGAACTCGATTAACAAAACTACTTGTGGGATTTGAAGAGTCATTAAAACTATTCAAAAGGGCTCCATATGGTTGGCCTAACTATGGGGGATAGACCTATAGCTACAAATCTTCATCCACCATCACCCCAATATTAAGTGAACCCCCAAATAGATTACACATCATTGGTAATTCAATCATCATTTTTATATCAAACACATAAAACCAATCAAAATCAATATCAAAATCCAACAATAAATCCTAGAATTACATAAACACTCAAGGATTCAAATGGAAAAGATATTATGACACTTTTCCCAATGTGTAGCACTAGATTTTTTATAACCTATATCCATAATAACATTATAATGCCAAATAACAAAGGGAACTTGGAAACCCAAACCCTCTGAAAAATCTTGGTTTTGATACCATTTTCATGAACCAACCCAAGATATCTATCCATTAAACACCTAAACTAGACCATGACATACTTGAGGGGAGTACCTAATCCTCATAGACTAACAATAAGCATTATAGGCATCTAAAACAATCACTAGGTATGATTTCACCCATTAATCATAGTGTAATTAACATCATATTTCTATCAGAAATCTGAAATGACCTATCCATAGGTTATACATCAACACAAAATTTGAATCAGTAGAAATAATATAAAGAATAACTATAAATAGATATAAACTAATTCCCTCAATACACTTCATCTCCTAAATCAGCTAGTCCTCACAAAAGTAATTCAATACACTTTTAACCATAATTTTAAGTAGTAAAAACATCATTTAAATGGAAAAAATTTACACATATTCTATTTAAATAAATCCGTAAAAAACCTATAATAGGCACACTTGGGATAATTTGATAAGTAAAACAATAACTGAGCTCAAGTCCCCACTAATCACTAACCCAAACTGAAACAGAATGCATCCTAAGAGGGAAAAAGAACTGGATAAGATCCTAAAACTGAAATGTAGATAAACATGAGTATACAAATACTAATTAGGCCACTACTCACCTTACAAAATTTCTAACTTTTAATTAAAGCCCCTTTTAATCTAGTTTGAAATAAAATAAAATAAAATCTTACATAATTATTTAAAATCCAACATAATATAAAATCTTACATAATTATTCAACCCGAATTGAGATGTTAAATCCAAACTGCGACCGGTATAATTACTTCCAAAAACAAACAATATCAAATCTACACCAACAATGATAATACAAACAAAAAATAATGATAAATTACAACTAAAATCTAACCAATAATCCAAATCACGCAAAATAGGGTTATTGATAAAGAAATAAACAATGGGATATGAAACAAGAGATAAATAGGAAGAACACATACCCAAAATCGTGCAGACGACAAAAAACCTTCAACAATGGCCGTTCAAGATCGCAAATCAAGTTCGAAGGTCGTCGGGAGTCCGAAGCGCCGCAGCGGAACTCGATTTCGACGGACGAACAAAATGAGGGTTTCTGTCCGTGAATATTTTTAAAAGACTTTTCGCGTCGGTTTTCATTAAAACCGACGCGAAATATATTTTTTTTATGAGTTTCGGCGTCGGTTTTCATGAAAACCGACGCGGAAAATATAGTCGAAGAGGTTTTCCGCGTCGGTTTTTCTACAAACCGACGCGGAAAACCGATTAAAACATGATTTTCCGCGTCGGTTTTTAGAAAAACCGACGCGGAAAACCTCTTCGACCGGATTTTCCGCGTCGGTTTTTAGAAAAACCGACGCGGAAAATCCTGTTTTAAGAGGTTTTCCGCGTCGGTTTTTAGAAAAACCGACGCGAAAAAAAAACATAATTATTTTTGGCGTCGGTTTTGTGTAAAACCGACGCCAAAAATTCCCCGCATATACTATTCGCGTCGGTTTTTAAAAAACCGACGTTATTACGACGACGTTAAAGCCCGTATTTCCACTAGTGATGTAATCATTTTTATCATTATCAACATTTTTAATCATATTTGTCTTATTTGTATATAGGGTAACTTTTAGAAAATGTACTTATATATTATAAACATTTCAAAAATTGGTTAATAGAATTAAATAAATACAAATTATTACATACATTCAAAAACAATCCAAACCTTCAATGAATCCAAAACATGGATTGGTTGTGCATCACTCCCAAATCTAATAAACAAACTACATATTCTTTGTGCACTTCACTACTATCGGTTAACTATCGCTTAACATAGATTGTTAAATGATAGTTAACCGCCAGTAGTGAAGTGAACAGAGAATACGTAGTTTGTTTATTAAATCCTGGAGTGATGCACAACTGATCCATGTTTTGGATTCATTGATTAATGAAGCCAAATAAACATAAGTATTCTTCCAACACACAACATTAGTAGAAAAAACAACAGTAATAACCAAAATACAACATTTAAATAAACTCGCACACGACGCATAAATGTTTTCTTATACAGGTAGATTCCTTTTTTTGAGTTGGTGTTTTTTGTTTAAAGCTACTTATGCAATGCTAACCATTTAAAGGTTCACATTCAAAAAAACAAAACCATTTGAACTATGAAATTAAAATGATAAATGTCGTATCTTACATGAAATTAATGTTTTACTGTTTGTTCATTCTGAAGGATCAGCCACAGTTATCTACCTAGGAGATGCATGTGTCACGTGATGTGTTGGCGCGATGACCTGTTAGACATCTTGCTATTTGGAGAGCGCATCATTTCAATCACAAGGAATCACTGACAACTATTTTTCCATACCTTAGACGTGCAGAATTTTATGGAGTCGCTATGTGTGACTCCAAGACCATTGATCACCATTTTATTGCTACGTTGGTTGAGAGATGGCAGCCAGGGACACACACATTTCATCTCCCAGAGGGGGAGATGACTATTACTTTAGAGGACGTCGCCTACATGCTGGGGTTACCCATCCATGGACATGCAGTTACGGGTTCCAGTAGTGGCGACTAGGCTGCAGTCATATAGAGGCTACTAGGCATTGACGTTGTCGACGCATGAGGTGTCCTCCAGGGTTTGCACTTGCGCATGAGGTGGCTTGATCAGCATTTCGACGTCATTCTTGATGATGCAGCTGAGGAGATACTTATTCAGCACACACGTGCATACATTTTGCGGCTGCTCAGAGGCATGTTGTGCGTCGACTACTCCACCACTTTCGTACACATGATGTATCTCCCATTACTTGAGGATCTGGATTAGATAGCTACATACAGTTGGGGGTCAGTTGTATTAGCACATCTGTACAGATGTCTCTGTACTAGTTGTTAGGTCGATTCACATCAGATTGTAGATTGTATGGTGTTAGTACAGATGTGGTCCTGGAAGCGTTTTCCACATATCGCTCCTCAAGCTATCGCACCACTTGCACCAGAGTTATTTCAGGACTGTCCTCGGGGACGATGGTATGTCTACATCATTATTTTCAGTTATTTAGTACTTGTGTTATTGTTTTTTATAAACTTAATTTATATTACTCTTTTTTAACTAGGTGAAGTTAGTCTCAGAAGTATTCACATACTTCGAGACATAGTTTGCACAGCTTCCGATAGATATTTGAAGCCATAGTGCCAGCTGATGTAAGTTAAACAATACTTTTTTGTAGGAAAAATTGTTTTTTTATCACTATTTTAAGTTATTTCAATATAAAACCAGTAACATTATCATGAAAATATATGACTTATTTTTTGAGTTTATATTTCAGGTTTTATGGACTCCGTTTACGGTTCTATCTACGAATCATTTCCACCATACTACACAGCTATAGTTGGAGATCGTGTTGCAGTAGTGTCACTCATCCACTTCCACATCTTTGAGTGACACTAGCTAGACCGGGTCATGCGACAGTTCAGTTATATACAACATATCTCGATGGCACCCGGACAGTCTGCCGAGTTACATTCGATTGTGCTTATAGGTTGACAGACGACAGACTGGCGGCAGACTCATGTATCTTATATCAAGCTTTGGGACACGCGTGCCCGATTTAGTATCTTTCCATTTAGATATACAACAGCACGCTCTCAGTTATCTACTCAGGGGGATTATGCAGACTGGTATCGACGTCACACCATCATGCACCTTACACGTCAGGGGATTGACATTCAAGAGTTGGTATGTTTACTAAGATTTATTATTTTTGTTTAACTCATTTTTTGTATTAATTTCAATATTATTTCATTTGCAGGTAGAAGTCATTCGTCATCATGCACATACCACACAGCCTCAGGAGGATGCATATATTAGGCGGGATGTAGTTCATCGGGATGAGTTGGCTCTCCTCGATCATCTCCGGTTGTTACGCGACAGTTTCTTTTGATGAGGAGCCACAAGAATATCTCGATCCATATCCTTCAGGTGAAGCTCCTTAGGATGACGATGTCCCTGCTATGCCTGTTGAGGACAATACACCGCCACCACCGCCGCCAGCTGGACAACAGAGACGAGCACATCAGGAGGGGCAGAGGCGATGACATCAACATCCAAGAGCGGCTCCTGCAGATGCCGCTGCACCACAGAGAGACGATCTGACCCAGCCAACTGATGATATTGCACAGCAGAGAGATGCTTATATACCACAAATGTCATCTCCACAAATTACTATGGATTTCGATCTGGGTGTGGTCACATAGCTTATGGCGGCCCCCTCTCTTGAAGAGGCCTTCTTCAGTACCACATTTCTTCCATTTATAGGAGCTTCAGAGCCATATGGCGCCCATATAATTTTGGGTCGCCCTCCTCACATGGTTTTGGTCCGTCCTCTACACACCACCATGGGGAGACACCAGAAGCACCATAAGAGCAGGAACCTGCAACTAGGACACCGGAGCGACACAGACGTTGGACGCGGAGAGGACGTGAGTTTCAGACGCCGCGTTGTGGTATCAGGGGGAATTGTCGTTGATGTTTTCGGATGTCATGTTGTATATATTAAAAACCTATTTATTATGATAAGTAATTGTTGTTTAAGAAAAATAACAAGAAAATAAAAAATATAGTAAATAAAAACTAATTTTAATTAACTATTAATAATTTATATATTTTCAAAGTCTTATAATTGTAACATTATTATGCTTCATGTATGTGACTTTAGAAGTGTATAAATTATAAAGTACAAGTACAATCTAAATAAAATTTGTCACACAGACTAAACATTTAATAATTTCTTCAAAAATGAAAAGAAAAACAAACATATAGTAAACAAAAAAAAATTTACATGACAACTTAAATATTTAAAAACATTACATTTATAATTATATAATAGTAAATATATTTATAAATGTAAATTACTAATTAGTAATTAAAAAATTAATAATTAACCATTAATAATTATAATGACAATTAATAATTAATAATTATATTACTAATTAACTAATTAATTATTGTATAATTTACAATTATATTTTACTCTTCAAAGTCACATACTTGAAACATTGTTAAGTTTCAAGTAGGTGGTTTTGAAAGACTATAAATTATTTTTAGTCAACATTGTTTAAGAAATTCTTTTTATTTTCAGCTATTTATTATATGTTTAATCCATGTTTTAAGTTTCATTTATATTGGTCATGTAGTTTATATTTTATAGGATTTCAAAGTCACGTACTTGAAACATTTTTAAGTTTCAAGTAAGTGGTTTTGAAAGACTATAAATTATTTCTAGTCAACGTTGTTTAAGAAATTCTTTTTATTTTCAACTATTTATTATATGTTTAATCCATATTTTAATTTTCATTTATATTGGTCATATAGTTTATATTTTATAGGCTTTCGAAGTCACATACTTGAAACATTTTTAAGTTTCAAGTAGGTGGTTTGGAAAGACTATAAATTATTTTTAGTCAACATTCTTTAAGAAGTTCTTTTTATTTTCAACTATTTATTATATGTTTAATCCATGTTTTAAGTTTCATTTATATTGGTCATATAGTTTATATTTTATAGGCTTTCAAAGTCACATACTTGAAACATTTTTAAGTTTCAAGTAGGTGGTTTTGAAAGACTATAAATTATTTTTAGTTAACATTGTTTACGAAATTCTTTTTATTTTCAACTATATATTATTTGTTTAATCCATATTTTAAGTTTCATTTATATTGGTCATATATTTTATATTTTATAGTCTTTCAAAGTCACATACTTGAAACCTTTTTAAGTTTCAAGTAGGTGGTTTTGAAAGAGTATAAATTATTTTCAGTCAACATTGTTTACGATTTTTTATACTATTTCTTATATGTTTAATCCATATTTTAAGTTTCATTTATATTGGTCATATAGTTTATATTTTATAGTCTTTAATAATACTGTTGTTATTAATAATTTATTAAATGTTTAACAATATTTCAAATTTATTTATAAATAAATACTTATAACTATATAAATATAGATTAGTAATTATAGATTTAAAATTATATATATATGTACAAATATAAAATTATAAATATATAAGTATAAATATAATTACAATACAATTCTAAATATGATTATACATATAATTATACACATATATATATATATATATATTTATATATGAATATTAAATATATTTATAAATAAATTTTAAATATATATGTAACAATATTTTCATAATTATATATTTCTAAATATATTTATATTTATATAATTATAAATATTTAATTATAAAGATAGGTTTATAATTATATAATTATAAATATATTTTTTATTTAAATATATAAATATAAATAAATTTATATTTATAAATATTTATATTTAATTATATATATACATAATTATATTTATACACATATATATTTCAAATTATATATATTTATAATTTTAAATATATATTTATATAAAAAAATTCTTTTTTATAATTATAAATTTAAAATTATATTTATAAATACGTAATCACAATTCCTTATATTTATTTATATTATATATAGTTCTTTATTATAATAAATATATATTTATGTATTTATATATATAATCACAAATATATATTTATAAATACAAATTCATTTAATAGTTATAAGTAAATATATATAACTATTTATAATTATAATAATTTATAATATAAATATATATTTACAATAAATAATAATATTTATATGTAAATATTTATATCTACATATATATAACTATTTATAATTATAATATTTATAATATTTATATGTAAATATATAAATAAAACATATACAAATCGGACCAAAAATTAAAAAAAAATAAAAAAAACACATTAAAGCGCCACTAAGTGGCGCTTTGTGGTTTTAATCCTAAGCGCAACTTCAAGTGGCCACGTTTATTCATGCCACTGGACGAGACGAAAAAGGCTTTTTTAGTATAAATAAAGAAAAAAATAAAAACAAATATCAGCGTCTTCTCGTTTTCCACCTCCCGCTCCGAGGGGTCCCTGGACGCACCCATTCCCTGCAACGAGTTGCAGAGCTATTTGCAGAGCTTTGGTGCCGGAACTTCGTTAAAAAACGAAGGTGAAATGGTTCGGTTCTCGTATCTTATGGTAACGCTGCTCTTGATTTTCTCCATTTCCCTTTCTTCTGCTCTAAACTCCGACGGCCTGGCTCTCCTCGCCCTCAAAGCCGCCGTCGCCGCCGACCCAGAACGCGTGCTCGTAATGTGGAAGGAACGCGATGAGACGCCGTGCGGCTGGCCTAGCGTGACCTGCACGCACCGTCGTGTTACCGGGCTGGCCCTCTCCCGCCGAGGCCTGATCGGCTACGTTCCGTCGGAGCTCGGCGCCATCCTCAGTCTCCAGCGGCTCTCTCTCTCTGGCAACAACTTCTCCAGGCCCATCCCCCCTCGCCTCTTCAACGCCACCTCGCTCGTTTACTTGGATTTGTCGCACAACGCCCTCTCCGGTCCCCTTCCCTCCGAAATCAAAACCCTAAAAAAACTGACACATTTGGATTTGTCCTCCAATCTCCTCGATGGGCTCCTGCCGGAAAGCATCCGGGAGCTGAGCAGCCTCGACGGAACCCTGAACCTGTCGTACAATCGGTTTTCAGGCAACGTGCCAGCGTCCTACGGAGATTTGCCGGTGATGGTCAGCCTGGATTTCCGGCACAACAACCTTTCCGGCGAGATTCCTCAGGTGGGATCGCTTTTGAACCAGGGTCCCACTGCTTTTACGGACAACCCCGGTCTCTGCGGGTTTCCCTTGGAGGCTCCGTGCTCTGGCGATCAAAAACCCGGGCTCGGCGATCCTGAAAATCCCAAACCGCTCAAAAACCCTAATGCAACCGCGGCCCATTCCGGACAGAACGGAAGGAAAGCTGGAGAAGGTGAGGTGACCGCAATTCTGATCTCCGCAGCTGCGGTGGCGCTGGGGGCCGTCTCAGTGTTCGCGTGGCTGGTTCGGAAAAAAGGCAGGATTCTAGAGGGTAAAACGAGAAAGCGAAAGCTGAAGGAGGAAGAAGACAACGACGGGGAGGACACCAGTGAAGGGCGAGTAGGTAAATTCGGGACGGTGGACGAAGAGTTCGGGCTGGCGTTGGAGGATTTGCTGAGGGCTTCAGCGTATGTTATGGGAAAGGGCAGAGGCGGGATCGTGTACAAGGTGGTGGCTGGTGGGGGATCGGCCATGCTGCCGCCGCCGCGGCCGCCTCTCACTGTGGCGGTGAGGCGGTTGAGCGAGACGGCCGACGGTGCTTGGCGGTTCAAGGACTTCGAAGCCGAGGTCCATGCCATCGGGATGGTTCGCCACCCAAATATAGTGCCGCTCAGAGCCTACTACTACGCGCATGATGAGAAACTGCTGATCTCTGACTTCATCCCCAACGGCAGCTTGTTCGATGCCCTCCATTGTAAAGCCCATTCCCTTCCTCGTTACACCTTCAATTGCAGTATAAAGATGAACCTGATAGGGTTTTCTGTACAAAGACTTGTTCGTATGCAGCTTATCTTTCTTTCACTGTCTCTGAGGTTTTCCATCTTTGGTTTATAAATGATGCAGGCAGGACTCCGGCTGCCTTACCTCCACTGACATGGGCCTCGAGGTTGAAGATTGCCCAAGGCGTGGCCCGGGGATTGATGCACATCCATGAATGCGGCCCTCGGAAATATGTCCATGGCAGCCTAAAATCATCCAAGATTCTCCTGGGCAGTGACTTCCGATCTTACATCTCCAGCTTCGGGCTCACTAGGCTTGCATCTAAACCCACAAACTCATCATCCAGGAAACAGAACTCCCACCAATACCCCACCCTGGCTCTTCCATTCTGTTCAAAGAAACCCAGTTCCTCCGAGGCCTGCATTGCGCCGGAGGCTCGATTCTCTGGAAGCAGGCTCAGTCAGGAATGTGACGTGTACTCGTTCGGCATTGTCCTCTTGGAAATCCTGACAGGTCGGCTGCCAGAAGCGGCCTCTGACCATGGCATGGTGAGCCTGGTGAGGCGGGTGCTTCAGTTGGAGCAGCAAGCCATTCACGAGATCGTGGACACCGCCATTTTGGCCGAAGTGCAGGGTGACCAAGGATCATCCACAACTGTGATTACGGACCCAACAACCCCATGGGGCGAGGGACAGGCACCGGTGTGGCGGCAAGTGGCTGCAGCTTTTCATTTAGCACTTGACTGCACAGAACTTGGCCCGGCGCTCCGGCCGAGCATGCGGAGTGTTTCTGAGGTTCTTGACAGGATCAAATTGCAGTGAAGGAATCCCATGGGGTGCTGTGATTGTATATAGTGATCAAGCCTGACCCTTAGTTGTAGCCTTTGTTGTATGATTTGTTGGTGCAATTGAATTCCATTTTTGCTTTTTGGGCTTGGATTTTGTGGGCTACTCTGGAATGCATGCAAATTTCAGGCTTGAGATGGAATCATGTCCTTTGGGTGTTGCTTTTGTTAGTGAGCATTCATTGTAATGGAATGACTCTTTGATTGTTGAGCTTCCAATCGGTTGGTTCATTGTATCATCATGGATGAAATTGAATAGAATTTCCAAAGATATGTCGATGACCAAAATGTTTTGAGTCTCTATTAGTTATGGGGATGATAATTGTGAATTTTATTTCCATATAAAACTGTTTTCTTTTATTCTTCCAATTGTATCTCATATTGCTCATTTAATTTTCATGCAAATTGTTATTATTTTTTTATGCTCAGTACATGTATTCTGGAATTCTGAGTGCTGGGCTCATTTGTTGCTTGGGCTCCCGTGTTGGGCCCTTGCTTTGATCTTGTTTCATATGCACGAGACCGATTTGACTTGTTGATTGTTTACTGCTTGGCCCCATCTCCACCGTCCATGTGAGTGGTGCTGGCTTGTTATGCTCGATAAGGGAAATGAATACCCCCCACACCTTGTTATGCTAGATAAGGGAAATGATACCCCTCCTGGAGAACTCATTCCCAATTTTAGAATGAAACCCTTGAGAAGGAAATATGGAGAAGAAGTTCAGACCTACACGAGCAGCTATTGCTGATCGTCATCCTGTCGCTTGTTTCTACCAGACCTGATTCCCATTAGGTGCGACACCGCTCTCGAGTTTCAGAGGAACCCTAACTTGATTTTTGAGAGCTTGCACGACGTTCTTGGATTACTTCTAGTGTTGCACTGTTGGAGAATCGATCTTGGTGCACATCTTTGGTGGAGATTCAGATTTTGTTTTCGGCAAGGGGCGTTGGGCACGAGATTATTTACAGATCCAAATCAAGATTCTTATCTTGCTAAGCGTGAACGAAAGATAGTCAGATAGTGGGGTGAACCATTCAGTTCATGAATGCTTTGTGTGTGCGCTTGCAAGATCCGAAGGAAGCCTGTTCGTGCGCTTTTCTTGCTCGACTTCTAGATATGTGGCGTGTTCGTGACTTCAAAACCAACGAGATCCGTATCTTGGTCATATTCAGATTTAGTGGTGCTGTGTGTGCATGTTTCTAGATCTGAGTCCAGACATGGAGTTGGTTGTGTGCGATTCCAGATCTTGTTCTAGCGCCCTGTTTGCGCATTTCAAGATTTAGAGCCCTACGTCGTCAAACCGAGCCTTCTAATGAGGTACACCGAGTTTTTGGTAAGCATACTCGATTGCAGATTCTTGAGCTCTTACTGTTTTGAGCTTTTCAATTCTTTGTATTGTTGTTCTTATAGGTTTCGGGTGCAGCGGAAGTGGAGCATTGAATTGAAATTTCTTTTAACACAGAGATGCCCGAAACCCGAAGAGAAGATCGTTCACATTAAATTTATAATTAATTCATTTATGATTGGTAGAAATATTACCTCGTCTTAGGATCTTTTTTCGATATAGATGTTGATCGTTCCAAAAACCCTTTCGGATTACCTTCGTCGCACTGTAAGGATTCAAGTGTAGAATTTCTTTAGCGGTGATCCACACACGCTCATTTGATCTCCGAGCAACGCTAATTGGTTTCTGGGTGCTAGTGCGACGAATCAATTGTTTTGCGTTATTCGTCTTGATCGATCCAAGACTTTTTGGGCTTGAAGAAGTTCTTCTCGTTCTTAAGAGGAAGAGAGAAGTTCGAGAGAGAGAGAGAGAAGTCCATTATGTGCAATGATTCTCTATTCTCAATTTTCAATTAGCCCTACACAATAAATTTAACCATATATCTATAGAGTTAGGGTTTAGGTTAAAATATTATTTAATTACGTTCCAACTCTTAAATAATATAATAATCTTTAATAAACCTCATGCCAAAATAATAATATTATTATTATTTTATGGTGTGCGCGCTAACATGCGTAATAATAAATATTATTTTACTAGCATGTAAATTAATATTTATCACCAAACGCGGTCTTGGTCCGTTCGAACTCCTCTATATCTATTGAATACCCAAATAAATATTTAATAAAATATTTTATTCATCAATAAATATTTACGATCGATATTACATGAATAAAATTATTCCTCAATTTTGAGAATAATATTTATTCCATTAATTAAATTTAAATAAAATTTAATCGAGATCAACAAAAACACTTAGTGTGTGACCCTTTAGGATTATTTCTCATTGGTATTAGGCGGGATCGTCTAAAGTTTAAGATTATTATCTAGCAACGAGTCAATACACCCAAGAGAAAGAATTTAATGTCGAAACGATGACAACTACACACAAACTCTCATTGTGTAATATAATCCATTTGTCTCGATATCTCATCAAGCATGTTGCACATCCGTGTTAGCTACCTATATGCTTGTTACATCTTTCTTTAACTATCTGAAACAAACACGTCATTACACCATGACTATGAAATTTAATGCAACAGTTCTATTCCAATCACAGTGTTGAGATATCAACTTCCATAAAGATGAAAGGGACAAATCTTTTCTCGACTTATCCACTAATAACATGTCATTCGTGATGCATCCAACGTACCCTACTTCCCGCTAACATACAACATGATGAATTTGATCAATAAATCTAAGTGCACGAATCATTACATGTATCAATGATAATCTTAAAGTCTAAGGACAATTACGCACGCTCGCAAATAGGAATATCCAATAACACCAAAACATGCAGAATTTCTACTGGTGGGTATATTCTCATAATCTCCCATCTTGGGGATTACCAAGTATAAACTTCATGAGAAGAAGCCTCACCCGCTTACAAGTGCTCACACCATACAATCACATTCTTTGTATCCTATCATAGAGCATCATCCGACCATAGAACTATATTTAAGAATATCATTATGGCATTTGAAGGTTCTCATCACAACGGAGAACTGCTACAACCTTATCAATACAACAAATACTCAATGACATTATTACATTAAAGTCATGTAGAACAATGAACAATATGTAATAAAATATTTTATTAATATTCAAATTATCTAATATATATGTAATCAAAGTACAAACAGTTGGCCCTAAGACACCAATTCCAACAAACTCCCACTTGGACTAGAGCCAATTGCCTACGACTTTTAGTCCGCTAGACCTCACATGATAATTATGTTTCTACTGAATCAAGGCTTTAGTCAAGGGGACCACCACGTTGTCTTCCATGAATATTTCTCACTACAACCTCACTTCTCTGAGAAAAATCCCTTAATAGATGACACTTATGAAGTATATTTTTCATCCACTGATGTGACCTTGGCTCCTTAGTAAGGGTCACCGTTGTAGCATTTTCACAATAGAGTGTGATAAGATCTTTACTGCTAGGTACCACTTCAATCCATTGGATGAAGTTGCATATCCATATTGCTTCTTTATCCGCCTTAGAAGCCACAATATACTTAGATTTTTCTATAGAATCTATAACCACAATCTTTTTTGAGCTCTTCCAGCTCACATCACCTCCATTCAAAGTAAAGATGTATCATGTTTATGATTTCACATCATTTTGATCTATTTGGAAACTAGCATATGCATATCATCTAATGACTAGTTCCTCATCTCCTCCATAGACCAAAAACATATCCTTAGTATGCCTCAGGTACTTAAGGATAGTCTTGACTACCATCCAATGACAGTCACCTGGGTCTGCTTGATATCTTCCTACCACACTCAATGCGTAAGCGACATCTAGCCTAATACATAGAATATCATACATGATTGAACCAACCACCGATGCATATGGAATACTTTCCATTTTTTCTTTCCTAATGTGTTTGAGAATATATTTTCTTGGAAAGATGAATTCCATGTGACACTGGAAACAATATCCTCTTAGATTGTTCCATACTAAACCTCTTCAGTATCTTGTCAATATATGTACTTTGAATTAGGCTGAGTAGCCTCTTGGATCTATCACAATAGATATTGATCCCAAGAATATGTGCTACCTCACCTATGTCCTTCATGGAGAAGCATTTATTCAACCAGGCCTTAACAGACTGTAATACTGATATCTTGTTTCCAATAAGTAATATGTCATCAACATATACTATTAATAAAACGACATCACTTCCACTAAACCACTTATAAACACAAGCCTTGCATTCATTCTTTATTAAACTAAATTCTGTTATGGCTTCATCAAATCAAATGTTTCATGACTTAGACGCTTTCTTTAATCCATAAATGGATTTTTTTTCAATTTTCATATCTTGTTGACATCCTTTGGATTCACAAATGAAATCTTTCTAGAGGTTCTCATTAAGGATGACTATTTTGACATCCATTTTCCAAATCTAATAGTCATGGAAGGTCGTAATGAAAATTATAATTCTGATGGATTTCAACATTACAACTGGTGAAAATGTTTCATCATAGTCAATGTCTTGATGCTGTTTAAACCCTTTTTGAAACCAGTCGTGCCTTATAGGTACTTGTCTTTCCATGTCCAATTTCTTCTTAAATACCCATTTATAACCAACATGCTTTACATATACTGGAGGATCTACCAAAATCTAGACTTGGTTTTAGTATATGAAATCCATTTCAAAATTCATAGCTTCTTGCCACTTGGCAACATCCGTGCCACTTACTACTTCCTTATAGGTTTGAGGATCATTATTATCAACTAATAATGAGTTTCTATTATAGAAAATCAAGATTCTCATACATGGATATTACATCTTTTTAGATGAATATTCAATAAATTACACAAACACATGCCTTAGGATAGTAATAGTTTATTGCCTTTGGAAACTTGGAACAGAATCTTCTTAATTCATGGAAGATATTCAATATCTTTCATAAAAATCTTCCCCTTTAGTAGTATTCATAATCAAATCTTACTTAAATTCTTTCTTCACAACCAGAGGAAAGGAAACATAAGAAAGAGTGAACTTAGATGCTCAATAAGGGTAAACACGAGAGATATGTAAGCATAACATGAGTATAAGGGTATGAGAAAATGATCATAAAATTTGAAAACCAAACCCTGTATATAAAAGATCATAATCTTAAGTCATGATATAATGATTGATAGTTCATAAGACATGAATCATAAGGAAATCAAAGAGCATGATCCATGAGTTTATAAAATTTACATATGACATGGAATTGTGGCACACACACAAGCATGGAAAATCATTTCCCTAGTAGTAAAGGCTCATTGAAAAACTTATTAGGGAGATGCATGGGTAGCTACAACTCCTGGGTGGGACACATTACCATCCCCAATGGAATCCCTTTCCTCACAGTGGAATGAGTTCACTCCCCAAACCATCGTAGTAGTCAAGGTTCACTCCCAAGACCATTGTAGTGGACAAAGTCCCTCACTGAACCTAGTTCATCCCCATTCTAATCCTTTCTATCTCATGAGATATATATCTTTACCCAATGCATTTGAGGGAGATATAGGTCCCAACCATATTTGGTTATAACGTAACCACCATCCTTGGTTATAACATAACCACCACCACATAATGAAAATCATACATATGTATGCCACCAAATCATAAAACCTTCATCATACCAAAACCCATGAAAAGAAATGGATTTCATAAACATTTCATCATCAAAGCATAACCCATGGAAAAAGAAGTGGGTTTCATAACCAGTTCCTCATGGTATAACCCGTGGAAGAGAAACACATTTCATAAACATCATGCCATCATAAACATAAATCATTCAAAGAAATAATAGGAATGATATCCCTAGATTATATCCTTAGTAAGGCATAGGTAACATAAACAAATGTCATATTAGATGGAAAATGTTTTTTAAATATCATTTAAAACATTTATTGAGTAAAATAACCATTCCACTTTGAATTTTTTTTTAAAACATAAAAAAAAATTTAAAATATTTTTCTTTTAAAATAACCTTGAAAAATGTAACGACTCTAATTTTTCCACGTATTGATTTAGAATATTATATGAATTATTTTCAGAGCCAGGTGCTGAGACGACATGGGATTCTGAGACCTGGTGTACCTGAAATTATTTTTTTGAAATATATTAAATATATTAAAACCACACACTTGCAGTTTTCTTGAAAAATTGGAAAAAATCTCGAACGAGGGCCCATATCAAAAATCCAAGGGAACCGTTGAGTTCAAAATGTGGGTTTTACCCTAGGTGCGACATAACCCTTATCGGTATCGAGCGTTTTTGAAAATGTTGTCACATGCGCAGAATTAATAAAATAAATAAATAAATAAATTATTTTATTTTATTTTATTTTATTTAACATAGTGAACAACTTTATCTATTTAAACATGGTTATTCCTCAACCCTAGGGTCGGCCTCATAAACTAGGGATTGAGAGGAACCGTTTGAGAGGAGTCATTGGAAGATCCTTGGCAGAAACCATCAGATCACATCAGATCGAGGATCGTTTGACAATAGATTTCGTGGATCTCACCAGTGACAACAATACAGAACCATTCTTCATTAGAAATCAATCAAAAATCCAGGTAGGACATCTGATTTGTGATTTCTATCCCATTCTTTTATCCTGACCAAACACAAATAAATTTCACAAACAAGAATTGATTTGTGAATCGATAATAGATTTATTTGTGATGGATTTGTTTTGTTCATTGTTTATTCTTCCTCTATATTTTTCTAAATCTATGACAACGTATTGAGGTAGAACAAAAAAAGGCTGATGTTTGTTCCTCATATTTTATAGTTTATGGATTTCTACCCCATTTCTTTGCATGCTAATCGCATGCATTATTCTTTGGATTATGGTTCGATGATTTCCTGGTATTTGATCGTTGCATAACTATTATTTGGAATAATAGATCAATACCGTGGGTACGACTTGTGATTGAGGGTGAAATAGTGGTGAGATGTTGACATAGGATGATTGGAGGTGGATTTGAATGGATTGGTGGTTCTTGTTCATCCCGGTTTAGATGGTGTGACTACAAATGACACGTTTGAGAATTTCCTGAGCAGATTCAAAGCTTAGAATCCCAATCTATAGTGACAGGAGTGTTGCCCAAACCTAGATTTTATGATCTATGATAAGGGAGACTGTGGAGGCGGCATGTGCAGACGACGTAGAGGAATAACCCAAGGGTTCTGTAAATTTACGGGTTACACAACATGTAATTTGGGATCACACACTGTATGGTACCCCCTGGATACAACATTAGGGTTTATATGGAGAGTTAAATATCACACACCATGTGACTCATTCTAGTCGGCTCGACATGTAACTTGGAGGTTACACAGGCATGGGAAGACCGAAGTACATAGATACGGTTTGGTGTACATGGGAATGGGAAAACATCACGAGCAAGGTGTCGGGAGATCTATACATGTCGTGTACTATTTCTACATGCTATGTATATAGATATTTACATGTCACGTGAGGCGGAACCACACAATAAGATCAAGAGTTGGCTGGACACATCGTGTACCCCTAGTACACACTGTGTACCCCCTTTGAGGGTGTTTGGAGCCCTTCGTTTCTTCAGTTTGGATCAGTATCAGTTGAGTTTGTTCCCGTAGTCCATCCCTTCAAGGGTATAATGTGAAATTATGTCCAAATATTTGGATTGTAATCTCCTTTAGAGGATGAGTCTTAGATGGAGTTTGTGGTGTCCCTCAGTGTGACCGGAGTGTTGTCCTCTATCATTATATTCCATAGGTGGGGTTTATGGAATAGGTATGACCTTCATGCATGGGGGGTTGATCCTCCATCTAGAAGGTCATTTCAGTAGGGTTCGTGGTATCATTGGTATATGATTCCCTACATAGAGGGATGCTCCAGATTAGGTTTGTGGTGTCCCCCAGCGGTCCTGGGTGTGATCCCCTATCTGAGTATTAGGGTCTTCAGAGACCATTGATCTTTCATGGGAGGGGAAAAATTATCATGACCTCTTGGATGAGTGTCTTCTATGATACCATGGATTGTGGAGTAGATTCTCCTCGAACGATAATTGCTTCAAGTATAATCCTGTGGTTTGTAGTTTGGTTGTGACCACCTAGTGGTGCGGTGTAATTCCTGAGTATATGCGGGTTTATTGTATCTATTCAGTATTATATTAATGTTATGAGTGAACTATTATTGATTCTTTGTGTTTAGTGTTTTTGGGGTATCCTACTGGGTATTTTTATACTCACCCCTGCATTGGTTTTGCCTGCACATGTCATGTATTATGCATACGACAACCCATTTAATGGTGTCTTGGGAGGATAGGGAGCTGGTGGAGCATAGCTTGAGCTTGAAAAACTAAGGTGTTTTCTGGGTGGTTTCATTTGATAATATTCCTTACCCTTGGAGTAGCTTAAAATCTCTGTAGTTATTGGTTGGGAATGTATTTATCCCCTTTATCATTTTCAATAATTTATTTTCATACTCTAATTTTGGTATCATAGATGTATACATGCATTTGTTTAAGTTGTTTTACATTTTAGCATTTTATGATATTGGATATGTGTACATGTGTACATGTGAATTAGGATAAGGCCTCCCATGTGTGTGGTATGCCTACTCAGCACTGGTATCCAACCCTTTACCTATTTAATGTGGGATTTGGGTAGTCACTCTTTGAGTCCCATTGGTCCGGGTTGTGATAGAGTGGTATCAGAGAAGTCATTTCTGTCATGAACTATCCTGGGTCGACCCTGAACTGGTCACCCGACCTGACCTGTGACATGGCCCGAGGGGCATTACCAATCCCTATGGGCTGACAATTAGTGTCAACCATCAAAATTTAACCATTAGTAATGATTTGGCCCATGATCAAAAGATAACCAAATAGATAAAGACTGACGATAAAAAAAACTAGCAACAGAAAGAAAATAAAACTGCACCTATTTCCATGTGACCTTCCAAGTCACCACCCAACCAAAGAAAAACCTTGCTCCAATAATGAGCAACCAAGCCAGGAGAACCTGAGAAAACGGAACCTGCAACTAAAATGATAAAAAAGGAATGAGCACTGAGATGCTCAGTAGGGTTACCAAGATACCACAGAACCCAATGTCTCCTCTCCCAAAGAAATCTAGAAACACCAGTTTGAAATACAGGTATGAAAGTAGGGTTTTCATTTCCAAGTAAACTACATCAGTTTTCCCATTTAAAAAAACCCAACTCATGCCACAAACCATTTTCCAAAATAGTTTACCATTTTTTTAAAAACTAACAGGTAATACCAAGGCTGTGCTAAAAGAAATAAACAAACATTAAAATATGGAAATAAACTAATAGGTATAGATGAAAGTAAATAGGAAAAGTAAGAAATAACCATGGGCTATCCTAAACACCCCTAGAAGACCCCTAGATGTACTCGGTTTGTATCCACCTACCAACATATGATGAAGCCCCTAAGTCCATAACCAACTAGTTACCCTAACCTAGTCTCACTAGTGGAACATCCCACATGGCATGTCTACAACTCCAGGGGGTACTAACCCGTCTAATCAGGGCTAGCAAGAAACTATCACTCGATCATCTAAAAGACACCTAGGAACCCATGTTGAAACAATACTGTGTAAGTAGGAGGCCCTTGCATGCGTGAATCAACTTACCTTATATCACTGTAATTACCTACCCCAAACACAGAAACTCTATAAGATAACCCATAAAGGGATATCCCCCTATATTGGTTCCCCATAAACACCCATATACATTTCAAAAATCAAGGTACCAATCGGGCCTCTATATCATATAATCATTAAAACAATTTTGTAAAACATTTTGGGTTGCCAACCAGCACACATGCTTGTTAAACAACAATCCTTTCTAAAAGTTCATATAAACCTCACCTTTGAATTAAAAATACCAAAAGGGCCTTTGAATTGAAAGTACCAAAAGGGCCTTTGAGTCGACATGACCAAAAACATTACCCAATATTACAAAAATACCACTTTTACATTTTCAATGCCAAACAAACCCTTAAGATCCAAACACACACTCCCAAACAATTTAGGTTGACCAAATGGGCCTTTACCTTTTTGAAACTCACACCAAAACACGTTTAAAATACAAATGAACAAATATAAGGACTCATTCAAAGTCATGTTCTTCCAAAACAATTGAAGCAATACACTATAAAATATCATTTCAAACTTTCTTTAGAAAACCCAAAAGAGGGGCAAGCTGATTAGAAAATTAAAATCCATATTTAGAACCCACACAAAATACCCAACCTCATCTAGAAAAATAAGAACCATTTATAAAACCAATCTTTCTCAAAAACCCCAACTTAAGGCATCACCTTCATCTGATGACACATCCATGTGTGCAACTAGTTCACCCATGGATGCGCCAACATCTAGTGATACCAACAACCAATAAAACACTCAAAAACCATTTCCATAAAACACCCATTTCTTTAAAAACCATGTCTAACCACCCACATTATCTAGAAAACATTAAACCATCCCCTTGAAAGCCATTAAACTCTTCCCAAAACATTTTAACACATTTAGAAAACCATACCATTTAAAAACCATACACTCTAGACCAACTTTACAATCAAATAAACATTTACACAATTACATGAGAGCTAAGAATTTCACAAGAAAACAAGAATGCACCATTTTTACACATAAAGGGTCACAAGGAACAAGATAACACCATTTTAGAACTAATAATTTCACATGAAGATCATTAAAACCTATTTTTAATAAATTCAATAAAAAAGAAAGCACCATTTGCATCTACCTATGGGTATAATAGAGGTGAAAATGACATTGCAAAATTAATTAAAACATGCAAGTGCTAAAGGATCATTCCAAAAAGGAAAACTTGGATTCACTTACCTCAATCAAGTGAGGATGTAACGCTATTTTAGCGGAAGGAAGAATTGAGCTTTGCGGTCCCTTCGCACACCCTAAAACTGAGACAAATGCACAAATAAAAAACCCCACGATTAGGGTATAGACAACTCAAAGAAAAACCCCAAAAACATAATGGAAAACAACAAACCAGTCGGAAGATTGGGACATCAGGATGCAGCATAAGAAGACGGTAGGGCACGCTGTGCCGGAGCAAGGGGGTTCGTCCAGACAGGGAGCTGGTCATAGTGGAAGAGGAGGGATCCGGGACTGGGGCTGCATTGCACAAGGGAGAAGGGGAGGGTGTCACTGCGCCTCAATGGAAGAGGGAGGGAGGGGGTTCAACGGAGGCACACTTGAGTAGGGGGAGTAGGCCGGTGAGGGGGAGGATGGATGGAATACTGGTGAGAGGGAGGTCCTGAGCGGTGAGGTTGGAAGTGCGGGGGGGGGGGGGGGTGCGGGATTAGGTCTCCTTCTATCTTTTTATTTCATTTTATAATAATAATAATAATGATGTTAATAATAATAACATAATAATAATAATACCAATAATATAATAATAAAAATTCTAATAAACATTATAATCATTTTTCATAAAAACAACAATAATAACAATAATAATAATAAATTATTATAAATATTCTTATTAATAAATAATTCCTGTTTTTAGTAATTATAAAACATCAATAAAACATTATTATTATTTTTATAATCACAATAATTATTCATTTCATTTTTAATTATAACAATATAAATAATAATTTAATCAGGAAAATATTAAAAATACTTTTAACAACCATTTAATAATAAAAATATTAATGAAAATATGTAATAATAAAAGTAATAATAATAATAATTTTATGCGCTTCACTTTAGAGCATAAATGATATTAATAACAATTTAATCATAATAATATTAATAATAATTTTAAATGATAATAATATTATTAACAATTCTTAATAATAATAATATTATTATCTACTCAATATTATTATTATTATTATTATTATTATGTTTTAAATAATTACCTTATTTTATTCTTATAAAATTTTATAATTTTAAATAGTGGGAAACCATAGGGGCACTAGAGCCAACCACACAGTTACCACCAACTGTACGGTGCCCACACATCGGTCCGAAACCCACCAAAAACATCAAACCTCAAAATCTATAATTTGGTACCCAAACTCGAACTTTAATCAAAGATTCAACATTGAAAAATAATTAAAAATAAACCTGTGTTCAGGGAGTGGCAAGTTCTACCTTAGGACCAGAGTCTATGAGATTGGTTTGGAGAAATACTATTTTGTGTTTCAGGTTCAGATTCCAAGTGAGAGACTCCACTGTTAGTGTGGTGGATGATGTATCCATACACCAGGACTCTGATCACATTCTTTTCGACTCAGTACATATAAAAATTGGTTATAGAGAAAATATTGGTACATGCATCATATAGGAATGATTTGTGGTTTTCATGTCCTTCTTAAGTCATCTCCCCAGATATACTCTTTGACCGTGATACATCTTTCTTATTTTAGGATGCCTCTGCGAAGACAATTAGCTAGGATTCTACTATATGATCATGAGGATGGTATTATGAGTGACGGGGCTTTAGTATAGGGACATGTACCAAATATAATACCTCCGGGTGGTTTACCAACTATAACACCACCTGTTGAGCAGTATCTAGAGCTAGTAGTGCCATCAGAGGATGTATGCAGAATTAGTGCTCTTCATAAGTTCTAGGTGTGGAGACCACCCAAGTTTCAAAGCGAGCCATACCTCCATGTGGTCGAGGACTAGATAGAGGTATTCACTTGAGTTTTCTTCCTTATGAGGACACCTTTAGACCTGATAGAGGTCCTCATAGCGAGTCTTCATCAAGGATTTGTTGGGAAATGGTGGAGTTTAGTGACCCAATCACACGACAAGGAAAATATCTATTTTTCAGACTTCGAGCATCTCTTTAGGGAGGAGTTTTATTCTGCCACATTACAATTAGTGTGTATGAAGGAACTTCTGCATATGCAGTAGGGAAGTTTGACTGTGGTAGAGTATTCAGTGAGGTTTGCTGATCTCTCACGGTACTCCATGGATATGTTGTAGGATACATTCTTTAGAGCATGGAACTTAGAGTAGTAATTAAGCTAAAATATCATTGATTTAGTGATATATCTCTAAATTACCACCTATGATGGGGTGCTTGAGAGGGCCCTAGTGGTGGAGAAATTCCTGGAAGAGAAGGTACCAATAGTGGGTGATGGTAGTGGTCACCCAGGAGTTGAAACCTTGGTAGCAGGCAGTCGATGACATTCATAGGTATCTGGGTGTGTCTGACACTTCAGGATATGATCACATTATATAGGATCAGTAGTGTAGGAATCTTAGGATGTCTTGAGTCAGCTTAGGGAAAGGTGGCGTTTCTCCTGTGATGGTCGGGGACACTTGGTACGAGATTATATGACCCGTTGTACAGCTAATCGGGAGATGGTCAAGGGACTACCGAAGTAGATACAGTGGTAAGATCAGGTTGGTCCACAGGGTGGAAGATGAAGTATAGGTTCTAATAGATTATCCAGAGGTGGTTTATTGTTTGACCTATTACCACCACCACCCCCAGGTGCTCATTGCTAGGTTTATGGAGTTGGTGGTTAGGGATGAGTACAACTATAGGCTGTGGTGGCCTATGACACCAAGGCTCCAGGGATGGTATGAAATATGATCTGTGTCTTTTACACCATATATTTAGTATTTATAGACACATGTGTGATTCATTCCTTTATTTACACTTATCTATTTTGGGACTTAGAGATTCTGATTGAGCCTTTGGCTCAACCATTGTGTTTGAAGACTCTGACAGGAAGTGACTCAGTGACTACAGACTTCTGACGATAGTGCTATATAACAGTTGGAGGTGAGATATTTATATGAGATCTATTTGTAGAAATGACGAGTCCTTATAATGTCATCTTAGGTATGGAATGACTATCCACGGTTCATGCTTAGATTGACTGTTTTAGGTGGAGTATGCGGTGTGTTCGTAGTGATAGGATGAGGTTTTCCTTTATAGGTGAAAATGAAACCTTAGTAGAGTTGGAAGAGCTTATACATAGGAGAGTGTAGCTTATTTCTCACCAGTTTTCTAGCATGACTCTTAGAGTGGTGGATACAATGTTCTACTAGTTCCCTACGCTGGTAATAGAGTATGAGTGCATATTTCTCAAGTATGTGAATGACTTACCTCTCCACCATGGGATAGAATTATGCATTTACTTACACCCTGGGATGGCCTTGATATCATCACCAGCATATTAGATGGCCCCCATAGAGCTTCAAGAGATGAGGGTGTAGTTATAGGACTTATAGGAGAAGGTCTTTGTGAGAACCAGTGTTTCCCCTTGGACAGCCTTAGTGTTGTTCTTTAAGAAGGTAGATGGGAGCTTGAGGTTATGTGTGGATTACTGGGGCTTGAACAAGGTGACTACAAAGAATAAGTGTCCAATTCCAAGGATCAATGACCTATTTGATCAATTGAGAGGGACACGATGGTTCTTGAATATTGGCCTCAGACCAGGATATCACTTGCGAGTATAGGATGATGATATACCAAAAATGGAATTTAGATGTTTCTATAGTCATTATGAGTACTTGTTGATGTTATTAAACATGATGAACACCCTAAAAGTGTACATGGGACTCATGAAATGGATCTTTCATTCTTTATTAGACTAGTTCATGGTGGTCTTCATCGATGATATCCTAGTGTAATCGACATCTGAGGAGGAGCACGTGAGGCACTTGAGGATGGTTCTGGACACACTCTGAGAACACTAGACTTATGAGAAGATCTCAAAGTTTCATTTTTGGATTGAAGAGTTCCACTTACTAGGACACATCATCTTAGAGGCAGGTGTGGAAGTGGACCCGATAAAGGATAAGGCAATGCTAGCTTGGGAACCACCCAAGAGTGTTACCAAGGTGAAGAGTTTCCTTGGGTTGGTAGGGTACTATCTAAGGTTTGTACCATATTTCTACAGAGTGGCACTACCCTTGAAATCTTTGACCTGAAAGGGGAATACTTTCATATAGAAGAAAAGGTGTCAGCATTTTTCTCAGTAGTTGAGGTAGAGGTTGACGAGAGCTCCCATCTTGAGATTTCTAGAGGAGGGTGTCAAGAACATAGTGTTCTGTGATACCTCAGGGACCACACTTGATTTTTTTTCTGATGAAAAGGTAGTAAGTGATTTCCTACGGGTCTATGAAATTAAGACCACATGAGAATCACTACATGACCCATGATATTGATCTCACAGTGGTAGTCTTCACCTTGATGATGTGGCGACACTACCTTATGGTGAGCAATTTATCATCTAATATGATCAAAAGAGTCTTCAATATATATTTTCCCTGAAGGATCTTAACCTAAAAGAGATTATGGATAAAGTTCCCTCAGGACCATGAATTTGATATTTTATATACTCATGGGAATGGGAATGTGGTGGTAGATGCTCTCAGTAGGAGATCTTGTTCTTAGTTATTGGTCAAGGCATCAGAGCAGCTAGTCTCGTTACAGTTGTCCTTAGTGGACAAGGATGGAGAAGCCCACCTCCAGTCAATGGTTGTCACCTCTACTCTTTTATAGTGATCTAGATATGTACAACATGGGGATACTGACTATGATACCCTATATACTTAGATATCCAATAGACAATCTATTGATAGATATTCTGTAGGCGGGGAGCACATTATCCTTTTTAGAGGAAGGACGATGGTACCATTGATGCTATGGGAGGAGGTGATGTGAGATTTTCATACATCCCCTTTGGCAGTATATCTACATGTGTAAAAGATGTACCGGGACCTATGATGTAAGTTTTGGTGGCCAAACAATAAGATTTGTGTTACAAAATTTGTATCTAGATGCCTTAATTGTTAGTAAGTAACGGTTGAGCACCAGGTTCCAGTGGGTTTAGCTTAACCACTTGAGGTGATAGAGTGGAAGTGGGATGATATGTCTAGGGAATTTGTAATGGGGTTACCACATACATCTAGAGGACATGATTCCATCTAGGTGATCATAGAATGAATAACTAAATTGGTCCACTTATGATCCATTCAATAGTAGAGTTCAGTAGAGAGTATGAGATTCTTGTACATGTAGGAGAAATTCATACTCTATGGAGTTACCTTGACAATAATCTTAGATAGTTATTCTCACTTCACATTGTGACTATGGAGAGGATTTAAGGAGGCCTTTGGGAATCAATTGCATTTGAGCACAGTGTTTCACTTCTAAACTAACAGCCAGAGTGAGAGGACCATTCAGGTCTTGGAGGATATGTTACAGGCTTGCATATTAGACTTTGGTCATAGTTGGGAGGATCACCTACACTTGGTAGAGTTTTCATATAGAAATAACCACCATTCCACCATTGGTATGACACTATTCAAGGCCTTGTATGGGAAACCCTATAGGTCACCACTTTATTGGACTGATCAAGGTGAGTCAGCACTCATGGGCCAATAGTTGGTACGAGCTACAACGGAGAAGGTGAAGATCATCAAGGAGTGAATGACGACTATATAGTGTCATCAAAAGTCCTATACGGATCGACAATAGAGGAATATGGAGTTCTAGGAGGAAGACCATGTGTTCCTGAGGGTCTCACCTCGATGTGGATTATAGAGGTTTGGCTGGGGTGGCATGTTATGTTAGAGATTAATTGGCCCTTTGCAGATATTGTGTAGAGTTGGTGAGGTGGAATACAAATTAGCTCTACCACTACAGTTGGACTAGGTATATGATGTCTTCTATGTGTCGTATCTGAGGAGGTACGTGAATAACCCATTGTATGCTATCAACTGAGGTGAGTTGGACATTGAGGATGAATCTACCTTTCCTGAGTACCCAGTGGAGACTGAGGATCAAAAAGAGAGGATCCTTCATGAGTGATATGTAACATCCCTATCCCGGTAACCACTAAACTGGTTCCCCAAGATGGGTCACCACATGACCTCAAACACACCTCCCCATACGCTTGAGATTGACGACTAGTAGCAAGGGTCTAATGAGTCACGTGGGGATACTATACCCTATTTACTATAGTAATCCATAATACATAATAAATGAAGAAGTGGAAACAAATATAATAACCAATAACCATGCATAACCGAGTATCTCCCCAACAAGGTAATATTCACAATGAAACAATAAATAATGTCATGTCATGTGAATAGTTCCAAAAGTACAAGAAAACCTAAAATAAAGGTGAACATCTAAATCCCCCAAATGGCCCTGATTCCAAGTCCAGAACCTCATCTATATGCATTCCAAGCCCAAATCAACTCTCAAGCACATATACTTTTCCCCTATCCTAACCTGCAAGAGTGAAGTCTGCTGGAGTACCCCACGACAGCTTGAGTAGGGTGTGAGTACAACTCAGTAGGCCACCACTAATGGTGTCTACAAAATATACAGTCTAAACAAATAGTGCATGAAAATACTAAATGAATTTCAAGTAGGTAAAAGACATTTCGATTTCCATTAGTTAACAACCTTTACTTAAACTATTTCTAACCTTAGTATCAAATTTATATTTGTGTCTTCTTTATTACATAATTCATTATCAACATGAGTTCCATGGGTTATGAATTTACATCCCTCATACAAGGGTTCAAGGAATTTATCACTACACATAAGGGAATAAGTCAAGTCCCTATCTCACCAAGGACAACATTTTACAATCAATAAACCACACTTACCTTAGAGCCTCAATCCAGGTAGTTTCATTAAATGCAACCATTAGGGTAATAGAGCATCAGTCTGACTCTCTAACCCACGCATTCCTAGGTGGGGTTAGAGCATTGGTCCAACCTGACCTGTGGGAGGAGCCTCAGTCCTTTATCCCACCACCAAGCCATGTGCACATTCTTATTAATCCATTAACCACAAATATACCATATCATAATTGAAAAAAACCATCACAATTAATAATCATAATCCACAACAATCAATATGGGAAATAATATTATGACATAAACCATTAACATATTTTCCATTTACATTACATTTCCATTTAGCCTAATTCCCATTTCTTATTCCTAAACTCATTAAGAAAAATAATAAATTACCATAAATTAACCCATTTAACATATTAAACCACTTACACATGTTAACTTACATAACCCATTCATCATTTCCATGCATTGAACCACTTATGCATTTCAAGTACAAAACACAATCCATTTGGCACATTCACATTAATCCATTTTTAACCCATTTCCAAGCCAAGAAAAACAATACCTATCCATTACCCCTATCTAGGAACAACTAAACATATTATCTTCTTAATCATCACTATAATGAATCAACATGTTTACCTTGGGCTCTACTTAATTACAAGTCGATTTCACACTTAACGTCTCTGTTAACCATGTTCGGGAAGGTCAGCGCACCCCACAGGTGGCCCTAAATTGGTGAAATCATCCTCAATGCATCCCATGGGAATCAAGAGGAGTTAAATATGTCATTTATACCCCCCCATTTTACTAAATACCACTAATAGCATTAAAACCACAATAAGGGGTGGGGGGGATAAGAACAGAACCTCATATGCATAAATCCATTTAAAAACTATGAGATATAACTTATAGAACTCCTACCTCTAATATGTTGATGAAAACACTCCTAATTGTAGCCTTAGATACAAATACAATCACCTATTGAAGATTCAACCTAGATTACACCAGAAAAAGAGAGTTTTATGGATTCAGAAAAAGATTTCCCAAGCTACAAGCCCTAATCCATAAAAAAGAAGAAATGAGAGGATTAAACTTACCTGGAGCTTTGATCCACAAGAAAAAATGATTCAAATGGACTATAAATGAGGGATGTTGATCCATGAGATATCCTGAGGGTTATTTTTCATCCTTAGAGTTTCAAGGTAGGAAATGAGGGAGAAAATTGGGTGAGGCTTTAAAATCCCGTAATAGAAAACTATAATTTTTCTAACTTTTTAAGGGGAACACAATTTACCCACACGGTTTGAAAAACCATGGGAAAACTGTATGCAGGACACTATCCAAGGGGAGTTGGATTACACAGTTACTTGGGTAGGCTACATGGTTTTTCAAACCATGTGCCAACTGTGCGATATGACACTGTAAAATGTTGCATAGTTTTCCTGGGAAGGCTACACAATTTACTTAACTGTGCGCAAACCATACGACTTGCACAAGTTGGCCTGGTTTTCCCTCCTTTCATGCCCTGAACCCTCAGGAAATCCTTAAGGTCCCTAATACTCTTGGTAAGCATTTAATTAACCAAAGAAAAGATATTGAAACCAAAATTTAAATAAGGACATACCTCCTTGAAGTTCAGGATCTTACAACATCCCCACCTTATAACAACTTGTTCTTGACCCATTCTTCCTAAGAATCACTAATATTCCATGTTAAAAATATTGGGCTTCTAAGACCAAACATATAAATACCTTTCACAATTTTACACTTGAACATTACCATGCATCCATAAAACTGGAACTAAGGGAACAATATTTCCTCATAATAATTTCTCACTACGATCCAACATATGGACCAGATGCTCCTTAAAGGACACATCAACCTCAATCTCTACATCCTCTACATTAATCACATGATATGGATTAGAGTCATAATTAAAAAGCTATGAAACATTAAATACACCATTCATGACACTATATCACTGTGGAAGATCCAATTGGTTATCCACCGGTATGATCCTCTCCACAATCTCAAATGACCCCACATACTTGGGCATCGACTTGCCCTATTTTCGAATCTGATGGTGACCCAACCATGGAGACACATGAAGAAACACACTATAACCCACCATAAACTCAATAGTTTGAAAAAAAAGATCTACATATGACTTCTATTTACTCTGAACTGTTTTGATGTGTTTCTGAATCAATTGAACATTTTCTAACATCTCGTTCATGAGACTCGGCCCCAACAACTCTGATTCTGCAGCCTAAAACCAACATAACATAGATCTACACGGACTCCAATAGATAACCTGAAAAGGATCCATCAGAATCATATCATAAAGGCTATTTTTGTAGGAAAAATCAACAAGTGACAAGTGTTTTCCCATAAACCACCAAAATATAGGACACAAGTCCTCAACATGTCCTCTAGAACCTGTAGCATATGCTCCGACTTCCCATCTGTCTATGGGTGAAAATACATGATAAAAACACATGGGTACCAATTTCCCTATATAATCCTTTCTAGAAGCACGATGTGAAACATAGATCATAATTTTAAACTATAGTCTCTGGTACTCCATGCAACCACACTATCTACTGAACATCTAACTCACCCAACTTATCAATAGTGAAAGTATCTCAAATAATCAAGAAATTATCCACCATAGTTAACTGATACCAAACCACCCATATTGCATAATTATTCCATGGAATTATTGGAAGACCCACTACAAAATCCATCATTATGTTATCCCAATACCACTCTGAAATGGGAAATGGATGTAACAAACCTCCAAGTTGCTACTTCTTGGCCTTAACCTGATAACAGGTAAAGAATCATGCCACAAAACCCACAACCACATTCTTTATTCCTAGCCATCAATACTACCTATGAAGATCATGATACATCTTAGTAAAACTAGGGTGCATAGCCCACCATGATGTATGAGACTCACACATCAACTCTTATTTCACATCCACTGGAACCACAACATGACCCCAAACACAAAAAATTATTTCACCACCAAAAACCCAACCATTAGTTGATTTACCACCATTAAGACTTCCCTTCATAGCCAAATACTCCAAATCCTCAAGATGACTCTCCTTGACCCAGATCAAAAGCACAAACTCAACTGTTATGGATGCAAGAGTCATCTACCCATGCCCATCCTACACCTCAAGGTTCATCTCAGCAAACAAGTTCATCATTATCCACTCAGATTTGTATTCATGAACCACCTGATTTTGAGTTTTTCAGATCAAAGAATCTGTAACACTAATCCATTTTCCTGGTCTGTAAACTATCTCTAAGTAAAAATACTACATGTATTCAACCCATCTTCACCGAAGAAGGTTCAAATAACGCTGAGATAAGATGTACTTAATACTTTTATGTTCGTTAAACACCGTGAACCGATATCCCAATAAGTAATGCCTACAACACTTTAAGGAAAAAATCACAACGGACAACTCAAGACCATGAGTAGGGTAATTTCTTTCTTGAGGCCTCAACTATCTTGAACCATATACTATAACTCAACCATCTTGCATCAACACTGCCCCAATTCCAACACCGAATGCATCATAGAACAAGGTGTACCTCTTACCTAGCTCGAGTAAGATCAAGATCAGTGCGGTCGTCAACTATATATTCAAATATTGAAATGCATTCTCATATGAATCAAACCACTCAAATTTAACTCCCTTCTTGGATAAGCTCAAAAGTGGCATTGCCAAATGGGATAAATATTTAATGAATTATCAGTAGTAACTATCCAATCCCAAAAAACTTTGAACATTATAAATAGTCTTAGGATGATACCAAGACACAACAACCAAAAATTTCTTAGGATCCACTAACACACCTTCCTCATAGATAATGTTACCCAAGAAATGAACTTTATCAATCTTGGAATGACATCTTGATAGCTTGGAGTAAATCCTATGCTCTCTTAGTGTACTCATAACGATTTCAAGATGTTTGGCATGATCGTCACGAGTTCTAGAGTACACCAATATTTCATCAATGAAGAAAACTATGAAATGATCCATATATGGGTGAAATATTTGGTTCATTAAGGCCATAAACATAGATGGTACATTGGTCAACCCAAATGGAATCACCACAAACTTATACAACCTGTACCTACTCCTAAAATCTGTTTGTGTTATATTAGAAGGCCTCACCCTAAGATAGTGATACCTCAATCTCAAATCGATCTTATAAAACACCAAAGAACCTCTCAATTGGTCAAAAAAATCACCAATTTGAGAAAGAGGGTATCTATTTTTATCTATCATATGATTCAGCTTCCAATAATCCTCACACAATCGCAATGATCCATCGGCCTTATTGTAAAATAACATTGGAGATCCCCAAGGGGATGTTCTAGGATGTATAAAACCATTGTTCTCTAATTCCTCCAACCAAGATTTTAAGTTCATGGTGTTTTTCCAATTATATTATATATGGAGGAATGAAAACTAGATCTTCTCCTATAAGAAACTCTATCGTAAACTCAATTTCACTCTTGGGTGGTAGCCCCAAGAAGTCCTCAGGAAACACATACTGAAACCGATCCACCACAGGAGGAAATACATGCTACTCAACTTCTCCATCATCTAGCACAAGACAAGCCACTTGGGCTGTGAGTTCTCCCAATGGTTGGAAAACTATCCTTACTTGGCTCACTTGAACATCCAATTCACCCTGATGGACATACATGTCTCCCTCAAGAAACATGAATGTTACTCGATGACGGTTACAGTCGATATGGGTCCGGTATAAAACCAGCCACTCCATACCCAAAATTAGGTCAAAACCTGGCATCTCAAGGATGAAAAAGTCCCACATAAAATGATACCAAGCAACCTCAAGATAACAACCCTAACATTATCTAATATCCTCAGTTTTCACTCCCAATGAAGTATCAATTGACATAACCCACTTACACGTTCCACTGGTATCCCCAACACAACTAAATTATGAGCAGAGAAAAAAGAGTGTGTGACACCAATGGCAAATAAAGCACTAAAAATCATTGAATCTACAAGGATCATACCACAAACAGTATATGGTCCAACCTCTCCACCTCCCAGTGTAGACTAAACAATGTGAAGATGGCATGTTCCTTTTCCCTAGGCTCTGATCTAGGTACTTAGGACGACACTTCCCTAATGGGGTAGACGATATCACCCCAGAGTTCCAAATCCACCACCACTACTGGTATGACCTGTGGATCTACAACTGCCTGCTTGATATGGGGTAACCACCCCCTAACTGTACTCTACACTAGCCTTATACCTCCATTTATTAACTATAAAAAGTTCCTATAGAACTTCTGCACATTACCCAATCTGCAGCATGCTCAGCACTCAATTGGTGGTCAAGAACACTAACTACACATGTTTCCCAACCTACCAGAATAAGAACATCAAAATCGATTACTAACCTAAGAAACTGGTTCCCTTTTCTGGCTGGTCTTTCCACCACCACCTTGGTGAAAATTCTCGAAGCATTGCTTCCAACTATTGGAATCTGCACCACTAGTTCACCCAACTAGAATTGCATGTATGCTTCTAGAAGCCTCCTTGAGGTTTCCTTATGATATAAGGTATTGATCTACCACTTTAGCGACCCTCTTTAAGAAAAATATATTCACCTGTGACTTGATCTCATACCTGAGTTCATATTGTAAATGTCTCTCCATTTCCCCCTCACCCCCACAAAGTGGGAACAAAACATTATAGGTTGGTGAAATGACTTGCATATTCCATGACTGTTATAGATCCCTGGATCAACCTCATAAACTACACATCCTTTTCCTGCCTAAAGGTTTCATGATAGAAGTGTTCCAAAAATGTATCCTTAAATTATTTCTAACCCATACTATCAGCATGATGGGTCTGAACCAGAACATCCCACCAGTGTTTCACCTAGCCTCATAGTATATAAGTTTCTAGCTTGACCCTATTATCTACAGGAGTATCCAAGTGGTCCAAAATCATCTGAATAGACTCTATCTAGAATTCTGCAGCCTTGGGTTCACCCTCTCTAGAAAACATCAGAGGGTGATGAAACTAAAACTCCCCAGTCAACTCAAACATACTTGACACAACCCGCCCTAGGTCCCTTTCCATTATATGTATGAAACAAGAAAATTTCTCACACAACATGGCTTCTCCCATTTTTTCCAAAATCTACATGTTTTCTTGCTCCACTTCTGGAGGAGCATTTTTGATGACATCCTCTTATCAGTCAACTAGCACACATCTTCATGGTGACATTTATCTTCAATGAGAAACACGATCTTCAGAACACATAACATAAAGCTTTCACAATGCATATAAAATAAGGATCTCTACCGACCATAAATAACTCATTCACACACTCTATCCCAAGATTCATTGTCACATCTTACACACTACCCTTGACCATCCCTACCGAGGTCCATGGATAACATGATTAAACCAACCTAAATAGTTACAATTTTACATTAGACACCATTTCAAAACTATTTCCATACTTAAAACACAAATTGTTTCCTTAGGAACACTTACTATTTAATGTCTTTTCATGAATAACATTTTAATTCACTCACAACCCTTAATTAATCACAATTAATTAACCGTTATTCAAAACTTTATTTCCTTTTTACCCATTTGTATAATTTTATTAGACACAATTTTCTTCAAATTGTTCTAGGATGGTCAAATTCATTCTACCCTTTATGTCCCACACAACCATCCCATGTGTGTACCTATCATGATTCAGGTCATTTACATACTTAGTTTCCTATAATGATGCATGAATACACAATCCCGTGTCATTTGGACCATGGTCTAAATATTATAAAACTATCACATCACACAAAAAGTGCATCAACCAATGGAGAAATATCATCAAATGTAACAATACACAATAAGAACAACAATTCCCACCATGGGTGACTTGTTTTTTACTTTATAAATGAGTTAGATACTCCCATGCATGAGCTCATTACCATGTCCTGATGCTTTCCTAACCTTATGTTTACCATACCAAAATAGTAAGTCACAGAAAAGACCATATCTGATACCACATTGTAATTCCCCCAACCTAGTATCCACTAAAACAATTCCCCGAGGTAGGTCTCCACATGACCTCAAGCATGCCTCCCCATATGCCAAAGGTTTCTAACTAGCAGCGAGGGTTTAATGAGTCATGTGGGGAGAATATACCCGCTTTACCAGAGTAATCCACAATAGATAATAAATGAAATAGTGAAAACAAATTAAATAACCAATAACCATGCATAACCAATCATATCCCAAATAAGGTACAAGTCACAAAGATATAGCTAATAATGTCATGTGAACAGTGCCAAAAGTGCAATAAAACCCAAAATAAAGGTGAATAGATAAATCCCCTAAATGGACCTGACTCCTAGTCGGGAAACTCATCCATGTGAATTCCAAGCCCAAATCAAATACCAATCATAGAGATTTTTCCTTTATCCTAACCTGCAAGCATGAATTCTACTTGATTACCCCACGATAGCTCAAGTAAGTTGTGAGTAAAAATTTTTAGGCCACCACTAATAGTGTCTATAAAATATCTAGTCTAAACAGATAGTGTATGAAAATACTAAATTAATGAGAAGTAGGTAAAAGATAGTTTTAATTACATTAGTTAACAACCTTTACTTAAACCATTTCTAACCTTAGTAACAAATTCATATTTGTGTCTTCTTCATTACTTAATTATTTATCAACATGAGTTCCATGGGTTATGCATTTACGTCACTTGCACAAGGGTTAAAGGCATTCATCACTATGAATAAGGGAATAAGTCAAGTACTTATCTCACTAGGGATAACATTTTACTATTAATAAATTACACTTACCTTAGAGCCTTAGTCTAGATAGTTTCATCGAATGTAACTATTAGGGGCATAGAGAATCATTCCAACTCCCTAACCTGTGCATTACTGGGTGGGGTTAGAGCATCAGTCCAACCCGACCTATGGGAGGATCCTCAGTCTATTATCCCACCACCAAGCCATGTGAACATGCTTATTAATCCATTCAACACACATATACCATATTACAACCCAATACAACCATAAAAATTAACAATCACAATATATAATAATCAATATGGGAAATAATATCATTCTATAATCCATTAACATATTTTCCATTTACATTACATTTCCATTTATCCCAATTCCCATTTCTTATGCCTAAACTAATTAAAAAAAATCATCAATTCCCATAAATTAACCTTTCTGAATTGAAAACACTCTTTAAAACATTTTAAAAATCATTTTATTTAAAAATAACCATGAAAAATTATAAATGAATCTTTAATGAAAATAATGTTCATAAAGGCATAAATTCTATTCATGTCGTACAAATATTCCTTTCACATTTTCTGTAAAATCAAATCAGGCTTTGCTTAAAAAATGACCTAAATATTCCTTTCAATTTTTTTTGTAAAAATATCAAACATGGGTAAAAATTTCGTTAATAAATCATTTGGAGAATGTTGAAAAAATTATTTGATTTTTTTAGAGAAAATAGTTTTGGAGAAAAAGGGGGTTTTACTGAAGAGAGAAATAACGATGATTTTTCATAAAAACATTCTTTTGAACTCTTTAGTACTTAAAGAGAGGAAAATGAAGAGAAAAATTTATTGTCATGACATAACCATAGGAGAAGAAAATTAATTATTTTATTGAGATATATATCATAATATTTTATCATTGGAAGTGTAATCATAAACATTCCCAAAAAATGATGAGATTGTAACATAAAACTCTTATCACTTTGGTAACATTGAATCATAATCCCCATGAAATAATAAAATTAAATGAATCTTATAATATCATGAAAATAAGGATATTCATGATATGACATGTCAAAGTGGTATTATATACACCTCGTAAAATAATATAGGTGCATAACATAATAATATGTCTCAAAGAAGGCAAATTAAGAAAAAAATCCCTTACCTCATTGAAAACATTAAAACTATAAAACCCATAAAAAATATATTTAAAAATGTATGTATGAATCGCCATAATTTTCAGAATAATAATCATAAAATACATTCATGGGTAGTATATATACGACATAAAGGAAACATGCGATGAATATGACATTTGTCTCACAAAAAATAAAAGTGATACAGAAATCTCTTACCTTAAGTATTGATTTCTTTCATAAATGTACAAACCTCCTATATAATAAATCTAAGTTTATTATAAAACTAATATAGAATCATAATTATATATATCATACCATATATTATTTACTTGTGACCTTTTATTACCTGTTTATTAACAATTTCTTTTTAAAATCACATTTTGAGCAATTAATGCTTTGTTTTCGTATATGTTTTGATTTGTTATTTTGGATCATCTTTGTAGAATCTATACTTGTAATAATCTTTAGGGAGGAACATTATTGGTGGAATATTACAACTTTATATCATGTAAGGGAAGAGGTTTGGTCATTTCCTTGGCTTGGTACATTGAGGAGAGCTCTGGATAGGCATGGACAAATGATCACAAGGATGCTTGGGTATGGATCTCGATTGATTTAGAATACAATTTTGGTGGAGATATGGTGGAAATTTGGTGTCTATGGTCATAGTGGTGATAATGGAGCATCCCTATCTTGGTTTTATTCATTTTTTTTGAAGTCATTATTTTTATTTTGTGGACCTGATTGTTTGATTGGTTACTGATGGATCTGCGAGTAATGGATTCCGCCTCATTGCATTTAGTAGGCATTACTTCACCTTGCAGGGATTCCAGGTGAGAGAACTCCAAAAAGGGAGGGGTGTGATGACATCCATCATTTTTCCATCTATCTGTTTCTTTCTGGATGGATGGGAACCAAACTAGATCATTTTCACTATGATTTTTTATGGTTTTTCTTTGCATCACGTTGGATGTGTATTAAGTCTTCACATGAACTATTTAGTGAGCGGATCGAAAGAGAGATAGGTGTGCTGACACCTATCATCCGATCCTCCTTCCATATGTAAGTGTGGGTTGGAGGGGTGCTATGATGTGTTGTGTTGGAATAACACAACACAACTTCTTGGAAGGGTGGGGGTGATACATCTCCATTAACTTATCTCACTATGCATGGTCTGACAAGGGGTGACAAGACTTTTTCTATTGATTGTTTTGACATCTTCTTCCATTTTTCCACTGAGGTCCATGTTTTGGCCTTTAGGTCACGTTTTTAAGGCATATGTTCCATTATCATGTAATGGGTTCCCTCTTCTCCTAGTCCTAACTAGGGTTTTCCTTTCTTTTTTATGTTTAATAAATGGGGTTTGACCCTCAACCTTTTCAAAAAAATGGAGATGGTGGGCCGTATGTATGCATGAGTAAAGTTTCCATTTTTTATTGATCATTATTGAAACAAGGTAAGTAATATATTAAATTTTTAGAATGATAATAATATCATAAATATCATATTATTTCTTATATATATCATCCATGTGGTTTGGTGATGAAAAGACAGTCACATCACTTCGTGTAGGTGGTAGTCCACATGTACATGAACGACACTATTATCTTTCAGTGAGTGAAAAGGTTAGAAATAAAATGATATATAATCCATTTAGAATGACAAGTATTTCATTAATATCATAATTATTTCATGTATATCACATATATAAATTAAATTTATCCCTCATTATCTTTTATGTAAAGCGTTAGTGAAATCAAATCACATCGCTTTGTGAGGTGATAGTCTTCCATACACATGAGAAACATTATTATATCCCCTAAATAATGGAAATTAAAAAGATATATATGATATAATTAATCAAGAGGTATAATTATGTTATAAATATAATATATATACTTTATATCCATCATCATACCCAACTATGAGAGGTGGTAATGTAAAAATGAATGATATCGATTCGTGAGGCGGTAGTCCACCATAGACAAGAATGATAATTTTGTAACCCATTTCATGGAAGAGGAGATGGTTTTAGGTCACACACATAACATAAAAAAATATAATTATATAAAATATACTAAGGTTATTATATTATAATGGTTTAATAATAAATTAAGGAGGTGGAGGAAGAAATAAAACAAAAACACTCGTTGAATAACATTACAACTTCTTTGGGTATCCTCCTTAGGTTGGCACCAAAAGACTCCCAAAGATAATTTTTTTGAAAAAAATAAGGATTATAATATGGGATTAGAGAAGTTAAAAATTTATTTTTTTAAGTATTGGATGAACCAAAAGGTTTTTAAGGTGTTAAGAATAGGGGACATGGGATAACCTTTTATAAGTGAGATGAGTGACACACTTGAAATTGTTGAAAAAAGGTGTATCCACATTTTTCTCATGAAAAAAGGATAAAAATGGAGTATTATTGATCCATATACATTATAGAGTTGAAATATGTCCATAAAATTGTTTTTAGATAAGTTTTTAGGTTATTTTAACCCTTATCATTTTAGTTTAACTGTAACATCCCGGATCTGGGTGCCACTCAATGGGTGCCCTGAACCTTGTTGGTCACATGACCTCAAGTGCATTTCCCCAAATTCCAGAGGCTACCGACTAGCAGTGAGGGCCTAGGTTTGATAGTGGGGAAACTATGCCCTCATTTTTCAAAGTGTAACGCAGCAGAACAAAATACAAGCATGCAAAAAGCGGAAGCTGTAAACAATACTAAAACTGAAATGGACACAATATTGAAGTAAGAAATGACCAAAAGTCATATATAATGATGCACTGTGCCCCTAAATCTAAGAAAGAAACCAAAATAGGATAAAATGAAATCTGAAACAATACAATACAAGGGATAAATACAGCAAAGAAAAATAAACAGCGCAACAGGAACTCAGCAGCATCGCAAGCCTAAGCTCAGTCCCATGCTCTCCTACTCCTCTACAATAATAAAGTACCAGTATAAGGACTCTTTCCCTTATCTACACCTACAACAATATAATCTGTTTGCGCCCAAGACATGACCCAAACATGGTGTGAGAAATAAATCCCAATAGGCAATCACCAAAGTTCTGTGCCCAACTGTCAGTGAGTTTGTGCAACAACAGTGTGCAGTAATGAAATTCAATAAACCAGAAAGTACTAAGAAGTAAACATTCCTACAAGTTCCATTTCCATTTAATTATTATTTAACAATTCAATATAATTGAATTGTAAGTTTCTGAGACACAACCTCAGTCGATAATCTTCTATACAGTGCTACATCATAACTACAATCAGCTCTCTAACAAGTACAAGGTAAAACAATACCAAGATGGTGCTTTAGATTGGTAGGTATAACATGTGAAATTACCACAGTGAATATGAAAAGTAAATAAAGTCCTTAGACATTCAAACCTTACCCTTAGGTAATCAAAACCATGCCCTCAGGCTAATCATAACCACGCCCTCAGGCTAATCAGAACCACACCCTCAGGCTAATCAGAATCGAAACCCTCAGGTGACTGCCCTTAGGCACAATGAATATTTCCCTTAGGCATACGAGATAATTCCCTCACGCACAGAAGAAACTACCCTCAGGCATATGAAACATTTCCCTCAGGCTAAATGAAACACTTGCCCTCAAGCTGAATAGAACCTTTCCCTCAGGCTAAAAAAAACACTGCCCTCAGTCTAAGAAAGTAACTGGGATAATCCCAACACATAAGAATGAAATTTATATACATTTCCCCTCAAGAAAACTCAAATCATGCTATAATCATGACATACCCTTAGGTATCCTGGCCAAATGGATAAACAAGGGAACGCACCCACGGGGTGGCCCTGGATCAAGGCAATGATCCCAAACAGTAGTTATACATATTCATTAAATTACCTATGTAATTATAGGCATTTAATTAGTCAAGACCTCAGCCATACGACACCCCAAACATGGGCACATAGCCAAAAAATACACAAAAACAACATGACAGTTGGAATTAAACATCAGACCACCTACCTTGATCTCCTCTGATCAATATATGTGAACGAAACCTCCCAAATCATCCAAAAGCAGTGTAGATCTGAGAAAATGAAAATTCATTCAAACCTAATAACTTCCCCTCAGGAAAGAATTGGAAGGAAGGGTTCAAGAAGAGTGAATAACTCACCCACGCGGTTCAAACGTGATCGACGGTGGAAGAATCCGATTCCCGGTGTGTAGTCGGGAGCTCCTCCAAGATCCGACCTTCTCTCCCGGTGCTCCAAACACGTCCGCTGCCTCCTCTACTGAATGAGGAGGCTACTTCCCATTTTAAGAGAAAAAAACTACACGGCATGTACTCTCAATTAAAAGGTTTGTACTTTTCATTTTTTAACTATTCCTCTGGCGGCTACTTTTCACCACCGAATTGTTCATCTGTCGACATGAGTACACGACATGTATTTCTGAGTACACGGCGTGTCCTGTTTCTTCCCAGGTGGCTATTCCCAATACTTTTCTGTTTCACCTGCCGACTGATTACACGGCGTGTAAATACGAAGTACAAGACATGTAGTTATTTTTTACACCCTTTATCACTGACAGGCCTACATGCCCTATGTACTCATCCCATATGGCCAAAGTACACAACGTGTGGAAAATTACATGGAATGTACTCACAAAATTTAAGATTTTCCCCATATTCCTTATTTTCTCAAAAACACTTAAGAAAAAAGGAAAAGAAGAAACTCGTACCTTCAGAATAAGAATCAGGTTCTTATAAACTTCCCCCCTTAAAGTAATTCATCCCCAAATTTCCCTCCTAAGGGTGGTGAAGATAATGCTCAGAAAAACTCTGGACACTGAGCACGTATGTCAGTCTCCCGCTCCCAAGTTTCGTCCTGCACTCGGCCATGCTTCCATAACACCCGTACGAGAGGAACTGACCGATTTCGGAGAACCTTCGTGCTTCCATAAAGAATACGAATCAGATTCTCCTCAAAGGACGCATCGTCCTGAAGCTCAACCTCCTCTAGCTGAAAAACGTGAAACAAGTCTGAGTGATAGCGACACAGCTGAGATACATGGAAGACGTCGTGCATGGCCCGATACCTCTGTGGTAACTACAACTGATATGAAAACAGCCCAACTCTCTCTATAATCTCAAACGACCCCACATACCTCAGTGAAAGTTTACCCTATCTCCTGATCCACCTGTGTCCCAACCTCGGTGAAACACGCAAGAAAACATGATCCTTAACCACGAACTCCAAGGGTCGTCTGCGGAAATCACCATAAGATTTTTGATGAGACTGTGCGGTATCCATCTGCTTATAAATCAACTGGACCTACTCTGAAGTCTCCTGAATGAGACGTGGTCCCAATAAATCTTCCTCACCTGTCTCCAACTAGCACAGGGGTGATCGGCATGACCTACCATATAAATCCTCGTAAGGTGCCATCTCAATAGTTACCTGAAAACTATTATTGTAGGAAAACTCAACCACGTGTATGTGCTTCACCCAAGATCCCCCAAAGTCTAGGACGCATGCACGCATCATGTCCTCTAGCACCTGTATCGTATGCTCTGACTGGCCATCGGTATGAGGGTGGTAAGTTGTGCTCAGAAGCACCTATGTACCCAGTGACCTCTGAAAACTCTACCAGAAATGAGATGTAAAACGGGAATCCCTATCTGAAATGAAAGAATGAGGGACCCCACGAAGATGTAATACCTCCCAGATATATAACTTCCCGAGCTCATCAACACCGAAATTCTCCTTGATTGGAAAAAAGTGAGCTACCATCGTAAGTCTGTCCACAAAAACCCACACGACATCACTGCCTCGAGGTGACCTCGACAACCCAGTAATGAAGTCCATCGTGACATCATCCCATTTCCACTCCGGAATGGGTAACTACTGTAACAGTCTGGCTGGCCTCTGATGCTCCGCCTTCACCTGCTGACAGGTGGAACATCTTGTAACAAAACCAACTACCTCTCATTTCATACCCGGCCACCAATACTAACATCTTAAGTCACAATACATTTTGGTAACTCTAGGATGCACTGACCAAAATGAATCATGAAACTCCCGCGTCAACTCCTTGCGTATATCCCTTGGAACCCACGCTCATCCATGGATATGCAGGACCTCATCATCACTTATCATCCAACCAGGAGGAGGGTCCTCACTTGCCACTGAATCCTATAGAACTAGGCCTTTAGAATCTGATAGATGTCTCATCATCACTCTATCCAAGAGGGTAGAAGTCACAGCTAAAGAAGAAAGATAGGCTCGCCCCTGACTATCGTGAACCTCCAAATGCATCTCAGAGAAAAAATCCATGAGCTTCCACTCACCGATGGCCTCCTGCACTACTGGTATTTAAGTCCTCCTACTTAGTGAATTGGCTACTGCGTTACCCTTACCAGGTGTTTAAGCAAGCTCAAAGTTAAAGGACTGAAGGTGTTCAACCCACCTTCGCTGTCTTAGATTCAAGTCACAACAGGTAAAGATATACTTGAGACTTTTTTTGTCCATAAACACCACAAAATGTTCTCACAAGAGATAATGTATCCAATAACGCAACGCATGAACAACTACAGCCAACTCGAGATCATGCGTTGGGTAATTCCTCTCATGTGGCCTCAACTATCAAGACCTGTACACAACTACTTGATCAACCTGCATCAAAACTGCTCCCAGCCCAATACCTGATGCATCACAGTAAACTGTATAACTTTTCCCTTACTCTAGAAGTATCAGGACTGGTGCTGATGTCAACCTTCCCTTTAGTTCCTAAAAGGATGTCTCGCAAGATTCTGACCAAATGAACTTCACACCCTTCTTAGTCAAACCCGTCAACGGCGCTGCTAAGTGGGAGAATTCTGGTATAAAGTGCCTATAGTAACCAGCCAACCCCAAGAAACTCTGTATCTCAAACACGTTCTTAGGATGCTCCCAGGAAACTACTGCTCTCAATTTCTCTGGGTCTACTGCAACTCCTGCCTCTGAGATAATATGACCCAGGAAGTGTATCTAGTACATCCAAAAGTGTCACTTTGAGAGCTTAGCATATAGCTGATTCTCTATCAGTGTACTCAAAATGATCTCTAGATGGGTATCATGGCCGTGTTGAGTGTGAGAGTACACCAATATATCATCCATGAAGACTACCACAAAAGAATATATATAAGGGTGGAACACACAATTTATCAGAGCCATGAAAACTGCTGGTGCATTCGTGAGTCCGAACGGCATGAACAAGTACTCGTATAGACCATATCTTCTCTGAAAAGCTGTAAGAGGTATGTCTGGAGGTCTAACGCATAATTGATGATATCCGAATCTCAAGTAAATCTTCGAGAAAACTCATGCTCCCCAATGTTGATCAAAAATATCATCAATCCTTGGTAAGGGATATTGGTTCTTGTCCGTCAACTGGTTCATCTTTCGATAATCCATGCAGAGTCAGAGGGTACCATCCACCTTCTTCACAAAAAGGACAGGCGAACCCCAAGGAGAAGTACTGGGTCAGATGAAACCCTTTTCTTTTAACTCCTCTAACTGCCTCTTGATCTCCTACAACTCTGGTGTAGCCATCCTATAAGGTGGAATGGTCATCGGTGCTACTCTTGGCATAAGATCAATAGAGAAATCCACCTCTCGCTCTAGAGGAAGACCTGAAAAGTCATCCGGGAAGACATCCCCGAAATGATCAAATACTAGAGGGAAATCATTCTGACACATTCCCTGGTCATCCAGATATACGCTCGCAATCTGGGTTGTCACTCCACCTCACCCACGATGCTTGGGTCCATCTCGGCTCGCCTGGACATCCCATTCGCCCTTGTATAGAAACTATCTGCCCTCTAGTGACGTGAAAATCACCCTGCGACGATAGAAATCCATAAAGGCTCGAAAGGGTACCAACCAGTCCATCCTGAGAATGACATAATAGCTCTTCATCTCTAAGACATAGAGGTCCCATAGAAAGTGACTCCCACCAACCTCTAGGGGGAACTCCGTGCACTGATGCACACCTGCCATTCTAATCCCCAACGGAGTGTTTAGAATCATAATATCCGAAGAAGAAGAAACACAGAGCCCAAGGCTCTCCACAATGGGCACAAATATAAAGTTATGCGTAGCACTAGTATCGAAAAGTACTGTAGAAAAAATAGAAGCAACTAGAATAGTACCTCTGATAGTGGAAGGCCCCAGATCCTGATCCTGTTGGGTCTGTTGCACTGCATATGCCTACCCAGTGCTGCGGCCCCGCGACACAGCCTGGCTACCCTGAGCTGACCCGGCCTGCTATCTCTGAGATCCTGGTGTTTGGATACCATGGCCACGACCACCACCTCTGCCTGAACGACCTGACGTATTCCAATTCCCTGACTGGTAATAAGCTATTGGTCCTGCTCCCACACACAGAGTCTATACAGAACCCCACTCACTAGCCACTGGTGAAAACACCCTGTAAAAACACTGTAGATGACCCATCTTTCCACAAGCTCGGCACTCCACTAGGTCACGTGGATACCGAGGTCTCTTGTGCCCCTCCATACCACACTAGTAGAACATAACCAGGCCACCTATAGAATTATTCTGGCTAGTACTACCACCGTGAGAGAAATCCATCTACCTCTTACTTTTACCAATAGAAATAGTACCAGTAACTGGTGCCGAACCGCCTTGGACTGCACCACTAGCTTCCCACAGGTTCTGCTCAGTAATCAGTTCCTGGTTCACAATAGCATGCACTATAGGCAAACTGAAAACATTCACCAGTGCTCGAATGTCATATCGAAGACCATCCTCAAAGCATCGAACCGTCAACACCTCATCACCCACCAGAACAGGTGAAAAGTGATGTAGCTCAGTGAAGCGGGAAAAATAGTTCATCACTGACATGGAGACCTGTTGCAGATTCATGAACCCTTGAGCTCTATCTGCCCTCAGCGTCTCTGAAAAGAAAAATTCATAGAAGACTGCATGAAAATATTCCCACGCCATGTCTCTGTGATGCTCTGTCTGGGTGGTAATATCCCACCACCTCTTGGCGGAATCATGCAACATGTATGTAGTGAGCTTGACCCTCCGCCCAGGAGGCGTCTCCAGATGCTTGAAGATAGTCTGCATAGAACCCAGCCAAGACTCTACAGCCTATTGTCTGCCATCCCTTGAAAATGTAGGCGAATGCTACTGCTAGAATATACATGTTAGCTCTGCCATAGACGTGGAAGCCGACAGTGCTTCCTGGAAGGTCTACATGAATCGCATGAAGCCTTCATAAAACTGTGCCTCCACGCCTGTGTCTCATATAACAGTTGGAGCTGCATCTGGCTCTGCTGGAGGATCCATCGGTAGCCCATGGCCTACCATCTCTGGAGTATACTCATTGCCACTCTCCTGGAGAACAACTCGAGGTTGTCTCAGCGGCATGACTCTACAAGGTCAAACACACACCTGAGATTAGGGTCACCAAGGACTGAAAACAAGGAGTGTAGGAAGGAAATAGGAGAAATAAAACATTCAAGTTTTACAAAACAATACTACACGGCGTGCATATTAACTACACGGCGTGTTCCCTAAAGTCTTCCACATGGGCGTGTACTCTACCAAAACTGGTCGTGTAATACCCCAAACACACAACGTGTTGTCCACACACATGGCATGTACTCGAATTTTCTTCCCCTTCCAGAGTCCCTCTACATGGATTAGCCAAATGACTCTCTTTTAAACGAGACTACACAGCATGTATAGTGTCTACACGGTGTGCATTGGACGAGCTTCACCGACCTGTGTTGTCTGTTACATGGCCAGGTACACAACTCAGACTACACGATGTGTTCCAGATAGAAACGACGTGGAAAACTTAAATTCAACTGCCCACGTTGTTAGTGACACGGCTGACTACTTGGCTGACACTACATGGCATGTTACACCCGAACACGGCATGTACACCACCCCATTTTTTCAACCACATAGCTAAGCCCACACGGTCTTTCACCGGTCAAGACTACACGGCGTGTCCCTCAGGTACACGGTGTGTTTAGGAGGAGGTAACACCAACCCGTGTTTGTTAGTCACATGTCCGGATCCCCAGGACAAACTACATGATGTGTTCGTCTTTGACACGACGTGTAGAAGCTTAGATTTCTCCACCCGTGTTGTTAGTTACATAGTGGAAACAGGCTCAACACAACACGGTGTGTATAATAACTACACAGAGTGTGCCTTCAAACTTCACTATCCCATGTTTCTACCTACACGGCCTATGACACGGGTAGAAACTACACGACGTGTACATACGATACATGGCGTGTACTTACATTTTTTTCATTTCTTCTCGAACAGAAGAGTAAACGGCGTGTAATCAAAACTACACAGCGTGTATTCTGGATTTTTCCAGACAGTAAGCCTTAAAAACAACTCTGGATCTCAGAAAACACTGAAACCAACACCTAAGTGCCAAATTCCAATCTATGAGGGTCCATACTCCCCGCAAATCAAATCATGGCATCTTATGCGTGTTATAACAAGGTTAACAAGTCGATGATATACCAATTTTTGGTTGATGAGGGCCCATACTCCTCAAAAACAAAAGTTTGGTGTTTATTTACAAAACCTTACATAATAATACCCTATCAAATAACAAGTATTTTATTAAGGAATCTATCAAAACATCATGAATTTTCTAGCATAACATTTATCACAACAACATGCAATTTCTAATGCACCTACATGGAATGAAAACTATGCATTGCATGTGATTCTAACATGTGACTAAATGATGCATAAGATGGAATACCCTTATCTCATTGGGTTGCAACTAAATAGAACCCCAGTTATAAAAATATAAACAACACACTACAAGTGTGTCACCCAATGGTGAAAATAAAATCAACTGTAAAATTGAAAAACCAGATAAATCGCAATTAAACGAGGTAGATTGGATTTTCCCTGTACACGGGTTAGCTAATCCTGGGCACAACTTATTAAAAAAATACCAATTCCATTCTCTAAACAGTAAGTCAAAGAAAAGAAATCCTTTGATACCAATTTGTAATGTCTTGGATCCAGGTGCCACTCAACAGGTGCCCCAAACCCGGTTGGTCACATGACCTCAAGCGCATTTCACCAAATGCTAGAGGCTACCGACTAGCAGTGAGGGCCCATGTCTGATAGTGGGGAAACTATGCCCTCATTTTTCAAAGTTTAATGTTGTGGAACAAAATACAAGCATGCAAAAAGCGGAAGCAGTAAACAATACTAAAACTGAAATGGACACAATACTGAAGTAAGAAATGACCAACGATCATATATAAAAATTAACTATGTCACTAAATATAAGAAAGTAGCCAAAATTGGATACACTGCAATTTGAAACAATATAATACAAGGGAAAAATACAGCAAAGCAAAATAAACAGCGCAATAGGAACTCAGCAGCATCGCAAGCCTAAGCTCAGTCCCATGATCTCCTACTCCTCTGCAACAATCAAGTACATGTATAGGGACTCTTTCCCTCATCTAAACCTACAGTAATATAATCTATTTGGGCCCAAGACATGACCCAAATAGGGTGTGAGAACTAAATCCCAATAGGCAACCACCAAAGGCCCGTGCCCAACTGTCACTGAGTTTGTGCAACAGCAGTGTGCAGTAATGAAATGCAGTTAACCTGGAAGTACTAAAAATTAAACATTCCTACCAGTTCTATTTACATTTAATTATTATTTAACAATTCAATATAATTGAATTGTCAGTTTCTATGACCCAACCTCAGCCAACAATCTCTTATACAGTGCTGCAACACAACTGCAACCGGCTCTCTAACAAGTATAAGGTAAAACAATACCAAGCCAGTGCTTTAGCTTGGTAGGTATAACATGTGAAATCACCACAGTGAATATGAAAAGTAAACAGAGTCCTCAGACATGCAAAACCTTACCCTCAGGTAATCAGAACCATGCCCTCAGGCTAATCAGAACCATGCCCTCAGGATAATTAGAACCACACCCTCAGGATAATCAGAATCAAAACCCTTAGGTGACTGCCCCATGGCATAACGAATATTGCCCTTAGGCGTACGAGATAATGCCCTCAGGCACGGAAGAAACTGCCCTTAGGCATATGAAACATTTCCTTCAGGCTAAATGAAACACTTTCCCTCAGGCTGAATAGAACCTTGCCCTCAGGATAAATAAAACACTGCCCTCAGGCTAAGCAAGTAATCGGGACGAGCCCAAAACATAAGAAATAAATTTATATACATTTCCCCTCAAGAAAACTCAAAGCATGTTATAATCACGACATACCCTTGGGTATCCTGGCCAAACAACTAAACAAGGGAATGCACCCACGAGGTAGCCCTAGATTAAGGCAATGATCCCAAACAGCAGATATACATATTCATTAAATTACCTATGCAATTCTAGGAATTTAATTAGTCAAGGACTCAGCCATATTAAACCCCAAACATGGGAGCATATAAAAACAGTACACAAAAACAACACGACTATTGGAATTAAAAATCAGACCACCTACCTCGATCTCCTCTGATCAATATACGTGAACGACGCCTCCTGAATTGTCCGAGAACTGCGTAGATCTAGGATAAATGAAAACAGGTTCAAACCCAAATAACATCCCCTCAGCAAATAATTGGAAGGAAGGGTTCAGGAATAGTGAAGAACTCACCCGCATGGTTCAAACGTGACCGATGGTGGAAGAATCTGATTCCTGGTGTGCTGTCGGGAGCTCCTCCAAGCTCCCGCCTTCTCTCACGGTGCTCCAAACACGTTCACTGCCTCCTTTTCTGAATGAGGAGGCTAATGCCCATTTTAAGCGAAAAAAACTACACGGCATGTACTTTTCATTTTTTAACTGTTCCTTTGGCGGCTACTTTTCACCGCCAAACTATTCATCTGTCGACATGAGTACACAACGTGTATTTCTGAGTACACGGCGTGTCCCGTCACTCTGCTAGCGGCTACTCCCACCGCCTTACTATTTCACCTACAAACTGATTACATAGAATGTAATTACCAAGTACATGGCATGTAGTAATTGTTTTACACCCTTCATCACCGACAGGCCTACACGCCCTGTGTACTCATCCCACACGACCAAAGTACACGACGTGTGGAAAAGTACATGGCATGTACTCCCAAAATTTGGGATTTTCCCCATGTTCCTTATTTTCTCAAAAACAATTAAGGAAAAAGTAAAAGAAGAAACCCGTACCTTCAGAATAAGAACTGGGTTCTTACATTAACCCTCGGTAAACCCATTTTTACCTTAATTGTGGTAATTAATTTTTAATGTTTTCACTATTCATTTTGGTCAAAAAATTAAGCTGAAAATATTATATAATATAAATTATAATAATTAAAAATATGTAATCCATTTTTCCAAATTAAATTCACATAATTTACAAAACTTAATTTAAAAATTAATCCTTAAGGCGTGATGAGAAAATGGGTTTTTAGAGAGAAAATGTTCAAAAGTTTATATATCCAATTTCAATATGAAATTGATTCTGATGAACTAAATTGGATATATATATATAATTGAACTAATTTTACTTTTAAATAAATTTTAAATATAATTTAACTTTATAAATAATTTAAATTAAAAAAAAATTTCAATTAAAATTCAGTATTTTTCACTATTCATAAAAAAATTAATCTTTTCATAAAATTTTAAAAAATTCAGCATAAGATAATTTTGATATGATTATTTTAAAAATTTATTTTATTTTTTAATATAACTTTTATAAAAGTTTTAAAAATTATTTTTAAAGTAAGTTCACTAAAAAGGTGACATAATATTTTTTTTAGAAAAATACAGTTTTAAGTGTAAAATTAGATTTATTCTTATCTCTTATATAGAAAAAACCTAAAATGAATGTTAAATAGTTGATTGAATATATAATATATAAATTTCATTAAAATAATTCACTAAAAGTGTTTGGTTTAATTTATTGAAGTAAAACATGTTTTTTTTCATAAAATTGTTTTTTCAGAAAAATATTTCCTTTATTTTAAAATGGTTATTATTTTAATTTTTAATTAATTGGTCACCAAAGAATTTATTTTATATACACTTGTAAACCATATATTTTCATAATTTATTTAATCTTATTAATACTCTACATTCAACTACTAGGTGATAACTATCATATAATATTTTAATAGTATGTCACATTTCATTTAATCTTAGTGTTACATGTAAATCAAGATAAATTTTTTGTTGCGTGAAATGAAAAATATAGAAAAGAATAAAATTATTTGAAAAATAATATTTCATAAATTCTTGGGTTGTTACATTCTACCCCCCTTAAAATTAATCTTACCCTATAAATTCATCACTTGGGTACCAACAAATAAGGATACTTTTGCCTCATTAAATCCTCATGTTCACACGTATCTTCCTCACGCTGGTGGTTTTTCCATAAAACATTAAATAGGTGAGTAGTATTTTTTCATTGATCTTTCTTTATTAAATCCAAAATCTCTACCTTTTGTTCTTAATAAGAAATATTATTCTACAATGGTACGACCTATGTGTTTAGTACTTGTGATGAATCAGGTATATACTTCCTTAGGAGTGATACATGGAACATATCGTGAACCTAAGAGGGGTTTAGTGTAAGTGAAAAATTATATGTTATGATCTCTATACAATCAATAATTTCAAAGGGGATAATATACTTTGGGATTAGTTTTCCCTTATTTATTACATAGATAAATGAATAGAAACACATTCTCACTAAATCTATATTCTAGATTGCAACGATGATTTTTAGCATAACATTTCTGTCAAATTTGTGTAGTCCTTGCATGTTGGTGAATGACTCTAACCTTATCATTTATTTCATTAGCTATCCTAGATCCAAATATATTTCTTTCTTCCACTTCATTCCATATTTTATAAAATATTCATAAGGAGCAATTATTTTTCTTAGGAAACTCAACTAGAGGAGTGTGTGATCCCAACCACCTTTGAAATCCATTGAACAAGATCTTATTATATTATTTAGGGTTTGAATTGTTCTCTTAGACTAACCATCTATCTTAGGATGATATACAATGTTGAAAATAAACTCTATATCAAGATATTACTGAATACTTCCCCAAAAATTTGAGGTAAAATTTAGATCCCGATCAGATATAATTGAATGTGCTACTCCATGAAACCTTAACACTTCCTTAATGTATATCCTATAAAAATTATCTAAATAAAAATATTATATGATAACAATGAAGGGTTATGACTTCGTATGATGATCAAATATGAACCATGTATCATTATTCCATTTATATTTTTTGGGGAGTCTGATGAAAAAACCCATGGTGATTCCTCCCTATTTCATTTATTGTATGGATAATGGTCATAACATCCTTTTAGAACTCTTTATCTTAGACTTAACTTGCTAAATTACCAATCATTGTGATACTTACTCAGTAATATCAATCATTATATCATACCACTAGAATTAATCTTTCAAATAGGTAAGTGGTAGGTGATATACCCTTATTTCACTTCGATTTTGCGTTCAAAATCTACGACCTTTTTAGATGAAATAGGTTGTCTCCTGAATTGCGGGTTATCCTTTTTCTAAAACTAGATTTATAAAATGTTCTAAAATTTCAATAACCCACAATTACCCCAACATAAAAGATAATATAAACCCTAAAGGATACCAATAAAACTAATAACATGTCCATAAAAAGGATTTCCTCCTCAAAACCAAGGGGTTGTATTTCCATAAAAGCCTCTAAAAATATCCTTAATCTTGATAAAATCCCATCATAAAAAAATTCATGATGGATGCCTTAATAATTTTAAATAATTATTAACCTAAAAATTATAAACCCATGATGGAATCCACAACTCTTAAGTTAATCTTACATGGAGACATATATTCTTCCAAAAATAACATAATCCTTAGACATTCGAATTCTACGTGAGAGACTCCAGTGTTAGTATGGTGGATGATGTATCCATACACCAGGACTCTGATCACATTTCTTTAGACTCGGTACATATAAACATTGGTTATAGAGAAAATATTGGTACATGAATCATATATGAATGAGTTGTGGTTTTCATGTCCTTCTTAAGTCATCTCCCTAGATATACTCTTTGATCGTGATACATCTTGCATATTTTAGGATGCCTTCGCGAAGATAGTTAGCTAGGATTCAACTACATGATCACAAGGATGATCTACTGGGATACGAGGCTTCAGTAGAGGGACCTATACTAAAGATAATACCTCCAGGTGGTTTACTATCTATACCACCACCCATTGAGAAGCAGTTAGTGCTAGTAGTGCCATAATGGGATGCATACATACTTAGTACTCTGCATAAGTTCTAGATGTGGATACCTCCCAGGTTTCAAAGTGATCTAGACCTCCATGTGGTCGAGGACTAGATAGAGGTAGTCACTTGAGTTTTATTCCTTATGAGGACACATTTAGATCTGATAGAGGTCCTCATTGTGAGTCTTTATCAGGGATTTATTAAAAAATGGTGGAGTTTAGTGACCCAATCACATGATGGGGAAAATATCTATTTGTCAGACTTTAAGAATCTCTTTATGAAAAGGTTTTATTCATCCACATTGCAATTAGTGTGCATGTAGGAACTTCTGCATCTGTAGTAGGGAAGTTTGATTGTGATAGCATATTCAGTGAGGTTTACTGATCTCTCATGGTACTCCATGGATATGTTGTGGGATAAATTCTTAAGAGCATGGAACTTGGAGTAGTAATTAAGAAACAATATCAGGGATTTAGTGATATCTCTCTAAATTCCCACCTATGATGGGGTTCTTGAGAGGGCCCTAGTGGTGGAGAAATTCCTGGAAGATAAGGTATCGATAGTGGGTGATGGTAGTGGTCACCCAGGAGCTAAAACCTTGGTAGCAGGTAGTTGATGACATTCATAGGTATCTGGGTGTGTCAGACACTTCAGGATATGATCAAATTATAGAGTATCAGCAGTGTAGGGATCTTAGGATGGCTTGAGTTAGCTGAGGGAGAGGTGGTGTTTCTCCTATGATGGTTGGGGACACTTGGTATGAGATTGTATGACCCATTGTACAACTGATCGGGAGACGGTCAAGGGACTACCAAAGTAGAGACAGTGGTAGGATCAGGTTGGTCCATAGGGTGGAAGATGTGGTATAGATTATAATAGAGTATCCATAGGTGGTTGATGGTTTGACCTATTACCACCACCACCACCCCCAGGTGCTCACTACTAGGTTCATGGAGCTGGTGGTGAGGGATGAGGACAACTATAGTCTATGGTAGACTATTCCACCATGGCTCTAGGGATGGTATCAAATGTGATCTGTGTATTTTATACCTTATATTCATCATTTATTGACACATGTGTGATTCATTCCATTATTTACACTTATCTTGTTCAGGACTTAGAGATTCCTGTTGAGCCTTTGGCTTAACTATTATGTTTGGAGACTCTGACAGGAAGTGACTCAGTGAATACGCACTTCTGATGATAGTGATATATAACGCTTGGAGGTGAGATATTTATATGAGATCTATTTTTAGTAAGGACGAGTCCTTATAATGTCAATCTTAGGTATGGAATGACTATCCATGATTCATACTTAGATTGACTGTTTTAGGTGGAGGATGTGGTGTGTTCATAGTGATAGGATGAGGTTTTCCTTTATAGGTAAAAATGAAACCTTAGTAGAGTAGGATGAGCTTATACAAAGGAGAGTGTAGATTATTTCTCACTAGTTGGCTAGCATGACTCTTAGAGCGGTGGATACAATGGTCTACCAGTTCCCTACGGTGGTGATAGAGTATGAGTACATATTTCTTGAGGAATTTCATGACTTACCTCTCTACCATGGGCTAGACTTATGCATTTACTTACACACTAAGATGGCCTTGATATCATCAATAGCATATCAGATGGCCCCCATAGAGATTCAAGAGATGAGGGTGTAGTTATAGGACTTATAGGAGAAGGTCTTTGTGAGAACCAGTGTTTCCCCTTGGGCAGCCCCATAGTTGTTCTTCAAGAAGGTAGATGGGAGCTTGAGGTTATATGTGGATTACCCGTGCTTGAATAAGGTGACTAAAAAGAATAAGTGTACACTACCTAGGATTGATAACCTCTTTGATCAGTTGAGAGGGACACAATGGTTCTGGAATATTGGACTCAAGCTAGGCTATCACTTGCAAGTACATGATGATGATATACCAAAAATGGAATTTAGATGTTTATATAGTCATTATGAGTACTTGGTGATGTCATTTAACATGATAAAAACCCCAAAAGTGTTCATGGGACTCATGAAATTTTTCTTTTATTCTTTCTTATACTGGTTAATGGTGGTCTTCATCCATGATATCCTAGTGTAATCGACATCTGAGGAGGAGCACGTGAGGCACTTGAGGATGGTTCTGGACACACTCTAAGAACACCAAATTTATGAAAAGATCTCAAAGTTTCATTTTTGGATTGAAGAGTTCCACTTACTAGGACACATCATCTCAGATGAAGGTGTGGAAGTGGACCCGATAAAGGATAATGCAAGGCTAGCTTGGGAACCACCCAAGAGTGTTACCAAGGTGCAAAGTTTCCTTGGGTTGGTACGGTACTATCTATGGTTTGTACCTTATTTCTACAGAGTGGAAGTACCCTTGAAATATTTGACCTGAAAGGGGAATACATTCATATAGAATAAAAGGTTTCACCAGTGTTTTCAGGAGTTGAGGTAGAGGTTGACGAGCGTTCCCATCTTGAGATTTTTAGAGGAGGGTGTCAAGCACATAGTGTTCTGTGATACCTCAGGGATCAGACTTGATTTTTTTTTCTGATGAAAATGTAGTAAGTGATTTCTTATGGGTCTATACAATTGAGACGACATGAGAATATCTACATGACCCATGATATTGATCTCACAGTGGTAGTCTTCGCCTTGATTATGTGGCGACACTACCTTATGGTGAGTAGTTTATCATCTAATCTGACCACAAGAGTCTTAATTATATATTCTCCCTGAAGGATCTAAACCTGAAAGAGATTATGGTTAGAGTTCCCTCAGGACCATGAATTTGATATTGTATATACTTTTGGGAAGGGGAATGTGGTGGTAGATGCTCTCAGTAGGAGATCTTTTTCTTAGTTGTTGGTCGAGGCATTAGAGCAGCTAGTCTCGTTACAGTTGTCCTTAGTGGACAAGGATGGAGAAGCCCACCTCCAATTGATGGTTGTTACCCCTCCTATTTTATAGTGATCCAGAGACGTACAATATGGGGATAATGACTATGATACCCTACATACTTAGATATCCAATAGACATGATCTTAATAGATATTCTAAAGGCGGGGAGCACATTATCCTTTTCAGAGGAAGGACGATGGTACCATTGATGCTGTGGGAGGAGGTGATGTGAAAATTTCATTCATCCCCTTTGGTAGTATATCTAGGTGTGTAAAAGATGTACCAGGACCTATGATGTTAGTTTTGGTGGCCCAACATAAAGATTTGTGTTACAACATTTGTATCTCGATGCCATACTTATTAGTAATTAATGGTTGAGTACCAGGTTCCAGTGGGTTTAGCTTAACCACTTCATGTGATAGAGTGGAAGTAGGATGAGATATCCATGGAATTTATAATGGGTTTACCACATACATCCAGAGGATATGATTCCATCTAGGTGATCATATAATGAATCACCAAGTCGGTCCACTTATGATCCATTCAAGAGCAGAGTTCAGTAGAGATTATGAGATGATTTTACATGTAGGAGAAATTCATACTCTATGGAGTTACCTTGACAATAATCTCAGATAGTTATTATCACTTTACATTGTGATTATGGAGAGGATTTAAGGAGGCATTTGGGATTCAATTGCATTTGATCACGGTGTTTCACTTCTAAACTAACATCCAGAATGAGAGGACCATTCAGGTCTTAGAGGATATGCTGTAGGCTTTCATATTAGACTTTGGTCGTAGTTGGGAGGATCACCTACACTTGGTGGAGTTTTCATATAAAAATAACAACCATTCCACCATTGGTATGGCACTATTAAAGGCCTTGTATGGGAAACCCTGTAGTTCACCACTTTGTTGGACTGATCAAGGTGAGTCAACACTCATGGGCCAATAGTTGGTGCGAGCTATAACAATGAAGGTGAAGATCATCAAGGAGTGAATGAGGGCTATATAGAGTAATCAAAAGTCCTATACGAATTGGCGATAGAAGAATATGGAGTTCTAGGTGGAAGACCATGTGTTCCTAAGGGTCTCACCTCGATGTGGATTTTTGAGGTTTGGCCGGGCTTATGTTAGAGATTCATCGGCCCTTTACAGATATTGTGTAGAGTTAGTGAGGTGGAATAAAAATAAGCTCTACCACTACAGTTGGACTAGGTATATGATGTCTTCCATGTGTTGTATATGAGGAGGTAAATGAATGACCCGTCGTATGTTATCGATTGAGGTGAGTTGGACATTGAGGATGAAGCTAACTTTACTGAGTACCCAGTGGAGATTGAGGATCAAAAAGAGAGGTCCTTCATGGGTGATATGTAACATCCCTATCCTGGTAACCACTAAACTGGTTCCCCAGGCTGGGTCACCACATGACCTCAAACATGCCTCCCCGTACTCTAGAGATTGATGACTAGTAGTAAGGGTATAATGAGTCATTTGGGGATACTATACCCTTTTTACTATAGTAATATATAACAGATAATAAATGAAATAGTGGAAACAAATATAATAACCAATAACCATGCATAACCAAGTATCTCCCAAACAAGGTAAAATTCACAGTGAAACAATAAATAATGTCATGTTATGTGAATAGTTCCAAATGTACAAGATAGCCTAAAATAAAAGTGAACAGCTAAATCTCCCAAATGGCCCTAAATCCAAGTGAAGAACCTCATCCATATGCATTCCAAGCCCAAGAAAACTCCAAAGTACATAGAATTTTCCCTATAATGACCTACAAGAGTGAAGTCTACTAAAGTACCCCATGATATCCTGAGTAGGGTGTGAGTGCAACTCAGTAGTCCACCACTAATGATGTCTACAAAATATCTAGTCTAAATAGATATTCCATGAAAATACTAAATGAATGTGAAGTAGGTAAAAGACAGTTCGATTTCCATTAGTTAAAAAGATTTACTTAAATCATTTCTAACCTTAGTATCAAATTTATATTTGTGTATTCTTTATTAAATGATTCATTATCAACATGAGTTCCATGGGTTATGAATTTACATCCCTCGTATAAGGGTCAAAGGAATTCATCACTATGCATAAGGGAATAAGTCAAGTCCCTATCTCACTAGGGATAAAATTTTACAATAAATAAATCACACTTACCTCAGAGCCTCAATCCAGGTAGTTTCATTAAATGCAACCATTAGGGTAATAGAGCATCAGTCCGAGTCTCTAACCCATGCATTCTTGGGTGGGGTTAGAGCATCGGTCCAACCCAACCCGTGGGAGGAGCCTCAGTCCTTTATCCCACCACCAAACCATGTGGACATTATTATTATTCCATTCACCACACATATACCATATCAAAATCAAACACAAGCATCACAATTAATAATTATAATCCACAAAAATCAATATGGGAAATAATATTATGATGTAAACCATTAACACATTTTCCATTTACATTACATTTCTATTTAGCCTAATTCCTATTTCTTATGCCTAAACTCATTAAGAAAAATCATAAATTCCCATAAATTAACCCATTAAACATATTCAATCATTTACACATGTTAACTTACATAACCCATTCATAATTTCCATGCATTTACCCCCTTATGCATTTCAAGTACAAAACACAATCCATTTGGCACATTCACATCAATCACTTTTAACCCATTTCCAAGTCAAGAAAAACAATACCTTATCCATTACCCCTTTCTAGGAACAAATAACCATATTATATTATTAATCTTCACAATAATGAACTAACATTTTTACCTTGGGCTCTACTTAATCACAAGTCAATTTCACACTTAACGTCTCTGTTAACCATGTTCGGGAAGGTCGTTGCACCCCATAGGTGGACCTAAATTGGTCAAATCATCCTCAATGTATCCCATTGGAATCATGAGAAGTTAAATATTTCATTTAGACCCCCCATTTTACCAAACCTCACTAACAAAATTAAAACCACAATAAGGGGTGGGGTGGGGGGGATAAGAACACAACCTCATATGAAAAAAAATCCATATAAAAACTATGAGATATAACTTGGAGAACTCCTACATTTAATACATTGATGAAAAAACTCCTAATCATATAATTAGATACAAATAAAATCACCGCTTGAATATTCAACCTAGATTCCACCATAATAAAGAGATTTTTAGGGCTTCAGAAGAAGATTTCCCAAGATACAAGCCCTAATCCAGAAAAAAGAAGAAATGAGTGGATAAAACTTACCTGGAGCTTTGATCCACAACCAAAAGTGATCCAAATGGACTAGAAATGAGGGAGGTTGATCCATGAGATATCTTGAGTGTAATTTTTCATCCTTAGAGTTTCAATAGAGGAAATGAGGGAGAAAATTGGGTGAGGCTTTAAAATTCTATAATGGAAAACTATAATTTTTCCAACTTTTAAAGGGGAACATAGTTTACCCACACTGTTTTAAAAAACATGGGAAAAATATGTGCAGGACACTATCCAAGGGGAGTTGGGTCACACATTTACTTGGTCAAGCTACATGGTTTTTCAAACCGTGTGCCAACCATGTGATATGACACTTTAAAAGGTTGCACAAATTTCCTAGGAAGGCCACATAGTTTACTTAACTGTGCGCAAACCGTATTCTTTGCACAAGTTGGCCTGGTTTTTCCTCCTTTTATGCCTTGAACCCTCAGAACATCCTTAAGGTCCCTCATTCTCCTGAGAATAATTTCAGTAACCAAAGAAAAGATATTGAAACCAAAATTTAAACAAGGACATACCACCTCGAAGTCTAGGATCTTACAACCTCCCCACCTTATAACAGCTAATCCTTGAACCATTCTTCCCGATCATCACTAAGATTCCATGTTAAAAATATTGGGCTTATAAGACCACACATATAAATCCCTTTCACAATTTTCCTCCTGAACATTACCATGCTTCCATAAAACTCGAACTAAAGGCATAATATTTCCTCATAAGACTTTCTCACTATGATCCAGGTTATGGACCAGGTGCTCCTTAAAAGACACAACAACCTCAAGCTCTATATCCTCCAAATTAATCACATGATATAGATCTGGGTCATAATTAAAAATATATGAAACATTAAATACATAATTCATGACACTATATCACTATAGAAGAGCTAACCGGTTAGCCATTGGTCCGATCCTCTCCACAAAATCAAATGACCCCACATACTTGGGTGTCAACTTGCCCTATTTTCGAATCCGATGGTGACCCAACCTTGGTGATACACGAAGAAACACACTATCACCCACCATAAACTCAATAGGTTGACAAAAAAGACCTGCATATGACTTCTACCTACTCTGAGCTGTTTCCATGCATTTCTGAATCAATTGAATCTTTTATAACATCTCCTGCATGAGACTCACCCCAAAAAATCTAATTCTACAACCTTAAACCAACATAACATAGATATACATGGACTCCAATAGATCACCTTGAAAGGTTCCATCTGAATCATAGCCTGAAGGCTATTTTTGTAGGAAAACTCAACAAGTGACAAGTTTTTTTCCACGAACCAACAAAATCTATGAAACAAGTCCTCAACATGTCCTCTATAACCTAGATCATAAGATCTGACTTCCCATCCGCCCATGGGTGAAAATACATTCTAAAAAACACATTGGTAGAAATTTCCTTATATAATACTTTCCAGAAGTGTGATGTGAAACACAGATCATAATTTGAAACTATAGTCTGTCATACTCCATGCAACTGCACTATTGACTGAACATATAACCCACCCAACTTATCAACAGTCAATGTATCAAAAATAAGAAAGAAATGATCCACCTTAGTCAACTAATACAAAAACACCCAGATTGCATAATTCTTCCATGGAATTCTTGGAATATCCACTACAAAATCCATCGTTCTGTTATCCCAATTACATTCTGAAATGGGAAATCGCTATAAAAAACCACCAAGGTGATATTTCTTGGCCTTCACCTATTAATAGGTAAGAAATAATGCCACAAAACCCACAACCACTTTCTTCATTCCTGGCCATCAATACTACCTATGGAGATCACGATACATCTTAGTAAAACTAGGGTGCATAACCCACCTTGATTCATGAGACTCACACATCAACTCTTCTTTCACACCCACTGGCACCACCACATGACCCCAAGAACAAAAAATTATTTCATAACCAAAAACCCAACAATAAGTTGACTCAACACCTTTAAGACTTACCTTCATATCTAAACACTCAAAATCTTCAAGATGACTCTCCTTGACCTAGATTAAAAGCGCAAAATCAACTGTTATGGACGCAAGAGTCATCTTCCCATTCCCATACTACACCTACAGGTTCATCTCAGTAAACAAATTCATCATTATCCACTCAGAGTTGGATTCATGAACCACCTAATTTTGAGTTTTACGACTCAAAGAATCTGAAACAATATTCCATTTTCCTGGTGTGTAAACTATCTCTAAGTAAAAATATTGCATGTATTCAACCCATCTTCACTGATGAAGGTTCAAATCAAACTGAGATAAGATGTACTTAATAATTTTATGATCGGTAAACAACGTGAACCGCTATCCCAATAAGTAATGCCTCCAAAACTTTAAGGAAAAAACCACAGTGGACAACTCAAGACCATGAGTAGGGTAATTTATTTCTTGAGGCCTCAAATATCTTTAACCATATACTACAACTCAACCATCTTTCATCAAAACTGCCCCATGTCCAACACCGAACACATCATAGAACAAGTTGTACCTCGTACCTAGATCGAGTAAGATCAATATAGGTGCTGTCATCAACTACTTATTCAAATCTTGAAATTCATTCTCGCATGAATCAAACCACTCAAAATTAACTCCCATCTTGGATAAGCTCAAAATTGGAACTACCAAAGGGGATAAATATTTAATTAATTGTCAGTAGTAACTATCCAATCCCAAAAAACCTTGAACATTAGAAACATTCTTAGGATGCTACCAAGACACTACAACCAAAAATTTATTCGGATCCACTAACAACCTTCCTTAGAGATAATGTGACCCAGGAAATGCACTTTATCAATCCAGGAACGACATCTTGATAGCTTTGAGTAAAGTATATGCTCTCTTAGTGTACTCAGGATGATTTCAAGATGTTTGGCATGATCGTCACGAGTTCTAGAGTACACCAAGATTTCATCAATGAAAGCAACTACGAAATGATGCATATATGTGTGAAATATTTGGTTCATTAAGGCCATAAACATAGCCCGTACATTTCTTAACCCAAATAGCATCACCACAAACTTATACAACCTATACCTACTCTGAAAATCTATTTGCAGTATATCAGAAGGCCCCACCCTAAGATAGTGATACCCCGATCTCAAATCGATCTTATAAAACACCAAATCACCTCTCAATTGGTCAAAAAAATCATCAATTTGGGGAAGAGGGTATCTATTCTTAACTATCATCTGATTTATCTTCCTATAATCCACACACAATCGCAATGATCCATCAACATTCTTGGAAAATAGCATTATAGATCCCCAAGGGGACGTGCTAGGAAGTATAATCACATTATTCTCCAATTCCTCCAACCAAGATTTTAAGTTCATGGTGTTTTTATAGTTCTATTATATATGGAGGAATTAAAACTTGATCTTCTCCCATAAGAAAATCTATCGTAAACTCAATGTACCTCTTGGGTAGTAGCCCCAATAAATCCTTAGGAAACACATCCTGAAACCGATCCACCATAGGAGGAAATACATGCTGCTCAACTGCTCCATCATCTAGCACAAGACAAGCCACTTGGAATGTGAGTTCTCCTAACTATTGGAAAACTATCCCCAATTGGCTCAATTGAACATCCAATTCACCAAGATGGACATACATGTCTCCCTCAAGAGACATGAATGTTACCCGATGACAGTAATAGTCGATATGGGCCCCATATAAAACCTGCCAATCCATACCCAAAATTACTTCAAAACCTGGAATCTCAAGGATGAAAAAGACCACATAAAATGATACCAACAAACCTCTAGAGAACAACACTTACATTATCTGATATCCTTAGTTTTCACTCCCAATGAAGTATCAATTGACATAACCCCAATTACATGTTCCATCGGTAGTCCCAACACAACTAAAATACGAGTAGAGATAAAAGAGTGTGTGGAACCAATGAAAAATAAAGCACTAAAAATCATTGAAGCTAAAAGGATCATACCTCAAATAGTAGATAGTCTAGCCTCGCCACTTCACAGTATAGACTGAACTGTGTGAAGATGGCTTGTTCTTTTGCCTTGGGCTCCGACCTAAGTACCTATGAATGCAATGCCCTGCTGGGGTGGACGATATCACCCCAGAGTTCCACATCCATCACCCCTACTGGTATGACTCGTGGATCTACAACTAAATTCCTGATATGGGGTAACCAACCCCTAACTGCACTATACACTAGCCTCATACCACCATCATTTCTTGACAATCAAAAGATCCTATAGAATTTTTTCACATTAACCAATCTACCACACGATCAACACTCAATTAGTGGTCAAGAAAACTAACTAAACATGTGTATTGACCTACTAGAGTAAAAACATCAAACTCGATCACTAACCTAAGAAACCAGTTCCCTTTTCTGACTGGCCTGTGCACCACCACCTTGGTGAAAATTCTCGACGCAGTGCTTTCTACTATTGAAATCCACACCACTAGTTCACCCAACTTGAATTGAATTTATACTTCTAGGAGCCTCCTTGAGGTTTCATTATGATATAAGGTATTTTTCTACCACTTTAGAAACCCTCTTCAAGAAAAATATATTCACTCATGACTTGATCTCATACCTGAATTCATATTGGAAATGTCTCTCCATTGCCACCTCATCCACCACTAAATTTGGAAAAAAACGTTGCAGGTTGGTGAAACAGCTTGCATATTCCATTAATGCCATAGATCCATGAGTCAACCTCATAAACTACACATCCTTTTCATGCCTCAAAGTTTCAGGATAGAAGTGTTCCAAAAAATTATCCTGAAATTATTTCCTACCCATACTATCAGCTTACTGGGTCTGAACCAGAACATCCCACCAGTGTCTCACCTGACCTCACAGTATATAAGTTTCCATCTTTACCCTATTATCTACAGGAGTATCCAAGTGATCCAAAATCATCTGAATAGACTCTATCTATAATTCTGCAGCCTTGGGTCCACCCTCTCTAAAAAACTTCAGAGGGTGATGAAACTGAAACTCCCCGGTCAGCTCAAACATACTCGACACAACCCACCCTGGGTCCCTTTCTATCATATGCATGAAACAAGAAAATTTCTCACACAACTTATCTTCTCACATTTTTCCCAAAATATCTAGGTTTTCTTGCTCCACTTCTGGAGGAGCATTTTCGATGACATCCTCTTGTCGGTCAACTAGCACATGTCATCATGGTGACATTTATCTATAATGAGAAACACGATCTTTAAAACACATAACATAAAGCTTTCACAATTCATATAAAATAAGGATCTCTACTAACCATAAATAACTCATTCACACACACTATCCCAAGAGTCATTATCACATCCTACACACTACCCTTGACCATCCCTACTGAGGGACATAGATAACATGAGTAAACCAACTTAAATAGTTGCAATTTCACATTAGATACCATTTCAAAACTATTTCCATACTTAAAACACAATTTTTTTTCCTTAGGAACACTTACCATTTAACATATTTTCATGAACAACATTTTAATTCACTCACAACTCTTAATTAAGCACAATTCTTTAACAATTATTCAAAACTTTATTTCCCTTTTACCCATTTGCATTATTTTATTAGACACTATTTTCTTCAAGTTGTTGTAGGATGGTCAAATTCATTCTAACCTTTATGTCCCACACACCCATCCCATGTGTGTACCTATCACGATTCATGTCGTTTACACAATTATTTTCCTATAATGATGCATGAATACACAATCCCATGTCATTTTGACCATGGTCTAAATATCCTAAAACTATCACATCACACAACAAGTGCATCAACCAATGGTGAAATATCATCAAATGTAATAACACACAACAAGAACAACAATTCCCACTATGGGTGACTTGATTTTTCCCTTATAAATGAGTTATATACTCCCACACACTAGCTCATTACCAAGTCCTGAAGATTTCCTAACCTTATGTTTACCATACAAAATAGTAAGTCACAGAAAAGACCAGATCTGATACCACTTTGTAATACCCCAACCTGGTAGCCACTAAAACAATTCCCTAAGACAAGTCTTCACATGACCTCAATCATGCCTCCCCATATGACAGAGTTTTCTAACTAGCAGCAAGGGTCTAATGAGTCATGTGGGGAGACTATACCCTCTTTACCAGAGTAATCCACAATAGATAATAAATTAAATAGTGAAAAAATTTAATAACCAATAACTATGCATAACAAATCATATCCCAAATAAGGTACAAGTCATGAAGAAATAGTTAATAATGTCATGTTAATAGTGAAAAAAGTGAAAGAAAACCCAAAATAAATGTGAATAGCTAAATCCCTTAAATGGCCCTGACTCCATGTCTGGAACCTCATCCATGTGAATTCCAAGCCCAAATCAAATCCCAAGAATAGGGAATTTTCCTTTATCCTGACCCACAAGCATGAATTATACTTGAGTACCCCAAAATAGCCCAAGAAAGTTGTGAGTAAAAATCAGTAGTCCACCACCAATGGTGTCTACAAAATATCCACTCTAAACAGATAGTGCATGTAAATACTAAATGAATGACAAGTAGGTAAAATATAGTTTGAGTTACATTAGTTAACAACCTTTACTTAAATAATTTATAACCTTAGTACCAAATTCATATTTGTGTCTTCTTCATTACTTAATTCATTATCAACATGAGTTCCATGGGTTATGAATTTACATCCCTCACACAAGGGTTAAAGTCATTCATCACTATGAATAAGGGAATAAGTAAAGTCCCTATCTCACTAGGTATAACATTTTACAATCAATAAATCACACTTACCTCAGTTCCTTAGTCCTGATAGTTTCATTGAATGTAATTATTAGGGGCATAGAGAATCAGTCTGACTCCCTAACCCATGCATTCCTGGGTGGGGTTAGAGCATCAGTCCAACCTGACCTATGGGAAGATCCTCAGTCTATTATCCCACCACCAAGCCATGTAAACATGCTTATTAAACCATTCAACACACATATACCATATTATAACCCAATAAAACCATCGAAATTAACAATCACAATCTATAATAATCAATATGGGAAATAATATTATTCTATAATCCATTAACATTTTTTCCATTTACATTACATTTCCATTTATCCCAATTCCCATTTCTTATGCCTAAACTAATTAAAAAAATCATCAATTCCCATAAATTAACCAATTAAACATATTCAACCATTTCAAAATGTTAAATTACATAACCCATTCACAATTTCCATGTATTGACCCCCTTATGCATTTCAAGTACAAAACACAATCCATTTGGCACATTCACATTAATCCCTTTTTAACCCATTTCCAAGTCAAGCCAAACAATCCATTATCTATTACTTATATCAAGATAAAAATACCCATATTATCTTCTTAATAATTTCAATAATGAATTAAAATGTTTACATTGGGATATACTTAATCACAGGCCGATTTCACACTTAAAATCCCCGTTAACCATGTTTGGGAAGGTCGATGTACGCCACAAGTGGACCTAAATTGGTCAAATCATACTCAATGCATCACATGGGAATCATGATGGGTAAAATTTTTCATTTAGAACCCAATTTTACAAAATCTAACTAAAGGAACTAAAACCAAAATAAGGGGGAGGGAGAACATAAACTCGTATGCACAAATCCATATAAAAACTATGGGATATAACTTATAGACCACCTACCTCGAATCTGTTAAAGAAAACCCTTTTAATTGTAGCCTTATATCTAGATCCAGGAAATAATTGAATATTAAACCTAGATTCCACCATAAAAGAGAGTTTTAGGGATTTTGAAGAAGATTTCTCAATCTACAAGCCCTAATCTAGAAAAGAGAAGAAAAGAAAGGATTAAACTTACCTAGATCTTCGATCAACAACCAAAGATGCTCCAAATGGCCTAGAAATGAGAGAGATCAATACTTGAGAGTTGTTGAGGGTTTCTATTTGTCACTAGGGTTGCAAGGTAGAAATTTGGGGAGAAAATCCGGTAAGGCTTTAAAATATCGTTATGGAAAAAATAGTAATTTTTCAACTTTTAAAGTGGTGCATAGTTTTCCAAACCGTGCACAAACCATGTGTAAGCCAATGTATAAGGAGATTTGGGTTGAACAATTACCTAATATTTCCACATGGTTTTTCAAACCACGAAACCACCATATGTTATAACACTGTCCAAGGTTTCACAATTTTATTAAGAAGGCCACATAGTTTACTTAACCGCGTGCAAACCATACATCTTGCTCAGGATGGCCCAGTTTTCCCACATTTCATGTCCCGAACCCCCAAGACACCCTTAAGGCCCCTCATACTCACTAATAGAATTTCATTAACCAAAAAAAGAGATTGAAACCAAAATTTAAATAAGGAACTACCTCCTCTAATTCCAAGATCTTACATGATCGATTCCCCTAGTGCATGTCTGGTGGCAGCACATGAATCTTCAGGAGAGCACCTGGGAGCAGCAGACCCAGATGCGTGCTCAGTACCCACATCTCTTTGTGTAGACTTTTTTTAGATTTTCAAGATGTAGATACCTAAGGTGAAGGTAATATAAGGACTCTAATTTTTCTATCTATTTCTTTAGAATATTATATGCATTATTTTTAGAGCCAGGTGCTAAGACAATGTGAGATTCTGAGGACTAGTGTTCCTAAAATTAATTTTTGAAATATATTAAATATATTAAAATCATGCACATGTAGTTTTAATTTAAAAGTAGAATAACTCTTGAACACGAGACTGAATAAAAAATCTTATGGCACCATTTATTTTATAACATGGGTTTTACCCTATGCACGTCATAACCCTTGTTAGTGTTTGGTGTTTTTGAAAAAGTTATCATGAGCATGAAATTAATAAAATAAATAAATTAATTGATTTATTTTATTTTATTTGACATAATGACCAACCTCCTATATTTAAACACTGTTATACCTAAACCCTAGGGTTAGCTACATAACCTAGGGATTGAGAGGAACCATTAGAGAGGAGCTGTTGGAGGATCATTGGTAGATGGCATTAGACCATATCAGATCGAGGATTGTGCACCAAAAGATTTCGTGGTTATCAGTAGTAATGAAAATTTAGAACTATTATTCCTTAACGATCGATCTAAACTCTAGGTAGGATATTGGATTTATGATTTCCATCACATTCTTTTATCTTGGCCAAACACAGATCAATTCCACGAACAAGAATTGATTCTCATAGCAACAGTATATTTATTTGTGATTGATTTATTTTTTCCATTGTTTATTATTTATATTTATTCATCTAAAGCTATTAAAATGGATTGAGTCCGAATAGAAAAAGGATGATTTTCATTCCAAACGTTTTATGGTTCATGTATTTCTCCCCCGTTTCTTTACACGTTCATCACATAAATTTTTCTTTGGCCTATGGTTTGATGATTACCAGGTATTTGATCATTTTTCAATCGTTATTCAGTGCAATAGATCAATACCAAAGGTGCAGCTCTTGATCAAGGGTTCGATTAAGGCACTATGATGAAGGAGGATGATCAGAGGTGGATCAAAATGTATTAGTGGTTTCCGTTCATCTCGATTTAGAAGGTGTAGCTACGAATGACACGTGTGGGAATTTCCTGAGTGGATTTGAAGCCCATAATCCTGATATTCGATGACAACAATTTTTTACAACCCCATATCTACAATATCCGAATAGGGTAGCAGTGGCGGTAGTGTGCATCGAAAATGAAAAGGAATAACTTGAGGGTTCTAGAAATTTTTGGGTTACACAACGTATAATCCATGACCACACACTGTGTGGAACCCCGAGGATACTGTTCTAGGATTTCCATAGAGAGTTAAATATCACACGCCGTGTGAGCCTATCACACATAGTGTAACTTTTTCTAGGTGGATCAGTGTGTAACTCATAGATTACATGGGCATAAGCAGCCCAATGTATAAAGACACGACTAGAGTACACAGACACAATTTGATGTACACAGGAATGATAAGATGGAATGGTAAAGGTGTTGGAAAATCTCTACATGTTGTGTACTATTCCTAAACTATTTATATGTATATTTACATGCTGTGTGTGGCATCACAACATAAGAAGATCAGGGGTTGGCTGGACATGCCATGTACCCTCAATATATTCTATGTACCCCAGTACATTCCACGTACCCCTAGTACATTCCATGTACCCACTTTGAAGGTGTTTGGAGCCCTTAATTTTTTCATTTCAAAATAGTATTGATTAATGGTGTTCCCTTGGTATATCCCCTTCAGGGTAGAGTTCAACATTACATCCACATATCTAGATTATGATCCCCCATAGAGGAAGTTTTAAAAATCATTAAAAACATTTCATGAGGAAAATAACCTTTCTGATTTGAAAACACTTTTTAAAACATTTTAAAAATTATTTTCTTTGAAACTAACCCTAAAAAATTATAAATAAATTTTCAAAGAAAATAATGTCCATAAAGGCATTAATTCTATTCATGTCTTACAAATATTCCTTTCACATTTTCAGTAAAATCAAAACAGGCATTGCTTGGAAAATGACCTAAAGATTCCTTTCAATTTTTTTTGTAAAATATCAAACATGGGTAAAAATTTCGTTAATATATCATTTGGATAATGTTAAAAAAATTATTTGATTTTTTTTAGAAAAAATGGTTTTGGAGAAAAAAGGTTTTTCTACTAAAGAGATAAATAAAGATGATTTTTCCTAAAAACACTCTTTTAAACTCTTTAGTACTTAAAGAGAGGAAAATGAAGAGAAAAAAATATAATCTTATGAAATAACCATAGGAGAAGAAAATTCATTATTTTATTGAGATATATATCATAAATATTTCATCATTGGAATCATAATCATAAATATTCCCAAAAAATGATGAGATTGTAACATAAAACTCTTACCACTTTGGTAACATTGAATCATAATCCCCAAGAAATAATAAAATTAAATGAATCTTATAACATCATGAAAATAAGGATATTCATGATATGAAATATAAAAGGGGTATTATATACACCTCATAAAATAATATAGGTGCATAAGATAATCATATGTCTCAAAGAAGGCAAATTAAGAAAAAAATACCTTACCACATTGAAAACATTAAAACCATAAACCCCATGAAAGAGAGATAAAAAAATGTATGTATGAATCACCATAATTTTCAGGATAATAATCATAAAATACATTCATGGGTAGTATATATACCACATAAAGGAAACATGCGATGAATATGACATTTGTCTCATAGAAAATAAAAATGATACAGAAATCTCTTACCTTAAGTCTCGAATTCCTTCATAAATGTACAAAACTCATATATAATAAATATAAGTTTGTTATAAAACTAATAAAGAATCATAATTATATATATCATACCATATATTATTTATTTATGACCTTTTGTTACCTGTTTATTAACAATTTCTTATTAAAATCACATTTTGAGCAATTAATGCTTTGTTTTTCATATATGTTTTGATTTGTTATTTTCAATCATCTTTTTAGCCTCTATAATTGTTCCAATGTCTAGGGAGGAAGATTCTTTGTGGAATATTACAACTTTATATTATGTAAGGGAAGATTTTTGGTCATGTCCTTGGCTTGGTACATTGCGGAGAGCTCTGGATAAGCATCGACAGATGATGACAAGGATGCTTGGGTGCGGATCTGGATTAATTTAGAATACAATTTCGATGGTGATATGGTGGCCATTGGGTGTCTATAGTCTCAGTGGTGATGATGGAGAATCCCTATCTTAGTTTTCTTCATTTTTTTTCAATTCATTTTTTTTTATTTTGGGACCTGATTTCTTGATTGGTTACTGATGGATCTGCGAGTAATGGATTCCGACTCATTGCATTCAGTAGGCATTACTTCACTTTGTAGGGATTCCAGGTGAGAGAACTCAAAAGTGGGATGGGTGTGATGAAATCCATAATTCTACCATCTATCTGTTTCTTTATAGATGGATGAGAACCTTACTAGATCATTTTCACTATGATTTTTTTCTGGTTTTTCTTTGCATCACGCTGGATGTGTATTGAGTCTCCACATGAATTTTTTAGTGATCAGATCGAAAGAAAGATTAGTGTTTTTACACCTTATCATCCGATCCTCCTTCCACATGTAAGTATTGGTTGGAGGGGTTATATTATGTGTTGTGTTGGAATAACACAACACAACTTCTTGGAAGAGTGGGGGTGAGACATCTCCATTAACTTATCTCATTATACATGGTCTGACAGGGGGTGAAAAGACTTTTTCTATTTCTTTTTTTGACGTCTTCTTTCATTTTATCACCAGGGTCCATGTTTTGACCTTCATGTTATGTTTTTAAGGCATATGTTCCATTATCATGTAATAGGTTCCCTCTTCTCCTAGTCCTAAAAATGGATTTCCTTTCTTTTTTATATTCAATAAATAATTCATAACCCTCAACCTTTTCAAAAAAATGGAGACGGTGGGCCGTATGTATGCATGAGTAAAGTTTCCATTTTTTATTGATCATTATGGAAACAAGGTAAGTAATATATTAAATTTTTTGAATGATCATAATATCATAAATATCATATTATTTCTTATATATATCATCCATGTGGTGTGGTGATGAAAAGAGAGTCACATCACTTCATGAAGGTGGTAGTACACTTGTACACGAACGACACTATTATCTTTCAGTGAGTGAAAAGGTTAGAAATAAAATGATATATTATCCATTTAGAATGATAAATATGTGATTAATATCATAATTATTTCATGTATATCACATATATATATATATATATTAAATTTATCTCTTATTATCTTTTATTTAAAGCGTTAGTGAAATCAAATCACATCGCTTTATGAGGCGGTAGTCCACCGTACACATGAGAAATGATATTATAACCCCTAAAGAATGGAAATGAAAAAGATATATATTATATAATGAATCAAGAGGAATAATTATGTTATAAATATAATATATATACTTTATATCCATTATCATACCCAACTATGAGAGGTGGTAATGTAAAAATGAATGACATCGATTCGTGAGGTGGTAGTCTACCGTAGACATGAATGATGATTTTGTAACCCATTTAATGGAAGAGAAGATGGTTATAGGTCACACACTTAACATAAAAAAATATAATTATATGAAATATAATGTGGTTATTATATTATAATGGTTTAATAATAAATTAAGGAGGTGGAGGAATAAATAAAACAAAAACACTTATTGGAGAACATTACCACTTCTTTGGGTATCTCCCTTAGGTTTGCACCAAAAGGATCCCTAAGATAAATTTTGAAAAAAATAAGGATTATAATATGAGATTAGAGAATTCAGAAATTTATTTCTTCAGGTATTGGATGAACCAAAAGGGGTTTAATGTGTTAAGAATAGAGGATAGGGGATATCCTTTTACAAGTGATATGAGTGACACACTTGTAATTGTTGAAAAAAAGGTGTATCCACATTTTTCTCATGAGAAAAGGGTAAAAAACAGAGTATTATTGATCCATAGACACTATATAGTTTAAATATGTCCATAAAAAAGTTTTTATAAAAGTTTTTAGGTCATTTTGACCCATATCATTTTAGTTTAACCCCCGATAAACCCATTTTTACCTTAATTACGGTAATTAATTTTTAATGTTTTCACTATTCATTTTGGCCAAAAAATTAAGTTGAAAATATTATATAAAATAAATTATAATAATTAAAAATATGTGTTCCATTTTTCCAAATTAAAATCACATAAGTTACAAAACTTAATTTAAAATTAATCCTGTAGGCGTGATGAGAAAACGGTTTTTTGAGATAAAATATTCAAAAGTTTATAAAGTTTTTATATCCAATTTCAATATGTAATTGATTCTGATGAAATAAATTGGATATATATATATATATATAATTGAACTAATTATAATTTTAAACCAATTTAAAATATAATTTATCTTTATAAATAATTTAAAACAAAAGAAAAATTTTCATTAAAATTCAGTATTTTTCACTATTCATAAAAAAATTAATCTTTTCATAAAATTCTAAAAAATTCACCCTAAGATAATTTTGATATGATTATTTTAAAAATTAATTTTATTTTTTAAAATAAATTTTATAAATCTTTTAAAAATTATTTTTAAAATAATTTTACAAAAAAGGGGACATAACCATTTTTTAGAAAAATACAGTTTTAAGTGTAAAAGTTGATTTATTCTCATCTCTGGTATAGAAAATCCATAAAATGAATGTTAAATAGTTGATTGACTATATAATATATAAATTTCATTTAAATCATTCACCAAAAGTTTTTGGTTTATTTTTTTGAGGTAAAACATGTTTCTTTTCATAAAAATAGTTTTTCGTAAAAATATTTCCTTTATTTTAAAATGGTTCTTATTTTAATTTTTAGTTAATTGGTCACCAATGAATTTATTTTATATACACATATAAACCATATATTTTCATAATTTATTTAATCTTATTAATAATCTCCATTCAACTAATATGTGATAACTATCATATAATATTTTAATAATATGTCACGTTTCATTTAATCTTAGTGTTACATGTAAATCAAGATAAATTTCATATTGGGTGAAATAAAAAATATAGAAAAGATTAAATTTATTTTAAAAAAATATTTCATAAATTCTTGGGTTGTTACATTCTAACCCCCTTAAAATTAATTTCACCCTATAAATTCATCATTTTGGTACCAACAACTAAGGATAATTTTGCCTCATTACATCCTCATGTTCTCACATAGCTTCCTCACACTGGTGGTTTCACCATAAAACATTAAATAAATGAGTGGGATTTTTTCATAGAACTTTCTCTATTCAATCCAAAATCTCTACCATTTGTTATTCATAAGAAATATTATTATACAATGGTACGACCTATGAGTTTTGTACTTGTGATGAATCAGGTATATACTTCCTTAGGAGCGGTACATGGAAAATATCGTGAACCTAAGAGGGGTTTAGTGTAACTGAAAAACTATATGTTATGATATATATACAATCAAGAATTTAAAAGGGGATAATATACTTTAGGATTTGTTTGCCCTTATTTATTACATAGTTAATTGAATAGAAACACATTCTCACTAAAATTAAATTCTAGATTACATCAATGATTTCCAGCATAACATTTCTATCAACTTTGTGTAGTCCTTGTATTTTGGTTAATGACTCCAAACTTCTCCTTTATTGCATTAGATATCCTATATACAAATATATTTCTTTCTTCCACTTCATTCCGTATTGTATAAAGGATTCATAAGAAGCAATTATTTTTGTAAGGAAACTCAACCAGAGGAATGTGTGATCCCAACCACCTTTGAAATCCATTAAACAAGATCTTAGTATATTATTTAGGGTTTGAATTGTTCTCTTTGACTGACCATATATCTTAGGATGATATACAATGTTGTAAATCAACTATATATCAAAATATTACTGAATACTTCCCAAAAAATTCAAGTTAAACTTCAGATCCCAATCAGATACAATTGAATGCGGTACTCCATGAAACCTTACCACTTCTTTAATGTATATCCTATAAAAATTATCTAAATAAAAATATTATATGATATCAATGAATAGTGATTACTTATTATGATTATCAAATATGAACCATGTATCATTATTCCATTTATATTTTTTGGGGAGTCCGATAACAAAACCCATGGTGATTCCTCACTGTTTCCTTTCTAGTATGGATAATGGTCATAACATCATTTTAAGGAATTTTATCTTAGACTTAACTTGATAAATTACTAATCATTTTGATACATACTAATCAATATCAATAATTATATTATACCACAATAATTAATCTTTTATATTGGTTAGTGGTTGGTGATATACCCTTATTCCTTATCGATTTTGGGTTCAAGCTCTATGAAATTTTTAGATGTCATAGGTTGTCTCCTGAATTGCGGGTTATCCTTTTTCTGAAACTATTTTTATAAAATTTTATCAAATTTCAATAACCCATAATTACCCCAACCTCAAAGATAAGATAAACCCTAAAGGATACCAATAACACTAACCATATATCCATAAAAAGGATTTCCTCCTCAAAACCAAGGGGTTGTATTTCCATAAATGACTCCAAAAATATCTTTAATCTTGATAAATTCCCATCATATAAAAATTCATGATGGGTTTATTAATAATTAAATTTTTATTAACCTAAAAATTATAAAAACATGATGGAATCCACAACTCTTAAGTTAATCTTTCATGGAGACATATATTCTTCCAAAAATAACATAATCCTTAGGAATTGCATGATTCTTACAACCCAAATACCTTTGGGAAAATACTTATACTAAATAATCCTTGAATCCCAATACATAAATACTTCCATCCTTACACATTAATTATTGAAATGGAATAAGTCATTCCTTTTCCTATAATCTAATTCTTGGGTCATGGAATTGAGTTGGATAATTTCCATGTTCCCCACATATAATACATTGAACTCCTTGAATTGTTTTCACTCTATGACCTTATTTTACACACAAATAACATCTTCCCATCCATTTTATATATTATAATAGGTTCTTATTCCCACATTATTAACATGAAAGAATCATAATCTTCTTTCCTTTGGGTTCATTACCACAAAAAATTTCATAAAAGTTCTTTTTCCTCTTATTTTATGCTTTAGGAATATCACTGAAGTTCATGTTGCAAATCATATATCACAATACCTAATTATTCATAATCATAATATCTCTCTCTAAAATCATCATCCAATTTGGTTTCTTAGAGTCACTAAATTTTCCCTCATATTTAGTGTTAACATGATTCCTTATGATTCCATCCATTGACTAAAACCAAAATCATAGTGTGATCAACTATAATCATAATGGGAAAACTACATAATTATGAAAAATCACTTATAAGATATCTAAATCAGGACACCTTATTTTTAATCTATAAAACCTTAGGTTTATCCTAGGTCATTCATAGTAATTGTCTATTTAAATCCTTCATGATGGTTCATAAAGAGTATGTGAATTTATAAAGAATATCCGCCAGGAGTGTCAAACTAGGTGTGTAGCAAGGCCTGTTGTTAGGCACTAGGTGACAATCGAGTCTAGGTCAATGATCCATTTTTAGAGTTATTACCCCTAGGTACCTCTATTCTAGAGCCACATCCCCTTTTAGTATCCAAATAGGGATGTAATTGATTTGAAATCACTTTCTCTATACTTTACCAAAATTCTATGAAATTTTCCTATACTTTAAATATTCCTTAGACTTATCCTTAGAGACACCCCTAGACATATCTATAGAAATATACCTTGGGATATCACTAAACGTTTCTCATACAAGTTTCTAAAGGTTAACTAAAGAATTATTTGATATTAACTACAATGACCCATTCTTCTCATTCATGGATATTACATCTTTTCATATAAATATTCAATACATTACAAAAACACATGCCTGATGACCATAATAGTTTAGCGACTTTGGAAACTTAGAAAACAATCTTCTTAATTCATGGATGATCTTCAATGTTTCCCATAATGATCTTACCCTTTAGTATTATTCAAAAAATATCATTGTTAAAACATTTCTTCATAACCTGAGGAAAGAAATAATAATAAAGGGTGGGCTCAAATACTCAGTAAGGGTAAACAAGGGAGATATGTAAGTATAACATGAGAATAATGGTTTGATAACATGATCATAACATTTGAAAACCATACCCTGTATATTAAAGATCATAATCTTGAGTCATGACATAAATATTGAATGTTCATAAGACATAAATCATAAGGAAATCAAATAGAATGATCCATGAGAGCATAACATTGACATAAGACATGTCATTATGAAATAAACATAAGTATGGAAAATCATTTCCCCAATAGTCAAGGAACATTTCAAAAAATTATTATAGAACTCCATGGGTGGCTAAAACTCTTGGCTGGGACCCACCACCATCCCCAATGGTAGAACTTTACTCATAGTGGAATGGATTTACTCCCCAAGCCATCATAGCAATCAAGGTCCACACCCAAGAAAATCATAGTGGAAAACGTCCCATACTGAACTAGGTTCACTCCTCATTCCAGTCCTATTTATCTCATGAGATATATATCTTTACCCAATTCATTGGAGGGAGATATATGTCCCACCCATCTTTAGTTATAACATAACAAATTTCCTTGGTTATAATGTTACCACCATCCTTGGTTATAACATAACCACTATCACATAATAAAAATCATACATATGTGTGCCACAAAATCATAAAACATTCATCATACTAGAACCCATTAATAGAAATGAGTTTCATAAAAAATTCATCATAACATAACCTATAGAATTTTTTTTATAATAATTTTATCATCAAAGAATAACCCATGTAAAAATAAACAGGTTTCATAAGAATTTCCTCATGGTATAAAACATGGAAGATAAAACATGTTTCATAAATATCATGCCATCATAAACATAAAACATTCAGAGAAATAATAAGAATAGAATCCCTGGATCATATCCCTAGTAAGGCATAAGTAACATCAATGAATGTCATATTAAATGGAGAGTGATTTTGAAAGACTATTTAAAACATTTCATGAGGAAAATAACCTTTCCACTTTGAAAAATAATTTTTAAAACATAAAACATTTTTACAATCCTTTTCTTTAAAAATAATCATAAAAACTTATAAAGAAATATTTAAAAATCATTTAAAAATTTTACTAAATAAAATTTATTTTTCTCATTGAAAAAAACATTTTAAAACATTTTAAAAATATAGTTATTAAAAAACAACCTTGAAAAATTATAAATGAAGTTTCAAATAAAATAATGTTAAGAAAGGTAAAAATTCCATTCATTCCATACAAAGACTCTTTTCACGTTTTTGAAAAAAATACAAATGGGAATTTATTTTAAAATGACATAAATATTACATTAAATTTTTTTGTAAAAAGTTAAAACATGGGTAAAAATTTATTTAATAAATAATTTGGAGAATGTTAATTTTTTTGACTTTTTTATAGAAAACATGGTTTTGGATGAAAAAGGGTTTTCGACCGAAGATAGAAATAAAGACAATTTTTCATAAAAACATTATTTTGAACTCTTTATTACTTAAGGATAGGAAAATGAAGGGAAAACATTTATTATCATGACATAACTATATTAAATAAAAATTCATGATTTTATTCTGAGATATATCATAATATTTTATCATTGGAAGTATATTTATAAATAATCCCAATAAATGATGAGATTGTAACATAAAACGCTTACCACTTTGGTAGAATTGAATCAAAATCTACATGAAAGAATAAATTTAAATAAAACTTAAATATCATGAAAATAAGAATATTCATTATATAAAATTTCAAAGGGGTAGTATATACACCTCATAAAACAAGATAGGTGCATAACATAATCATATGTCTCAAATAAGAAAAATTGAGACAAAAATCCCTTACCAAATTGATAACTTTGAAACAATAAAACCCATGAAAGAGAGATCATAAAATGGATATATAAATCACCATAATTTTCAGGATAATAATCATAAAATAAATTCATGGTAATTATATTCACCATATAAAATAAACACATAGTGAATATGACATTTTTCTCAGAGAAAATAAAAGTGAGATGGAAATCCATTATCATAAGTCTCAACTTCTTTCGTACACATTTTAAACAATTATATATTAAATATAATTTTACTATACATATATTAAAGAACTATAATTATATATATCATACTATTTATGACCTACTTATGACCTTTTATTACCCATTTATTAATAATTCCTTGTTAAAATCAAGTTTCAGGTAATTACCACCATGTTTTTCATATTTGTTTTGATTGATTATTTTTGGTCCTATTAATTTGATCACAGTTACATTATATATAGAATAATAATTATGAAATAATTATAATATTTATAAATCAATTATATTTTAAATACCAATCATGAAATATGGTTTTGATAAACGAAGTACGTTACAATCATGGAGACGGTTGGCCGTACATACACATGAGTAACGTTTCCATTTTACAATGATCATTAAGGAAAGAAGGTAAGTAATATATTATATTTAAATAATTATAATAATATCATAAATATCATATCACTTCTTATACATATCATCCATGTAGAGTGGTTATGAAAATAGAGTCACATCACTTCGTGAAGGTGACAATCCACATGTACACGAATGACATTATCATCTTTCAGTGCGTGAAACGGTAAGAAAGAAAATAATATATTATCCTTTAAGAATTATAAATATTTCATGAATATAATAATTATTTCATCTATATCACATATATTCATTAAATTTATCCCTTATTATCTTCCATGTAAAGCATTAGTGAAAATAAGTCACATCGCTTTGCGTGGCGATAAGCCACCGTATACACGAGCGATGTTATCATATCCCCTAAGGAATAGAAATTAAAACTTTATATATGATATAATAACTAAAGAGGTATAATTATGTTATAAATATAATATATAGACTTTATATCCATCATCATACCCATCTTTGAGAGGTGGTAATGAAAAAATGAATGACATCGGTTTGTGTGTCGATAGTCCACCGTAACCACGAATGATGATTTCATAACCCATTTGATTGAATAGAAGATAGTTTTAGGTCATGAAATTAACATAAAAACATATAATTATATTTAATATAATTATTTTATTATATAATCATGTATTAATAAGAATTTAATGAGTTGGAGGAAGAAATAAAATGAAAACACCCATTGAAGAACATTACCTCTTCTTATATTATCCTCCTTAAGTTCACACCAAAAGCCTTAATATGATAGATTTATGAAAAAAAAGGATTATATGATCATATGAGGAAATTTTTGAATTTATTTGGTTAGGTATTGGCTGATAAAAAAGGGTTTTAAGGTGTGTGTAGAAGAGGTGAGGGGGTGGCATTTTATAAGTGAGATGAGTGACACACTTGTTTTTTTTGAAAAGAAGATGGATTACCCATGTTTTTATAATTCCACCAGGATATAAAATTGATTATTATAGATACTTATACAATATATTGTATAAATATTTCCATAAAATATTTTTTAGATAATTTTTAGGTTATTTTAACCCTTATCTTTTTAGTTTTACTCTTGGTAAACCCATTTTTACCTTAATCGTGGTAATTTTTTTTTTCTATTTTCACTATTTATTTTGGTAAAAAATTAAGTTGAAATTATTAGATAACATAAATTATTATTATTAAAAATATTTAATTCATTTTTACAAATTTAATTCACATAATTAGAGAACTTTAATTTAAAAATTAATCCCGTAGATGCGATGAGAAAGCGAGTTTTCAAAGAGAAAATGTTCAAAAGTTTACAAAGATTTTATATCCAATTTAAATATGGAATTGATTATAATGAACTAAATTGTATTAATAGATATATAATTAAACTAATTTTACTTTAAAATTATTTTAAATTATAATTTTACTTTATAAATCATTTAAAATAAAAGGAAACTTTTAATTAAAATTAAGTATTTTTCACAATTCATAGAAAAGATTAACCTTTTCAGAAAATTATAAAAAATTAACCCTAAGACAATTTTATACGATGATTTAAAAAATTAATTTTAAATTGTAAAATAAATTTTCTAATTTTTTCTAAAATTAGTTTTAAAAACAATGCACAAAAATGGCGACAAAACTAATTTTTACAAAAATACAATTTTTAAGCGTAACATTGAATTTATTCTCATCTCTTATCTAGAAAAGAAGATGAATGTTAAATAGTTTATTTAATATATAATATATTCATATCATTAAAACATTTCATCAAAAGTGGTTTGTTTAATTTACTTATGAGAAACATGTTTATTTTTCATAAAACTAGTTTTTTCAGAAAATGCTTCCCTTTATTTTAAAATGGATTTTTTTTTATTTTTTGTTAATTGGTAAACAAATAATTCTTTTTATATAAATGTTTAAACCATATATTTTCATATTTTATTTAATACTATTCATACATGTTATTCCAACGACTTGGTGATAATTATCATATAATATTTGAATAACAAGCCACATTTCCTTTAATCACAATGTTTCATGTAACATAAGACAAAATAAGTGTTGTGTGTAACAAAAAATATCAAAATGATTAAATTTATTTGAAAAAAAACATTTCACAAATTATCATGTTTTTACAACCATCCCTGATGACTATAAAACCATACTGTTCTGGTTCTCTAACCTATCATTTACTCATATGAAATACTTTTATCTCTAGAAAAATTATTATTCCATAGGGGATTTGTGGAATCTATTCTAGTGCCAAATCTTGTATACCTTAATCCTTAACTTCATTGAATTCTTTATCTCTCATACTATCTATTTTATATATGTACTCTCTCTCAAGGAATATGGAGTGTCTTTTCACTATTACCATTTTTTTTCTGAGGGGTCATATTGGTAATGACTCCTTGTTTATTTGGGGTATCCTATAAAGGTAAAATTTGTGCCTAGGGGGTGAATGTTTGTTAACTGAAGAGGCCTTAACAAATGCTTCCTAACCTCACACATGTAATTATGACAACACAAGTTTTATTCTATTCCAAAATTGGTATGGTATACTGAATACCACCTTAGTTGGTACTTGGTTTAGTATTTGTGCTACTGTTTATAACGAGTATCCCCAAAAGGATAATAGAAGACTCACATGAATCATCATTGATCACACATTGTAAAACAAGGTGCGGTTCCTAATCACCAACACCATTTCACTGAGGTGTATAAGGAGGAGTTATTTGAGATAGAATCCCAAACTCTCATAAATAATCAATGAAGTATTGATTAAGATATTATCTACCATGGTCTGAGCAGAGTTTCTTAATATTCTTAATAAGCTTGTTCTCAACTTCATTCTTCTATTCCTTGAATATCTCAAAGGAATATGACTTATACCTCATCAAATAGACATATCCATATCTACTAAAATCATTAGTAAAAGTTATGAAGTATGAGTACACACCTATTTCTTTAACATGAAATGGTCCATAAGCATCAGCATGAACTAATTCAAGAAGCTCTTTGAACCTTTCGAATTTTCTACTAAATAGGGATTTTGTCATTTTTTTCATATAAACATACGTGACCTACACCAAGTGGTTTTAGTTAAAAATAATATAAATATCCATATTTTTGTAATTTAATAAAATGATTTTTATTTACATGACCTATCCAGTGATGCCAAATTTGGGTGTGATATGAGTTATACGAAGTAATTTCATTATCAATTTCCATTAATTGGTCTTCATAATCAAACACATAAAGACCATTATTTAAACATGCCTTACCAGAGAAAATTATATCCTTATAAAAGAAGAAAAATTTATTCCCAAATTTGAAAATAAATCCATTAGTATATAGTCGAGATATAGAAATAGTTTTTTAGTAACAGATGAAAAATAATAACAATATTTTAAGACCAAGACCATTCTAGTTGGAAACATGAGGTGGTAGTTACTGATAGCTACAATAGAAATATTAGCTTTGTTGGATGCTCATAGATCTTCCTCCCCTAGGATAATCTCTCTAAATATACTTAGTTCCTATATTTGAATACACATTTTATCACAAAAACTTGTATATAATACCTAATTTATAGAAAAAGATAAATTTAACTCAATAAAAAATGCACCTAAATCTTCCCCTTGCTTTTTTGGCTGGGTGTAGTTTTTCTTCCATTGTAACTTCTTTCCACATATTAAACAAATACAACCCTTATCCCTATATTTACCCTTTATATTCTTCTTCTTATAAGGGAGTTGTGAAGAATTTTTGGGCTCATATCTCCTTTCTTAGCCTTTCTGATTGTTCACCTTAAGAACAAAAAGATTTTCATGCTTCATCTCCTTATCAACATGGCGAAGAAGAGTAAGAAGATCTATGATATACTTATCAATATTGTTCATATTAAAATTAATAATAAAGTCGGTGAATCTATGAGGGAGTGATGAAATAATGATATCAGTGCCCAGTTCTTCTAGGAGTTTAAAGCTTATAACTATAGACACTCAATGTACCCAATGATCTTGACTACAAGTTGCCCAACTAGGGTACCCACTCTAATATTTTTTTAAAAAAAATATCCATGGAGATCTTAAAATCTTATGGTATAAATCTCTTCCAATATTGACCATATATATTCTAGAGTATTCTATAAGAATCTATGTTTTCATGAGACTTCATAATTCCACTAGATTAGATGATAACATCAAGAATTGAACATCAATTTTTTTTTCATATGTATTTTATAGACAATAAACTCTTCATTACTATCCACCTTGGTTGGTAGATCAGGTCTAAAGGATTCTAGTATGTAAGATTTTCGTTCGTGGTGCAACACGACCCAAAGGAGTTTAGACCACCCCTAAAAGTTACTTCCATTGATGAGATAGAATTTATCCAATATAGATCATAGGGATTGTGTGGATGATGAAATTTCCATTTTATACAATTATAAAAGAGCATATTATTAGTATGTTTTTTGATTAAAAAATATGTGAAAAATAATAATAATTAATTTTATTAAATATCCCACTATTTTATCAAGTCTCAATATCCCTCACCATTGTACTCAAAATGCACAGTTTCTAGGACATTATAATGGAAATGATCCATATTCCCCTTTGAATAACCGCATAAAGTGTTGGTCAAGCTACTTGAAGGTATTTAGGTAGGTAGGTCTTTTCCAAATCTGGGATTATATCTCCTTGATCCATTGATTATACTTTCCAGTCTTAAAATTATTACTTGAATTTCTTCAACACTTGCCTCCAAGTTACATCAAGTCTAGAAAGTGATACTTATCTTGATGTAAGATGGTTAAGTAAACCCATAACCTTCATAATAACTCCACGTTAAAAGAAAGTGTCCCAATGAGGGTTGGTAAAAAACTTATTTCTAAGGATTTTATTCTAAATCAATTAATGTAAGGCCAAGTCTGGCTTAAAATATATTTGTGGGATTTTAATTTATTATTCATAAATTTTATCTTTTTTTATACTTTACACAAATTTTTAATATTAAGTGGATTTTACTTAATTAATTAACCATATTGGATAACAGAATTACACCGAATCCATTTTTTTAAATTCCATCTTTGTACATCAATTCATTTATTTATGTGATAGTGGTCTTTCATCCATAACATAAATAATGAATAAGATAGAAATAAATTAATAATAAATGACCTATGAGTTTATGAAATGGTTTATTTATTGAGTTGATAATAAATCAACCTTTGACCTAGGAAAAAATTACTTGTTTCAGTCTTGGTATGAGTTATAACATTCCACTTATACACTTGTATATCACCTAGGTTGGCATCAAAATGGTTATGTCTTGAATCACTGCCACACACCTTAGGATACTACAATAATTACTGGTATTTATTACTCACATACAGGTGGGGGGGGGGACTAAAGGATTGGTTTATGGGGTTTACATAAATATTCATATGGATACAAAAGTCCTACATAATAATGGAGGGAAGGATGACATGTAAGATATAAAATTTAATTTAATTTTAAATAATTTCAAACCCATCCAATAAATTAAATCAAAAAATCCAACACATACATATGTCTTCATCAAGATCATGAATAATTATACATTCAATGTATATGAAAAAGTAAAATGATTAGAATTAATCTTTATTAAAACTTTATTATTAAGATAACACACTTTCATTAATTAATTAATTCCATTTCATCTTAATGACCATAAAAATTCTCTTGGAGATACCATCTTAATGGAATTCATGAAAAATAAATGATATAAAAAATTATCACAAATTATTAAAATAAATTAATTGAGAATATTAATAATAATTTAAAAACATTATTAAATTGTTAAACAAAAATGGTTCTAATAAATAAAATAATGTTTTAATGATATAACAATAAATTTAATGTAACTTAATTATTTCTTTAATTGGGAGGCAACACGACACGTGCTTACAAGTTACACACCATGTATCTTTGTTTCCATGTACTCAGGTTACATTCCTGGGGATTCAACATGTAAATTAGTAAGACTAAATGGTGTGTAATACTAGTTTCAGATCATGTGTTCCACTTTCTATGTGTTCATGAAACCCACTGAAGGACTCGATGTGTTCATCAAATACTTTACTACATGTTGTGTACAAGACAACTACATGACTTTTATATTGTATTTCGTGTGTCTTCTTGTCTTGTTGAATGAATCAAAATGTAATTTATATCTGGAAATTTATAAGTTACACATCGTGTAGGCCGAATACACACTGTGTACTCCATTAATTCAATAGGCTGTCATTATCATGAAATTTTTACTTTGTATAATGACCACACAGGTTTCATGAATTTCACTAATAATTCATGTATAATACACAATGTGTACACTAGATACACACCATGTAATCCAACATTCCATGTTCTAGGTTGGCCCGGTCTACACACAGTGTTAAATAAATGCACTATGTGTAATTACTGTTTGGCGTGTCATGTAGCTCGAGACACATACAGGTGCAGTGAACTTGGGTACACATTGCATACTCTGGGTACATGCCATGTAATCCCATGCTATTCATCCAGATTCCTCAAAACTTCATGATAAAATATCTGACTGTTCTTTATATTTTATTGGACTTAAGAAATTATGAATCTTTATTGGTGAAATTAAAATATAGAAAACATATTAATTCCAATTGTATTAAGAAAAAATAATATGAAATAAAAAATTCAACCATGATTTCACATATAGATCAATAATAAAATAAATAATTATAAATTTAAAATGTGACCCCTCTGATATGACTTGTAGGTTCTGGGAACAACAAAAGTGCATGCGAGGGGTATTAAATAAAAATTTATTTTAACAAAGAGATTCCCAAAAAAAAAAAATATGATCTTCCACAATAAATTTATAATCAATTCATTTATGATTGAAAAAAATATTACCTCATATTAGGATCTTTCTCTGATGTAGATGCTGATCATTATAAAAACCCTTTCATATTACCTTATTTTCTCTATAAGTATTCAAGTATCGAATCCCTCTAACGATGATCCACACAACCTCCATTAATATTAAAGCAATTATAATTGATTTATAGTTTCTATTACAATGAATAAATTATATTGTGTTTTTCATCTTGATTGCTCCAAGATCCATTAGGCTTAGAGGAGTTCTTCTCATTATTGAGAGGAAGAGATGAGGAGTTTGAGAGAGATAGAGATAATTTTTCTATGTGTAATGATTATATATTCTCAATTTTCAAGTCTTAAACAATAAACATAACCATATATTTATAGAGTCAGGGTTTAGGTTAAAATATAATTTAATTGCATATCGGCTCTTAAATAATATAATAATTTTTAATAAACCCCATTCTGAAATAATAATAATATTATTTTATTGTGTGCATGATAACTTGCATAATAATAAATATTATTTTACTGACATGTAAATTAATTTTTATCACCGGACGTGGTCTTGGTCATTCGAACTTCTAGACAATAATTGAATACCTGAATAAGTATTTAATAAATTATTTCATTCATCAATAAATATTAATGATTGATATTACATGAATAAAATTATTCCTCAGTATTGATAATAATATTTATTCCATTAATTAAATTCAAATAAAATTTAATTTAAATCAAAGAAACCAATTAGTGTGTGACCCTCTATGATTATTTCTTATTAGAATTATACAGGATCACCTAAAGTCCAAGATTATTTTCTAGTAATGAGTCAAGGAACCTAAGAGAAATAACTTAATGATGAAATAATGATAACCACATAGGAACAATCACTGTGTAATATAACCCCTTTGTCTTAATATCTCATCAAGAAGTTTTCACCCCCATGTCACCAACATATATTATTGATACATATTTTTTTAAAATCTAAAATAAACATGTAGTTAAAACATGGCCCTGGAATTTAATGTGATGGTTCTATTACAATAAAAGGGATGAGATATTAACTTCTATAAAAATATAAGTGATAAATCATTCCACGAATTATCCATTAATAACATGCCATTAATGATGAACCCAATATACCCTACATCCCACCAACATATGGTGTGACAATTTTGGTTTGTAAATATAAGTGCGTGAGTTATGACATGCATCGATGAAAATCATAAAGTCTAAAGACAATTAAATTCATTCGTAGATTAGAATATCTGATGACACCAAAACATGAAAAATTCATAATGGTGGGTATTTTCTCATAATCTCCCATCTTGGAGATTAAAAAATGAAAAATTCACAATAAGAAGCCTCATCTGGTTACAAGTAATCACACCTTACTATAACATCATATGTTTCCTAATTATACAATGTTATCTGACCGTAGAACTATATTTAAGAGTATTTTCATGGCATTTCAAGGTTCTCATCATAGAGGGTAATTGCTTTGGATTTATCAATGTGATAAATGCTTTAGGACATTATTATACTAAAGTCATGGTGAACAATGAAAAATATGTAATAATATATTTTATTAATATTTAAATCATTGAATATACATGTAATATTAGTACAAATAGTTGGTTCTAGAACACCAACTCCAATTATTATAGAGCTTCCCTCTCTGGATTATATCTTATAATTATTCTATTTTGAGAATTATAAAATAACGTGATATGGGTGGTGTTTTTACCATTCATTTAGGAGTAAAAGTAGTATGAAACATGTTAAATCCTTATGTCTTTAGTACTTTCCTTTCCAATTTTATTTCCACTAGTAAATTACTAAACTTCAATTATATTCTTGAATATTAATTAAATTCTTTTAGTTTTCTTAGTATGTGTTCTGGTTTTGATATTTTTTTTTAAATTTTGAAGCTATTTTCAGAATATTTTGTTAGACAATTTATATTCATTACTATTTCCACTTTAATTATTCTTGATTTCTTGATATTTATTTTAGAAATGTTGTTTCAATATGGAATTGAACTCTCATGTTTGTGATTCCAATTTTATTAAATTAGTACTTTAATAATTATTGTATTTTTTTTGAGAAATAATTATAATCCTGAATTGTTTTAATTTCCACTGCCATGTAATTTTTTGCAGTGATGTCATTGATTAGTAACTATCACCACTTCCAGTTCTATTCTTTAACTATTATAAATTCATTTGTTTTATTCCTGATGTGTGGAATTATAATTTAAAAATGGTCTCTATTTATCAGTTTGTATGTTATAAATTGAAAATCAATATTTTTTGTCTGGTTTCAAATTTTATGAGTCAAAACACTCAAAAAGATCCTCAAGATTGGTTGATGACTATATCAGGAAACACACATATGCATAACATGCTGGTATCATAGGGTAATCGGGTTTAAATTTTGTTCTATTAAAATTTGGAAATCAAATTTTCATTGTTTTCAAATGACATTCTAGTGGATTTTACATTGCTACATGCTTTGATTTCTTCACTTGTCTTGGTCATGTTCTCTCTTAGGCTGTAATTTCAACATGTTTCTAAAAGTTTTTTTCCACGAATTTACTTTTTTTCTCTTCTAGACTGATCCTTATAGATTCCTTTGGTAGGTACTACCTATTTGTGTCTCTAGTTTCAGGGTATAAAGGGTTTTATGTGAGGTTGAACTCTGTTTGAGATCTGTTTAGTAGTTAGATCTTGGAAGGATGTTGTGTCTCTAGTGTCCACTATTTTCCTAGGAGTTGAGATTATTTTAGCTCCATTTTGTTCCTCTACCTCCTTTAGGTCTTTTGGATCTAGGTATGGACCTGTAACAATTTCAATGTTTATTATTGGGTAGCTTATGGGTGAAATGATCTTGTATTTTTCTTGAATGATCACCATGCTTTGTTATTAGCTGTTTGACACTTTTAATAACTTTTTCTTATTGGTATCCTAGTATTAGAACCCTTGTTACATTATTAACACTACAGGATGAGTGGAATTTTAGTGGATTGTTACCCTTAGGACTTTAGTTGGCTACCCACCTTTTTTCTCACATATGAGAGATGTCCTAGGATATTGGGACTACTTTCATGTGACCTTGAAATTTCCATTTATTTTAGGATCAATCCTTATGGATTTTTTTAGGCAGTAGTCTCCTTGAGTGGAGATTCTGAATCCATATATTAAGGATCTTCTAGATCCTTACATTGAGAGTCAACCTATTGAGTTTTCAGGAGGTGTTTCTCAGCTTAAAGATGATTATTCTAGGTGATTAGATCATCTTATGTTTTTGTGGGTTCAGGTGGAGACCTTTCTATTTCATGATTAACCTCTATATATTTCTTTTTTTTCTTTACTCTAATCTATTTTATTTCTTAGTCATATTATGTGTGGTTTTATTAGATGTTTTTTTCCATTTGTTGTGTTTAAAGATGGTAATGCTCTATTTATTTGTGTTCTTCAACCATAAATAATCTATTTCATGGATCTCTTATAGCATGTGTTTTGTTGGTCTATACATCCTTATTATAATCATATTATAGGGAGACTTAGGTAAGAATAGGTATGTACAATATTTATGTTTGGAATTATTTATTATAATCATATTTAATAGTTGTTTAGATATCATTAAATTTAGGTTCCACATGTCATTATAATGCATATTGGGAGATAATTTGATATTGTTCCCTATAATGGTCTCCTCTTTAGGATGTGATGCCTATATTGATGGTATTATTATAATAACATCACCAATTTTATATGAAAATGATGGTTATTTGTGATTTTTATTTCCATATAAAGTTTTTTTTATTTTATTCCTCCAATTATATTTCACACTTCTCATTTAATTCTCATGCATGTTGTTATTATTTTTTTATACTGAATACATGTATTTAAGAATTATGATTGCTGGGATCATTTTTTTCTTGGAATCCTGTGTTAGGACTATTCTTTGAATATGTTTCTTATGGACTATGTTAATTTAATACATTTATTATTTACTTCTTGGCCCCATCTCCACTATCCATGTGGATGGTTCCAACTTATTATGCTTGATAAAGGAAATGGATACCCCTAGAGGATTATAGTTTGAAATTAATTTGAATTTTCCTTGTATATATACTTCCCAATTTCAAAGTAAAACCCTTCAGAAGGAAATACATAGAAGAAGCTAAGACCTACACAAGCCTCTATTGTTGATCATCATCTTGCTGTTTGCTCATCCCAAACACGATTCCCATTAGTTTCTACACCACTCTCAAGTTTTAAAGGAACCATAACTCCATTTTGAGATATTTCATGAAATTATTGGATTACTTCTAGTATTTAACTATTTTATTTAAGGAGAATATATCTTGGTGTGCATCTCTGGTGAAGATTCAGATTTTTTTTCCTATAAGGGGCATTGGAACAAGATTGATTATAGATCCAAATCAAGATTCTTATCTTTTAAATCATGAATGAAATACCTTTAGGCAGTGGTATGAACCATTCTATCTAGGAATAATTTATTCACACACTTACAAGGTCTAGAGGAATCCTATTCATGTGCCTTTATTTCATGATTCTAGATTTGTGATGCATTCGTGACTTTAGAACCAGCAAGAACAATATCTTAGCTAGATTCAGAACCAACATTACTATGTGTTCATGTTTCTATATCTAAGTCTAAAAAGTAATCTAGTTTTTCACAATTCTAGATCTTGTTCCAACACCCTACGTGTGTGTTTAAATATTCAGATCCCTATACATCACCAGATCAAGCCTTTAAATGAGGTATACTGAGTCTGTGGTAAGAAAACTCGGTTGTATATTTTTGAGCTCTTATTATCTTGAGGTTTTCAATTCTATGTATTTTTTTCCAGATCTTACCTCTTTGGATTATAACTTGTAGTTATTTTCTTTTCAGCATTATAAAATAGTATGAGTCAGGTGGTGTTCTTTCCATACATTTAGGACCAAAAGTTTTCTGAAGAACCTTAAATACCTATATCTTTTATTGCTTTCCTTTCCAATTTTATTTTAACCTATAAATCAATGAACATTACTTAAATTATTGAAAATTAATTAAAATTTTATAGTTTATTGAAAATTCATTATGGTTTTTTTTTTTAATTTTATAAGTTGTTTTGCAGCTATTGTGTTGGTCAGTTGATATTCATTACGGCTTCCTCTTACTTCTTTCTTTCTTACTGTTTATTCTGGAAATGATTTTTGAATATGGAATTTTATTATCATGTTTTTTATTATGTATTTACTAAACTATTACATTCATAATTCTTGTATTCTATTTATGATAAATATTTCAAGCTTGAATTGTATTAATTTTCCACTATTATGTGAGTTTTCCATTATTGTCAGTGATTTGTAACCATCACTGCTTCCAGTGTTATTTTTTCACTATTTTAAATTCATTTGTTTTATTCATGATATAAAAAATTTCAATGTGAATATAGATTATTTTTATTAGTTTTTATGTTATAAAATGAAAATAAATATTTTTTATTTGGTTTTGAAATTTACGAATCAAAACCACCAAAAAGATCTTCACGGTTGGTCACAAATTGCATCGAGCAGTACACCTCTACATAATAATAATTCCATGAAATTTTAAAAATTTAAATCTGATCAAGGGAATCATAATAAATATAATGGGATACTAATTTATCTATATTAATTCTTCATGTTACAATCTTTTTTGATCCAAATTTTTGTTATTATCGGTGATAAAGATACAACATAGTTTATCATTAAAAAATAGGTCTACCAATTTATATCATAATCCTACGTTAGAGAAATAATTTTTAAAGGTTAGGGGTAGAATGATTTTTTATTTCTAATCTAACCCTTAATAAATCACACAGACACTTGAAGCATCATTTCTAACTATAATGTTTTTTTGGAATTGTCACTCTAATAAATTTTATTTTTCATCTAACTAAATATTTGAATGAAGTTTTGCTACTTATTTTAACTAAAAAATAGTAACTTTATAATTCTTTTTGTGAAAGTATTCAACCTAATTTTTTATTTTCTTTGTTTCCCAAAAATTTTAATTTTTTTGTTTGAGTGCAATAGTATAATTACTTATGGCTCAACCAAGAATGATAGATAATTATGAATCAACCTATAATGTGATGAATTTCTATTGGCACTTAGGGGTTGGAGGGGGAGGGGGGGGGGTTTAATTACCCTATTCTAACGTGTTAGTTATTTAATTTAATTTTTATCATTTTATTTCTTAAATAGGACCATTTAAAGTTGAGGATAAAGTGAAAATGAATTAGAGGAGGTGGGTGGGTGGGTGGGGGGGGGGGTGTAGATACCATTACCCGAATACCCGAACAATATTGGATTAGGTCAACACAACACCTCATATACATCTTCTGATTTATAGAGATTGGTGTAAACACCAAGGAGTGGGTGGGGGGGGGGGTGTAAGAACCATATTGAAATGAGGTTTTTATTTCCTTATTTTTTCTTTTAATTTCTTAAACATAACCTTTGTAAGTTGATTATAAATTGGAATTGAAGTTAAAATGAATTAGAGGAGGTGGTAGTGGTGGTGGTGGGGGGGTGTAGTGACCATGACCTGGATACTTGAACAATACCATATTTAGTTTATATAACACCTTATATGAAGATTCTAATCACTAGAGGATGGTGTAAATTCCAAAGGATGAATAATACCAAGATGGAGGATGGTTTACCCTCTTGAATAATAAACAAGGTCCAAACACATGTTAGGTAGGAAATTTCAAACATAAAAGTTTTAAAGACGAATAACCTTTTGTATAGTGAAAAAAGATGGATCATAAAATAACTCTAATAAGTTGAGTCTCTATTGAAATTCATCAACTAAATTATATCATACAAAAAAATCATATATCACCTAAACAAATCCAAAATACCATGCGGGCATGGATTTGTGTCGAATGAAACAATCACACTTCAAGTAAGAAAAAGGATGGTTACATAGGGGGAATATCCCTCAGTACTAGTTCCTCTAGGCATTTAGGCCATGTACTATAGGGCCATATATCCATTTATTTTTCTGTATTTAAAACTATGCATGGGTTCCCTATATAACCAATTAAGAAGAGGCCCTGTCTAGAAAATAAAATAAAAACGGATTTTGGAGGTAGAGATGTGGTCAACCCATGAAAAATCATATATGATCAACCATCTAACTCACCAAAAATATTCCAATTGAAAACTTCCTATCAAATCTATAAAATTATATACATATAATATTTTCCACTCCCTAGATCATGTATAAAATACACACACAAAGCCCAATTGGGATACATAATGGGAATGAGTATAACATACCCAGTAGGAAATCATCACATACCCCTACTTTCTTGTCATAAACTAAAGTGTATATAATAACAACACAAAGTTGGTGAACGGAAAAATAGAACAAACAACGTTCCATGTGAAGACTTTAAAGAAATGATTTAAGTTGAATTAAGTAACCCCTAATATAGGGAGGATCCATACCTTAGTTACATGTTTCAATCCTAGTCCATAATATGAGAGTTTTGTGACCACAACTTCCAAAAACAATCTGAGATGGGGGTGAATAAGCATCTATATTTATTATCATATTAAATTGGATATTTTTATCATGCTGGTAAGTATGTTATGAATCTATCACAATAAATCACATAACCAAATCATCCAAATATGAAATCTGAATACAATGATATAATAATTTTATTTGGTTCACTACTAAGGGTTACTACAAGGAGCATACACCAATGTTGCGTTGATGTAACAATGAATATCACTACACACTATATGTGACTACAATGTTTCAAAAATAATCACATTTTATCCAAGGGTAACTCCCCCAAATTATCTATCTACACACTATTTTTAGACAGTAAATACAAGATTATGACATAAAAGGTTGCTTATAATGAATATCCACAAAAATGATCAAAAAAAAAAACTTATGACGATGTCTCTATTGTTCTTAAATATCCTATTGAAGGAGATATTACCTAAATTTCATGTATATTGATGATGTATCTATTGTTATTAAATATCCTTTTGAAGGAGATATTCCTTAAATTTCATACATATTTTATGTTCATTGGATCATATCTTAATTTATGATATGTGTCTGTTATATAATATGACATGCATGAAAAAAGGCACATATGCCTTTATTTAGGGACATCATAATGATTATTATACAAAAATATACCATTTTCTTAGTATGATAGTATAATATTAAGTGATAATTTTTGATGAATCATTAATGAAAGATATCATTATGTTAAACATTTTATGCGATGAAATAAGTGGAATTGATTCAACTATTGGTTATAAAGCATTCATAATTGAAGACTTTACTCAAACATTACAAATATGTTTGAGTAAAGTCCATGAAAGGATTTGGAATGACTTGAGTCCTATATATATAGGACCCTACCATTGAGATTTTTTATTTGATAGTGCCTAACTCACCACTAAATTACTTCCCACTTGGAATCTTTGTTCCTTTTTCACCCTTAAACTTCATGAGACATTATCATGCCATGGAGGATGAGGGGATCCTGCTCGAGTGTCAAGTGATTCAACCAAATTTTGGATATACCATAGAGAGGGGAGTTTGATGGCCTCCCTTGAGTAACCATCATCAAGATCATATGATGATAATGGTTTATTTAGCTCTATGGTTTAAGGTACACGTCTAACTTTTTCTTCATTTTATTTTGTATACGTTTTGTTTATAGCATGATAGATCTTGGATTTAGTATTTCTTATTACTTATGATTCTTAAATTAAGTGTTAATATATCCTAAGAAACCTAGTAGTGGAATCAGAGATTTATCATGTTGAGTGATTCAAAAAATCATGTTTTAAAATGAAGAATATTTATATTTAATGGTTTAAGATTACCTATCATAAAAAATGATTGGATTTTTATTTTGTGACCTTTGGGTCACAACATATGATATGTGATATCATGGGTTGGGACACAGTTTATTTCTTTAGTTTTTCAATTTATTATAACATACAATATTTCCTGGTTATAGTGTATGATTTCTCTAAAAAAGTGTTAAAAAAAGATCATTGAATCATTAATACTATATAACATATATCATATTATGCGCTTTACAGGTTTTGGACACCTATGTAAGGGATTATCATAATCTACAACAACCACATAAATTGAGTTATTCCTAAGTAGTGCTCATTTAATATAAAACTAATCCAAGAACTATATTATTACTAAAAAATTCCATTTTAATATCATATTGACCACATATCATAATGCATAATCACCGAGCACCACTTGGTTAATCCCATACAATATCATCGTGTGACTGGTTAACATTACACAATACCCTTATATCATAAGCTAAGGAATAATATATACATCAGTTAATACTACACAAACTTATGTCACATGAGATTAATGTTACATGGTAGGAATATTTTAAGGAACATGATATTAACCCTACATAGACCCCAATGAGCTATATTAATCTTAAGAAAACTCTAAAACACTGAGTTAATATTACACGACACTGGTTTTATCTTATGTGTTCCTTGAAAGAGCTTGATTAATTTAATGTGAGGGCCTATCATAGCCCGCAATAGACTTATTATATGTGAATGAATCTTAGTAAAACTATCCAACATTGGGTTTATTCTTATGCATGTAGTTATTAGTCATCTATTTTGATTTGGGTTAGTTGTTAAAAACAACTAAGAAGAAAAACATGATTTATCAATATTACAATTAAGAATTGATATTAGTGGTTTATAAATTATTTAAAAATCATAATAAAATAAATTTTGGGATTTTGATTAATTTTTAAATAAAATTTTAAATTAATTAATTATAAAGTGTTTATAATTTATTATTAAATATTTTTAAGACATTTAATAAATAAAAATTCATAAATATTAATTCATAATACCGAAATACCTTTTTCTAATTTTATGTAATTCATTATAATTTAGAAATAAAGTATTTATTTAGTAATTATGTGGGTAGTTTATAAAATGTTTATAAATTAAAAAAATAAGGCCAAAATATAAAGTGGTTTATATTTTTATTATTAATTGTTCAGAATTAATTAATTTTAAATGTTTAAATTAAAAGGCATGATTTATAAATTTTTGAAACCATGTTAAAAGGATTTTTGAGTATTGACATGATAAAGGTTTAAATTATATTAAATGTGAAATATTTTTATTATGTAAATATTTTACATGATAGAAATTAGAATATAAAATGTTTTTATTCCATTTAATTATATTTATTTAAAGTAAATTCCATATAATGAATTATATAAAAGAGTTTATATCATGAATAAATATGAAATGTTAATATTTATTTAAATTATGGAATCTTTATAATGAATTTATAAATTATAAAGTGTTTATAATTATCTGATTTATGAATTGTTCATAAATAATTTATCTCATGTTTAAATTATTGAATTTTTAATTTATTTATTATTCCATGATTTCTTCATAGATATATTTGTTATATTATGAATTGTGATGTATGATTTAGTTTAAGGGTGTTAAATTGCTTCTAAAAATTTTCGTACATGCATATAAGGGGTAACATGTTAGGTATGATAATGAATTTAGTTTTCTTAAACCTTAAATTTGGATTATCCAAGAGTTGTGTAAAGAGATACACATCAATATGATTTGATCATATTGATTTAATGGAAAGGGAATAAGATTAAAAAATAAATAATCAGAATCATGCATACATGAATGGAATAACATGAGATAATATGGTGGGATTACAGTCCCTTAAAAAATAATAGGTGTTATATTCCTTCCAAAGAAAACACATGTCAAGACCTTGATCATTCAACCAGGTAGTTTATACTAAATTAGGGTTCCCATTGGTTATCTTGTGTAAGGCATGGTGAAAATAGCTAACCCAAAGAGTTAGGTAACCAACTCCCATTATAATCATTGGGTTACACTTTTCCAAGAAACCCTAAGAGTAAGGATACTAGAGGAATGGTGTTGATTTTATCTGTATGATGGATTGGAAAAAGAGTTTTCTACTAAACCATATAATAGTTATATATATTATGATTTAGATGATTCCCAACCTAAATAATTATGTGGAAAGATAAATTCAAAATAAAACTCATTTCATATTGAAATATAGATCATGTCCCACTAAGGAATATGACAAATTTTAGAAGGGGTTTTCATTTTAGTGGGACCAAATTTAAAAAAATTTCCATATAATTTTTTTGTAAAACATGATAATCATATGATAAAAGCTTCTATTGTAGATAAATGATAATCAACCAAATTAACTTTGAGATCTATATAGAAAATTAGGAGCTTAATATAAGAAATTTCTTTGACTAGTACAAGAATTTTAATTATTCTTAAGCTAGAGAAAAAATACATGTTTTAGAGTAAACCCTTCTCATGATACCAATTATTAATTTCATTCAATAAGTGAATATAAATGTTTATGTGAAGCATGGAATGATTCACTTACGTTTTCAAAGTAAATAATTTAAAAATGAACTAATAAACTTTAGTTTCTACTCATATACTCAATGTTATTGAGTATACCAATGACTAGGTGAGGCTAAAGATATCCTCTAAGTCTTATTCTAGCAATAAAATCATTCTAGAATCATCATTGGAAATTTTATGACAATGTGAATATGTTATATAAAAGATTACCCTATTTTCTCAATGTGCTAAGGAGTGATGAATATGACATGTGATGTCTAGGTTTCAATATTTTAATAAAAATATTAGTTGGTAAAAGTTAAAAATAAAAGAAGAAAAGTTAGTTGGATAGTCTAATAACATTTATTCAAGTATCTAGTCAAGGTCATTAAAACCTAGAGTTATCAAAAAATAGGAGTAGTTATTCCCAGTATGGAATATTCTAAGATACCTTAATCAGTTTGTGAAAGTCCATGGAATTTCTATGTTCGGTATCCATGATATATAAATTAATTTATAGATTTTTAAGGATTTGGGATACCAAATGTATACTTTACAAATTTTGTGAATATATAGGAGTTCAAAATCAAGGTAAAAAACAATGGACCTCATAGTTTTTATTCAAACAATGAAGAATAGTGTTACTAAATCATGAAATTGAATGAAAAGGAATATATCAAGATCATATGGATATTATTAAAGGATATATATAGTTATCTTATTTATATTATATGATAAGATAAATTTTTTATCAATAAATATTTTTTGTGAAAAATATGATATTTTACACATGGTTTATGATTCATCAGATTCTATAACATACTAGAAAAGAAGACAAGGATAAAAATATTTTATTTAGGGTAAATGATTTTATCAAGATGTTTCTTAAAATATGAAGAATTAAGATTCCACAACCATCAGTGGAATATTTTATGGAATAAAATATTTTTATATAATTTATCCAAACATGTAGAATACCATATATGATATAGAAATGATTGTTTATTTGTTAAATATTTTTACTAAAAATAAATAAGAGTTATTTCCTAACAAAAATGAGTTTTTTCAAAATAGGTTGAGGTCAAGTCCCATTATTAAAAAAACAAAAACAAGTTCCAAGGAAGAAAGGGGGTATAAGGTAAAATAATGAGAACCTACCCTCAATTTGAAAACAAAAATAACAAGGTAAGAAAAAATAGAATGGAGCCAAGAAAATATAAAGTTCATCATGAATAAAGTTAGAAAAAAATCAACCATAATATTCTAACTCATTGTAATCATTGTAATCTTCACACCACTTAGAGTTATAAATCAATAAGATAAATATAGTAGATTATGATTCAATCAAAGGACTAGATCTAATTCTCATAGTGGGATTCAATTTAGAGTAATATTTTATAGGCCTTTTCTTTTTCAAAGAAAGAACTAAAAAAATAAATAATTATATTTTTTCTTTCCTTTAGCAGAAAAATACTTACAAGAAATTTTGATTCTTTGATCCTTATCATCTTCATAAAATAAATCTCCCCACTTAACATTAACTCTTATGGCCCTGTTCCCATTAATAATTTCTTAATGATAATCATTTTTTTGATTTCCATGAAACAATTGTGAGTTACTCACCTATTATCCCAAACTCAGATTTGGGATCTCATTTTAGAGAATGGAACCTCACTAGAGCCAAATCCAATTAGATGTACATTAATAAAAATTAAATGAGAGGAGTCAAGATTAATGTTTCTATCTTGAAACTAAGAATAAGTTTTCCCCCACTAGTGAGAAGCTAGAACCAGGGAAGACCCCCTTACCTAGACACAAAACCGGGTTTCTTCCCCTTACATGCATTCAATTCATTATAGGTATATGATTCTTCATCCACATTTTTAGACCCATTCTTCTTAGATAAGGAACCTTCCTTCATCACACCAACATCAGGTTTTTTACTTTCTCATGTACCTCAATAGTACTAAAATCCTTAGTATCACCCACCATTCCTTCCCATCCTAATACTCCTTGCATCTGTGACCTAGGAGAATTCATACCAAGCTTAATTCCAAGACATATAGAAGAATCCCCTGGCTGGTCCTACATTACAAACAAAACCTTTTATAAGTTACACTAACCCAAATTTTAGTACCTAATAATAGATCTAGGTTTCAAATCTCCAAATTCATCAAACTATCCACCAGATAAAGGATAAATAAGGTCCTCAGTACCAACCTATAAAATATTAACCCCCGATTTTTTTCAAGATACCAGAATTATTTAATGCACCTGCATAGGATTTATCCTATTCTTAAAATTTTTACTAGACAAAATAGTTACATCTAAGCCTAAATCTCTAGAAAAAAACATTCTCATCCATTGAAACATATTTTACTTTAAACATTTTTTCAGACTCTCCAACTTCTGTAGCCTTGTAGTTCCTACACCCAACATTACCAGAGGACCCTCCACTTGACCAAGTGAAGAACCATATGGTGGAATACCAGAATTAGATATATTAGTAGTATCAATATTAATAGATTTTATCCTTAAATATTTACTATCAATATGGAATTTAAGACCACAATTAATGCAAGATAAATTCTAATGAAATTTATCCTTCAAATGACCAATAAAGTTAAATTCCACACAAAATAGAGGATTGTTATAATACTCAATTTACAAATTAAAAATATCATTATATGCATAAATAATCACCTTGTCTATAAAGATGTAACTGAGATCAATTTCCACTAATATTCTAGAAAAATGACCAAATATTTCTGATTTAGTTTCCTTATCCAGTCTAATTGGAACACACACTGAAGATACAATATCATGCAAGATTTTTAGATTCTAAAAGAGTCAATTGAGACCATATATTCTAATCCAAACCTATGAAAAAAATTCTTAACATTTAATAGACCAATGTTTGAAAATTAGTAACATTATTCTTAAATCTCACCATTATTCAAACTTTCTTACTTCATAGATGTTAAATAATAAATATTTTATTTAGAGGGTTTTATTAAATGGTCAAATATAGATATGGAAGAAATTACATAGAGATGTAATGAGTTTAATAAAACCCATAAAAATTACAATAAACATAAGGCTTATATGGAAGTATATCATATATGATATGTTAAACAAGAAATCATGTATGGTTTTCTTAAGTATTCTTAAAGTATTCTAAGAATATAAAATATATCATGTTATATGAAAATAAATCTAAAATTTATTATTAATTCATGTTTCATACACACACAAACACACTAATATATGTATCATGAAGTGAAATGATATTTGAAATCTTAAAGTATGTATTTGAGTTATACCTATTCGATGTTCATCCAAGATTATTATAGGTTATGATGAAATGTTAAGGTTAAAATGATTATGATTCTTGTACCAAGACATAAAATATTCTCATGAGGAACCAACATAAATTTGTGTGCTAGATGACCCACAGAGTATACCACATGGAGTTTCATTCACTATGTCTATTTTATACCAGGGGTGTCTGGTTTATATTTATAGTTATCACTAAATGGTGAAACAAAAAAATTTATACAATTGTTTTCTATATCTTAAATATTTTAACTTAAAAATATAATTTTATATTATTCCAAAATTGAATTAGATTATATAAAGACTAAATTTAGGTTTAGAACATCAAAATATGGTAAGACGGGTTACCTTATATTTTTAATAAAATATAGATCACTTGGATAAAATCTAGTTACCAAGGTAAAAACCAAATAGTAAAATGTAAAAATCCAGTGGAAAACGACTTGAAATATATTTAAAACATGTGTAAAAATTAATTTTAGAGGATTTCTCCACCTTATATCAATAAAAATAATAATTATTTACCACTTTTATAGCAATTGAACCTTGAAAGGTGTAACTTACCTCTTATCCTCATTGTCTTGAGAAGTGATGAGTGTTCTACTAGGCCTCAGGTGACACCCCCAAGACACTAAAGGTTGTAAATAAATTCTAAGAGCCTCAAGAAAATTTGGGGGATTATTTACCATTTGAAATATAAAACATCCAAACCACATAAATATTAACCAAACAAACCTCTATATGATGAATTAATACAAAATACAACTCAAAACATAACAAAACCAATAAACCATATCAGATTAAAAGCAGAAAACAAAATACACACTCAAAGATAACTAAAAGACAAAAAAACTCAAAACTCCCAAGTGACATCAAAAGGAAATACCCATCCCAATCCAAGCTCTAACTCCCCATGCCATGCCAATTCTATTAAGAAGAATCACTAAAAAATTGAGATACCATGTCTTTACCTATGTATTTATAGATGACATCTACAAACACACAATAGTTCCCAAGCAGGGGGTAAGTCTAAAAATAGTATTATTTCCCCAATGAGTTCCCAGATCACACCACTAGGAAAAAACTTGTTAGAACATTTTATATAAAATAGTTTAAAATATTTATATCAAAACCATAAACAATTTCCAAGGAAAACATTTTCAAGCATAAAACCTTTCTCATTTATTTGGAATAACCATAACCATGTCTCCACACCCACAAACATTATAAATTCCCACATAATAGTTCCATACTCAAGATCTGTCTCTTTTTGATCCACCAAGTCATCACAAGGTGACAAATACCAGGTTACCTAATGGAACACCCCTTTCACAGGGTCACATACAATGAAAATGAGCTCACACCCACTATATATTATAAATACCCATTCCAAACCATTACATATAAAACCTTTTTATTTTTTAAATAATTTCAAAAAAACTTTACATGTTTTAAAAATAAATACTAATTTTAAAATCATTATTTTAAAATTACAAACATGGGGAGGGGGGGGGGGGTCCGAAATCCATCAAATTTTCCCAAATTCCAAAGATATAATCAAAATAAGTTTCCATAAATAATCACACAAGGATTTAAAATATATTTAAAGAAAATAATTTAATAAAAAATAATACTTTCTAATCCAAGTGGATATAATAGAGAATCCATATACCTCACAACAATTGTAGAAATGAAGAAAAAAACTTAGATATTATAGATCTAATTATAAACCAGGTTCCCTTAAATATTATCAACAATATCCCATCAATACTGACATCCCAAAATATAGATATATCTATAAAAGACTAGATATATGTTTTATAGAGATATAAGATGAAGAGATATAAGAATAACAACGAAGAACAATGACTTACCAATAAATCTAGGTTTCCAACATGTTTTGATTCTCCTAAGAATAACTCTCAGGTCGAAGGGGATCATCTCTCAAGACTTGGAAGAAAAATGAATTCAGGTTATGGAGGGATTAGGGGATTAGAGGGGGTATGGAAGATTAATTTTGATTAGATCCACATTTTTATGGGTTCTAAATGTCGTTCTTATAGTTAGTGTACACGGTTTGGAAAACTATGCACCAACTATGCGGTGATAGTATCTTAATACAACCCCTCGCAAGGTTGTCTCATATAGTTAGAAAAACCATGTGACAACCATTTTTTTCCCACTATTTCAAGTTTCATGGTTTCCCATAGGAATTCATACGTTCTAGACAATTCGTGATTCCACCCAATTCCCATTGTCTTCCCTGACATGATTTCATAGAGTTGGAACACAACTTCTACTAATTGTGCACAAATCATGCACCAACATAAAAGTCTTAAAAACATGTTAAAATCCCTCAGGACCTCCAAAAACTCAACTCGAGCATTATATAGACTCAAAATACATGAATACAGGGCCATGTACCTGAAACTAGGGGTGATACATTCTCCTAACCATTGGCCTTTCCGTCCCCAAAAAGTAGAAAACCCCTACTATCCTGAAAGAGTTTGGGACACTGTTCTAACATTTCCTTCTCATGCTCCCACATTTCTTCTGGAATCCAACCATGTTTCCATTAAACCCACACTAGAACAATGATTTTACCATGAAATATCTTAACTTTCCTATCCAAAATCTATACTCGCACATGAATCAACATAGCATCTAGATCTAGTTCAATGTGATCCCATTGAATCATATGGTCAGGATCTAGTTAATACTTCTTCAATTGAGATACATGAAACACATTGTGTGCTAAAATAAAACTTGGTGGCAAAGGAAACTAATATTTGACCTCACCAACTCATTATAACATCTCAAAAGTGCGTATGTATCGAGGATAAAACTTTCCCTTCTTACCAAAATAATGATGCCCATGCCTTGGAGAGATTCTAAAAAACACATGATCACTCAACTAAAATGAAAATGGTCATCAATGATGATTATCATATGATTTTTGATGACTTTGATCCATCTACATCCTATTACTAATCAACCAAATCTTATTTGTTATATCCTACATAAGGCTGGGTCAAATTAGTGAAGTCTCATATGCTTCCACCCAAAAAAGTAGAGAACGACAAGGATTCCCATACAATGATTCAAAAAGTTCGATATGTATCAAGGCATAATAAATTTTATTATATGATAACTCCACTAAAGGCATATGATCCTCCCAAGAGCCACCAAAATTCATCACACAATCCCTAAAAATACTATATGGAATTTGAATTGTCCATTTAGATTATCCATCTATTGTGGATGATAAGCCACAATCATAGTCATTTTTATTCCAAGGGATTACTGTAAGGATTTCCTAAAAAAAGATGCGAACCCGGGGTCAGGGTCAAATATAATCGATAAAGGAACTATATACAACTTTATAATTTTATGAATGTATATTTTTGATAAGTATTCCACTATATTAGTTTCATGAATAGGAATGAAGTGAGCTGAATTTGTGATTCAATCCACAATCACCCATATAGAATGATTTTTCCTAACCATCTTTGGTAGAACTGTTACAAAGTCCATGGATATCTACTCCCATATCCATATTGGAATCAATAATCATTGCAATATACCCACTATTTTTTGATTCTCTAACTTGACCTATTGATAGGTGAGGAATCTTGATACATAATTCACTACAACTCTTTTCATCCCAAACCATCAAAACTATGCTTTCAATGCTTTGTACATATTCTGTATTCCTGGATGAATATCCAATCTTGAATGGTGGTAGGCACTAAGAAAATGTTCTTGATAAGATAAAGGTATGACCATTTGATCTCTAAATAGAAACTCTTAACTTCCATCCGACTTCTAACCCTAAATGATCTCCCCACCATTAAGTTTTTACCTCATAGTAATAAAATAAGGATTTGATGTTTGATCAAATATAAACTTCTCAACCAAATCAAGAACAAACAAAAATAGAAAGAAAAATACAACATAACCTTGTTATTAATAACCTAGATGAATTTATGATATGAATAACATTAGTTTCCACTATCCTGAAGCCACTTTATCCAACTAAGAATATGAATTCTTATTCAATGCATCTACCACATAGTTCTCTTTGTTCGGTGTATACATCAAGTTAAAGTAAAAAATCTATACATACTTCATCCATTTGCACTACCTTAAATTAAAATCTTGTCATGAGAAAATGGGTTTCAAACTCTTATGATCCATAAACACTGTGAAATTTTCACCAAAGAGGTAATGACACCAAGTATTGGAATCATAGACCACAACAACCAATTCCAAATCATGTGTTGCATAGTTCTTATCATACAACCATAATTTCCATGATCTGTAAGAAATAACATGATCTACCTGCATGATAACACATCCCAACCCATATCCTGATGCATCATAATAGACTTTATAGCTCTATATAGAATCTATAAATATGAGGATAATAAATTATGTAAGTTTAAACTTAATCTCTTGAAAGGATTGCTATAATTCCTTGTTCCATTGGAAATAAATGACTTTCCTCATCAAAGTTGTCATTGGTGATTCCAAACTTGAAAAATAAAGTACAAAACATATGCAGTGTCCCACTAAGACAAGGAAACTATGTATCTCAATGACATTATTTATTGGTTTCCAAGAGATAATAACTTATATATTTTCAGGATCCATAAAACACATTTTTTATAAATGGAATGGCTAAGGAAACAAACCTCTTATATCTATAAATCACACTTTGATAACTTTTCATATAAATGATGCTCCCATAAGATTCCCAACACTATAGCCAAGTGTTTCTCATGATTCACTTTTCTCCTAGAATACACCACTATATCATCAATATACACTATTATAAAGGAATACAAATATCTCTAAAATATTTAATTCATCAATTTTATTAAGACAGCTAATGAAATTTTAAGACCAAAAGGCATAACCACATACTCATAATGGTCATATATTCTTATGGATTCTATATTTGGAATATCCTCCTTCCAAAATCGAAGTTGGAGATATCCCAAACATAAGTAAATCTTAGAGAACCATCAGACTCCCCTTAATTGATCAAACAGATCATCAATTCTTAGAATTGGATTCTGATTATTTATCATAACTTGGTTAATCTTATGATAATCCACACAAATCCTAAAAGTTCCATATAACTTATTAACACATAGAACTAGTTCTACCCCCAAATACATGCTTGGTTGAATGAGACCTTTTATTACAATCTATTCTAACTAAAATTTCAATTCCATCCATTCTATTGGTGCCATCCGATAAGATGCAAGAGAAATAGGATGGGTTCCTAACATGAGATCAATCATAATTATATTTTTTCGGTGGAAACCCCAAGAAATTTTTAAGAAAAACATTATGAAATTGGTCAATAATAGTCAGAAAATCTATATTCCCAATCACATCCACATATTCTAAGGTAAGAACTACTAACTAATAAGAGATGGTTCCAACCACCAGTGCCAAAAGTCTATCTATACTATCCTTTAAATCCCAATCCCATATAAAGATATTCTTTTCACCATCTAGATATGTGAAAACAACATTTTTTTCATAAAAATCGATGCGTTCCTTGAATGATTTCAACCAGTCCTTACCCAAAATCAATTCATGCACATCCATCTCAAGCATAGAGAAATCCAAAATCATCTTATCCCCATCGATATTTATAAAAAAACTTTACACATAAAGGCATGAAATTCTCTTTGTACAAGAGGAGTTTCAATTTAAAAAAATGAATCATCTCAACATGAAAACCAATATGATTAAAAACATGTGAATCAATGAACAAGTGGGATGTTCCCATATCAAACAAATATTTCATAAGGGTTTAATTAAAAGAAATATACCTCTCACCATCAAAGGACTTGATTGATCATTCAAAATTACTTGATCAGCTCCATAAAATTGGTTAATCACTACAGTTTTCTCTTTGTTATTTTGTTAGGATTTCACAGGTTGAGAAGTCACGGTGTTCCTAGAATCACCTTGGCTCTCTATTTTGGTGACAAGAATTAGTCTTCTGCACTCATCCTGTTAAAGCATAAAATACTTGAGAAACATGTGATGTGTATCTAGCACCCGACCATGGTGAACTATCACATTATCATGGAATATGTTCAATTTTATTGTAATCGTGACAAGATCTAGGTGGTTTCATACAATATCACTTTATATGGTTGAAAGAACCACATTGAAAACATCTCATCTTATTTTCAACTGAGTAGGAATGTTTAATGATCCCATGGTATGATTATGATGCATACCACAACTATGGAAGTAGGTGTCCCTATTCCATTCTTCCTAGCATTATATTTCCCACTTGTTCCTATAAGAATAAAAATTCTCCCCAAAACTTTATTTTAAATGATATTTCTTTCTTCTATTTACACTATATTAACCATTTCTATATAATCCATTATAAAAAGAAACAAAATCTCTGAAAAAATATCCATCCTTAACCTAACTATAAAATGAGTGACTTCAAGGACACACTTGCAAAAACATCTTGGAAAAAACATACTAAATTCCTAAATTTAGCGACATAATCTTTCAAAAATATATTCTATTACTTCAAACTGAATATATACTTTATTATAACAATTTTAAAGGTGTGAGGATAGATTTTCTTGTTTAAAAATTCTTAAAAATCCTCCCATGTCATTCCTTGGTCCAATTTAACATGAACTGCTAATTTCCACCATTTGAATTCCAAATCCTCTAACATATATGTTTCCAACTTTACTTTCAACTCTGATGGTGTCCCTAGGAAATAAAAGACTTGATTTATTTTATTCAACCAGACTTCTTTTTTTTCAGCTTGAAATCCCACTAAAAGATGGGTGGATTCTACTTTTGTAACTGAACAGAATAGTCCAATTATTGAGGTTCATCATTTCTATTACCCTTATACATGGCCTGAAAATCTTGGAAAATGCTTTGGACTAACTGTTGGTTCACCTATGGATTAGGTGAAACCACATTTTCAACAGCCTCCATCGGTTGATTTATATGATACATACCCAATTCCATTCACCATAATCATAAAAAAATTCGTTTAGTCTCATTCATTAGAAAATAAAGTCTTAGAAATTCTAATTTACCACATCAATACATATAACAATATAACTTTCCATAATTCAACCATCATCAATATTTTAACCATTTTTGAAAATACGACAACCATGTTTTCAAAATAACTATTTTCTCTATTTTCAAAAAACAAAACTTTTTGTCCGTTTCACAAACCATTAAACTCAAAATGAATAATGAAATCCTATTGATAATTATTACCATAAATTCATTTCATTAAATTATCATCAGCTAAACCCATGATGAAGAGATGAAAAAAAACCTAGAATTGTCTTAAAACACTTATGTACCCAAACACCCTAATAAATTTAATTTCAACATAAAAAGGTTATATACATATTTTTATGATCTATGTTTCTAGTTTCAACAATCATATATCTTTGATACCAACCCAAAAGATATACTGATACCATTTACAACTCTAGAACAAAAAAAAACTCACAAGATTTTTCCTATAAAAAATAGATATATTGAATGAAGATGAGACCATTTGTAACATCCCAACCCTCCTTATTCTATTAAGAAGTTACGAGTGTGATACTAGGCCTTAGGTAACATCCTTAAGACCCCAATGGTTGGAAATAAATTCTAAGGGCCTCAATAACATTTGGGGGACAATTTTTTATTTTGAAGATAAAACATCTAAGCCACATAAACAACAGCCAATGAGACCTCTATATGATGAATGAGTAAAAAATAAATAAAAAACATAACCAAACATATAAAACATATCATAGTACAAGTGTAAACTGAAATACATACTCAGAGGGAACAAAAAGACCACAAAAATAAAAACTCCCAAGTGAAATCAACCAATAACACCCAACCAACTCTAAGATCCAACGCCCCCCAATCAGGGGAAAATTCTAAACTCAGTATGATTTTTCCAATGACTTCCAAACTCATGCCACTATGATAAAAGTTTTTAAAATATTTTATTTAAAATAGTTCAAAATAATTTTAAACAATTTATATCAAAACCACAGACAATTTAAAAATAAAAAAATTTCAATCATAAAACCATTCTCATTTATTTTAAATACCCATAACCATGTATCTACACACATACCATGCATTCCTAGGTGACAGTTTTATACTCATGAGCATCCTTTCATGAATCCACCAATTCATAATAAGGTGACCAAAACCAGGTGCCCCAATGGAACACGCCCCTTCCATAGGGTCATGTCTAATGCTAATGAACTAACATGAACCATATATGCCAAATAACCATGACAAAACATTCCAAATAAAACATTTTCATTCTTTAAATAGTTTCACAAAACACCTTAAATGCATAAAAAACAAATAATAATTTTAAAATAATAATTTTAAAATTATAAATGGGGTGTGGGTTCTCGAAATTCATCCATTTTTCTAGAATTATAAATCCATAAAAAAAATCAGTTTCCATGAAGAATCACACAAGTATTTCAAAACCCTTTCAATAAAATCATTTAATAAAAAATAATCCTTCAGGTTCTAATTCAAGTAGAGATAATATTGAAGCCACCTACGTCACAATGGTTGGAGAAAATGAATATTGACACTTGGATCTTCTAGATCTAATTACAAACCACATTCCCTTCACTATAATCAACCAGATCTCATCAATATTTACATAAAACAAAATAAATATATCTACAACAGACTAGATATATGGTTTCAAGAGATATTAAAGGAATATATATAAGAATAAAGATGATGGACAATGACTTACTATTGAATCCAGGTCTCCAATGCACTTTGATTCACTTAAGAATCACTCCTGGGTCGAAGTGGATCATCTGTCAATCCTTGAGAGCAAAAAGAATTTGGGTTATGGAGGGATTAATAGATTATAGGGGGTATAGAGGCCTAATTTGGATTAGATACACATTTTTAGGGGTTCCATATATACGACACACAGTTAGAACACATAGTTTGGAAAACCATGTGTCAACTGTGTGATGTTACCATCTTAAGACAACCCCTCACACAGTTGGCTTGCACAGTTAGAAAAACCATGCACTAACCATGTTTTTACCACTATTTCAACTTTCAAGGATTCCCCTAGGAAGTTACATGGATTGGAAAAACCATGCACTAACTGTGTACGTACCCATTTCCCATTATCTTCCCTTGCATTTTTTCATGGATATGGTGCATGGTTTCTACTAACCATGCACAAACCGTACAACTATATAAAATCCTCAATAACATTCCAGAAAACCTGATAACCTGAAAACACTCAACTTGATAATTATACAAACTCAAAATACGTTAATAGAGGGTCATGTACCTAAAACTAGGGGTGATACAAATGGTTCCATTCCATCATTGAAAAAGTAACAGGGACTTATAAAGATTCCATTTTCTTCACTTATAAAAGGATATCACTTCCACCAAATTTATACACCCATTACAAAGCCTTAGATCAACCAAAAATTTTTCCTATTAACTCTTTAACTCTCTCACCATATCCTAGAATCCTTTTTATTTATAATAGACCATAATATGGATCCTTAAGATGTTACCCAAGGGAGATCATCCAAAAGGAGAGGCAATGTTCTCAACCGAGCTCTCTTAATTATTTTCTATTTCTACCCCCTCAAACCCACTTTATCAATGAAATTATGATGAAATTAGTAATAATAATATGAAAAAATGTAAATATAACAATGTAATATCACTTTTTTTACCTTCTATTAAAATCATTTAAAAAACAAAGATATCATCATCTGTATGTGTGGACTTCCACCTCCATGAATGACGTGCTTGATTTTTCCTCACCACCTTACATGAACAGTTATAAAAGTATATTTAAAATATTAATATGATATTAATAAATTTTTTAATATTTTGTAATTATAAACCATTCCATATCTTCCTCCTAATCTATGGAAAATGAATGTCTCACCCATGAATACATGCAGACTACCACCTCCACAAAAGTGATGCATTTTATTTTTCATCTAGTATTTTATTCTTCATAAAAATCTCTTAAAATCTGACTGAACACCTTAAAAAATATAAATAATATAATTATACTTATTTAATAATTATATTATTTCAAAATAATCAATTTCTTAAAAAATAATCAAAGCTAATAACACCCGATAATGAAAATAAAATAAAACTAACTAATATATTTGTAATAAATGGTTATAAGTGATGTTTTAAAAAGGGTATAGGTATGAATAAGGTTATAAAATAAGTGATTAAGATAGTTATCTTTTTATACATAAGTTTAGCATAATACCCTAATATTTTAGAATATATTTTCCAATTTAAATAAATCTAAAGCTTTTGATAACTTGATTTATACGCAACGTTGATCTTTAACAAACCAGGATATATTATTTAAATATTATTATTTAATATGAATATTATCTCCTAGCCATTTAATTGATGGGCATGAATAGTAATAAATTAATTATAAAAAATATGTATAAAATATTTCCTTAATTTATTAATTCTTATGAAATATTTACTCAATTTCAAATGTAAAAATGGTATCATTTTTTGTTAAAATATTAATTGTTAAAATTATTGTATTTTTATATATATTATATATTTTGATTACTAATAAACTGTTATTTTGGATAAATAAATTCTCATTTAATTTAATTTGTTTTAATAATTATTCATACATTGTTTATAAATTGGTTATAAGTTAAGATAAAATCATTTGAAGGTAAAAAATATAATTTTTAGAAAAGTGTTATTACGTGCACAATATATTTTTATCTTAGTAAATAAAATTAATCTCTATTCATGAATGATTTTAATGTAATTTTTAGATCATTTATTCAATAAAATATATTAACATTAATCTAATGGTTTTTATTGGGCAAGGAATTAGAATAAAATCATTTTTATGATTAAAAATACTTTTTCTCTAAAAATGGGTTTTACACGTTTTATGCACGAATATTAAAATAAATTTCTTAAAATTATAGGAATTAAATATTTTAAAATTAATTCCATATTTTTAATCATAATAATTAATTTTATTTTACAATTTTAACTTAATTTTTGGTCATAATGAATAGTATACATTCTAAAAATCTTTTTACCATGGTAAGGGTTAAAAGGGTTAAAGAGGTGTTAACCTAAGAGATAAGGTTTAAAATATCATAAAAAAACATTATTTAATTTTATTTTTTGATTTTATTTCAATTAAAACATTATTATATTCATGTATTTTTAAATTTGGATACAATTTTCTATGATAGAGAACATTATTATTTTTTAATGTTCTTAATATTTACAAGTTTTCCACCCACATCACTTATAAAAGGGAACCTCATATGATCCCTTATAAAAAACACTCGAGAGCTTTATCTAAATAATTATCTACCAAAAAAAAATCCTAAAATCATTATCCATGACCTTGTGGTGTTGGTCTACCCAAAATACCTATCCAAGAAGCCTTAAGGTTCTTTTCAATAAAGGAAACTCGAAGAATATATATTCTTATAGATATTTTTCATGTTTCTTTTTAAAACTACTTGAAATATTAGATAACCATCTTAATATGATGTCATAAGTATATTTACTATACTTATATGTTGTTATGTTAATGGTATATCCATTTTCTATCTCCTTTTCATTCATTGTAAAATGATAATGTCGCTTGTGCATATGTGTGGACTACAACCTCCATAAATTAATGTGATTATTTTTTCATTTTCTATTTACATGATAGGTAATATGGATAAATTTAATGAATATATATTATATTTATGATATAATTATGATTATATAAATGTTAATTATTATTTACCTATATTTCATTCCATCCATTTATAAGTGAATACAACACCCGTGCGTACGTACATATCAGTGACTCCATGAAGTGATCTAATTCATTTTTCATCACCAATTTATATAAATGGTTATAAAAGTTTATATAATTAATAAATATGATACTTATAAAATCATTAATATTATTTATATGATGAAATAATTACCAAGGTTCAAGTATCAAAACCTTCATACTGAAACATGCATGGAAAACAGACTAGTTTTCACTATAATAATTATTTTAATGAAGAATTGTTATTGAAAGTGTAATGGGAAATTATAAAGGAATTATATATAATAAAATGTATATTAATTTTGTTTTGGAATATATTTATACTAAATATATATTTTCTATACAAATTTTTTTAAGATATATGAAGAAATATGAGACTCGAGGCAAGGGTTTATGTTACAATCTTATCTCATTTTGGGATTGTCTACGTAAAATTTACATTAATGAAAATTATATGATTATTATCCTTAAAAACCAATATATTTTATTATAATATATTTATTCCAATAATTTTAATGTATTAATACCATTTACTATATTTGGTACTTAAACTATTGAGATTTTTTTAAGAAAACCTGACCTTATTTTCTCTTTGGTCGATGAAATTTTTCTTCCATGTACGTGTTCTTTAAAATGTTTTATAGAAGTTTTTATCTACACATAAATTCTTCAGAATGTTTTTTTACTATCGTTGACTTTATTTATAAATTATTAAAATTAATATTTTTAATTTTTTTACATATGACTCACTTTTTACTTTTTACAAAAAGTTTTAAAAGAATGTTCTCTTTTAACATATACAACATTAATGGATTTTACCACCATCATAAATGTTATTTGCTTAAAATATTCCTTTACATATTTCCATGGTTATTTTTAAATAAAATATTTTTCCCAATATTCTAGAAATTTTTATTTTTTAATGATTCTGAAAGAAAAGTATATTTTACACATTTTTAAAGAATTGTTTAAATGCCCTTTTAAATATATTTTTCATCTGTATCAACATCTATTAAGGATTTTTATAGTTCACCGAGGATATGATCTGATGATATCATCTAATTTATTTATTTTTATGTCTTATGATGATGATTTTTTAAGGATTATTCTATGAAACTAGTTAATTTACCATGGTTTGATTAATTTATAATGAAATCTTTATGACACCCATTCATTTTAAATGAGTCATTCTATGATGAATTGATTAATGTTTTTATAATCTTGTGGAACACTTATGTATGGTTTACATTATGTTATATGAGGTCCATATATTATATATACCTTAAATTAATTGGGTAAATATTGATATATTATGTGATAATAGGGACTAGAATGGTGAGTGAATCTAGTTCGATAAGGGAATATTTCCACTATGATAGTTTTGAGAGTGAACCTTGACTAAGGAAATTATGGGTTAGGTAGTAAACCCAATACAATATGGGACTTTATCCACAATGATAATCTTAGAAGTTAATATTTACTAAATAAATTATTTTCTATGCTTATTCCTATTCTAAAAATATACATCATATTCTTATGATATATTATGATGGATCATTATTGATTAATAAGGATTCCATAATCTTTTAAATTAAGTATTTTGTATTGAGAAAGAATTATTCCATGAATCATGATTTATGATATTTGAATGACTAGGCATGAATTTCATAATTTATGATCATGTTCTCATATCCTTATGATTATCTTATGCTCACTTATTACCATTGATTGATATCTCTAATGTTTAACCTTACTAGAAATATGTGCTCACACTTTATTAAATTTCAATTTACCTAGTTAATGAAGAAAGGTTTTAAGTAGGGTTTTTCTCAGAAGGGTGCTATGTGAAAAGAACTTTATGGAATATATTTAAGAAATTTCATGTAATAATTTGATTATGTGTTTAGTCTCCAAATACAATAAACCTTTATGGTTATAGGGTTTGTGTTATTATGAGATATATTGAACAATAATCTAAAATAATTTAATATTTATGTATGTAATTATTGGGTTACCTTAGTTGGTATTCGAATAGGGTTTAGTTATTTTTGGAGAATAGGATTAGAAAAAAATTTAGTGAAAAACTGATAGAAAATTATAAGTATAGTATAACATCCTAAAGTTTTGATAAAGTAAAGATTGTGTGATTTAATAGAAATGAAATCCCTTTCTAAATAAAAATAATTGGATGCAAGCTTTGGAATATATAAACTTAGGGGTAATAACCCTGAAAAATCTGGTTGGATATTAACTCAATATTCACTTAGTTTTTTATAAAGAGGCTTTACTACACACCAAGTTTAACACTCTCATGGGATATTATTTAGTTAATTAACATTATTTTTATGAACCATTATGATTAATTAGAGTATAGAATATTTGAAAAATGATGACAATAAATAATGATATGGGATACAATTAAAGTGGAATGGGTTTAAATAAGGTTTCATAATTTAGAAAATTATAAGAATTATTTTCACAATCATATGATCTTTTACTTATATTATTGATGTTTGACACTCACATTAAGATTTTTGGTTTTATTAAATGGATGAAACTTGGAAGAATCATGTGAAAAATTAATGTGATATCCAATACAATGACCATCCTTTAGAGAAACCAAAACAAATTTGATATGAGATGTGAAATATTATTTCTATTCTCACCCAACTCTCTTAATTAATAAACTATAACATGAATCATACTAAATTTCTAAACGACCAAAGTAAGGAGTAACTAATAATTTAGTTTTTAATTGAAAACATCTACAACACTTCAATGGTTAATCTGATATACTTATTACTAAGTAATGGATTATTTTTATAGAAATTATATTCTCCATTATTATGGCAACACACCTTTTTATTTCATAAACCTATTATTACATGGTACAACATTTAACAAAAGAGAGGAAATGTGTGAGCATAAATCTTAATTGGGATATAATCAAAGGAAATACTTAGCATGTGACAAAGATTCATATAAATAAGAAATGATAATATAAACATTAATAATATCACAATAGAAATAATATGAATCATAAAATATAAATGTGGATACAACAAAATAATGATACATTCATAATCATATCACCAAGGTTTAGAACCACATGTACTAAATCATAATTTCTAAGGTTATTAACAAGGTATCATAAAACATGTCATATATAGAGATTATTTATTTACAAAATTAATTTTATTTATATAATGGAACAACTTTTATATTTTATAATTAATTTTATCCACATGTATCATAATAAATAATTTTACCAACAACCCGAGGAGAATAAATACCAGGTTTTATATAAAATCATTGAGTGTATAAATGCCTAAAAACTTGAAAATTACTTCATTTTCAACAAAAAATAAAGGGATGTTGGATTAATACATGTACATAAATGATAAATAAGTTTTATTTACATATAGGTGAATATCTACTAAAAATTAAGTGGTTTGGGTATTCATAATATTGGAATTTCTCATGTAAAAGAGATAAATTCAAGGACTGAATTCGACAACATGATAAAATACAACATGGATAAAAGGGAGGGAATAATAAGAGATAATGGAGGTCTCCCATAGATAAGAAACCATTTTTTAAGTAATGGTAAGATCAAAATTTCATGAAAATATAGTATCTTTATCATTAATAAGAATCAAGAAAATGAGATACTTGAATGAAAAGAAAGAAGATGAGAATTCCCTTACCTTGAAGAATTGATTACTAAAAATTGAGTATGGAAACTTGATACCTTAATGGAAACTTTTAAGGACTATTTTAAATTTTAAATGACCATAAATTTGTGAATAATTTATTTAGAGTGGAATTTTTTTTGTGGGAGTGGGTATTTATACTTGAGGTGGGGTGGCTTTAAGTGATTAAATAATGATTATTTTGCATTTAAGGATAACTATAATTGGGTGGAATTAATTAATTTTTTTTGGTTGAAAATTAATGTTCTAAAGGATGGTTAAGTTTTTAAGATACATCAACCACCCATTTAATATTTTAGTCTTTACATATTTTATGCTTTTACCATTTAACTTTAACTCGCTACATCATTTTGATTATACTATTGTAACACTTTTTTTACTAGGATAACTTTTTTACGTATAAAAATAAAATTAACCTTATTAATTAATTTTGAATTTCTAATTATAAATATTAAATAATCTTATTTTATTTAATTTATAAAATTTATAAAAATTAGTTCTAATATGATATGTGTATAACTCCTAAAAACAATTTTTTAGAAAGGATAAAATCACGATTTTCAAAATGCTAATAATGTGTTTCTAAATGTAACACATTATGTAATATTTTGTTACTTATTTTTTTTGATTGAAAATAAGGATTAATAAATTTTAAATCTTTATCATATCCTAATTATTTTATAAAAGTTTTCATATTTTATAAAAAATAGTATTTTAACTTTTTAACCAAAAAGAATTTTTTTTATAAAATTAACATAATTTAAAACTATTATAATTTCAATGTACTGAACCCAAAAATGATATTTATTTTATAAAAATAATTATATAATATGATAATTTTAAATTTTTTAAAAAATACTTATATTTTGAAAATTAACAGTCTTTTATGATATAATATATTTTTTGGTCGTTTTAAAAATTACATAGGAATTAATTGATTTGTAATATCATATAAAAGTGTTTTATAAGATAACTCAATGAAATTTTTTATTTAAAATTAATAAATTTAACATAAAAAATAATTTTAATATAAATTAAACTTTTTATATTGTTTCCGAAAATACAATTTTATAATAATCCCAATAGTCACTTTATTACACCAACACTAATAATAATGACCAAACTTCTTATTGATTAATGGCCATGATTCCCATTGTCCATATTGGATAATATACCTCATGACTAAAGGTTATATTTCCCTAAAAATACACCACATTTCTCTCTTCATCCATCATTAAATCACTTACAAAGGTTCTTACACATTATTTGATAATGTGTATTATTTTTCATAATGATTCTCTTTCCTTTTATGATCTTTATGGTAGGGGAAATATTATTGGGGAATTTCAAACCTGTGGAGTTTGTTTTAATGAATGTATTATTCTTCCATATGTATAACCCTTTATACTTTGTCATTTTATTATTCCATATCTATGCATGATGTGTAATGTTGTTATAAAATTATTTTTATGTGGTTATATTGTGAAACATAATAAAAAGTTATTGAGAGTCATGAGTTCCTTTATCAAAAGAAGAAAATTTTTAAGGTCATTACATTCTTCCCCCATTAAATAAATCTCACCATAGAGAATTTTATTTTACATAATAATTTGAAAATAGGTGATGGTACTTCTACTTTAGGGATTCCCCTAATTCTTAAGTATCCTCTTCAAACTTGTGATTTCTCCACAGGATCATCACAAGATATATTATCTTTTACCTCAAAAATTATTCTATTATCTAAAGGAACTATATTAGTTCCTCTTAATATAAAATTTCATATTCTAAATGCACACCAATAGTATCAAGTACACATGATGGTTAAAAAAAATACTTTTTCAGTAAGGACCAATGAAAGGCATCATGGATATTGGAAATATTTGGTGGTAGTACTAATCAATAAGCATCCAATATAACATATTACAACATCTAAAATCATCCAATGTACCTTGTAATCAGTTTCCCCTTCTTTTTAAACCTCATTAATCCTTTCCACAATGATACCTTGAGGAATATATGATCCCCAACATGAAACTCTAAGTTATAACTTCATTTTTTGACAAAATTGTTTTCCGATTTTGAGTACATTGATTTGTTTTTGAATAAAATCAGTATTTTATATTGTTTACTCAATTATGTTGAGTCCCAATAGTTTTCCTTCTATAAATTCAACCCAATATGTTGGGGTTCTATACCTTTTTCCATAGAGATCTTCAAAAGGTTCCATTTGAATGCTCAAGTGGAAACTGTTATTATAGGAGAATTCAACAAGTGAATATGTTGATCCCATATCCCTTGAAAATCAAGTGATATATCTTGTAAAATATCTTTCAATGTTTTAATAGTCCTCTTAGACTACCCATTATTTTGAGGATGGTAGGTTGTGATAAGTTTTACTTCTGTATTCATGGAATTTTGAAGTGTCCTTTAGAATTTAGAAGTAAATATTAGATCTTGACCAGAAAAAATCAATAGTGGTACTCCATGGAGTATAAATACTTATTTAATCTAGAGGAAAACTATGAGATCCCAAGATAAATCCTCTATTATGGTAATTAAATGGGATGAATTTTTCATTCTATCAATAATTACCCATATAGCATTTCAACACTTAGGTGTCTTTAGAAGGGCAATGAAAAAGTTCATAGTGATGTTATCCCACTTTTATATAGGTATGGTTAGTGGTTGTAATACCACTTTAGAAAGTTTTAACACCACATTTACTTGTTGTCTTACCAAGAACCATGCAGTGTAATTAGAAATCTCTCTTTTTATATTATCCCACTAATAATGATTGTAGCGACCCAAACTGTTATAAATGAAGTTTTACTTTGTGATTTAATTAAATATATTATTATGTAATATGGTTATATAAAACAAATTAACTTAATTTGTTGTGTATTTAGATTTAAAATACTATTAATAATATTAACGTTGTTAATATATCCATTAAAAAGTGATCATATGATTAATATAAATATAGGGATTTAGAAAATCTGATTGACACATACAAATGAAGTGATAACCTCATACAGTAATATTGTACCCTATGAAGGCCATTTATTAGATATTTTTAGGGTGATATCATCACTAGGATTTTACCTTGGCCAATCCCAAGCTGATATCCAACAACTTAAGCATGTGCGAAACCGTTTATGGGAGAAGTTCAAGCACATCAAGATCACGACCCAAACCATGTTTACCGAACGCCACCATGAAAGTATCAACATCATGAACCTTACTCTTAGGGTGTAATAAAATTTTATAAAGGAATATGTATCAAGAAATTAATAATACGAATATGTATATCGTATAGAATAATAAATTTGTTTTCATTTTTATTATTACTTATAAATGATTTTGATTTTGATTCAATGAAACATAAATTATATTTTCATGTAATATTCAAATTAAATTAAGGGATTTATTTTGATGAATTAATTTATTTTAGAAATAAATTGTATTATTAAATACGTTTTATTAATTATAAATTTTCATATAATTTTTATAAGGTGAAATGTACTTTTTATAGGGGTTCAAAAACTGTTATTGTAAAAAACCCATCATTTTTCAATACATGTCGAATCTTATTTTAAAAGTGAAAATGAACCTATTTCGAAAATTATTTATATAAAATAAATATTATTTTTGGAATCATAATATTGAAATTATCCAATGGTGAATTTTTCATAATTTTTTGAGACAATCGAATTTCTAGGTAAAAATTTAATACCGTATAAATTTTCTGTGTGTATTATGACATCATAATGACCCAAAAATGATGTAATAAATAATATAATGGGTATTTTTGGACAAATATATGATTTAACCTTGAAATAATGTGATTTTAAGTTTATTTTATTAATTTTATCAAGCCTTTATGAATCCTCCAAAACATATAATGTATTTTATGATTTTAAATTCATTTCCTTTAAAATGCGACTCACCTACACATAAGCAATGGTAATATTTAAATAATTTAGTACCTTTTTATAATAAAATAATTAAAAACTCCCCAATTTGGAAAAAACTATGGTAAAAAACCATGTGAAGGTTTGCGGTTTGAAATATTTTATTTTGTAGAGTCCAAAACCAAAATATTAAAGAAATCCATCTCTTTTCCTAATAAACCCACCCAATCTCTCACTTCCCTTCACTAAAAATCCTTGTAGAATGACATTAATCTGACCTAATCTCTATATAATCCTCCCATGATTCCCCCAAGCTCTGAATAATCCACTTTTAAGCTTTTGGTGTCGTATTCTTAAGGCAAGAGATCCTCTCTTTCTCACTTTTATTCAAGAATATCTTCTATGTTATGCCCATTTTTTTAATTTCATAGTAATGGGGTATGTTTTATAAACTTCCCCATACTTACCTAATTATTCATAATAGATTATAGGTCCCTTTATCTCTCATTAATCTATCCTAAGAACACCTATTACCATGATGAAATTTCATAATGGTTCTTTCCTTTCTCGTTTTTATCAAAGTTTCTTTATCTTGTTATGAACTTTTATTTTTAGTTACTAATGATGGGGTATGATTTATAACCTCCTAAATACTTCCCTTATTATTTAAAAATGATGATATAACCATATATATCTCATTAATCCCTCCCATGTACACCCATTACCATCACGAAATTTTATAAACATCCTTCCATCTCCCCTTTTTCTTCATGCTTATTTATTATTGTATACTTTAGTTTTCTAATTATAAATGTGTGAACATGTACTTACATGTCCCTGTTATTGTAAAATTCATATCCAAATTATGAGAGACCCATTTATCTCTCATCAACCCATTTTATTAACTTTTAAGTGACACAGTTATGCAATCGGATTTTCACCGCGATTTTCCATGCCAATCCAAATGTGTAGTGAATACCATACCCATTTCCTATAAAGGGTTTTAACTTTTATGAACATATAACTTTTTATTAGGGAATTGAGTGAATCTATTACACACTCCTTTATAATGGAATAAATTATTATTCTGAACGAATCCATGTTTTATAATCTATGTGGAACACTTAAGCATGAGAACAAAATGAAAGTGATAGGTGCACCCAGAATTATATAGTGCTACAATACGTTGGGTAATGTTTAGTATCATGATAAGTCATGTTGTGATAAGGGTGTACCTGATTCCTTTATGGGAATTTTTACACCATGAAGTCTTGGAGGTTTATCCTTGACCTATGTTTATGATGCATTGTTTTAAGTTGTTTCCACATTTCCCATGTTATGATTATCATGTTATATCACACATTATTATTCATGTTACTTTATACCTCATTGATATGCCTTGTATATAATGTATTATTATCTTCATTTTATACCATATTTATTCCATTATTGGGATTTATGGCACAAACCTTTCTTATATATTTCTCCCAGGTTATCCAATGTAGTTTTAAGCTCAAGCATGTTAAATAAGTTTTTAATAAAGATGTTGTAATTCACATCTAAAGTTGTAATGCAATGTACCTAATTAAAAAAACACTAGAATTATTTATCTTGTGGGTTATATTAAAGGTAATTTTATTTAATTAAATCATCTATTAATGTGTAATAAAAATAATGTTTATTACAGTTGGTATCATAGGAAAAGTTTAGTTATTTTTGGGATTAGGATTAGAAAACTCTAGAAAAATCCTTAGAGATAATATTAAGTATAAGAATACATCCCTAATTTTTTTTGTGATTATAGCGTAAGTGTTTTATCAATAAAATACATCCCTTTATAGATACTAAAAGTGAATGTGGTTTTGGAACATATGTACCTAGAAGTAACAACTCCAACTAGGCGTTCTCAGCCCGACTCGGGGTAACCTAGTACACGACAACGGGCCTTACTGCGCACCTGGTTTGAAACTCTTGGGGAATATGATTTGGTAATTCATAAGATAATTATTAACCATTATTAATAGATTTAAAAAATGAATATAAGAGTATATGTTAGGAAATATATCATGGATAACACAGACTAAATCCTAGAAATCCATAAGTTAAGGAAATACATGTAAGTTATAAGATATCCCTTTAATGTCATTAAATTACCATTTATAGGTTTAAAAGTTAAATATTATCATAATTAATTTTCCTTTTATTCTATCCAATTTCCAGAAACAAGAGGAACGAGGTAAACAATTAATGTGAAAATCAATATGATGACTTCCCTAATGAGATTCCAACCCAATGGGAGTAGGAATTGCACACTTCATGATGTCACTCTTAGCCAGTGACTACCAATAAGAGAAACCTGCTACTGCGATGGAGGAAAGGCATGTTCCAATCAACTCTTAGTGTATTTTTCATTACTAAAACATCAAGGAACCATATCATTTTTCAAACCAATTCAATAAACCATGGGTTTTTGGAGACAACCAACAACCTCTAAGGTAGCAAGAGTGAGATTTTTCTATCACTTAGTGAATCCCAACAACGAAGTGGTGATAGGTATGCTAGTTATTCATTAAATAATAGAGAATTTACATTTTGATTCTAGTTATACACATTCCTTAATATCATGAAATTTTCATAAAATTATTCAATCACCACAAAAAATCATGGAAGTAGAGATATCAGTGAAAATTTAAAATGGGGAAATTATTGTATCCCAAGTATATAACTCCTCCCCAATCAATGTTTGTGGGATGAATTTTCTAGAAAACCATGTCATAATCACCTTGGTTGAATTTGATGCAATTATGGGCATGGATTGTCTTTCCCAGTATAAAGACAACCTAAATTTCTATGAGAATGAAATCACTATTCGTATTGAGAATCAACCCCCGATTCTGTACAAGTGCAAAGAGGAGGATGAATCTTCTTTAACACCATCATCTCAAGAATGGATATTATTTCCCTATAATCAATTTTATCTAGCTCAAATGATTAAGTCTAAGGAAAGAATCATCCTTGAATACATTACTATTACGAGGGAATACGTTGATGTTTTTCTTGAGGAATTGCTTGGTCTTCCTCCTAGCTGAGGTGTTGAATTTTTGGCTGATCTTATACTAGGGTTGTTACCATTATCTAAGACTCCATATAAAATGGCTATTGTGGAACCTGAAGAGTTGAAAAAACAACTATATTAGAATTTGGATAAATGTTTCATACACCCAAGTGCTTCACCATGGGGTACACCAGTCCTCTTTGTCAGGAAGAAAGATGGGTTAATACGCATTTGGATTGATTATCGTGAGCTCAAAAAGATCACAAAAAAGAAAAAGTATCCTATACCTCATATTGATGACTTTTTTGATCAGATATGTGGAGTAAAATACTTTTCCAAGGTGGATCTATGGTTAGGATATTACCAAGTTAGGTTGAAGAAAGAGGATATCCCTAAGACTACTTTTCATACAAGGTATAAGCACTATGAATTCATAGTATTCACTTTCAGACTCACTATTGCTCCAAAAATTTTCATGGACTTGATGAATAGATTCTTTAGAGATTACCTTGAAAAATTTGTGGTAGTACTTATAGATGATAGTTTAATATACTCCAAAATTAAAGAGAAGGATGAGGAGAATGTTAATACTGTGCTGAAGACCTTGAGAAAGAAAAAGATTAATTCCAAGTACAACAAATTTAAGTTCTGGTTAAAGGAAGTATCTTTTTTGGGGAATATAATCACAATGAATGTGATATTTTTTGATCCTTAAAAAATATAATAAATTTAAGGATGTCTTAGTCCAACAACTGTGATAGATATTTTTAGTTTATTTGGGTTAGCTTGGTATTATTTCTGATTCATGAAAAATTTCTCGTGATTGTCAAACCCTCTCACCAAACGAACTCGGAAGGGACTGAAGTTTTCTTGTAATGATGAATGTGAAGAAAGATTCAAGGAGTTGAAAAGGAGTCTTATCACTGCGCCTGTTCTCACACTACCCACAAGTGGAGATATTTTTGTGGTATTTAGTGATTCTTTGATGAAGGGCCTGGGTTGGGTGTTGATACATAATGATAAAGTCATTGCCTATACTTCAAGGTAGTTAAAATTTTAAAAAATAGAACTACCCAACACATGATATGGAGTTGGATACAGTGATATTCACTTTAAATTTTTTGAAGAATTATCTCTTTGGGGATGAGTTTGAAATATATACTGATCACAAAAGCCTCAAGTATATATTCACACAAAAATATATGAATATACGTCAATGAAGATTGTTAGAGATGATAAAATACTATGATTGCACCATCCACTACCTTCATGGGAAAGTGAATAAAGTAGAAGACACTCTATGTAGAAAGGATCCAACAATTATGTCATTGATAAGAATTGAAAGGGATCTGATCTTCTTATATTTGGAAAGGACAGATATGGGAATCATAAAGGAAGGAACATCATGAATACTCTAACAAATTATTTCTCAACAGACTCTTCTGGAGAGGTTAAAGTATTCTCAAAGAGTTAATTTGGGAATTTAGAAGAAAGTGTAAGCTATAAGGAAAGGTAAATCCTCATAGTTGAATGTCAAGGATGAAGGTGTTGTGAGATTTGGGTAAAGACTAGTGTACCATCAAATCCTGAGTTAAAGAAGGAGCAGTTGGAGGATTCACATAGCTCAACCTTCTCCATCAAACTCGGAAGCACAAAGATTTATAAAGATATCCAAGAAAAATATTGGCGGGACAATATAAATAAGGAGATCATAGAATATACATCAAGATGTCTTTTATGTTAGCAATTGAAAGCGGAAAAGAAAAAAATATAAGGGGATGATGCAACCATTACCCATACCTACATGGAAATGGGAAACCATACCCATGGAATTTTTCACTAATCTTCCAAATACATCAAGAGGGAATAATGCTATATAGGTTATGGTGGATCATCTTAGAAAGACTATACACTTCATTGCGATATGAGTGTAATTATTACTAGATCTACTTGCATGGATATACATCAAGTAAGTGGTCAGGATGCATGGAGTACCACTATCTATTTTATTCGATCGAGATCCAAGATTATCCTCTATGTTATAGAAGAGTATCTATCACACTCTGAATAATGAGCTAAAATTCCTCATATCCTACCATGCTCAAATTGATGTCTAATCTGAGCGGACTATCCAGACACTAAAGTACATGTTAAGAGCATGTTCAATGGACTTGAAAAGAGGATTGGATCAAAATTTTCTTCTGGTTGAGTTCTCTTACAAAAACTGTTTCCACTCGAGCATCCAAATAGATCCCTATGAAGACCTTTATAGGAAGAGGTGCAGGATACCTGCATGCTAGGATGGAGTTGGAGAATGAAAACTGCTAGGTCCTGAAATGGTTGAGGAAATGGTGCAAAATGTTAAGACCATTAAAAAAACATTAAGACTTATCAAAGTCGAAAAAAGATCTATATAGACAATCATTGACAAGACCTAGAGTTTTATGTTGGATACATGGTATTCCTCTGCATATCTCCATGGAAGAAAGTGATGAGATTTTGGAAGAAGGGAAATCTTAGTCCAAGATACATCACCCCCTTTGAGATCTTTGATCGCATCGAAGCGGTGGACTATCAAATTGAAATCCCACCTAACCTATCTTGAGTTCATAATGTATTCCATGTATCACTATTGAGGAAGTACATACTTGACCCCTAACATTTACTCAATCCAAAGTTGGTACCATTGGATAATGATCTTTCCTATAAAGAGCATCTAGTGAAGATCTTTGATCGTAGAGAAAAAGTTCTAAAAAATAAGACAATGCAACTTGTAAAAGTGTTGTGGAGAAATCAAAAGTTGGAAGAAGCAATGTGGGAACCAGATGAAGTGATGAGACATAATTACCCTCATGTATTTTAAGGGGGGGGGGGTGAAATGAAAATTCTGAGGAAAAAATTTCTCAAGGGGGAAGATTGTAACGACCCTAACTATTATAAATGAAGTTTCCATTTATGATTTAGTTAAATATATTATTATATAATATGGTTATAGAAAACACATGAACTTCATTGGTTATATCTTTGAATTTGAAATACCATTAATAAAATTACTAGTGTCAATATATCTTTTAATCATTGATCACATGATTAATATAAATATTGGGCATTAGAAAATCAAATTGACACAGAAAACATAAGTGATGGACTCATCCAGTATGATTATACCATATGAATCCCATTAATAAAATATTTTGAGGGAGATAACATCAATGGGATTTTCCCTTGACCAAGCCCAAGATAAGATCCAACAACTTAAGCATGAGAGAAATTGTTTATAGGTGATGTTCAAGCTCATCAAGATCATGACCCAAACCATGTTTTTCGAACACCCCCATGAAAGTCTCATTATCGCACACCTTAATATTAGGGTGTACACTAGTGTAATAAAGGAATATGTATAAATAAATTAATAATATTTATATTTATATTGTATAGAATAATGATTTGTTTTCATTTTTGTTGTTACTTATAAATGATTTTGATTTTGATTCAATTAAACACAAATTGTATTTTTAGGTAATATTAAAATTCAACTAAGGGATTTATTTTGAGGAATTAATGTATTTTTGAAATAAATAGTATTATTAAATATGTTTTATTAATTACAAATGGTCGTATAATTTTTATAAAGTAAAATGTACTTTTTATAAGGGTTCAAAAACTATTATTATAAAAAACCCAACATTTTTAAATAAATGTTGACCCTTATTTTAAAACTAAAAATTCAAATATTAAGAATATTATTTAGATAAAATGAAATTATTTTTAGAATCATAACATTGAAATTATCCAATGGTTAATTTTTCATAGTTTTCTTAGATAGTCAAATTTTCAGGTAAAAATTAAATGCTGTATAAATATACAGTGTGTTTTATGACATCATAATGACCCAAAAATGATGTAATAAATAATATAATGGGTATCTTCGGATAAATATATTTTTTAACCTTAAATTAATGTAATTTTAAGTTTATTTTATTAATTTTATTAACACTTTATGAATCCTCCAAAATGTATAATGTATTTTATGATTTTAAATTCATTTCTTTTAAAATAGGACTCACCTCTACATAAGAAATGATAATATTTTAATATGTTTGGAAAATTTCTTAATAAAATAGTGAAAACCTCTCAACATTATCAAAAACCATGGGAAAAAACCATGTGGAGTTTTTTTGTTTGAAATATTTTATTTTTTAGAGTCTAAAACCTAAATATTAATGAAATCCCTCTCTTTTCCAATATAAACCCTCTCAAGATGTAAGGACCCAAATTTTTATCAATGGAATTTCATTATTATAATTATTCCTTATAGTATAATCACATTGGGAATCACAATGATAAATCTTGACACTAAATACTATGTGAATATTAAATATAATTATTCCCACTTCTATGTTTTAAATTTCATAAATCTGACATACAGAGTTGGTTTCAGGGTGTTTTTTGGAGTCTAATAGAACAAACTTAATTTTTGGTGAATAGTAACATACCCTTATAAATAGTAATGTTACCCTTATGAATATTAATACACCCTTATTAATAGTATCATCACCTATGATATTATATATGTGGGATTTCATTAAAAGCATGATGTACCTATGTTTTGGAATAAGTAAACAAATGTTTAAAAAACCGTATTTTTCAAGTGAATTATGATTTTAATTAAAAATTAAATTAATAATATTTAGAAAATTATTTTTTAAAAATGCAATTAATTTTTGAATTCTACACATTGAAAAATGTTTAGGGTGAATTTTTAGGATTTTTCTGAAATACATGAATTTTTGGGGAATAGTAAAACACCTTAATTTACCTTATAAATAAATTATAATTTAAACCCACTATTAATAACATCACAAGTTATGTATGAACCCAAATATATAACTCAAATTACCTATTTACAATTCTTGGTCATGGAATTCTCACTATTTCTTATCATGGTGGAAATTAATAAACTAATGATTAAAATATTAAGAAAACCCCTCTCCCCTCCACTATAAATACCACCCTTCAAACCCTCATTTCCTCACACCTCTCAAGCTTAAAGCCTTGCATAAACTCTGTAAAATAATTTTCAATAGCCCCTATCCCACTTACAAGAGCTTATGGTCTCATAAAAAGACCAATCCTAGGTTCTTTAAGGAGGATCTCAAGAGGAGGATTCAAGAGGTAATTTCCCTCTCTTTTCCTTTAATTTCCTTTCAATTTCAAGTTCTTTTCTTAATCTATCCACCCCTATCCTCATCCACATGGTATGTTAACTCTAGTATATCACATATAATATAATTTTATGATAATAATGAGATAATATATCATAAAACCACTTCTCTTCTTCTTTTTTATTTTAGAAAAGAAAACATTGTTCATGAGGTGTTAATTTATCACCTTCAAGAACAACATGTTTTTCTTTCTTTACCGCCTTCAGATATGGTCATGAAACCATTTTTATGGTTGAAAAATATTATATTATATTTATTATATCATATTTCAGGTTCTTTAACTAAATTATATACATATTACTAAATGATTAAACAAAACAAGTTCGTTGTGGTCGAAAAATCACCTGAATTAACCCAAACGATCATCATTAAATTTTTACTAATGATTCATACACATGTTATATAAAATAATTCATTGTAAGATCTTTTAAACTATTTAAATATTGTTAATAACATTTAATATCAGTTCTGTATGTTTATCCATGTTCTACATGGACTTCCAATCATGAATACAAGTGAACCGTTCAAAAAAACCATAAAAACGAACATTCCCGAACAATGGATTTAAACCCTATAACTCATCGAAAGGCCTATGAAATTACCTAATGAAACCATAATGAATCCTATTCATGTAAAAAAGTTTCTTTAATTGTTAATTAATGAATATAATATGGCTATACAGGAATTTAATGTGAATAAATCATTCAGATACAAGGTAAGTGGAAAATTTCAAACCCAACTTTCTTTCTTCGGCTTCTCCCTCTTTCACTCCATTTTTGTATTTTTACTCCTTAAAAATCATTTTTTCATCATTATATTACCTAATATAGGATATAAATTTTATGAACTTTATTTTATGTCAAACCCAATGTTTTTCAAAAGAACCATTATTTCAAATAAACACACCCATTTACATCTTGATTATTGTTTCACACCTCACTCATGGTTAATGGTTATATGTCAAGAATGATACTCTCGATTTATTTTGGGGAACAAATTTGTATGAAGGTATGATTTATTATATGAAACCCATTTTGTTCCATGGGTTATGTTAAGTTCAATATTTACATATTTTTGATGTGGCATGCATGATAATGTAAATATTACGATGTGACGGGTGAGCCCAGAATTATATAGCACAATATAAATGTTTTAATGTGACGGGGGCACTCATAATTATATAGAGCTACAATGAATTGGGTAAAGTGATGAATCTCATGAGTAAAAGTGAAATGATGTACAAAAATGATGCTATCATTGTTCACAACTATGTGTGGTAGTTAACCACTAAGACATAATGTTTCATTTTTTATGCATTACCACATTTCAAGTATTTTATTAATGTTTCCTCTCATGATTTTGAGGACGATGTTATGATTATGATCACCCCTTGCTATATTGTTATTATGTATACTCTTACTAGGATTTTATCTCACCCACTTTTTGATGTATATCCTCAGGTGACTATATATACTAAGGAGTGGTCAAGTGCCAATAAGAATCTAGAGAAGAAAGAATTAAATAAATGTTTATGTGTGATGTTTTAAATGTTATGTTTGTTCCTTGTTTTCCCAAGACAATAAACCTTTGTATCCTCATGGTGTAATACTATTATGTTGTTTATATTTATAATGATGTAATAGTAATGTAATAAAAGGAAAGGTCGCCATACAAGATCCCACTTATCTTCACTCAAAATACTTGAATCATGACCTTACTCTTCCCTAATCTCTATAAAATAATCCCAAGGTTCCCCCAATATATCAAGAATATCCTTTAAATATTTTTGTTTTATAATATTAAGGTAAGGTATCCTCTCTATCTCTCAATTTTGTTCAAGAATTTCTTCTATATTATGCCCTTTTATTTTTAATTTCCTAATGATGGGGTGTATTTTATAAACTCCCCCATACTTAACTTATTATTTCCAAAATATTATTAGATAGATTTTACTCACAAATGTTAATAAGGGATCCCTATATGTATATATTTGATACCTAAACATTTTCTCTAGAAGTTTTAATAGACAAATTTATCACTAACAGTTCAGGGTTTAACTTGATAGATTTGAGTGTATGATATGTTTACCCACCACAACATCATTTAGAGACTTAAATTCATCCATTATAATTGTTAAATAATGAACTTTATACCTTGGATTATATTGGGGTTGATGGTGGTTTTCCTCCATTATATTCTTATTTGAACATTAATTAGTCAAATACCCAAGTTCCCTGCACTTTTAGCATTGTACACTAGGTTTTTCATACACAATCTTCCATTTTTCATTAGTATTTATATGTTGAGGATTTATATCTCCATGGAAGTTTCTATATATATGTATATATCTTCCATAATTTTAGCACTTTACACTTCCTTGAAAACAATTCCTCAAATGATTATTCCTTCATTTAGTGGACATGGGATGTTGTACTTTATTATCATTGGATTAGTCCCAAAATCTTGTTCGATCTTTATCTTCTTATCACTATATCCATGAGTCCATTATGAAACTATAAACTCAATTAAAAATTTGAGAGCACATCACACTATATCTTCATAAATACCAAAGTCTCATATTTCCAATGCTTTCCATATATGGAATCTCAGTCTGTTAAAGAATTTATTTTTCTTCCCATCATAATTGATGACAAATCTTGAAACATAACATGAAAGCTTTGTAAAGTTAATATTATAATTCTCTATTGATTCATTTTATCTTTTTTTCAACTTGATTAATTCTCTATACATTTTGGTTCAGAGGGTATAAGGAAAATACTTTATGAAAAAACATTTTTTGGAATCTTTTCATTCCATTGAATCCACCTCATCCATTTTATTTGTGTTCTTGATCAGTGTCCACTAATGATCAGATTCTCCCTTTAAGTGATATAATTCCAAACTAACATTCTCTTATTCAAAATAATTTAGTCTAAAAAATATCTTTTCTATAGTGTAAATCCATTTTTTCATGATTAGTGTATTGGAGATTGCACTAAAAATAGGTGGTCATTGACACATAAAGTATTCAATTGCTAGTTGTTACTTCCTTTGTAAAGCAAGATGCTCCACATGGGTTAGTTGTTGTTCATGACTTGAGTTAACTGATTAATCATCATAATTAAGTTTTTAACTCTATCTCTCCCCATATTAAGAAGATCCTCATCTCATTTTCCACTTCATCCATTTGTTTCATGAGTCCTTCTATTTCATACTATTTTTTTCTATGAGGAGAAAACCTAAGTCAGAAATTTGTTGCTATTAGAAATTCTATAAGAAAGCTTAATATTAAAATTTTATTATATCATGTTTCCAGGATGATATAATTCAATCTTAATAAAAGGTTTACATTATATATATATATACACTTCATAATGGTTTGTACAATAATGTTATTAACCAAAGAATATCCCATGGGAGTATCAAAATAGGTGTGCAGCAAGGCCCATTTTCATTCACTAGGTGGTGATCAAGTTTTTCTTTATTCATCATTTTGAGAGTTATTACCCCTAGGAAAAAATGTTATAAAGAAACATCCACTTATAGTATCCAGAAAAGGATATATTTTCTTAGAAACCAATTACTTAATACTTCACCAAAATACTAGGATGTTTTTCTATATTTAGACTCATCCTTGATTTTACTAATGTTTTATAATACTAATTTCTAAAAATAACTAAACCATCATTTGATACCAAATATTTGACCTGAAATTTTTATTTCATATACCTTTCATTACATGGTACGACATTTAACAATACACATGATCTTTTGGGGTTTAGTGTTTTGGAAATAGGAACATAATACTTGAAAAAATGGAAAATTATTTTAATCCAATTGAAATAAATCTTCATAGGTTCTTCCTAATTTAATTTTATTTCATCTCATATCTTGGGGTCATACATCAAAGAAAGGGGTGAGCATAAATCCTAGTAAGGGAATAATCAAAGGAGATACCTAGCATGTGAAAAAGAGGCATATAAATTAAGAATAATCATTTGAACATGAGGAATATAATAATATAAATAACATGAATCATAACATGTAAATGTTTCAAAATTATAAAAATGATACATTCATAAGCATATCCTCAAGGTTTATCACTAGGTGTCATAAATCATAATTACCAAAGTTATTCACCAAGGTATTTTAAAACATGTCATCTCTTGAGATTTTTTCTTTAACCAATGAATCAGAGAGATATCAGGGCCCACTATTAATATGTATTAATTCATATGATCCAAATCAATCATAATAAATCATTTTACTAACAAACCAAGGAGAATATAAATAATGGATTTTATATAAAATCATTGAGTGTATAAATGATTAAAATCATGAACATTTCTACATTTTAACCCATAAGAAGGAAATTTGGGTTTAATACATGTAAATCCCCAATAAATAAGTTATATTTACATATATGTGAATACACACTAAAAAAGAAGTGGGTTGGGTATTCAAAATATTATAATTTCTAATGTAAAAGATTAAAATTCAAGAAATGAATTTGGAAACATGAAGGGATACAACATATATTAAAGGGAGGGAATAATGAGAGAGAATAGATGCATCCCATTTATAAAACAATATTTAGGTAGTAATGGAAAGATAAAAAGTGAATGAAAAAAAGGAATATTTGAAATTAATAAGAATCATGAAAAGAAGATACTTTGTTTTTGAAAAAAATGAAAAAGAGATACTTGAATGAAAAGTAAGAAGAGGATAATTACTTTACCTGAAGATTTTCTTCCTCAAACTTTAGTATGGGAACTCAATAACTTTAGGGAAACTTATAAGGAATACGTCTGGGATTAAATGACCATAAATTAATTATTAATGTATATGTAGTGGAGATTTTGGGTGGGAAGGGGGTATTTATACTTGAGGAGGGGTGGCTTAAAGTATTAAGTAATGATTATTTTGTATTTAAGACTAACCACAATTGGGTGGAACTAATTACAATGATTTTGGCTGAAAATAATGTTTTAAAGGATGGTTAAGGTCTTACAGTACATCAAACACCCATTTAATTATTTATTTTCTTGGTATTTTATGCTTTTACCATTTAACTTTAACTCACTATATTATTTTACTTATACCACGATAACTCTTTTTTTACCATAGTTAATTTTTTATGTATAAAAATAAAATGAAATTTATTATGTAATTTTGACCTTATAATTAAAAATATTCAATTCATTTTACTTTATCAAATTTATAAAAGTGATAAAAATCAATTCTAATATCATACATATATAACTCATACAAACAATTTTTTAGAAAGGATGGTTTTTAAACTGCTAAGCATGTGTTTCTAGATGTAAAAAATTATGTAAAATTATTTTCCATAAATAATTTTTGATTAATAATAAATATTAATAAATTTTAAATCTTGATAATATCCTAATTATATCATAAGAGATTTCGTATTTTGTAAAAAATTGTATTTTCACTTTTTAACCCAAAAATCTAATTTTTTAAAAAGTTACCATAAATTCACCTAATATTATTCTGATGTACTAAATCCAAAAATTATATTTATTTTATAAAAATAATTCTCTTAATATGATAATTTTAAATTTCTAAAAAAATAATTATTTATTGAAAAGTAACAGTCTTTTATGATATAATATACTGTTTGTTCACTCTAAAAATTACTTTTGAATTCATTGACTTGTATTATCGTATAAAAGTGTTTTATAATATAACTCCATGAAAATATTTTTTTAAAACTTATAAATTTATTATAAATATACATTTCACAAAAGTTAAAATATTTATATAGTTTCCAAAAACACCATTATAAAATAACCCCAACAGTCACTATATTGTGCCAATAATAATAATAATGTTCAAACATATTATTTATTAATAGTTATAATTCCCATTGAGCATATATAAAAATTTTCCTCATTCCTAAGAGCCATATTTACCTACAAATACACCATAATGTTCTCTTCATTCCTTATTGTATCACTTACAAAGGTTTTTACACATCCTTTGATAATATATATTTCCTTCCTAATGATTTATTTATTTTTTATGATCTTTATAGTAGGGTATATATTCTCGGGGGATTCATACCCTATGTATTTTGTTTTAATGAATTTATTATTATTCCATGTGGATATACCTTTACTATTCCTTATTGTATTATTTCATATCTATGCATGATGTGTAATTATCTTATGAAATGTCAATATATTTTTATGTTCTTGTATTATAAAATATAATAAAAAGTTTTTGTGAGGAAAGAGTCTTTATTAAATAATAATTTGTTTGGTTCATTATACTTCTCCAGTTCTCATACCATGATAAGGTTATTTTAGCTGTGTATCATTTGGAAGATGAATCTGATCGACGATGGAATCTTATCAAGAATATGATGCTAGAGGAGGAAATCAACTCCATGACATGGGAATGATTTAAGAAATTATTTTTCATTAATTATTTTCTTGAAAACATTTTCACTAATATGGGTTGGGAAATTATTTAATTTAAGAAGAGGTATTATGAATCTATTAGTACATATGAGGAAAATTTCACCTAACTTGAAAGCTATGATTTGAGTTTTATCATCTACCCTGAAAGAATATTTGACAAATTATTTAGTGTCTTAAGACCAAGTATCTAAAAGTAATGTCTATAATATACTTTCATAACTATGAATAAATCCTTATATGTTATCTAAAGAAAGAAATTCATATTGTAGGCTCTCATTGATCTTATGGTTTTGACGATAATAAGAAAAATATTTAATTTAGAGAAAATTATAATAATATGACTCATGGAGGAAAGAAAATTCATATTTATTCATTCTAGAAGTGTGAAACAAAGCATGGGGTAAATTTCCTTTTGGGTTATGGTAAATTTTTTAAGAGTGGAAAAAAGGTAATCAAGAAAAATAATGTTGAAGTAATTTTAAGGGGCCATTCAATGAAATTAATGGAGATAAAGGTCAAAAAAATGTGTCACCCACACAAAAATTCTATAATTTCAAGGAGTTTGGACATTATACTAATTAGTGAAAGAATCCAAGGGTTAATAATTAAAATAATCATAATAAACCTTTTAATCCAAGAGACAAAGAGAAGTATTATGTGATGAAAACTATTGAAGTGGGTCATCATAACAAAGTGGTGAAAATTACACTTACCATCCACTCTAGAACTAAAAATGTTTTATTTGATTATGGATCTACTAAATATTAAATATATAAATAATTTTATAAGGGTATAACCTCACTACCTCAATGATTATATGTTTATTTAGCTATAAATGATCCCAATGGTGTGATGATCGTATCTCAAGTCAAAAACTCCTCTTTGATAAAATTTTGTGGGAATGTGCTTCTTGAAAATCTTGTTATTCTACCTCTAGTTGAATTAGGTTTTATTTTGGACATTCATTGGATCTATTTATATAGATCCCATATCAATTTATAAGGAATGTAAGTCACATTTGATATTATTAATTAATATATGACCATCTTTTTTTGTGAGGATGAATATAAAATTCTAATGGAAATTACTTATATTGAATGAGTTTTACTACCTATTCACGAGGGATATTTATCTCAAATGGTTAGGGAAAAACTCAACATTAAAGATATGTATATTATTTATGAATATTCCAATGTATTTATTTAAGACTTTCCTAGTCTTACTCGGCATTTTTATGTTGAGTTTTAAATAGAACTCATACATTTTTCTACACCTATTTTAAATACTCCATATAAAATGGCCTTGGTTGATTTGTAGAAAATGAAGAAGAAACTCTAGAAGAATATATATAATGTATTCATAATCCTTATTGCATCACAATGGTTTACACATGTTCTTTTTGTTAAAAATAAATATGGGTCAATGCATATTTTCATTAATTATATAGAACTTAACATGATCACAAGTAAGAAAAAGCATCTTATACCCTATATTTATGACTCATTTTATCAATTAGGGGGAGATCAATATTTATACAAGATTTATTTTTTATCTGGACATCATCATTCAAGGTTAAGAAATAAAGATATATCCAAGAAAACATTTTGTATGAGGTATGGTCATTTTGATTTTATTGTATTTCCATTTGGGCTTACCAATTCCCTCGCTATCTTCATGAATATAATAAATAGATTCTTTAAAGATTACCTTGATCAGTTTGTGGTAATATTTTTAGATGATATTTTTATATACTCCAGGATCAAGTAAGATTATGAACTTCATTTGTGGATTGTGTTAATGACCTTATGGAAGGAGAAGATATATGAAAAATTTAGAAAGTGTGAATTCTCACTAGAGAAAGTTTCATTCAGAGGTAATATAATCTCATGAGGGGTTATATCAATGGATCCTCAAAATATGGAAGTTATTGATCAATGTACTAGACCAACCACAGTGACCAAGATCCATACTTTTCTTGGATTGGCTAGATACTATTGACACTTTGTTAAATATTACCCATGACTATAAAATAAAATATATAAGATAACTCAGAAGGGAACCAAGTTATACTGGATAGATGAATGTGAGGAAAATTTCAAGGAGTTGAAAATAAGATTGGTCAGTGCACCTATATTCACACTACCCTATAGTAGAGAAGGGTTTGTAATCTATAGTGATGCATCAAAGTGGGTACTGAGATGTTTCCTCATGTTGAATAATATAGTGATAACATATGCCTCATTACCATTGAAAATTCATGAGAAACTACTCGAACCATTAGCTGGAGCTTTTAGCAGTAATTTTAATATTGAAAATATAAAATCATTATCTTTATGGTGAATAGTGTGATATATTTAATGATAGTAAAAGTTTAAAGTATATACTGACATATAATGAATTGAATATTCTCTAAAGTATATGTTTAGATTTGATTAATGATTATGACTACTTAACACATTACTACCATGGGAAAGGAAAAACTATAACTAATGCTCTCAGTCAGAAGGACCATGATAGTTTTTCCATATAAGGATTTAAAGATATAAAATACTTATAGATTTATAGTAAATATATCTTGAAATCATAAGGAAAGGGGAAATATCTTATCTTTATCATATAAAATTTTAACCATCTATCCAAGTGAGGATTAAAGAGGTATAAAAGGGGATGTGGAATGATAGAAAATGTTTAGGAATTTTCCTATGTTAAACCATGATTGTGATGGAATCCTTAGTTTCAAGAACTGAGTATGTGTTTTGTCAATATAAAACTTGAATAAAGAGCCGATGGATGACTATCATAGTTCATCATTCTTTATCTATCCAGAAAATTTAATGATTCATAGAGATATGAAAGAGAATTTATAGTGGGATAACATGAAAAGGGATATTATAGAATATGTATCTAGATACCTAATATTTTAGTAAGTTAATTCTAATAGGTATATGTCTAATGGGATTTTACAACCATTACCCATACCAGAATGGAAATAGGAAAACATCACATGGATTTCCTCATTGTATTCCATTAATAATATAAATTCCATAATGTTATTTGGGTTATAGTTGATTTTATAAAAAAGTCAATACATTTCATTATGATCAATGAATATTTATCTCTACATCATATTTCTAGAATATAAATTAAATAAGTGGTAAGTTTTCTTGGGGTACCATATTCTATTGTATCTGATCAAGATCTGAGGTTCAACTTGAAGTTCTAAATAAGTATTAATAATATTTGAATATGGAGTTATAATTTATCACTGCATATCACCCTTAGGTAGATGGAAATTTTTAGAGGTACATTAAAACTCTATAAGATTTGTTGATATCTTATTATCTAGATTTCAAATGTTATTGGGATCAAAAAATTATTTTGGTCTAGTTTTTTTTACAATAATAACTTTTACTCAATCATTCAGATGGATCCTTATGTATCCTTTTATGTAATGAAGTGAAGAAATCCAATGTAATGGGGTGAAGTTGGAGAATTAAATCTATTGGGACCTAATCTAGCTGAGGAAATGACAAAGAGGTGTAGATCTATTCCAAATCACATTAGGGAAGATTAAAGTCAACAAAAAATCTATGGTTTCAATCATCAATAAGATCTAGAGTCTTAAGTTGGTGATAAGGTATTCCTATGAATATCTACTTGGAAAAAGGCTATGATATTTGGAAAAAAGGGAAAGCTAAACCCTAGATACATCAATCTCTTTGAGTTTCTTGATTATATCAGGATAATATCTTATCACTTATAATTTCCATTGAACCTTTCTCAATTTTATATTTTGTACCATGTATCTCTCCTAGAGAATTTCATACATGATCATTCACATGTACTAAAATAAGAGGTCATACCATTAGAGAATGATCTCTCTTATGAGGAACAATAATGGAGATTCTGGATGAAATATAAAAAGTGTTGTGGAATAAGACCACTCACCTAGCCAAAGTTTAATGGTGAAACCATAAATATGGGTAATCTATGTTGGAACCTAAGGATGTGATGAGGTATAAGTATCGTCATTTGTTTGTATTAGAGTATTGTAAATTTGAGGGTGAAATTATTATAAGGTTATAGAATGTAAATCCCTGATATTTTTGAATATATTTTCCCATTTAAATAAATACATAGTGTTTTATAGATTTATTTATACGCACCCTTGAGCTTAAACGAACCATGATATACTATTGAAATACTATTAATAAATGTGATATTTATCTCCTCGTTGTTGCATTGGAAGGTATGATTAAGAATAATTGAATTATGAAAAATATGTATACAAGTTTTACTTAATTTATTAATTCATCGGTAATAAGTACTCAATTTCAAAAGTTAAAAATGATATAATTTTATGTTTAAAGATGAAATTTTCAAAGTATTGTATTTTCATATATATTACATATTTTGATTACTGATAAAATATGATTTTGATGAAATATATTGGTATTTAATGTAAAAAATTAATAATTATTAATATATTTATTATTAATTGGGTAGAAGTGTGGATAAAATCATTTTTTGGTAAACAAAATTATTTTTCAAAAAACCAATTATATGTGCACAATATAATTTTATATTCATAGATTAAATTAATCACTATTGATGAATGATTTTAATTTGATATGTAGATCATGTATTCAATAAAATATATTAACATTCATCTAATGATTTTTATTATGAAATATATGATAATAAAATCATTTTTATGCTTACAAATACATTTTCTTTAAAAATGGGTTTTACATGTTTTGTGTGAAAATAAAAAAATTAGTTTATACCAATTATATGAATTAAATATTTTAAAAATATTAAATATTTGGAATCAAAAAAATTAATGTTATTTTATATTGTTAACTTAATTTTTGTTCATAATAAATAACAACCATTGTAAAAATCATGTTGCCATGATAAGGGTTAAATATGTTAAAGGAGGAGTTAACCTAAGAGATATGGTTTAAATTATCACAAAAAACTTTCATTAATTTGATTGTTTAATTTTATTTATATAATAACCATATTATATTTGAATCTTTTTTTAATTTGGATCCACTCTCCCATGAGAGTGGCATTATTATATTTTAATGGTCTTAATATTTACAAATTTTCCACCCACCTCACTTATAAAAGAGAACCTCCTATTATCACTTATAAACACCAATTTATCCATTTATCTCGACAAATATCTATCCAAATACTCTATAAAAATCCTTATCCATGATATTTATGCCATTTTCTTCCAAAAATACCCATCTAAGAATCCTTAAGGTGCTTTTCAATGGAGGATACCCAAAGAAGGAGTATATATTCTTACTGATATTTTTCATGCTTCTTTCTTATTAAACATCCTAAATATATTATATAAACATATTAACAAAATGGAATAAACATATTCACTATAATCAGTTGTTTTTAAGTTAATTTTATATCTATTCTCTATCTAATTACCATCTGTTGGATAATGATAACGTCACTCATGCATACGTGTGGACTACCACCTCCATGAAGCAATGTAAATTTTTTTCATTTAATATTTACATTGATAGTAATAAGGATAGAATTAATAAATATATATTACATTTATGATATAATTATTATTATATCTGAAACTTATTTTTTATTAAGATAAACACTTTTGTGGAAAAAGTGTGAAACCGTAAAGTTCAGCATACACCAAAAATAAAACAAAGCAGACAAACCAGAAAAGACTAACCAAGCAAAGAAAACAACCGCCAACCCCAATGCAGCACCACTCGGCGATCCCATGCAAGCATGGTCCCTCCCGAGGGCAAAGCCCTACCTCTAATACAACCAAGTCCCAAATGGCCTACAAAGAGGAAAGGGGTGTACTCCAGCCCATCAGAACCGATCTGGCCCTCCGACATTCCCACCCACATCCACAGAAATGGCAGATTCATTGACAAACAGTTTAATTCTTCCAGAACCCATGTCCCTAAATAACTTCCAAGATAAAATGGATACCTGGTAATGTGGATCCTCCCTTAATAGATCTTCAAGTGAGGAAGTCATCTTGTTCCATACCTGGATATACTCCTCCAGTTTGATCACCCCCTTGTTGAAGCCACTAACCAGAATCATATCTTGTTTGTCAACCCATTTATATTGCTCGTCATTGAGATTCACGTCAAGGGTCCGCCCCATCAACCTGACTGCATCCTCCTCCGAAGCATTGAGAAAAAGAACCTGCTCTTTCACCTCCTCATCCGAGGACAGTATCAAGTCCAAGGATGTGTCAGACATGCCAGATGGAATTGGTTGGCAGCCGACACCGCTGTCCAGCTCCCCAGCCACTGCCCTTTTTGCTGACCGAGTCCTCATAGGAGGTGGAAGAGAGGAGTAGTCTCTCTTACCCCTCCTCCTCCTGACACGCCTGTTGATATCCCTAATTTGTTATCCTTTAGAGTATCCTTTACTGAGCTCCAAAGAATCTTCATAAGGCTCCTCTTCCTCCTCTATCTCAGCAAGGCTGGAAAATCTGTTGCTCAAGTTGACCGGGGTTCGATTTGAAGAAGCTGCTCCCCCAACCTGTATGGCCTGACTCAAGTCCCTAAGTTCCCCAACAATGGTATGGGCAGGAATTTCCAAGGTGTCATCTTGCATAACACCAGTTTCGTCATCCCCTATCCCCTCCTGCAAAGCCTGTTCTGCACTGCTAGCAACAACCAGACCATTCTCCAACCGTTTGTCCCCCGCACCAGCCTCCATGGAGCAATTGGCAACATGATTGTGTGGCTTCTCAAGACCCCTACCCATAAACTGGAACGCAGCATCGTGGTTCAATACTTTGGAGTGTCCCGTGTCCTTCCTGAACCTCTCAGAAACAAAAGGAGAAACAGTTACAGCATCCTCAGAAACAGGAACCTTACCTTTACCCTTATCCACACCAGCCTCCTCCTGAGACACCCCCGACCCTGATGAGACACCGACCTCACTTGACTTAGGGAGGTCCGAATCGGAGTGAGGCCGGCCTGCAAGGGAGGTCTGGGCACCATCATGTCCAGCATCCGTGGAGATTGCACCACCCCTCGGGGATACATCAGTGGGCACATCTGTGATCACAGAGGGTCGACCACCTGCAGGCTTTCTTCTACAACCATGTTCACCATGTCCTTGTCTGCGGCAATAAGAGCAGAAAGCAGTCCAGGACTCATACACAATCGGCTGTGCATACCTATACTCCTCCTCAACAACAATCCATACTAGTTCTGGTGGAACTCTTGAAATATCCATTTCAACACAAATCCTTGCCGTCATGGGATGCGACAGGGATGCAGTTCTACGATCACTACACACAAATCGGCCTATGGAATTACCTATTGATCTCAGCAGCCCAAGATTCTGAAATGGGAGAGGAAGACCAGGCAACTGAATCCAAATCGCCGTAAGGGGAGAGTCGCGGTTCATGTGGACATCAAATGACCAGCGGAGCAAGTGGAAAGGAAGGCCGGAGAAAGTTTCCCTCTTTCTCGACCAAGCCCTTCCCAGGTCGTCTTCATCAGCGAACATAATAAGAAATTGACGAGGACCCATAATACCTACCTGCGCGCGATGTTCCAGGCCCCAATCCTCATTGACGACCTTGGAAAAGTGTTCCACCAGAGGTCGTCGTCGTGCAAAACGCACAATCAGAGTTGAGGAAAGTAGTGCCGACGCATCAGTGAATTCTCTAACCGAAACCGGAACTATCGACTGACCTGAGATGCAGCCAGGAACTTTCGGAGCAACCTGGATTTCAGGAACAAAAAACCCCACATCCGACGAGTAACGCAGGGAATCAGAATCTCCCAAAATCATAACATCAGGAGCGAGAGCAGAAGGCTGGGACCCCTCCCCTCCCATGGGAGGAGGGGCCGCGTCGGGCGGCATCACCTTAGGGTTCGAGGGGCCGCATCGGGCGGCATCGCCTTAGGGTTCGAGGGGCCACGTCGGGCGGCATCGTCTTCTTCTTCCCTAATTATTATTATATAAAGACTAATTATTATGTTCCTTTATTTCATTCCATCTATCAAAAAGTAAAAACATCTCCTGTGTGTACATACAAAATACCATCTATATGAAGTGATATAATTCATATTTCATCACAGATTTATATGAATGGTTATAAAAGTTTATATAATTAAGAAATATGATAATTATGAAAACTTTTAGAATTATTAATATGATTAAACCATGACCAGATTTCAAGGAATGGAACCATTGAACCGAAACATGCATGGAAAGCAGACCAGTTTTCACCCGAATAATGATTTTAATAAAGAATTATTAATAAAAAGGTATTTTTAAATTATAATAGAATTAAATATAGAAATATTTATATGAGTATGTTTATTTAATATAATTATAATAAATATATATTCATTATATATGATTTTTAAATGCGTATGAATCATGAAAGGACCTGAGGTAAGGGTTTATATTACAATCTCATTTCTATTAAGGGTTGTCTATGTAAAATTTACATTAAGAGAAATTATATGATAATTATACTTTAACTCCCACATATTTTATTATAATATATTTATTATTATAATTTTCAAGTATTAATACCATTTCCCTCTCCTTGTTTCTTAAATTATCAAAAAATTATTTTTATGAAAAGATGACCTTATTCCCTCTTTGGGTGATAAATTTTTTCTGCCATGTACATGTTCTTAAAAATATTTTATGAAAGTTTTTATCTATAGATAAATTTTTCAGAAATATTATTTTTTAATACCTTTTAATTTATTTAAAAATTATTAAAATAAAAATTTTCAAATGTTTCAACTATGAATAACTTTTGACTTTTTAAAAAAGTGTGAAAATAATGTTCAATTTTAATGTATATGGAATGAATTAATTTTCACACCTTCATAACCATTATTTTATTTGAATATTTCTTAAAAAATTTCCATTTTTATTTTCATAGAAAATATTTTTATCAAAATTTAGCAAATTTTATGTTTTTAATGATACCAAAATAAAATGATATTTTCCCTGGTTTTAATTAAATGTTCAAATTATATTTTAAAGGTATTTTTTATCTATTAAAACATTCTTTAAGGATATTTATGCTTTAATGGGGATATGATCTTATGATACCATCCACTTTCTTTCTCTATATAGTTTATGATGATAATATTTTAAGGATGATTCTTTAGAATTTGTTACTTTCTCATAGGTTAATTAAGTTATTATAAAATCTTTATTAAACCATTTTCATGGGTTATTATATGAGAATTGATGAATGTTTTTATGATCTTGCGAAGCACATATTTATTTTTTCCATTATGTGATGGGTTGGCCCAGAATTATATATCCCTCCAATTCATTGGGTAAAGATTAATATCTCATGAGATAACATGGACTAGAATGGGGAGTGAACCCAATTTATAAAGGGACTCTATCCACTATGATAGTCTTGGGAGTGAACCTTGACTACGAAAATAATGGAATGGGGAGTGGATCCAATCCACTATGGGAATTTGTATACTATGATAGTCTTGAAAGTGAAAATTGACTAAGGAATTTATTTTCTATATTTATGTGAATGCTAAAAATTTATGACTTGTGCTTATGATATGTTACCATGGATCATGATTGATTATTGATGATTCCACACTCTTAGGACTTATATCTTTTTTATAACAAATCCTTATTCCATGAATCATGATTAATGATATTTGGCTGATTTTTTATGACTTTCATAAGTTATTATCATGTTCTCATACCCACATTCTTATCTTATGTTCACTTATGATCATTTTTTGATATCTTCTATGATTACTGTTGGTTTCGAGCACAACATAAGAGTGAGGTGGTGGGTGATATATTAATATTTCTTTTAATATTTCCATACCCATAACCCCAAACAAGGATCTTGAAATTTAAATTTATAATTTATTAATTTAATATAAATATAAATAAATACATGGGATTAAGATATTTATTTGATGTGAATTTTGATCATATGAAAAGACCCTTTTAGATTCCTTCATTACACTGTGAGGATCCAAGGATAAAATCACTCTAGTATTGATCCATATGTGCTCCTTTGTTCTCTAAGAAACACCAATCAATAATCAGGTGCTAGAGAATTGAATTTATTGTTTTATTTATTTATTTTGATTGCTCATCCTTTGGTATTAAAGGAATATATCTTACATTTCTCATTTTTTATAAGGATAGAGAAGGATGAGTTCAAATATAATTCTTTTTCTGCAAAAATTATCTATTTTCTATTGCACCAATCGATTAATGCACACCCTACATAATAGACATAACTTTATATTTATAGAGCTTGGGTTTAGATTAAAATAATTATTTAATTACATGTCATCCCATAAATATTACAATAACCCTTAATAAACCCCATTCCACACAATAATAATAATAATAATATTATTATTTTTTGTCATGAACTAACTTAACACAATAAAAAATATTATTTAACCATCTTATTATTTAATATTTTTCACCAGACATGGTCTTAGTCTGTTCGAACTCCTCTAGAATTTATTGAACACCCGAATAATTATTTAATTTAAATATTTCATTCATCAAAAAATATTTTCAATGAATAAAATAAAATAAAATTATCCTTTGGTCTTGAGAATAATATTTATTCAATTAATTAAATTCCAATAGAATTTAAATTAGATCATCAGAAACAATTATCATGTGACCCTTTGAAATTATTTCTCATTATTATTAGGTGGGATTTCATATAGTAAAAAATTATTATCTATAAATTGTTCATACAACTAAGATAAAGAACTTAATGTCAAAATGATGATAACCACATATAAACACTCATTATGTAATACAATCCCTTTATCACAATATCTTATCAAGTAGATTGCACATCCTTGTAACCAACCTATATTATTGATACATCTTTCATTGACTATATAAACTAAAAACATCGTTACACCATGGCTATGAAATTTAATGTGATGGTTCTATTCCATTCAAAAAGACAAGGTATCGACTTCTATAAATATGGAAGGGACAAATACTTCCTTGAATTATCCATCAATGACATGTCAATTATGATGCACCAAACATACCCTACATATTTGAAAACAAGTTTAATCTTTTTTTTATAAAAAAATATAAGTGTGAAAGTCACGACACACATTAATGATAATCATAAAGTTTAAGGACTATTACACATGATCACATATATGAATATCCAATGACACCAAAACATAAGGAATTCCTATTGGAGGGTCTGTTCTCATAACATCCCATTAAGGATATTACCAAGTGTAAACTTCATAAGAAAAATAATCATCTTATTATGAGTAATAACCCCTGACAAACGATGTACTATGTGTCCCATTATAGTATGTTATCCAACCATAGAACATTATTTAATAATACCAGCATAACACTTCAAGTTTCTCATTATAGTGGTGAGATGCTATGACATTATCAATGTGATGTATACTATAGGATATTATAATATTATATTCATGTAGAATAATGAAAAATATTTAATAAGAAGTTATATTATTATTCAATACATTGAATATTCATGCAATCAAAGTATAAATTGTTAGTCCTAAGACACAAACTCTAATAAACTCACACTTAGACTAGAGCCCACTGCCTATGAATTTTAATCCACTAAAACTCACATGATAATCACATTTATACTATGTTAAGGCTTTAGTCAAAGGATCCACCACATTTTCTTCCATAGAAATACTTCTCACTACAAATTCACCTCTCTGAGAAAAATTCCTTAAGAGACGATACTTCCAAATTATGTGATTCTACTATTGATGTGACCTTGGATATTTTGAAAGATCTACTGATATAGTATTATAATATTGTAGTGTGATAGGATATTTACTACTTAGCACCATATTAATCTCTTGGATTAAGTATCAAATCCATACTACTTCTTTAACTACCTCAAAAACTGCAATATACTCATACTCTACTATAGAATCTGTGATAACAAACTTCTTTGAGCTCTTCTAACTAAAATCAACTCCATTAAAAATGAATATGTATCCCATTTGTGACTTTATGTAATCTTGATAAATTTGGAAACTAGCATCTACATATGCTCTCATTAATAGTTCCTCATCTCCTACATAAACACTAAACATATCTTTAGTATGCCTCAGAAACTTAAGGATAGTCTTGATTCTCATCCAATGGTGGTCAAAAAGATTATCTTAATATATTCATACCAAACTTAATGTATAGGAGAAATATATCCTAGTATATATTATAACATACATGACTAACCCAATTACTGATGCATATGTAATCCATTTCATTCTGTTTATTTCTTCATGTGTCTGAAGACACATTTTATTAAAAATATGAATTCAATGTGAAGTTGGAAACAACACCCTCTTGGAATGTTCCATATTGAACCTCTTCAGTATCTATTTGATGTATGTAAATTTTCTTAGGTCGATAAACCTCTTGGATTTATCAGGATAGATCTTGATCCTAAGAATATATGCTACTTCGCTCAAGTCCTTCATAGAGAATCATTTATTCAACCATGAATTAATAGACTATAAGACTAGTATTTCATTTATAATGAGTAATATTTCATCAACATATACAATTAATAAAATTAATTCACTCCCACTAAACCATTTTTACACACAAGGCTCACATTCATTCTTTATGAAACCAAATTTTGTTATGTCATCATCAAAATAAATGTTCCATGACCTAAATTATTTATTTAATCTATAAATGTATTTTTACAATTATCATATATTGTTGAAATCCCTTAGATGCACAAATCCTTCAGGTTGGTTCATATAGAAATCTTCCCAAGGTTTTCCATTAAGGAAGGATGTTTTTACCTCAATTTTACAAATCACATATTCATGGTAAGATACAATGGAAAGTATAATTCTGATGGATTTCAGCATTGCAACTAGTGAAAATGTTTCATTGTGGTCGATGCATTGACAATTTTTAAACCATTTTCAACTAGTTTAATGTTATATGTACTAAATTTTCCTTCCATGTCAAATTTATTATTGAATATCCATTTTAAAAAAATAGGATTTAAACCCACTAGAGGATATACAAAAATTTAAACTTTGTTTTGGTACTTGGAATCCATTTTAGAATTCATGGCTTCTTTCAACTTAGAAACATCTATTCCACTTACTAATTCCTTCTGGTTATAGGATCATTATTATCAACTAATAATGATTTAATATCCTTATTAACTATAAAAATATACCATTCACAACCCACACACGTAAGTAATATGACATGGGTTTCTTTCCATTATATTTTTAGTATGATATATTATCTGTCACTTTAGTTGGAACTCAGTTTAGTATGTATGAAAATATTTGTAATGTGTATCCCCAAAAGGAAAATGGAATAATCACATGACTCATCCTTGATCTCACCATTTCAAAAAATGTGTGGTTTCTCCTTTCACTTACACAATTCCACTAAGGCATATTAGGAGGAGTGAGTTGAGATATCATCCCATACTCCTATAAATAATCAATTAATTCTTGATTAATAAATTCTCCCCATGGTCTGAGAAAAGTTTCTTAATATCCTTACCAAGATGGTTCTCAACCTCATTATTATATTTCTTGAATTTATTAAAATAATCTAACTTAAACCTCATTAAGTGACATTTTCATATCTACTAAAATCATCAATAGAAGTTATGAAGTATGATTACCCACCCCTTACTTCAGTAGGAAATGGTCTACACACATCGGTATGAATAATTAAAGAAGATCTTTATCCCTTTCACCTTTCCCACTAAATGGGGATTTGGTTATTTTTTCTTATAAACATACATGAAATAAAATAAGTGGTTCTAGTCCAAAAGAAACTAAATATCAATCTTGATGTAATTTAGTCAAGCATTTTTCTTTTACATGACCTAGCTGGTGATTCCAAAGTTGGGTGTTGAATTAGTCATGTGAAGTAACTTCATTATCGATTTCTATTACATTGTTTGTATAATCCAACACATATACTATTATTTAAATTTTACTTACCATAAAAAATTATATCTACATAAAAGAAGAAACATTTATTTCTGAATTTGAAAATAAATCCATCCATATTAAGTTTGGGTATAGAAATAATGTTTTTGGTAATGGATGGAACATAATAACACCCCTTTAAAACCAAGATCATTCTAGTTAGAAACATGAGATGGTAGTACCTGATAGCTACAATATCAAGTTTAGTTCGGTTGGCTACTCGTAGATATACTTAACCTAGATCAATTTTTCTAAATCTAATTGGTTCCTATATTTGAATAGATACATGAGAACCAAAAGCTCTATCTAATTCCTAATTTTTAAAATAGATACTTTTCACTTGATAACAAGTGAACCTGAAGCTTCCCCTTTCTTTTTTGGTTGGGTGAAAATTTTCTTCTAGTGGACCTTCTTGACACATGTAAGATAGATAACATTATATTACCAAATACAAACTTCATGGGAAGATGAATCATATGAATATGAGTAATCACACCTGAAAATTTATGTATTATATGTCTCATCAAAGTACATTATCTAACCACATAACATTATTTAATAATATAGTCATATTACTTCAAGGTTCTCATCATAGCAGGGAACTTCAATGACATTATCAATGTGACGTATACTCTAATACATTATTATATTATATTCATGCATTATAATGAAAAATATGTAATAAGAAGTTATATTAATATTAAATATATTGAATATAAATGTAAAAAAAGTAAAAATAGTTGGTCCTAGGACACAAAGCCCAACAAAATCCAACTTGTACTAGAGAAAACTTCCCACAAATTTTAGTTTTCTAGACCTCACAAGATAATCATGTTTATTATAAGTCAAGGATATTTTCAAGGGGCCATACACATTATTTTCCATGGAAATACTACTGACTACAACTTCACCTCTATGAGAAAAATAACTCAAGATATGATACTTTCAAAGTATGTTATTTGTATTTTGATTTTACCTAGACTCTTTTGTGATAGACACCGCTACTGTATTATCATATTAGAGTGTGATATGATCTTTACCACTAGGAACCACTTCATGATCTTGGAAAAATTTACGCATCATACCACTTCTTTATATGCCATATAAGCTGCAATATACTCAAGATCTGCTTTAGAATCTATGAGCACAAACTTCTTTGAGCTCTTCCAACTCACAAAACTTCCATTGAAAATGAATATGTATCCCATTTGTGACTTAATGTCATCTTGATCAGTTTTTAAACTAGCATCATCATATCCTCATATGATTAGTTCTTCACATCCTCTATAAACCACGAACATATCTTTAGTATGCATTAAATACTTAAGGATATTATTTACTATCATCCAATGATGATCACCTAATTCATCTTGATATCTTCCAACCACACTTAATGTGTAGGCGACATCTATCCTTGTACATAGCATAAAGTATATGACTAACCCAATCACCGATGCATATGGAATCCTTTCCATTCTATTTTTTACTCATGTTTCTAAGGAAACATTTTCTTAGAATGATGAATGCCATACAATGATGAAAAAAATCACCTCTTGAATTATTACATACTAAAACTCTTCAGTATCTTGTCAATGTATGTACTTTGACTTAGAATAAGAAACCTATTGGATCTATCATGTTGTATCTTGATCCCAAGAGTATATGTTGCCTCTCTCAAGTCCTTCATAGTTAATAATTTACTCAACCATGACTTAATAGACTGTAAAAGTGGTATTTTCATTTCCAATGAGTAATATGCCATCAAAATATACTATTAAGAAAAAAAATTCACTCCCACTAAACTGTTTGTAGACATAAGTTTCACACTCATTCTTTATAAAACTAAATTCCATTATATCTTTATCAAAATTAATGTTTCATGACCTAGATGTTTTCTTTAATCCATAAATGGTTTTTTTTGTAATTTTCATATCTTATTGGCGTCCTTTGGAGTCGAAAACCCTTCGGGTTGTGTCATTTAGACATTTTACTGAAGGTTACCATTAAGGAAGGCTATTTTGACATGCATTTTCAAAATCTCATAGTCATGGAAATCCATAATGAAAAATTGAATTCTTATGGGTTTGAACATTGAAACTAGTGAAAATATTTCATCATAGTCAATGAATTAATACTACTTAAACCCTTTTTCAACAAATAATTATTTATAGGTATTGAATTTTACTTCCATGTCCTCTTTTTTTCTTGAATACCCATTTGAAACAAATAGTCTTTACATATACTATAGGATCTACTAAAATCCAAACTTGGTTTTGGTATATTTAATCCATTTCACAATTCATGGATTCTTGCCACTTGCAAACATCTTTGTCACTTAATTCTTCATTTCTGATTATATAAACATTATTATCAACTAATAATGAGTCATCATACTTTATGACTATAAAACTACATCTTATGGTTCTCTAACGTCTTTATTACCCCCTCACAGTACTTTTGTGCCTATGGAACAAATTCTTATTCTATATGGATTTTTGGAATTTTTTCTTACGACAAATGTTATGAATCTTGAGCTTGGAATTCATCTAAGTTAATATTGATCCCAATATTTATTTTAGAGATAATATCCTCCTCCAGAAATTTGGGATTTCGATCAACCACAAACTTTTTTTTATGAAGGATTTTATAGGTATTATCCCTTTGTTTATTTGGGAGACCCTTTAAAGATACACATTGTGCCATGGGGTGTAATATTGTTACCTAAAGAGGCATTAAAAAATTCTTTGCAACCCCAAACATGTACGTAAGTCAACATGAGTTTCTTTTCATTCCATAATTGATATGTTATAAAATCTATTTCTTTAATTGGAACTCAGTTTAGTAAGTATGATGCTATTTATAACACATATCCCCAAAAGGAAAATAGAACACTCGCATGACTCATTATTGATCTCACCATGTCCAAAAAGGCGTGGTTCATACTTTCACATACACCATTCCACTGAGACATATAAAGAGGAGTGAGTTGATATAGTATCCCAAACTCCCATAAATAATCAATGAAGTATAGATTAAGATATTCTCCACCAAGGTCTAAGTGGATTTTCTTAATTTTCTAAATAAGCTAGTTTCCAACTTCATTCTTGTATTCCTTGAATTTATCAAAATAATATGACTTATACCTCATTATGTAAACATTTCCATATATACTAAAATAACATGTAAAAGTTATTAAGTATGAGTACCCAACCCTTACTTCAATGGTAAATGGTCGACACACATCGGTATGAACTAATTCAAGAATCTATTTATCCCATTCACCTTTCCCACTAAATGGGGCTTTGGTAATTTTCATTATAAAAATGCAGGATAGAAAGCAAGTGGTTTTAGTTCAGAAGAATATAAATATCCATTTTATGTAATTTAGTTATGGGTTTTTTGTTTACATGACCTATCCAATGATGTCAAAGTTGGGCGTGATATGAGTCATTTGAAGTAACTTCATTATCGATTTCCATTACTTGGTTTACATAATCCTACACATAATGACTGTTATTTAAATGTTCCTTACCATAAAAAATGATATCTTTATAATATAAGAAAAAATTATTTCTAAATTTCAATATAAATCCATATGTATTATGTCTGTATATAGAAATAATATTTTTGGTAACAGATGACACATAATAACACCCCTTCAAAACTGAGATCATTCTGGATATAAGCATGGGGTGGTAGTCCTCAATAGATACAATAGTGAGTTTATATCTATTGATTGATCATATATCTACCTACCCTCAGTCAATATTTCTAAATCTACTTGGTTGTTATATTTGAATACATATTTGAGAAACAAAATCTATATCTAATACTAAATTTTTAGAAATAGATAAATTTCACTCGATAAGAAATACGCCTGAAGCTTCCCCTTGCTTATTTAGCTATGTATTTTTTTTTTCTAGTAGCCATTCTTTACACATATGAAATAGAAATAATTCTATCACCAAGTGAGAAATTAATGAAAAGAAGCCTCATCTTATTATGATTACTCTCACTTGATAGTTTACATACTATGTATCCTATCATAGTACGTTATCCAACCAGAAAACATTATTTAAGAATATCATCACAACAATTCAAGGTTCTCATCAATGTGGGGAAGTTCCATGAACTTATCAATGTGAAGTATACTCTAGGAAATTATTAAATTAGAGTCATTCAAAACAATTAACAATTTATAATAATAATTTTTATTAATATTTAATATATTGAATATAAATGCAATCAAAGCATAAAAAGTTAGTCCTAGGACACCAACTCCAACAAACTCACACTTGGACTAGATTCAACTACATATTACTTTTAGTCTACCAGAACTCACAAGATAATCTTGTTTCTACCACGTCAAGGATTTAGTAAAGGGGTACTCCACATTTTATTCCATAGAAATATTGCTCACTAAAAATTCACCACTATGAAAAAATACCTTAAGAGATGATACTTCCAAAGTATCTGCTTGATATGCTGATGTGACCATTGATCTTTTGCAAGATCCACCATTGTTGTATTATCACTGTAGAGTGTGATAATATATTAACTACTAGGCACAAAATTAAGATCTTAGATGAAGTTTCACAACTATAACACTTATTTATCAAACTCAAAATCTACAATATATCCGTACTCAACTTTATAATCTACAACCATATCTTTGTTTGAGCTCTTATAACTCACATCACCTCCATTCAAAATGAATATGTATCCTTTTTTTGACTTTATATCATCTTTATCAATTTTCAAGCTAGAATCTATATATCCTCTAATAAATAGTTCCTAATCTCTTCCAAAAACCATGGTAATATCCTGATTATGCCTTAGATACTTAAGGATGGTATTGATTATCATGAAATAGAGGTCACCTAGTTTATCTTGATTTCTTATTACCACACTTAATGCATAGGTAACATCTAGACAGGTACATATCAAAACATACCTGAATGACCCAATCAGTAGTGTGTATGGAATACTTACCATTCTATTTCTTTCCTCATGTATCTGAAGAAAATTTTTTATAGAAAGATTAATGCCATGTGATGATGGAAATAATACCCTCTTGGATTATTCCATACTGAATCTCTTCAGTATCTTGTCAATTTATGTACTTTTACTTTGGATGAGAAATATGTTGGATCTATCATGATGGATCTTGATCCTAAGAATATGTTATACCTCTCCCAAGTCCTTCACAGAGAATCATTTATTCAACCATTACTTAACATAATATAAGACTAGTATTTTGTTTCTAATGAGTAATATGTCATCAAGATATAATATTAAGAAAATGACTACACTCCCACAAAATAGTTTTTCAACACAAGGATGGAACTCATTCTTTATAAAATTAAATTCTATTATGTCTTCATCAAAATGAATGTTCCATGACCTATATTATTGGTTTAATCCATAAAAGGATTTTTGAAAATTTCATATCATTTTGGAATTCTTTAGATTCAAAAACTATTCAGGTTGTATAATATAGAAATCTTCATGAAGGTTCCCATTAAGGAAGGCTATTTTTACATCAATTTTCCAAATCTCATAGTCATGGTAGCCACAATGTAAAGTATAATTCTGATGGATTTCATCATTGGAACTGGTGAAAAGGTTTCATCACAGTAAATGTCTTGATGCAGTTTAGAACCTTTTGCAATTAGTCATGCTTTATAGGTATTGAATTGTCCTTCCATGTCCAGTTTCTTCTTGAATACCCATTTACAACCAATGATATTTACATCCATTATAGGATCTACCAAAATACAGACTTAATTTTGGTACAAGGAATCCATTTCAAAATTTATGTATTCTATCAACTTGGAAACATATATTCCACTTAATACTTTCTTGTTGGTTAGAGGATCATTATTATTAACTAATAACGAGTCAACACCCTCAATTACTATAATAACATACCATTCTGGTTCTTTAACCTCTATAGTACTCTTACACAGTACTTATGTCACTAGAATAACTTTTTCTTCCATGAGGATTTGTAGAATTTGTTTCTACACCAACTCTTGTGTATCTTGTTCCTAGACTTCAACAATTTCTATCTTTCTACCACTATATATTTTAGAGATAAAATTATCATAAAGAAATATGGAACATCTATAAAACACAATGTTTTTTTTGAAATATTTTGTAGGTAGTATCCCTTTATTTATTTGGAATATCCTATGAAGAATAAATTTGTTCTATGGTGTGAAATCTTGTTTCATAAAGAGGCCTTAACAAATTCTTTGCAACCCCAAACATGTATATAAGATAAAATGAGTTTCTTTTAATTATATTATTGGTATGGTATACCATCTATCCATTTATTTGGAACCAAATATATGTATGATTCTGTTTGTAACACGTATCCCAAAAAAATGGAAGACTTGTAATAATCATCATTGATATCACTATGCCCAATAAATTGTGGTTCCTCTTTTTTTAAACCATTCCTCTGAGATGCATAAGAAGTGAGTCTAGATAGTATCCCGAACTCCCATAAATAATCAATGAATTCTTGATTAAGATATTCTACCCCAAGGTTTGAGTGGAGTTTCTTAATCTTCTTACCAAGATGATTCTAAACACCATTCTTGTATTCCTTGAAATTATCAAAAGAATCTGAAAAAGAACTCATTAAGTAAAAATTTATATATCTACTAAAATCATCAGTAAAAGATATAAAGTATGATTAACCACCCCTTTATTTAATAAGAAATGTTCCATACACATCATTATGAACTAATTCATAAATATATTTAGACCTTTCACATTTCCCACTAAATGAGGAATTGATCATTTTTCCTTGTAAACATGCATGATAGAAACCAAGTGGTTTTAGTTAAAAAGAATATAAATATACATCTTGATGTAATTTTTTCAACCATTTCTATTTTACATGAAATAAATGGGGATTCCAAAGTTGGGTGTGGTATGAGTCATGTGAATTTACTTCATTATAAATTTTCATTCCTTGGTTTGTGTAATCCAACACATAAAGACTATTATTTAAATTTTCCTTAGCATAAAAAATGCTATATTTATAAAAAAACCAAAATTTATTTCCAAATTTGAAAATAAATCCATCTGTATTAAGTCTACATACAAAAATAATGTTTTTAGTAATGTATGACACATAATAAAACCCCTTCAAAACTAAGATCATTCTAGTTGGAAACAAAATGAACTAGTCCCCAATAACTACAAATGAAGGTCTATTACCATTGGATGCTCATAGATCTAGCTCCCCTCAGTTGATTTTTCTAAATCTACTTAGTTCCTGTATTTGAATACATATGTGATAACCAAAAGTTGTAACTAATACCCAATTTATAGAAATAGATAAATTTCACTCAATAAAAAATGCATGTGAAGATTCAACATGATTATTTGACTAGGTGAAATTTTTATTCCAGTGGCCCTTCGTACCACATGAGAAATAGAAAAAATCATTTTCCCATGATTTCCATTTGATATTCCTCTTCTTGTAATGGTGTGAAGAAGAGTTGGGATTAAAATTATTCACTTTCCATTTCCATTTGTTAACCGTAAGGATGAGAGAATTTTTGTGCTTTGTATCCTTATCTACTAGGAAAGGATGAGTGAGAAGACCTATCATATACTCCTCAATATTTCTCATAATGAAATTCACCAAAAAGATAGAGAATCTCTAAGGGAGTGATGACAGAATGAGATTAGTGCCCAAATCTTTGGGAGTTTAAACCCTAAAACCTCTAGGCACTCAATGTTTCCAATGATCTTACCTTCATGAGGCATAGATGGGGAATCCTCTCCAATATTTATCTGAAATAGAACCTTGTAAATGTCAAACCATTCATGTCTATATATCTCATAGTAAAAAACCATAGAGGTTATCAATAATGCTACATTTATCCATGTTTTCATGAGACTTCATGACTTCACTATACATACATGAAAGAATCAAACATTGAACGTTAGTTGCATTGCTCAAATGTTTTTCTTAGACTATGAACTCTTTATCACTTGCCTCTTTAGAATGAGAATCATGCATTAAGGATTCTAGCTCCTAAGATTTCTGTTATTGGAATATAAAAAACCAAAGGCATCTAAACCATTTCTAGAAGTTACTACGAGTTAGAAGGTTGTCTTTATCCTATATTGATCACAGTGATAACATGGGTTATGAGCTTTCCATTTTTCTTTTATAATTAAAAAATAAGATTATTGATACTTTTCTTTATTACAAATTATGTGAGAAATAATAAATTAATTTATTTTTTTAAATCTCCCACTATTTTATCAAGTCCCAATATCCCTCACCATTGAACTTAGAATTTCTAGTTACTATGAAATTTTTGTGGCAAGGATCCCCATTATTTTTTTAATGATCTATAATTTGGCCATGAAAACCATAATAAAATATTTAGGTAGGCCGTCTTTGCAACTTTGTCCTTACTTCCCCTTGATCTATTGAGTGGATTACCCTATCATGAAATCCTAACTTGGATTTACTCAACACTTGCCTCTAAATTTGTATTGAATATATTGTTTCTGTTAAAATCAACACAAGTTTAGTTAAGTCAACCCAAAACCCTCTTGAGAACCACCCAATAAAAGTAAATGTTTAGAATTTGTCTTTGTACTACACTTAGTTCTATGGTTTCATTCTTAATCAAGCAATGGAAGGTTTAGTCTGACTTAATATTAGGTTGAGATATTTTAATTAATTATGCATAAATTTTATCATGTTTTATACTTTATATTTCTTATTAATATAAAGTGTATTTTACTTAAATAATTAACCATGTTGGATAAAACATTTATGCATAATTAAATTATTTAAATTTCCATCTTTGTACATTAATTCATTTATTTATGTGATTTTGGTATTTCATCCATAAAATAAATAATTTCATAGACATAAATAAATAAATAAACAATTAAATTACCTGTTTATGTTCTTATCTAAAAGTTAATTTAATGATCATATATAAAATCAACCTTTGACCTTGGGAAAATAACTCATTTTTCCGGTCTTGGCATGAGTTACAACATTCCACCTATCAACCTATGCAACACATGGTTTGAAATTATTATGGTTCCATATTGAATTGCCACCATGAAACATGGGATACTCCATTAATTAAAAATATCTATAACTCACATGTAGGTCAAGGGAACCAAAGGATTGGTTAAAGGGGTATTACATAAATATACTTAGACACACAGGTCCTACATAATAATGGAGGGAGGGATGACTCATAGACCATAAAATTTAATTTAATAATAAATAATTACAACCCCATGCAATAAATTTAACTAAAACTTACAACACACACACACATATGCCTTAGCCAAAATCATGAATGGTTATACATGAAACCTATACAAAAAATTAAATGGCTAAAATTCATTTCATTATCTATTATTTATTATTAATATAAAAACACTTGCATTAATTAATTAATTAATTAATTCAATTTTATCTTAATGAATATATAAATCCTCATAGAGATAACCATCAATAAAGGCAGTAATGGAAAATAAATGACAAAGCCAATAGGTGTGTATTTATTTCAATAAATTAATTGAGCATTTACAATTCTTTAAAACCCTTATTAAATTGTAAAAAACATAAAGTTACAATCAAAACAATAAGGTTTTATTGATAAAATTCTCAATTTAACGTAATTTACTTCTACTAGTAATTGGGAGACTACATGGAATGTACTATCCAGCTACATGTTGTATACCTTTTTTTCTATTTATCTGGGTCAAATTCTTGGGGTTTTAGTGTGTTGACTCGACAAGAATACACGACATGTACATTCCAGATACACAATATGTATCCTCTTACCATGTTCCTGAGAAACTCTCCTGGGCCTTCCATATGTATCTCAGATGATTACAAAACATGTAAATCCCAGCTAAAATCAATGTGATCTGAATGATGCATGCTCATGAAACCCACTTAAAGTCTTGTTGTGTTCTCAGGTGAGAGACTACATAACATGTGCACTCCATCTACACTCCATGCATCTCTAGTGTCATGTGTCCAGACAACTTGGCGTGTAACTCAAATGTAAGAATTTATAAACTGCATTCGTTTTACACAACATACATGTAATTTATATTATAAATTCTCCAAGTTATTATTATCATGCGATTTGAACTTTTATAATGACTACACAAATTGTGTGATTTATGCTAATAACCTATGTAGTCTATATAGCATGTACTCTGATGCACGACATGTAATATGAAAACTGTGTGCTGGGTTGGATGGTCAAACCACAGTTTACACCATATGTAATGACTGTATGTCATGTCATTTATCCTACATCATGGCTAGGTGTAACATACTAGTGGTGACCCACACGTGCTCCTTTGATGTCCAAGCAACACCAATCAATCTACAGGTGTTAACACAAAAAATCGATTGTCTTGTGTTATTTTTGTTGATATATTTCCCTTCAGTCTTGAATAAATATCTCTTACATTTCTCATTATTGAGAAGGACAGAGAAGGAGGATTTGAGAGAGAATTTGTTTTTTCACAAAAATTCTATATTTTTTATTGCACAAATCGGTTAATTCACACAATACACAATAGAAATCATAGTCCATTTATAGAGATAGGATTTAGGATAAAATAATTATTTAATTACATGACAACCCTTATATAATATAATAACCTTTAACAAAATTCATTCCACACAATAATAATAATGAAATTATTTTTTCGCATGCACTAATTTTCACAATAAAAAAATTATTTAACCATATTTTTATTTAATATTTTTCACCAGACACGGTCTTGGTCTATTTTAACTCCTCTAGCATTTGTTGAACACCAGAATAAATATTTAATTTAAATATTTCATTAATCAATAAATATTTACAATCAATAAAACATGAATCAAATTGTCCCTTGGTCTTGAGAGTATTATTTATTCAATTAATTAAATTAAAATAGTATTTAATCGAGATGATCATAGACACTTATTGCATGACCATATAGGATTGTTTCTTGTTGGAATTGGGAGGGTTTGACTAAAGTAAAAGATTACTATATAGTAATGAGTTAAGGAATCCAATAGAAAGAACTTAATGTCACAATGATGACAAACACATAACAATTCTCACTGTGCAATATAATATTTTTTTTGAAATATCTCATCAAGAAGGTTTCACATCCATGTCAAAAACATTTTTGGTCAATACATCTTTCTTTGATTATCTGAAATAAAGACGTCGTTACACCATGGACATGGAATTTAATGCGATTGTTATATTCCAATCAATGGAATGAGATATCAACTTCCAAAATGATAGAATGGGAAAATCCTTCCTCAACTTATCCATTAATTACATGCCAATCACGATACACCAAACATACTCTACCTCACCATGAACATATATTGTCACTTTTTTTATCAGCAAATCTAAGTGCCTGATTCATGAAATAAATTAATGATAATATTAAAGTCAAAGAACCATTACACATGATCATAGATAGGAATATATGATGACACTAAAACATGTGGAATTCCTTCTAGTGGGTTTTCTCTCATAATCTCCCTTCATAGAGATTATCAGATTTGAACTTCATGAGAAGAATCCTCATATGAAAATGAGAGCTCATACCAGAAAATCTATGTACTATGTGTCCCATTATAGTATGTTATCCAACTACTAAATATTTTTTAAGAATATCATCACAGAACATCAAGGTTATCATCATAGTGGGGAACTATTATGAACTTATCAGTGCGATGTATACTCTATGACATTATTATATTAGATTCATAGAGAATAATGAACAATATATAATAAGAAGTTATATTAATATTAAATACATTTAATATACATGTTATCAATGTAAAAAAAGTTGGTCCTAGGACACCAACACCAACAATTACCCTTATTGAGAATATAAGCTCACCCTTTCTTGTGTTTCTATTTTCTTAGATTATGAATAAAGGTTTTAAGTAGAGTATCTCTAAAAAGGGTTCTATATAATAAGAAATTCATGGAAGATGTTTAAGATATTTCATAAAATATGTTAATTGTGTATCTAGTACCCAAATACACTAAAACATTATGGGTCTGGGGCTTGTATTATTATGAGATATATTGAATATTACTTTTAAAATGATGTAATATTTATGTATGTAATTCTTGGTTCACCTTAATTAGAGCATGTTTTTCTAATCAAGATTAAAGGTAAGGGTGTTTTGTCTCAATACATTTTCTTTGAGACATGTTTTTTTTCATGGAACTAATTTCATTTAAATGGTGTATATACTATAGATTAGATACATAATATCAAGAAAAATCTTTTATTAATGATGTTTTATGTTAAATTATAATATTTAATTTTCAAGGTGTTTCTATTAAAACATTTCTTAAGTTTTAAGGGGTTTTGAATCTCAATTTTGATTAATTGAGATATGATGCATATTCACCACTTGTTTCATTTTTGTGGAATATATATTGCATATAGATTTATTTTATCATAATATTTAATTAAACCTAGGGGATTTATAAATCCATCTCATGGTATATCTTTCTTTGGGTTTCAATTCAAAAGATAAAAAAATGTAAGTGATTTTGTTTAAATTAATTTTCATTCATTGAGATATGATTCTTCTTCTTAAAATTTATTCTTATTATCTTGGTATGTTATTCCCTATTATTTTATTATATTCAAATTACTCTTAAAATTTATGGGATTTAAAATTATTTTCAGGAATATCCCTTCCAATTAGTTTGGTTCAACTGTTATTAAATATGTAATGGATTTTTTAACTCAAACTTAGTTTATTTGGTTTATAATGTTACTACTTGAACTTAATTCTTCCAAGTCACCTATATTCATTAATTACCTATTTCATATGACATCACCTCATCTCTCTCTAGGTGATGTTTAATTTTTAATTTAAAACCCTTTGATTAATTTCTTACTAATAAAAGTGCAACAATGTTAAGAATAATTGTCATTATTTTTAATGGTTCATTCTATCCCATGTCTATATTTCACTTCACAGTAAAGTTCTATTTTATATTCAGGAACTTAATTATGTTTTATCTCATATGACCATCATATTTACATTATTAACTTTTAAAAATAAAGTTTAATTATCTCTTTTTATGATTTGGGTTTTCAACAAAAATATTGAAAAGTATTAAAAATGTTTTTACTTTCATGATCAAATGTTTTATCTTATACTCCAAATTTCCTCTAAAAAACATTATAAAATTTTCAAGGATTAATTATTTAAGATCCTTTTTAAAGGAATTTTTTTCAAAAGTTTTCACTTAAACTTTTTTAAAATTACATTTAAATGTGACATGTAACTTCATCTTTTACAAATATGGTAAAATTTTTTTCCAAGAAATATTTTATAGTTTCTTTCACCATTATAATAATTATTCTTTATAAAAATTCCGTTATATATTTTCAAAATTATTTTATAAATTATTTTAATTAATAATGATTTTGAAAATAAAATGAAATACTGTTATATTTTTCAAAAGTAAAAGTTTGATTTTGAGAAATTAATTATTGATTTTAAAAGAGTTTTTAAAGGATTGTGTTTTTAAGAAATATTTATTTTGTGTTTTTATGTATTTTAATTTTTTTTATAAAATAATATTTATTTTATTGAAATATTTTTATGAAAACCTTTCTTATTCTTTCAGTTTAATTTTTTTTTAAAATTTTTATTAACATCAAAGTATTTCATTTTAAATAAAATATTTTAGGGATTTTCACGAATTTGAAAAATGGAAATTACTTATTTTTTCTCAAAGAGGTTGTTTTTAATCTATATCAACATTATTTGATGTTTTTTAGGTTACACTATGGATATTGTTTATACCACCATCCATATTTATTTTATGGATGACTTATAGAATGTTCTAGGAAAGTTGTTTATGAAACCTATTTATTTTTCATATGTTAATTTAAAGTATGTAGGTTTTCATGTTCTAATGGAAATTATATGTATAGAGGATTATTATGGGACTGGTGGGTCATATATAACCCTCCAATGAATTATTAAATTTTGATATCTCATGAGATAATGATATTGTTCATGGGAATAATTTCAATTAATCTATGACCCCAATATTTTTCATGGGTATAATTATTGTTAAGATATGATCACATGATTGTGTATGGGTTTAATTGGGGTTAAGATATGCTAAAAAATTTGTGTGTGGGTGTAATTGTGGATAATATATTATCAAAATATTTTGCATGGTTGTGAGTTAGGTTAATTTATTCTCATAATATTATACATGGATATAATTGCGATTATGACATGATCACAATATTATGATTTATTATGCTTATGATTATGACATATTCCTTAGTTATATGATTTTGTTTTTCTCCATGGATCATTATTATTGTCTCTTTTTTTCAAAATATTATTCCATGGTATATGTTTTATCATTTGAGATTATATGTCTTTTAACCATGTATTTTAGAAAAATCTCATTTTTTCATGTTCTTTTTAATAAGATA